>OZ025259.1:38467749-39113586 GCA_964019135.1 Arenicola marina | reverse complement strand
CGCTGCTGGATGCTGCCATAATCATCATAGCAACGAGAATTAGGAGATGTCACCATAGCAACCGGACAGAGTACATCACCATAGCAATGATAGAGTACATATCACCACAACATTCAAAGATAACTACATGAGCCGTCCTCACATGGCTGGACATTCAGGCTCTGTGTCCTGTCAGGTAGTAATTAGGTCACGGCTCAGAGATAACTACATGAGCCGTCCTCACATGGCTGGACATTCAGGCTCTGTGTCCTGTCAGGTAGTAATTAGGTCACGGCTCAGAGATAACTACATGAGCCGTCCTCACATGGCTGGACATTCAGGCTCTGTGTCCTGTCAGGTAGTAATTACGTCACGGCTCAGAGATAACTACATGAGCCGTCCTCACATGGCAGGACATCCAGGCTCTGTGTCCTGTCAGGTAGTAATTAGGTCACGGCTCATAGATAACTACATGAGCCGTCCTCACATGGCAGGACATCCAGGCTCTGTGTCCTGTCAGGTAGTAATTAGGTCACGGCTCAGAGATAACTACATGAGCCGTCCTCACATGGCAGGACATCCAGGCTCTGTGTCCTGTCAGGTAGTAATTAGGTCACGGCTCAGAGATAACTACATGAGCCGTCCTCACATGGCAGGACATCCAGGCTCTGTGTCCTGTCAGGTAGTAATTAGGTCACGGCTCAGAGATAACTACATGAGCCGTCCTCATATGGCTGGACATTCAGGCTCTGTGTCCTGTCAGGTAGTAATTACGTCACGGCTCAGAGATAACTACATGAGCCGTCCTCACATGGCAGGACATCCAGGCTCTGTGTCCTGTCAGGTAGTAATTAGGTCACGGCTCAGAGATAACTACATGAGCCGTCCTCACATGGCAGGACATCCAGGCTCTGTGTCCTGTCAGGTAGTAATTAGGTCACGGCTCAGAGATAACTACATGAGCCGTCCTCACATGGCAGGACATCCAGGCTCTGTGTCCTGTCAGGTAGTAATTAGGTCACGGCTCAGAGATAACTACATGAGCCGTCCTCACATGGCTGGACATTCAGGCTCTGTGTCCTGTCAGGTAGTAATTACGTCACGGCTCAGAGATAACTACATGAGCCGTCCTCATATGGCTGGACATTCAGGCTCTGTGTCCTGTCAGGTAGTAATTAGGTCACGGCTCAGAGATAACTACATGAGCCGTCCTCACATGGCAGGACATCCAGGCTCTGTGTCCTGTCAGGTAGTAATTAGGTCACGGCTCAGAGATAACTACATGAGCCGTCCTCACATGGCTGGACATTCAGGCTCTGTGTCCTGTCAGGTAGTAATTACGTCACGGCTCAGAGATAACTACATGAGCCGTCCTCATATGGCTGGACATTCAGGCTCTGTGTCCTGTCAGGTAGTAATTACGTCACGGCTCAGAGATAACTACATGAGCCGTCCTCACATGGCAGGACATCCAGGCTCTGTGTCCTGTCAGGTAGTAATTAGGTCACGGCTCAGAGATAACTACATGAGCCGTCCTCACATGGCAGGACATTCAGGCTCTGTGTCCTGTCAGGTAGTAATTAGGTCACGGCTCAGAGATAACTACATGAGCCGTCCTCACATGGCAGGACATCCAGGCTCTGTGTCCTGTCAGGTAGTAATTAGGTCACGGCTCAGAGATAACTACATGAGCCGTCCTCATATGGCTGGACATTCAGGCTCTGTGTCCTGTCAGGTAGTAATTAGGTCACGGCTCAGAGAAAACTACATGAGCCGTCCTCACATGGCAGGACATCCAGGCCAGGCAATAACAGTGTGCACTACGTTGCCTACCTCTGTGCAGCTGTCGGGCCGACCCCCCCGCCAGCCCCCCCGCCAGCGAGCCGCTCCTGTTGGGGTTGTGGAAGGTCTCCAGCTCCAAGAAGTCGACACAGCCGTTGAGCCGAGCGCAGATCAACCTGTGGATCAACACCAGATGTACAAGGGAGACCCGCCCCCAGAGGTTTAAGGCGTGCAAGGGAGACTCGCCACCAGAGGTTTTAAGGTTACAAGGCGGACTTGCCACCTGAGAGGTTTAAGGTGTAGAAGGGAGACTCGCCACCATAGAGGTTTAAGGTGTACATGGCACACTCAGCAACAGAGGTTCAAGGTGTACAACGCGGACTCGCCACCAGAGGTTTAAGGTGTGCAAGGGAGACTGGCAACCAGAGGTTTAAGGTGTACAAGGGAGACACGCCACCATAGAGATTTAAGGTGTACTAGGCGCACTCACCACCAGAGAGGTTTAAGGTGTACACGGCGCCCCCAGAGGTTTAAGGTGTACACGAGAGACTCGCCCCCAGAGGTTGAAGGTGTACACGGGAGACTCGCCCCCAGAGGTTTAATGTGTACAAGGCAGACTCGCCCCCAGAGAGGCTTAAGGTTACAAGGCAGACTCGCCCCCAGAGAGGTTTAAGGTTACAAGGCAGACTTGCCACCTGAGAGGTTTAAGGTGTGCAAGGGAGACTCAGCCCCAGAGAGGTTTAAGGTGTACAAGGCAGACTCGCCCCCAGAGAGGCTTAAGGTTACAAGGCAGACTCGCCCCCAGAGAGGTTTAAGGTTACAAGGCAGACTTGCCACCTGAGAGGTTTAAGGTGTGCAAGGGAGACTCAGCCCCAGAGAGGTTTAAGGTGTACACGGCGCAGTCACCACCAGAGAGGTTTAAGGTGTACAAGGGAGACTCGCCTCAGAGGTTTAAGGTTACAAGGCAGACTCGCCCCCATAGAGGTTTAAGGTTACAAGGCAGACTCGCCACCTGAGAGGTTTAAGGTGTACAAGGGAGACTCGCCCCAGAGGTTTAAGGTGTGCAAGACGGACTTGCCAACTGAGAGGTTTAAGGTGTGCAAGGGAGACGCCTCAGAGGTTTAAGGTTACAAGGCCCACTCACCACCAGAGAGGTTTAAGGTGTACAAGGCAGACTCGCCTCAAAGGTTAAAGGTGTACACGGCGTACTCACCACCTGGGAGGTTTAAGGTGTGCAAGGGAGACTCTCCCCTAGAGAGGTTTAAGTTGTACAAGGGAGACTCGCCCCAGAGGTTTAAGGTGTACACGGCGCCCCCAGAAGTTTAAGGTGTACAAGGGAGACTCGCCCCAGAGGTTTAAGGTGTACAAGGCGTACTCGCCACCTGGGAGATTTAAGGTGTGCAAGGGAGACTCTCCCCCAGAGAGGTTTAAGGTGTACAAGGCAGACTCGCCCCCAGAGAGGCTTAAGGTTACAAGGCAGACTCGCCCCCAGAGAGGTTTAAGGTTACAAGGCAGACTTGCCACCTGAGAGGTTTAAGGTGTGCAAGGGAGACTCAGCCCCAGAGAGGTTTAAGGTGTACACGGCGCAGTCACCACCAGAGAGGTTTAAGGTGTACAAGGGAGACTCGCCTCAGAGGTTTAAGGTTACAAGGCAGACTCGCCCCCATAGAGGTTTAAGGTTACAAGGCAGACTCGCCACCTGAGAGGTTTAAGGTGTACAAGGGAGACTCGCCCCAGAGGTTTAAGGTGTGCAAGACGGACTTGCCAACTGAGAGGTTTAAGGTGTGCAAGGGAGACGCCTCAGAGGTTTAAGGTTACAAGGCCCACTCACCACCAGAGAGGTTTAAGGTGTACAAGGCAGACTCGCCTCAAAGGTTAAAGGTGTACACGGCGTACTCACCACCTGGGAGGTTTAAGGTGTGCAAGGGAGACTCTCCCCTAGAGAGGTTTAAGTTGTACAAGGGAGACTCGCCCCAGAGGTTTAAGGTGTACACGGCGCCCCCAGAAGTTTAAGGTGTACAAGGGAGACTCGCCCCAGAGGTTTAAGGTGTACAAGGCGTACTCGCCACCTGGGAGATTTAAGGTGTGCAAGGGAGACTCTCCCCTAGAGAGGTTTAAGGTGTACAAGGGAGACTCGCCCCAGAGGTTTAAGGTGTACACGGCGCCCCCAGAAGTTTAAGGTGTACAAGGGAGACTCGCCCCAGAGGTTTAAGGTGTGCAAGGCGGACTCGCCACCTGAGAGGTTTAAGGTGTGCAAGGGAGACTCGGCCTCAGAGAGATTTAAGGTGTACAAGGGAGACGCCTCAGAGGTTTAAGGTGTACAAGGCCCACTCACCACCAGAGAGGTTTAAGGTGTACAAGGCAGACTCGCCTCAAAGGTTTAAAGTGTACACGGCGTACTCACCACCTGGGAGGTTTAAGGTGTGCAAGGGAGACTCGCCCCTAGAGAGGTTTAAGGTGTACAAGGGACTCTCCCCTAGAGAGGTTTAAGGTGTACAAGGGAGACTCGCCTCAGAGGTTTAAGGTGTACAAGGCGGACTCGCCATTAGAGAGGTTTAAGGTGTGCAAGGGAGACTCGCCCCTAGAGAGGTTTAAGGTGTACCAGGGAGACACGCCCCAGAGGTTTAAGGTGTACATGGCCGAGTCGTCACCGGGGGTTTAAGGTTACAAAGCGGATTCGCCACCTGAGAGGTTTAAGGTGTGCAAGGAAGACTCGCCCCCAGAGAGGTTTAAGGTGTACAAGGCGGACTCGCCCCAGAGAATTAAGGTGTACATGGCCGACTCGTCACCAGAGGTTTAAGGTTACAAGGCAGACTCGCCGCCAGAGAGGTTTAAAGTGTACAAGGGAGACTCGCCTCAGAGGTTTAAGGTGTACACGGCGCACTCACCACCAGAGAGGTTTAAGGTGTACAAGGCAGACTCGCCCCCAGAGGTTTAAGGTGTACAAGGGAGACTCGCCCCAGAGGTTTAAGGTTCATATGACCGACTCGTCACCAGAGGTTTAAGGTTACAAGGCAGACTCGCCACGTGAGAGGTTTGAGGTTACAAGGCAGACTCGCCACCAGAGAGGTTAAAGTAGGTCGCTTGAAACTGTATCTTACAACGCGACATCAATGACAAAGGGTGGAGGAAGAGAAGAGCCATGTGTGGAGAGTAACCTCATTAGATCTTTGCGAACAAAGGCATGGGATGTTATCCTACACAAACATGTACACATGCATTTGTACAGGCGGGATTCGAACTACGCACCGGCCGCTTGTGCTGGCCTAGCAGAGCACACTCGACACCAGCCGAACGCGCTACCGATACCGTCACTATGCCACGGCATAACTCAAACCGGAGAAAAATGCGTTGTACAACATTGGAAGTGGTTACCGTTATACTATGGACGGATACACAGTGGAAAGGTCACCTTGAGGGTCACTTTGCGTCTTAATATAGAAATACACACATGGTCAGCGGCGAAGCACCAGTGTTGATCATGATATCACGTTGGTACATTAAAGGTTTGGTTTGGCCGCTGTACGCAGTCTCTCTTACCTGTTGCCCGTGAGGCAGAGGGCTGTGGCGGGGTCCGAGCTCTCGTGGTACAGACACTTCAGCTGCCCCGTCATGCCCTCCCAGAACTGCAAAGGACAAGATACATTGAGCCACAGCACAGTGATGGGGGGGGGGGCACAGCCGGACACGTGGGTCGCACAGCAGCTCACTCCTGTTCAACTCGTATCTCTCTGGTCAACGATATTTGCAATGTAAACATGTACCACAGATATCTTAACACACGTCTCACGACACATAGCGCTGGTGTAGGCGTCCAGCACGTCACGTGACCTCACCTCGAGACGGCCGTTGCCGCAGCCCACGATGATGAGGTTGTCCCTGGCGGCCATGCACCAGACGGCGGGCACCGCGCCGCCGTCACCGTCACCCTCGTCCAGGCGGTTCAGGTGATCCCCTGCAACGGCATCACACAACATACAGGCAGGGCACTAGATCTTGAGGCAAGACACGAGACATTGGGGCAAGACACGAGACATTGGGGCAGGGCACGAGATCTTGGGGCAGGACACGAGATCTTGGGGCAAGACACGATACATTGGGGCAAGACACGAGGCATTGGGGCAGGGCACGAGATCTTGGGGCAAGACACGAGACATTGGGGCAAGACACGAGGCATTGGGGCAGGGCACGAGATCTTGGGGCAAGACACGAGATCTTGGGGCAAGACACGAGACATTGGGGCAGGACACGAGACATTGGGGCAGGACACGAGACATTAGGGCAGGACACGAGACATTGGGGCAGGACACGAGACATTGGGGCAGGACACGAGACATTGGAGCAGGACACGAGGCATTGGGGCAGGACACGAGGCATTGGGGCAGGACACGAGGCATTGGGGCAGGACACGAGACATTGGGGCAGGACACGAGACATTGGGGCAGGACACGAGACATTGGGGCAGGACACGAGACATTGGGGCAGGACACGAGACATTGGGGCAGGACACGAGACATTAGGGCAGGACACGAGACACTGGGGCAGGACACAAGACATTGGGGCAGGACACGAGACATTGGGGCAGGACACGAGACATTGGGGCAGGACACGAGACATTGGGGCAGGACACGAGACATTGGGGCAGGACACGAGGCATTGGGGCAGGACACGAGGCATTGGGGCAGGACACGAGACATTGGGGCAGGACACGAGACATTGGGGCAGGACACGAGGCATTGGGGCAGGACACGAGACATTGGGGCAGGACACGAGACATTGGGGCAGGACACGAGGCATTGGGGCAGGACACGAGGCATTGGGGCAGGACACGAGGCATTGGGGCAGAACACAAGGCATAGGGGCAGGACACGAGGCATTGGGGCGAGACACGAGGCATTGGGGCAGGACACGAGACATTGGGGCAGGACACGAGGCATTGGGGCAGGACACGAGACATTGGGGCAGGACACGAGACATTGGGGCAGGACACGAGGCATTGGGGCAGGACACGAGGCATTGGGGCAGGACACGAGGCATTGGGGCAGGACACGAGGCATAGGGGCAGGACACGATGCATTGGGGCAAGACACGAGGCATTGGGGCAGGACACGAGACATTGGGGCAGGACACGAGACATTGGGGCAGGACACGAGGCATTAGGGCAGGACACGAGACATTGGGGCAGGACACGAGACATTGGGGCAGGACACGAGACCTTAGAAGAGATTGACCTTAGAGGAGAATGACCTTGATTGTTGGTTGGTTGGTTGGTTGTATACTCAGTACGCTTTAACCACTTTTGGTCATATCGCGTCAATGGGAGAAGGAAGGGAGAGTGGAGCCATGTCCCCGGGGGTAACCCCCTATTCTTTGCGAAGAAGGACATGGGATCTTTATCCAGCGAACACACAAAACAGGGCCACAGCGGGCCTCGAACCATCAATCCATGTGCTGTTAGACCTTGACTGTAGCTGGGTCACTGCCCAGCCTGACACTACACTGATCTTCACTGCAGCTGGGTCACTGCCCGACCTGACACTACACTGACCTTGACTGTAGCTGGGTCACCGCCCGGCCTGACTCTATACTGATCTTCACTGTAGCTGGGTCACCGCCCGGCCTGACACTATACTGACCTTGACTGTAGCTGGGTCACCGCCCGGCCTGACACTACACTGACCTTGACTGTAGCTGGGTCACCGCCCGGCTTGACTCTATACTGACCTTGACTGTAGCTGGGTCACCGCCCGGCCTGACACTACACTGACCTTCACTGTAGCTGGGTCACCGCCCGGCCTGACACTACACTGACATTCACTGTAGCTGGGTCACCGCCCGGCCTGACACTACACTGACATTCACTGTAGCTGGGTCACCGCCCGGCCTGACACTACACTGACCTTCACTGTAGCTGGGTCACCGCCCGGCCTGACACTACACTGACCTTCACTGTAACTGGGTCACTGCCCGGCCTGACACTACACTGACCTTCACTGCAGCTGGGTCACTGCCCGGCCTGACACTACACTGACCTTCACTGCAGCTGGGTCACTGCCCGGCCTGACACTACACTGACCTTCAGTGTAGCTGGGTCACCGCCCGGCCTGACACTACACTGACCTTCAGTGTAGCTGGGTCACCGCCCGGCCTGACACTACACTGACCTTGACTGTAGATGGGTCACCGCCCGGCCTGACACTACACTGACCTTGACGGTAGCTGGGTCACCGCCCGGCCTGACACTACACTGACCTTCACTGTAACTGGGTCACTGCCCGGCCTGACACTACACTGACCTTCACTGCAGCTGGGTCACTGCCCGGCCTGACACTACACTGACCTTCACTGCAGCTGGGTCACTGCCCGGCCTGACACTACACTGACCTTGGCTGTAGCTGGGTCACCGCCCGGCCTGACTCTATACTGACCTTCAGTGTAGCTGGGTCACCGCCCGGCCTGACGCTACACTGACCTTCAGTGTAGCTGGGTCACCGCCCGGCCTGACACTACACTGACCTTCAGTGTAGCTGGGTCACCGCCCGGCCTGACACTACACTGACCTTCAGTGTAGCTAGGTCACCGCCCGGCCTGACACTACACTGACCTTGACTGTAGCTGGATCACCGCCCGGCCTAACACTACACTGACCTTCACTGTAGCTGGGTCACTGCCCGGGCTGACATTACACTGACCTTGACTGTAGCTGGGTCACCGCCCGGCCTGACACTACACTGACCTTCACTGCAGCTGGGTCACTGCCCGGCCTGACACTACACTGACCTTCAGTGTAGCTGGGTCACCGCCCGGCCTGACACTACACTGACCTTGACTGTAGCTGGGTCACGGCCCGGCCTGACACTACACTGACCTTCAGTGTAGCTGGGTCACCCCCCGGCCTGACACTACACTGACCTTGACTGTAGCTGGGTCACCGCCCGGCCTGACACTACACTGACCTTGACGGTAGCTGGGTCACCGCCCGGCCTGACACTACACTGACCTTGACTGTAGCTGGGTCACTGCCCGGGCTGACATTACACTGACCTTGACTGTAGCTGGGTCACCGCCCGGCCTGACACTACACTGACCTTCACTGTAGCTGGGTCACCGCCCGGCCTGACACTACACTGACATTCACTGTAGATGGGTCACTGCCCGGCCTGACACTACACTGACCTTGACTGTAGCTGGGTCACCGCCCGTCCTGACACTACACTGACCTTCAGTGTAGCTGGGTCACCGCCCGGCCTGACACTACACTGACATTCACTGTAGATGGGTCACTGCCCGGCCTGACACTACACTGACCTTGACTGTAGCTGGATCACCGCCCGGCCTGACACTACACTGACCTTCAGTGTAGCTGGGTCACCGCCCGGCCTGACACTACACTAACCTTCACTGTACCTGGGTCACCGCCCGGCCTGACACTACACTGACCTTCACTGTAGCTGGGTCACTGCCCGGCCTGACACTACACTGACCTTCACTGTAGCTGGGTCACTGCCCGGGCTGACATTACACTGACCTTGACTGTAGCTGGGTCACCGCCCGGCCTGACACTACACTGACCTTCACTGTAGCTGGGTCACCGCCCGGCCTGACACTACACTGACATTCACTGTAGATGGGTCACTGCCCGGCCTGACACTACACTGACCTTGACTGTAGCTGGGTCACCGCCCGTCCTGACACTACACTGACCTTCAGTGTAGCTGGGTCACCGCCCGGCCTGACACTACACTGACTTTCAGTGTAGCTGGATCATCGCCCGGCCTGACACTACACTGACCTTCAGTGTAGCTGGGTCACCGCCCGGCCTGACACTACACTAACCTTCACTGTACCTGGGTCACCGCCCGGCCTGACACTACACTGACCTTCACTGTAGCTGGGTCACCGCCCGGCCTGACACTACACTGACCTTTAGTCTAGCTGGGTCACCGCCCAGCCTGACACTACACTGACCTTGACTGTAGCTGGGTCACCGCCCGGCCTGACACTACACTGACCTTGACTGTAGCTGGGTCACCGCCCGGCCTGACACTACACTGACCTTCACTGTAGCTGGGTCACCGCCCGGCTTGACACTACACTGACCTTCAGTGTAGCTTGGTTACCGCCCGGCCTGACACTACACTGACCTTGACTGTAGCTGGGTCACCGACCGGCCTGACACTACACTGACCTTGACTGTAGCTGGGTCACCGCCCGGCCTGACACTACACTGACCTTCAGTGTAGCTGGGTCACCCCCCCGCCTGACACTACACTGACCTTCACTGTAGCTGGGTCACCGCCCGGCCTGACACTACACTGACATTCAGTGTAGCTGGGTCACCGCCCGGCCTGACACTACACTGACCTTGACTGTAGCTGGGTCACCGCCCGGCCTGACACTACACTGACCTTCACTGTAGCTGGGTCACCGCCCGGCCTGACACTACACTGACCTTGACTGTAGCTGCGCTTGCGCGCCAGCTCCTCCTCGAGCTCCAGGTGCGCGCGCATCTGTTGCTGCTGCTGCTGCTGGTTTAGGAAGTGTTTGCGGCGCTCCACCTGTTGCCAGTGGGAGGCGAAGTGCGAGGCGAAGACGCTGAAGTCATAGCCCTGCGCGGGCTCAGGCCCCCTGACGTCCGGTAAGCCCGGGGTCTCGGGGGTCAGCGCTAGTCCCTGGGGGTGGCACTGCACCACCGCCCCCCCGTCCCCCGGGCCCCGGTGGCTGTTGCCGCTGCTGCTGCTGCTGCTGCTGCCGCTGTGTGCGCGGCCGGCGGGGGAAGAGGGGCCCGGGTCATACCCCCACCCCTCCGGCCGCCGACCTGACGTCTGAGAGAAGTTGGTGTTGATGGTGTCGGAGAGGTCTGGAGAGAACTCCTCCATTGCGATGTCTGCACTCTTGTGGCGGGCGTGCTGCCGCCGCAAGCGCTGGCGGGGCTTGGGCACGTCGCTGGCCAGGGGGGGGTCCAGGGGGTCCCAGCCCCCGCCCCCGTCCCCTCCCCCGCCCCGGTCCACGGGGAAGGCCGTTCGGCCGCCGGTGGGGGAAGGGAGATCGGGGGGCCCCCACCCCGTGGCCCAGTCCCCGTGCTGGTACAGGTCGGCCTGGCAGTCCGGGGAGTGCGGGTCGAGGGGTGGGGGCCGGAGCCGGTCCCTGTGGAGGCCCGCTCTGTGGACACACAACCAGACACATGCACCGTGGGGACAGAAACACACCCAGGTCTCAACCAGGTAACGACCAGATATATTACATAAATAGACGTGTCTACCAATAAATGTAAGAGTAATATCAAACATAGGTGTCATAGTGTTACTGGTAGTCTCCTCAAGCAATGTCAGTGTTACTCTGTATTCACCATTTTATTCATTATCTGTGGCATGGTAATGACGATTTACGAACAAAAATATTACAACAATAAAAGGGGAAAGGAAGCATAAAACATCGCTCTGAGTGCTACAGAGCCTGTGAATATGAGTGAGTGTGCCACCGTGCAGACACCCACCTGGTGCGGTGCACCACACCCAGACACTCCCCCGAGGCTGAGTCCCACACCCGGATCTGGCCGCCCAGACAGCTGCTCACGATCAGGGCGCCGTCCGTGATGACGCAGTCCACGGCCTGCGCGTGGCCCTGCAGCAACAGCGGCACCGACTCCCGGATCTGCTTGAAGTAGGTCGACCCCTTGCGACCCCCGCGCCCGCGGCCGCCCCCCGCCACCCCACCGCGGGGCCATGACGACCGCCACTTGGCGTAGTTGCGAGGACAGAAGCACTTGTATAGGACGACCATGGAGTAGAGGCCCAGGATGAGGGAGGCGAGGCCGAGCAGGCCCGTGAGCACGAGCTCGAGTCGGCTCTGAGGGCTCGCCGCCCGCTGGGCCCAGGGGTGCTGGGCCAGCACGGCCGCCATCCGGGTCTCGTGGGGGTGACGCAGAGCGATAGCATCCTCGGGGGGTATGGCCAGCGACAGCAGCACGCTGGGCAGCACGCTGATGTACCTAGGGGGGGGGGCGGTCAGTGTACAGCATGAAGTATGGGGGTCAGTGTACAGCATGAAGTATGGGGGGTCAGTGTACAGCATGAAGTATGGGGGGGTCAGTGTACATCATGAAGTATGGGGGGTCAGTGTAAATCATGAAGTATGGGGGGTCAGTGTACAGCATGAAGTATGGGGGGGTCAGTGTACATCATGAAGTATGGGGGGTCAGTGTAAATCATGAAGTATGGGGGGTCAGTGTACAGCATGAAGTATGGGGGGGTCAGTGTACAGCATGAAGTATGGGGGGGTCAGTGTACATCATGAAGTATGGGGGGTCAGTGTACAGCATGAAGTATGGGGGGGTCAGTGTACATCATGAAGTATGGGGGGTCAGTGTAAATCATGAAGTATGGGGGGTCAGTGTACAGCATGAAGTATGGGGGGGTCAGTGTACATCATGAAGTATGGGGGGTCAGTGTAAATCATGAAGTATGGGGGGTCAGTGTACAGCATGAAGTATGGGGGGGTCAGTGTACAGCATGAAGTATGGGGGGGTCAGTGTACATCATGAAGTATGGGGGGTCAGTGTAAATCATGAAGTATGGGGGGTCAGTGTACAGCATGAAGTATGGGGGTCAGTGTACAGCATGAAGTATGAGGGGTCAGTGTACATCATGAAGTATGAGGGGTCAGTGTACATCATGAAGTATGAGGGGTCAGTGTACATCATGAAGTATGGGGGGTCGGTGTACAGCATGAAGTATGGGGGTCAGTGTACAGCATGAAGTATGGGGGGTCAGTGTACAGCATGAAGTATGGGGGGGTCAGTGTACATCATGAAGTATGGGGGGTCAGTGTAAATCATGAAGTATGGGGGGTCAGTGTACAGCATGAAGTATGGGGGTCAGTGTACAGCATGAAGTATGAGGGGTCAGTGTACATCATGAAGTATGGGGGGGTCAGTGTACATCATGAAGTATGGGGGGTCAGTGTAAATCATGAAGTATGGGGGGTCAGTGTACAGCATGAAGTATGGGGGGTCAGTGTAAATCATGAAGTATGAGGGGTCAGTGTACATCATGAAGTATGGGGGGGTCAGTGTAAATCATGAAGTATGGGGGGTCAGTGTAAATCATGAAGTATGGGGGGTCAGTGTACAGCATGAAGTATGGGGGGTCAGTGTACATCATAAAGTATGGGGGGTCGGTGTACATCATAAAGTATGGGGGGTTAGTGTACATCATGAAGTATGTGGGGGTGCAATTAGTCAACATCATGGGGTGGGGGCAATCAGGGCACATTATGAAGTATATTAAAATATAAAGCCACTTTAAGTATTGATATATTATACTCGCTAGAGACGTGAAATGTTTAAACTAGCGGTTAATAAGGAGGCCATGATGGTCGACTTGCTGGAAGGAGCGTGTAGTTATTGCGGTGGCGGGGTGCTGTACCTGCCCAGTAGACTCATGTTGTAGTACCCCATCAGGGTGGGCCAGTGGTTGTGCGACAGGCGGGTCCACGGCTCCGGGTCCCGGTGCAGCAGCAGCCGGTGGCCGTCCCCCCCGTCCGCCCCCCACAGGGGGTCCTCGTCCAGGCGCCCCAGCAGGTCCCCCTCCGCCTCCACGTCCGGCGCCCACGTCTGGGGCACCTCCCGACCCAAGCCCATCCCCACCAACTTCTCCAGCGTGCCCACGGCGCCGCTGTGCGAGAGAGGGTGGCCGCTGTCATGGTGACCAGTGCCGGTGCCGTTCATGGTGACCAGGTGGTCGACGAGCCCCGACTTGTAGAACACGAGCAGGATCCACACCACGACACAGCCCTGAGGGAAAATGACATGGTTAAAGGCAGGGTTGTGGGTAATATTATGTGTCATTGTCAATACGAGCAGGATCCACACCACGACACAGCCCTCAGGGAAAATGACATGGTTTGAGGCAGTGTTGTGGGTAATATTATGTGTCATTATCAATACAAGCAGGATCCACACCACGACACAGCCCTCAGGGAAAATGACATGGTTTGAGGCAGTGTTGTGGGTAATATTATGTGTCATTATCAATAGGAGCAGGATCCACACCCCGACACAGCCCTGAGGGAAAATGGCATGATTTAAAGCCCAGTACACACCTAAAAAACCGGACACAAAGTTTCGGAAACTTTTAGGTGTGTACTGGGCTTAAGGCAGTGTTATGGGTAATATTATGTGTCATTATCAATAGGAGCAGGATCCACACCCCGACACAGCCCTGAGGGAAAATGGCATGATTTAAAGCCCAGTACACACCTAAAAAACCGGACACAAAGTTTCGGAAACTTTTAGGTGTGTACTGGGCTTAAGGCAGTGTTATGGGTAATATTATGTGTCATTATCAATACGAGCAGGATCCACACCACGACACAGCCCTCAGGGAAAATGACATGGTTTAAGGCAGTGTTATGGGTAATATTATGTGTCATTATCAATACGAGCAGGATCCACACCCCGACACAGCCCTCAGGGAAAATGACATGGTTAAAGGCAGTGTTATGGGTAATATTATGTGTCATTATCAATACAAGCAGGATCCACACCACGACACAGCCCTCACGGAAAATGACATGGTTTGAGGCAGAGTTATGGGTAATATTATGTGTCATTATCAATACGAGCAGGATCCACACCACGACACAGCCCTCAGGGAAAATGACATGGCTTGAGGCAGTGTTATGGGTAATATTATGTGTCATTATCAATACAAGCAGGATCCACACCACGACACAGCCCTCAGGGAAAATGACATGGTTAAAGGCAGAGTTATGGGTAATATTAGGTGTCATTATCAATACGAGCAGGATCCACACCACGACACAGCCCTCAGGGAAAATGACATGGTTTAAGGCAGTGTTATGGGTAATATTATGTGTCATTATCAATACAAGCAGGATCCACACCACGACACAGCCCTCACGGAAAATGACATGGTTAAAGGCAGAGTTATGGGTAATATTATGTGTCATTATCAATACGAGCAGGATCCACACCACGACACAGCCCTCAGGGAAAATGACATGGTTTAAGGCAGTGTTATGGGTAATATTATGTGTCATTATCAACACAAGCAGGATCCACACCCCGACACAGCCCTCAGGGAAAATGACATGGTTTGAGGCAGTGTTGTGGGTAATATTATGTGTCATTATCAATACAAGCAGGATCCACACCACGACACAGCCCTCAGGGAAAATGACATGGTTAAAGGCAGAGTTATGGGTAATATTATGTGTCATTATCAATACGAGCAGGATCCACACCACGACACAGCCCTCAGGGAAAATGACATGGTTTAAGGCAGTGTTATGGGTAATATTATGTGTCATTATCAATACAAGCAGGATCCACACCACGACACAGCCCTCAGGGAAAATGACATGGTTAAAGGCAGGGTTGTGGGTAATATTATGTGTCATTGTCAATACGAGCAGGATCCACACCACGACACAGCCCTCAGGGAAAATGACATGGTTTGAGGCAGTGTTGTGGGTAATATTATGTGTCATTATCAATAGGAGCAGGATCCACACCCCGACACAGCCCTGAGGGAAAATGGCATGATTTAAAGCCCAGTACACACCTAAAAAACCGGACACAAAGTTTCGGAAACTTTTAGGTGTGTACTGGGCTTAAGGCAGTGTTATGGGTAATATTATGTGTCATTATCAATACGAGCAGGATCCACACCACGACACAGCCCTCAGGAAAAATGACATGGTTTGAGGCAGTGTTGTGGGTAATATTATGTGTCATTGTCAATACGAGCAGGATCCACACCACGACACAGCCCTCAGGGAAAATGACATGGTTTGAGGCAGTGTTGTGGGTAATATTATGTGTCATTATCAATAGGAGCAGGATCCACACCCCGACACAGCCCTGAGGGAAAATGGCATGATTTAAAGCCCAGTACACACCTAAAAAACCGGACACAAAGTTTCGGAAACTTTTAGGTGTGTACTGGGCTTGAGGCAGTGTTATGGGTAATATTATGTGTCATTATCAATACGAGCAGGATCCACACCACGACACAGCCCTCAGGAAAAATGACATGGTTTGAGGCAGTGTTGTGGGTAATATTATGTGTCATTATCAATACAAGCAGGATCCACACTACGACACAGCCCTCAGGGAAAATGACATGGTTTAAGGCAGTGTTATGGGTAATATTATGTGTCATTATCAATACGAGCAGGATCCACACCCCGACACAGCCCTGAGGGAAAATGACATGGTTTGAGGCAGTGTTGTGGGTAATATTATGTGTCATTATCAATACAAGCAGGATCCACACCACGACACAGCCCTCAGGGAAAATGACATGGTTAAAGGCAGAGTTATGGGTAATATTATGTGTCATTATCAATACAAGCAGGATCCACACCACGACACAGCCCTCAGGGAAAATGACATGGTTAAAGGCAGAGTTATGGGTAATATTATGTGTCATTATCAATACAAGCAGGATCCACACCACGCCACAGCCCTCAGGGAAAATGACATGGTTAAAGGCAGAGTTATGGGTAATATTAGGTGTCATTATCAATACGAGCAGGATCCACACCACGACACAGCCCTCAGGGAAAATGACATGGTTTAAGGCAGTGTTATGGGTAATATTATGTGTCATTATCAATACAAGCAGGATCCACACCACGACACAGCCCTCAGGGAAAATGACATGGTTAAAGGCAGAGTTATGGGTAATATTATGTGTCATTATCAATACGAGCAGGATCCACACCACGACACAGCCCTCAGGGAAAATGACATGGTTTAAGGCAGTGTTATGGGTAATATTATGTGTCATTATCAATACAAGCAGGATCCACACCCCGACACAGCCCTCAGGGAAAATGACATGGTTTGAGGCAGTGTTGTGGGTAATATTAGATGTCATTATCAATACGAGCAGGATCCACACCCCGACACAGCCCTCAGGGAAAATGACATGGTTTGAGGCAGTGTTGTGGGTAATATTATGTGTCGTTATCAATACAAGCAGGATCCACACCCCGACACAGCCCTCAGGGAAAATGACATGGTTTAAGGCAGAGTTATGGGTAATATTATGTGTCATTATCAATACGAGCCGGATCCACACCACGACACAGCCCTGAGGGAAAATGACATGGTTAAAGGCAGAGTTATGGGTAATATTATGTGTCATTATCAATACGAGCAGGATCCACACCCCGACACAGCCCTCAGGGAAAATGACATGGTTTGAGGCAGTGTTGTGGGTAATATTATGTGTCATTATCAATACAAGCAGGATCCACACCACGACACAGCCCTCAGGGAAAATGACATGGTTAAAGGCAGAGTTATGGGTAATATTATGTGTCATTATCAATACGAACAGAATCCACACCACGACACAGCCCTCAGGGAAAATGACATGGTTAAAGGCAGAGTTATGGGTAATATTATGTGTCATTATCAATACAAGCAGGATCCACACCACGACACAGCCCTCAGGGAAAATGACATGGTTTGAGGCAGTGTTGTGGGTAATATTATGTGTCATTATCAATACAAGCAGGATCCACACCACGACACAGCCCTCAGGGAAAATGACATGGTTTAAGGCAGTGTTATGGGTAATATTATGTGTCATTATCAATACGAGCAGGATCCACACCCCGACACAGCCCTCAGGGAAAATGACATGGTTTAAGGCAGAGTTATGGGTAATATTATGTGTCATTATCAATACGAGAAGGATCCACACCCCAACACAGCCCTCAGGGAAAATGACATGGTTTAAGGCAGTGTTATGGGTAATATTAGGTGTCATTATCAATACAAGCAGGATCCACACCACGACACAGCCCTCAGGGAAAATGACATGGTTTAAGGCAGTGTTATGGGTAATATTATGTGTCATTATCAATACGAGCAGGATCCACACCCCAACACAGCCCTCAGGGAAAATGACATTTTTTAAGGCAGTGTTATGGGTAATATTATGTGTCATTATCAATACAAGCAGGATCCACACCACGACACAGCCCTCAGGGAAAATGACATGGTTTGAGGCAGTGTTGTGGGTAATATTATGTGTCATTATCAATACAAGCAGGATCCACACCACGACACAGCCCTCAGGGAAAATGACATGGTTTAAGGCAGTGTTATGGGTAATATTATGTGTCATTATCAATACGAGCAGGATCCACACCCCGACACAGCCCTGACGGAAAATGACATGGTTTGAGGCAGTGTTGTGGGTAATATTATGTGTCATTATCAATACAAGCAGGATCCACACCACGACACAGCCCTCAGGGAAAATGACATGGTTAAAGGCAGAGTTATGGGTAATATTATGTGTCATTATCAATACGAGCAGGATCCACACCACGACACAGCCCTCAGGGAAAATGACATGGTTAAAGGCAGAGTTATGGGTAATATTATGTGTCATTATCAATACGAGCAGGATCCACACCACGACACAGCCCTCAGGGAAAATGACATGGTTAAAGGCAGAGTTATGGGTAATATTATGTGTCATTATCAATACAAGCAGGATCCACACCACGACACAGCCCTCAGGAAAAATGACATGGTTTGAGGCAGTGTTGTGGGTAATATTATGTGTCATTATCAATACAAGCAGGATCCACACCACGACACAGCCCTCAGGGAAAATGACATGGTTTGAGGCAGTGTTGTGGGTAATATTATGTGTCATTATCAATACAAGCAGGATCCACACCCCGACACAGCCCTCAGTGAAAATGACATGGTTTGAGGCAGTGTTGTGGGTAATATTATGTGTCATTATCAATACAAGCAGGATCCACACCCCGACACAGCCCTCAGGGAAAATGACATGGTTTAAGGCAGAGTTATGGGTAATATTATCTGTCATTATCAATACGAGCAGGATCCACACCCCGACACAGCCCTCAGGGAAAATGACATGGTTAAAGGCAGAGTTATGGGTAATATTATGTGTCATTATCAATACAAGCAGGATCCACACCACGACACAGCCCTCAGGGAAAATGACATGGTTTGAGGCAGTGTTGTGGGTAATATTATGTGTCATTATCAATACAAGCAGGATCCACACCACGACACAGCCCTCAGGGAAAATGACATGGTTAAAGGCAGAGTTATGGGTAATATTATGTGTCATTATCAATACGAGCAGGATCCACACCCCGACACAGCCCTCAGGGAAAATGACATGGTTTGAGGCAGTGTTGTGGGTAATATTATGTGTCATTATCAATACAAGCAGGATCCACACCCCGACACAGCCCTCAGGGAAAATGACATGGTTTAAGGCAGAGTTATGGGTAATATTATCTGTCATTATCAATACGAGCAGGATCCACACCCCGACACAGCCCTCAGGGAAAATGACATGGTTAAAGGCAGAGTTATGGGTAATATTATGTGTCATTATCAATACAAGCAGGATCCACACCACGACACAGCCCTCAGGGAAAATGACATGGTTTGAGGCAGTGTTGTGGGTAATATTATGTGTCATTATCAATACGAGCAGGATCCACACCCCGACACAGCCCTCAGGGAAAATGACATGGTTTGAGGCAGTGTTGTGGGTAATATTATGTGTCATTATCAATACAAGCAGGATCCACACCCCGACACAGCCCTCAGGGAAAATGACATGGTTTAAGGCAGAGTTATGGGTAATATTATCTGTCATTATCAATACGAGCAGGATCCACACCCCGACACAGCCCTCAGGGAAAATGACATGGTTAAAGGCAGAGTTATGGGTAATATTATGTGTCATTATCAATACAAGCAGGATCCACACCACGACACAGCCCTCAGGGAAAATGACATGGTTTGAGGCAGTGTTGTGGGTAATATTATGTGTCATTATCAATACGAGCAGGATCCACACCCCGACACAGCCCTCAGGGAAAATGACATGGTTTGAGGCAGTGTTGTGGGTAATATTATGTGTCATTATCAATACAAGCAGGATCCACACCACGACACAGCCCTCAGGGAAAATGACATGGTTAAAGGCAGAGTTATGGGTAATATTATGTGTCATTATCAATACGAGCAGGATCCACACCACGACACAGCCCTCAGGGAAAATGACATGGTTTAAGGCAGTGTTATGGGTAATATTATGTGTCATTATCAATACGAGCAGGATCCACACCCCAACACAGCCCTCAGGGAAAATGACATGGTTTAAGGCAGTGTTATGGGTAATATTATGTGTCATTATCAATACAAGCAGGATCCACACCACGACACAGCCCTCAGGGAAAATGACATGGTTTAAGGCAGTGTTATGGGTAATATTATGTGTCATTATCAATACGAGCAGGATCCACACCCCAACACAGCCCTCAGGGAAAATGACATGGTTTAAGGCAGTGTTATGGGTCATATTATGTGTCATTGTCAATACAAGCAGGATCCACACCACGACACAGCCCTCAGGGAAAATGACATGGTTTGAGGCAGTGTTGTGGGTAATATTATGTGTCATTATCAATAGGAGCAGGATCCACACCCCGACACAGCCCTGAGGGAAAATGGCATGATTTAAAGCCCAGTACACACCTAAAAAACCGGACACAAAGTTTCGGAAACTTTTAGGTGTGTACTGGGCTTAAGGCAGTGTTATGGGTAATATTATGTGTCATTATCAATAGGAGCAGGATCCACACCCCGACACAGCCCTGAGGGAAAATGGCATGATTTAAAGCCCAGTACACACCTAAAAAACCGGACACAAAGTTTCGGAAACTTTTAGGTGTGTACTGGGCTTAAGGCAGTGTTATGGGTAATATTATGTGTCATTATCAATAGGAGCAGGATCCACACCCCGACACAGCCCTGAGGGAAAATGGCATGATTTAAAGCCCAGTACACACCTAAAAAACCGGACACAAAGTTTCGGAAACTTTTAGGTGTGTACTGGGCTTAAGGCAGTGTTATGGGTAATATTATGTGTCATTATCAATACGAGCAGGATCCACACCCCGACACAGCCCTCAGGGAAAATGACATGGTTTGAGGCAGTGTTGTGGGTAATATTATGTGTCATTATCAATACGAGCAGGATCCACACCACGACACAGCCCTCAGGAAAAATGACATGGTTTAAGGCAGAGTTGTGGGTAATATTATGTGTCAATATCAATACAAGCAGCATCCACACCACGACACAACCCTGAGGAAAAATGACATGGTTTAAGGCAGTGTTATGGGTAATATTATGTGTCATTATCAATACGAGCAGGATCCACACCACGACACAGCCCTCAGGGAAAATGACATGGTTTAAGGCAGTGGTATGGGTAATATTATGTGTCATTATCAATACGAGCAGGATCCACACCACGACACAGCCCTCAGGGAAAATGACATGGTTTAAGGCAGTGTTATGGGTAATATTATGTGTCATTATCAATACGAGCAGGATCCACACCACGACACAGCCCTCAGGGAAAATGACATGGTTTAAGGCAGAGTTATGGATAATATTATGTGTCATTATCAATACGAGCAGGATCCACACCACGACACATCCCTGAGGGAAAATGACATGGTTTAAGGCAGAGTTATGGATAATATTATGTGTCATTATCAATACGAGCAGGATCCACACCCCGACACAGCCCTGAGGGAAAATGACATGATTTAAGGCAGTGTTATGGGTAATATTATGTGTCATTATCAATACGAGCAGGGTCCACACCACGACACAGCCCTGAGGAAAAATGACATGGTTTAAGGCAGTGTTATGGGTAATATTATGTGTCATTATCAATACGAGCAGGATCCACACCCCGACACAGCCCTGATGGAAAATGACATGGTTTAAGGCAGAGTTGTGGGTAATATTATGTGTCATTATCAATACGAGCAGGATCCACACCACGACACAGCCCTGAGGGAAAATGACATGGTTTAAGGCAGAGTTATGGGTAATATTATGTGTCATTGTCAATACGAGCAGGATCCACACCACGACACAGCCCTGAGGGAAAATGACATGGTTTAAGGCAGTGTTATGGGTAATATTATGTGTCATTATCAATACAAGCAGGATCCACACCACGACACAGCCCTCAGGGAAATTGACATGGTTTAAGGCAGTGTTATGGGTAATATTATGTGTCATTATCAATACAAGCAGGGTCCACACCCCGACACAGCCCTGAGGGAAAATGGCATGATTTAAAGCCCAGTACACACCTAAAAAACCGGACACAAAGTTTCGGAAACTTTTAGGTGTGTACTGGGCTTAAGGCAGTGTTATGGGTAATATTATGTGTCATTATCAATACAAGCAGGATCCACACCCCGACACAGCCCTCAGGGAAAATGACATGGTTTAAGGCAGAGTTATGGGTAATATTATGTTTCATTATCAATACAAGCAGGATCCACACCACGACACAGCCCTGAGGGAAAATGACATGGTTTGAGGCAGAGTTATGGGTAATATTATGTTTCATTATCAATACAAGCAGGATCCACACCACGACACAGCCCTCAGGGAAAATGACATGGTTAAAGGCAGAGTTATGGGTAATATCATGTGTCATTATCAATACGAGCAGGATCCACACTACGACACAGCCCTCAGGGAAAATGACATGGTTTAAGGCAGTGTTATGGGTAATATTATGTGTCATTATCAATACGAGCAGGATCCACACCCCAACACAGCCCTCAGGGAAAATGACATGGTTTAAGGCAGTGTTATGGGTAATATTATGTGTCATTATCAATACAAGCAGGATCCACACCACGACACAGCCCTCAGGGAAAATGACATGGTTTAAGGCAGTGTTATGGGTAATATTATGTGTCATTATCAATACGAGCAGGATCCACACCCCAACACAGCCCTCAGGGAAAATGACATGGTTTAAGGCAGTGTTATGGGTCATATTATGTGTCATTATCAATACAAGCAGGATCCACACCACGACACAGCCCTCAGGGAAAATGACATGGTTTGAGGCAGTGTTGTGGGTAATATTATGTGTCATTATCAATAGGAGCAGGATCCACACCCCGACACAGCCCTGAGGGAAAATGGCATGATTTAAAGCCCAGTACACACCTAAAAAACCGGACACAAAGTTTCGGAAACTTTTAGGTGTGTACTGGGCTTAAGGCAGTGTTATGGGTAATATTATGTGTCATTATCAATAGGAGCAGGATCCACACCCCGACACAGCCCTGAGGGAAAATGACATGATTTAAAGCCCAGTACACACCTAAAAAACCGGACACAAAGTTTCGGAAACTTTTAGGTGTGTACTGGGCTTAAGGCAGTGTTATGGGTAATATTATGTGTCATTATCAATACGAGCAGGATCCACACCCCGACACAGCCCTCAGGGAAAATGACATGGTTTGAGGCAGTGTTGTGGGTAATATTATGTGTCATTATCAATACGAGCAGGATCCACACCACGACACAGCCCTCAGGAAAAATGACATGGTTTAAGGCAGAGTTGTGGGTAATATTATGTGTCAATATCAATACAAGCAGCATCCACACCACGACACAGCCCTGAGGAAAAATGACATGGTTTAAGGCAGTGTTATGGGTAATATTATGTGTCATTATCAATACGAGCAGGATCCACACCACGACACAGCCCTCAGGGAAAATGACATGGTTTAAGGCAGTGTTATGGGTAATATTATGTGTCATTATCAATACGAGCAGGATCCACACCACGACACAGCCCTCAGGGAAAATGACATGGTTTAAGGCAGTGTTATGGGTAATATTATGTGTCATTATCAATACGAGCAGGATCCACACCACGACACAGCCCTCAGGGAAAATGACATGGTTTAAGGCAGTGTTATGGGTAATATTATGTGTCATTATCAATACGAGCAGGATCCACACCCCGACACAGCCCTGAGGGAAAATGACATGGTTTAAGGCAGTGTTGTGGGTAATATTATGTGTCATTATCAATACGAGCAGGATCCACACCACGACACAGCCCTCAGGGAAAATGACATGGTTTAAGGCAGTGTTATGGGTAATATTATGTGTCAATATCAATACAAGCAGGATCCACACCACGACACAGCCCTCAGGGAAAAGACATGGTTTAAGGCAAGGAGTTATGGGTCATGATCAATGCGGTAAATATAGTTAACTTAAATACGTTTACAGTACATTCCGTCATGTGTATGGCGCCAGAGACCTAGTGTTGTACACTGGATTGAATGTGCGGTCAATTATGTACACACCAAACCCCACACAGATCCTGCCCTGCCCCCTTGCCTCAAAATGCCTCCCTGCCTCCCCATGCCCCTCTGCCTCACCATACCCCTCTGCCTCCCCATGCCCCCCTGCCTCTCCATGCCCCCCTGCCTCACGATGACCCATGTGCCTCACCATGCCCCCCGGCCTCACCATGCCCCCTGCCTCACGATGACCCCCCCTGCCTCACCATGCCCCTTGCCTCACCATGCCCCCTGCCTCACCATGCCTCCTGCCTCACGATGACCCCCCCTGCCTCACCATGCCCCTTGCCTCACCATGCCCCCTGCCTCACCATGCCTCCTGCCTCACCATGCCTCCTGCCTCACCATGCCCCCTGCCACACCATGTCCCCCTGCCTCACCATGCCTCCTGCCTCACGATGACCCCCCCTGCCTCACCAGGCCCCTTGCCTCACCATGCCCCCTGCCTCACCATGCCCCCCTGCTTCACCAGGCCCCTTGCCTCACCATGCCCCTTGCCTCACCATGCCCCCTGCCACACCATGTCCCCCTGCCTCACCATGCCTCCTGCCTCACGATGACCCCCCCTGCCTCACCAGGCCCCTTGCCTCACCATGCCCCCTGCCTCACCATGCCCCCCTGCTTCACCAGGCCCCTTGCCTCACCATGCCCCTTGCCTCACCATGCCCCCTGCCTCACCATGCCCCCCGGCCTCACCATGCCCCCTGCCTCACGATGACCCCCCCTGCCTCACCATGCCCCTTGCCTCACCATGCCCCCTGCCTCACCATGCCTCCTGCCTCACCATGCCCCCTGCCACACCATGTCCCCCTGCCTCACCATGCCTCCTGCCTCACGATGGCCCCCTGCCTCACCATGCCTCCTGCCTCACGATGACCCCCCCTGCCTCACCAGGCCCCTTGCCTCACCATGCCCCCTGCCTCACCATGCCCCCCTGCTTCACCAGGCCCCTTGCCTCACCAGGCCCCTTGCCTCACCATGCCCCCTGCCTCACGATGACCCCCCCTGCCTCACGATGACCCCCTGCCTCACCATGCCCCCTGCCTCCCCATGCCCCTCTGCCTCACCATGCCCCTTGCCTCACCGTGCCCCCCTGCCTCACGATGACCCCCTGCCTCACCATGCCCCCCTGCCTCATCATGCCCCCCTGCCCCACCATGCCCCCTGCCTCACCATGCCCCCCCCCCCTTGACTCACCATGATGGCTCGCTGTACCATGCGCGTGCTGGCCCAGAAGTTGATGAGGCGGACCCTGCGCGGGGTGCGCACGGCGGGACGCAGCTCCCTCATCATGTGCTCCTGGCCCACATCCATCGTGCCCGAGGGAGGCAGGAAGGGCGACGGGGGGTAGGCTCCCATGGTCGGGTACCCAGTGGTCGACAGGTGGTTAATGACTGGGCACACTGTGGCCACGGGCGACTTGTTGCCATTGCTACCGTCGTCATGACGATCCGTGCTACGCAAACCCTGATTCTGAAGGTCAGACAGCTACAAAGGAGAAGATGAGCTAAACAAACGACACACAAACTGGCTTTATTAAAAACACACATCACTTATACATTACACTTAGAGTACTCACTCAGTACCTCACTCAGAACCCAGTGTCACTTAGGGCACCTCGTACTTCACTCAGAACCCAGTGTCACTTAGGGCACCTCGTACTTCACTCAGTACCCAGTGTCACTTAGGGCACTCCGTACCTCACTCAGAATCCAGTGTCACTTAGGGCACCCAGTACCTCACTCAGAACCCAGTGTCACTTAGGGCACCCCGTACTTCACTCAGAACCCAGTGTCACTTAGGGCACCCCGTACCTCACTCAGAATCCAGTGTCACTTAGGGCACCCCGTACCTCACTCAAAACCCATTGTCACTTAGGGCACCCCGTACCTCGCTCAGTACCCAGTGTCACTTAGGGCACCCCGTACCTCACTCAGTACCCAGTGTCACTTAGGGCACCCCGTACCTCACTCAGTACCCAGTGTCACTTAGGGCACCCCGTACCTCACTCAGTACCCAGTGTCACTTAGGGCACCCCGTACCTCACTCAGTACCCAGTGTCACTTAGGGCACCCCGTACCTCACTCAGAACCCAGTGTCACTTAGGGCACCCCGTACCTCACTCAGAAGCCAGTGTCACTTAGGGCACCCAGTACCTCACTCAGAACCCAGTGTCACTTAGGGCACCCCGTACCTCACTCAGTATCCAGTGTCACTTAGGGCACCCCGTGCCTCGCTCAGAACCCAGTGTCACTTAGGGCACCCCGTACCTCGCTCAGAATTCAGTGTCACTTAGGGCACCCAGTATCTCACTCAGAACCCAGTGTCACTTAGGGCACCCCGAACCTCACTCAGAATTCAGTGTCACTTAGGGCACCCAGTACCTCACTCAGAACCATCGTCACTTAGGGCACTCCGTACCTCACTCAGAACCCAGTGTCACTTAGGGCACTCCGTACCTCACTTAGAACCCAGTGTCACTTAGGGCACCCCGAACCTCACTCAGAACCCATTGTCACTTAGGGCACCCCGTACCTCACTCAGAACCCATTGTCACTTAGGGCACCCCGTACCTCGCTCAGTACCCAGTGTCACTTAGGGCACTCCGTACCTCATTCAGTATTCAGTGTCACTTAGGGCACCCCGAACCTCACTTAGAACCCAGTGTCACTTAGGGCACCCCGAACCTCACTCAGAACCCATTGTCACTTAGGGCACCCCGTACCTCGCTCAGTACCCAGTGTCACTTAGGGCACTCCGTACCTCACTCAGTATTCAGTGTCACTTAAGGCACCCCGAACCTCACTCAGAACCCATTGTCACTTAGGGCACCCCGAACCTCACTCAGAACCCATTGTCACTTAGGGCACCCAGTATCTCACTCAGAACCCAGTGTCACTTAGGGCACTCCGTACCTCACTCAGTACCCAGTGTCACTTAGGGCACTCCGTACCTCACTCAGAACCCATTGTCACTTAGGGCACCCCGAACCTCACTCAGAACCCATTGTCACTTAGGGCACCCAGTATCTCACTCAGAACCCAGTGTCACTTAGGGCACCCCGTACCTCACTCAGAACCCAGTGTCACTTAGGGCACCCAGTACCTCACCCAGAACCCAGTGTCACTTAGGGCACTCCGTACCTCACTTAGAACCCAGTGTCACTTAGGGCACCCCGAACCTCACTCAGAACCCATTGTCACTTAGGGCACCCCGTACCTCACTCAGAACCCATTGTCACTTAGGGCACCCAGTATCTCACTCAGAACCCAGTGTCACTTAGGGCACTCCGTACCTCACTTAGAACCCAGTGTCACTTAGGGCACCCCGAACCTCACTCAGAACCCATTGTCACTTAGGGCACCCCGAACCTCACTCAGAACCCATTGTCACTTAGGGCACCCAGTATCTCACTCAGAACCCAGTGTCACTTAGGGCACCCCGTACCTCACTCAGTACCCAGTGTCACTTAGGGCACCCCGTACCTCACTCAGTACCCAGTGTCACTTAGGGCACCCCGAACCTCACTCAGTACCCATTGTCACTTAGGGCACCCAGTATCTCACTCAGAACCCAGTGTCACTTAGGGCACCCCGTACCTCACTCAGAATCCAGTGTCACTTAGGGCACCCAGTACCTCACTCAGAACCCAGTGTCACTTAGGGCACAGCGTACCTCACTCAGAACCCAGTGTCACTTAGGGCACTCCGTACCTCGCTCAGTACCCAGTGTCACTTAGGGCACCCCGTATCTCACTCAGAACCCAGTGTCACTTAGGGCACCCCGTACCTCACTCAGAATCCAGTGTCACTTAGGGCACCCAGTACCTCACTCAGAACCCAGTGTCACTTAGGGCACAGCGTACCTCACTCAGAACCCAGTGTCACTTAGGGCACTCCGTACCTCGCTCAGTACCCAGTGTCACTTAGGGCACCCCGAACCTCACTCAGTACCTAGTGTCACTTAGGGCACCCCGAACCTCACTCAGTACCCAGTGTCACTTAGGGCACCCCGTACCTCACTCAGAACCCATTGTCACGTAGGGCACCCAGTACCTCACTCAGAACCCAGTGTCACTTAGGGCACCCCGTACCTCACTCAGAACCCAGTGTCACTTAGGGCACCCAGTATCTCACTCAGAACCCAGTGTCACTTAGGGCACCCAGTATCTCACTCAGAACCCAGTGTCACTTAGGGCACCCCGTACCTCACTCAGAACCCAGTGTCACTTAGGGCACTCCGTACCTCACTCAGTACCCAGTGTCGCTTAGGGCACCCCGTACCTCACTCAGAACCCAGTGTCACTTAGGGCACCCCGTACCTCACTCAGAACCCAGTGTCACTTAGGGCACCCCGTACCTCACTCAGTACCCAGTGTCACTTAGGGCACCCCGTACCTCACTCAGTACCCAGTGTCACTTAGGGCACCCCGAACCTCACTCAGAACCCAGTGTCACTTAGGGCACCCCGTACCTCACTCAGTACCCAGTGTCACTTAGGGCGCCCCGCACCTCACTCAGTACCCAGTGTCACTTAGGGCACCCAGTATCTCACTCAGTACCCAGTGTCACTTAGGGCACCCCGTACCTCACTCAGAACCCAGTGTCACTTAGGGCACCCCGTACCTCACTCAGAACCCAGTGTCACTTAGGGCACCCCGAACCTCACTCAGTACCCAGTGTCACTTAGGGCACCCCGAACCTCACTCAGTACCCAGTGTCACTTAGGGCACCCCGTACCTCGCTCAGTACCCAGTGTCATTTAGGGCACCCCGTACCTCACTCAGTTCCCAGTGTCACTTAGGGCACCCCGCACCTCACTCAGTACCCAGTGTCACTTAGGGCACCCAGTATCTCACTCAGAACCCATTGTCACTTAGGGCACCCCGTACTTCACTCAGAACCCAGTGTCACTTAGGGCACCCCGTACCTCACTTAGAACCCATTGTCACTTAGGGCACCCAGTATCTCACTCAGAACCCAGTGTCACTTAGGGCACCCCGTACCTCACTTAGAACCCAGTGTAACTTAGGGCACCCCGTACTTCACTCAGAACCCAGTGTCACTTAGGGCACCCCGTACTTCACTCAGTACCCAGTGTCACTTAGGGCACCCCGTACCTCACTCAGAAGCCAGTGTCACTTAGGGCACCCCGTACCTCACTCAGTACCCAGTGTTACTTAGGGCACCCCGTACCTCACTCAGAACCCAGTGTCACTTAGGGCACCCCGTACCTCACTCAGTATCCAGTGTCACTTAGGGCACCCCGTACCTCACTCAGTACCCAGTGTCACTTAGGGCACCCCGTACCTCGCTCAGTACCCAGTGTCACTTAGGGCACCCCGTACCTCACTCAGTACCCAGTGTCACTTAGGGCACCCCGTACCTCGCTCAGTACCCAGTGTCATTTAGGGCACCCCGTACCTTGCTCAGTACCCAGTGTCACTTAGGGCACCCCGTACCTCACTCAGTACCCAGTGTCACTTAGGGCACCCCGTACCTCACTCAGAACCCAGTGTCACTTAGGGCACCCCGAACCTCACTCAGAACCCAGTGTCACTTAGGGCACCCCGAACCTTGCTCAGTACCCAGTGTCACTTAGGGCACCCCGTACCTCACTCAGTACCCAGTGTCACTTAGGGCACCCCGTACCTCGCTCAGTACCCAGTGTCACTTAGGGCACCCCGTACCTTGCTCAGTACCCAGTGTCACTTAGGGCACCCCGTACCTCACTCAGTACCCAGTGTCACTTAGGGCACCCCGTACCTTGCTCAGTACCCAGTGTCACTTAGGGCACCCCGTACCTCACTCAGTACCCAGTGTCACTTAGGGCACCCCGTACCTGGCTCAGAACCCAGTGTCACTTAGGGCACCCCGAACCTTGCTCAGTACCCAGTGTCACTTAGAGCACCCCGTACCTCACTCAGTACCCAGTGTCACTTAGGGCACCCCGTACCTCGCTCAGTACCCAGTGTCACTTAGGGCACCCCGTACTTTGCTCAGTACCCAGTGTCACTTAGGGCACCCCGTACCTCACTTAGAACCCAGTGTCACTTAGGGCACCCCGTACCTCGCTCAGTACCCAGTGTCACTTAGGGCACCCCGCACCTCACTCAGAACCCAGTGTCACTTAGGGCACCCCGTACCTTGCTCAGTACCCAGTGTCACTTAGGGCACCCGGTACCTTGCTCAGTACCCAGTGTCACTTAGGGCACCCAGTACCTCACTCAGAACCCAGTGTCACTTAGGGCGCCCCGTACCTCACTCAGTACCCAGTGTCACTTAGGGCACCCCGAACCTCACTCAGTACCTAGTGTCACTTAGGGCACCCCGAACCTCACTCAGTACCCAGTGTCACTTAGGGCACCCCGAACCTCACTCAGAACCCAGTGTCACTTAGGGCACCCCGTACCTCACTCAGAACCCAGTGTCACTTAGGGCACCCCGAACCTCACTCAGAACCCAGTGTCACTTAGGGCGCCCCGTACCTCACTCAGAACCCAGTGTCACTTAGGGCACCCCGAACCTCACTCAGTACCCAGTGTCACTTAGGGCACCCCGAACCTCACTCAGAACCCAGTGTCACTTAGGGCACCCCGTACCTTGCTCAGTACCCAGTGTCACTTAGGGCACCCCGTACCTTGCTCAGTACCCAGTGTCACTTAGGGCACCCCGTACCTCACTCAGTACCCAGTGTCACTTAGGGCACCCCGTACCTCACTCAGAACCCAGTGTCACTTAGGGCACCCCGAACCTCACTCAGAACCCATTGTCACTTAGGGCACCCCGTACCTCACTCAGAACCCATTGTCACTTAGGGCACCCAGTATCTCACTCAGAACCCAGTGTCACTTAGGGCACTCCGTACCTCACTTAGAACCCAGTGTCACTTAGGGCACCCCGAACCTCACTCAGAACCCATTGTCACTTAGGGCACCCCGAACCTCACTCAGAACCCATTGTCACTTAGGGCACCCAGTATCTCACTCAGAACCCAGTGTCACTTAGGGCACCCCGTACCTCACTCAGTACCCAGTGTCACTTAGGGCACCCCGTACCTCACTCAGTACCCAGTGTCACTTAGGGCACCCCGAACCTCACTCAGTACCCATTGTCACTTAGGGCACCCAGTATCTCACTCAGAACCCAGTGTCACTTAGGGCACCCCGTACCTCACTCAGAATCCAGTGTCACTTAGGGCACCCAGTACCTCACTCAGAACCCAGTGTCACTTAGGGCACAGCGTACCTCACTCAGAACCCAGTGTCACTTAGGGCACTCCGTACCTCGCTCAGTACCCAGTGTCACTTAGGGCACCCCGTATCTCACTCAGAACCCAGTGTCACTTAGGGCACCCCGTACCTCACTCAGAATCCAGTGTCACTTAGGGCACCCAGTACCTCACTCAGAACCCAGTGTCACTTAGGGCACAGCGTACCTCACTCAGAACCCAGTGTCACTTAGGGCACTCCGTACCTCGCTCAGTACCCAGTGTCACTTAGGGCACCCCGAACCTCACTCAGTACCTAGTGTCACTTAGGGCACCCCGAACCTCACTCAGTACCCAGTGTCACTTAGGGCACCCCGTACCTCACTCAGAACCCATTGTCACGTAGGGCACCCAGTACCTCACTCAGAACCCAGTGTCACTTAGGGCACCCCGTACCTCACTCAGAACCCAGTGTCACTTAGGGCACCCAGTATCTCACTCAGAACCCAGTGTCACTTAGGGCACCCAGTATCTCACTCAGAACCCAGTGTCACTTAGGGCACCCCGTACCTCACTCAGAACCCAGTGTCACTTAGGGCACTCCGTACCTCACTCAGTACCCAGTGTCGCTTAGGGCACCCCGTACCTCACTCAGAACCCAGTGTCACTTAGGGCACCCCGTACCTCACTCAGAACCCAGTGTCACTTAGGGCACCCCGTACCTCACTCAGTACCCAGTGTCACTTAGGGCACCCCGTACCTCACTCAGTACCCAGTGTCACTTAGGGCACCCCGAACCTCACTCAGAACCCAGTGTCACTTAGGGCACCCCGTACCTCACTCAGTACCCAGTGTCACTTAGGGCGCCCCGCACCTCACTCAGTACCCAGTGTCACTTAGGGCACCCAGTATCTCACTCAGTACCCAGTGTCACTTAGGGCACCCCGTACCTCACTCAGAACCCAGTGTCACTTAGGGCACCCCGTACCTCACTCAGAACCCAGTGTCACTTAGGGCACCCCGAACCTCACTCAGTACCCAGTGTCACTTAGGGCACCCCGAACCTCACTCAGTACCCAGTGTCACTTAGGGCACCCCGTACCTCGCTCAGTACCCAGTGTCATTTAGGGCACCCCGTACCTCACTCAGTTCCCAGTGTCACTTAGGGCACCCCGCACCTCACTCAGTACCCAGTGTCACTTAGGGCACCCAGTATCTCACTCAGAACCCATTGTCACTTAGGGCACCCCGTACTTCACTCAGAACCCAGTGTCACTTAGGGCACCCCGTACCTCACTTAGAACCCATTGTCACTTAGGGCACCCAGTATCTCACTCAGAACCCAGTGTCACTTAGGGCACCCCGTACCTCACTTAGAACCCAGTGTAACTTAGGGCACCCCGTACTTCACTCAGAACCCAGTGTCACTTAGGGCACCCCGTACTTCACTCAGTACCCAGTGTCACTTAGGGCACCCCGTACCTCACTCAGAAGCCAGTGTCACTTAGGGCACCCCGTACCTCACTCAGTACCCAGTGTTACTTAGGGCACCCCGTACCTCACTCAGTACCCAGTGTCACTTAGGGCACCCCGTACCTCACTCAGTATCCAGTGTCACTTAGGGCACCCCGTACCTCACTCAGTACCCAGTGTCACTTAGGGCACCCCGTACCTCGCTCAGTACCCAGTGTCACTTAGGGCACCCCGTACCTCACTCAGTACCCAGTGTCACTTAGGGCACCCCGTACCTCGCTCAGTACCCAGTGTCATTTAGGGCACCCCGTACCTTGCTCAGTACCCAGTGTCACTTAGGGCACCCCGTACCTCACTCAGTACCCAGTGTCACTTAGGGCACCCCGTACCTCACTCAGAACCCAGTGTCACTTAGGGCACCCCGAACCTCACTCAGAACCCAGTGTCACTTAGGGCACCCCGAACCTTGCTCAGTACCCAGTGTCACTTAGGGCACCCCGTACCTCACTCAGTACCCAGTGTCACTTAGGGCACCCCGTACCTCGCTCAGTACCCAGTGTCACTTAGGGCACCCCGTACCTTGCTCAGTACCCAGTGTCACTTAGGGCACCCCGTACCTCACTCAGTACCCAGTGTCACTTAGGGCACCCCGTACCTTGCTCAGTACCCAGTGTCACTTAGGGCACCCCGTACCTCACTCAGTACCCAGTGTCACTTAGGGCACCCCGTACCTGGCTCAGAACCCAGTGTCACTTAGGGCACCCCGAACCTTGCTCAGTACCCAGTGTCACTTAGAGCACCCCGTACCTCACTCAGTACCCAGTGTCACTTAGGGCACCCCGTACCTCGCTCAGTACCCAGTGTCACTTAGGGCACCCCGTACTTTGCTCAGTACCCAGTGTCACTTAGGGCACCCCGTACCTCACTTAGAACCCAGTGTCACTTAGGGCACCCCGTACCTCGCTCAGTACCCAGTGTCACTTAGGGCACCCCGCACCTCACTCAGAACCCAGTGTCACTTAGGGCACCCCGTACCTTGCTCAGTACCCAGTGTCACTTAGGGCACCCGGTACCTTGCTCAGTACCCAGTGTCACTTAGGGCACCCAGTACCTCACTCAGAACCCAGTGTCACTTAGGGCGCCCCGTACCTCACTCAGTACCCAGTGTCACTTAGGGCACCCCGAACCTCACTCAGTACCTAGTGTCACTTAGGGCACCCCGAACCTCACTCAGTACCCAGTGTCACTTAGGGCACCCCGAACCTCACTCAGAACCCAGTGTCACTTAGGGCACCCCGTACCTCACTCAGAACCCAGTGTCACTTAGGGCACCCCGAACCTCACTCAGAACCCAGTGTCACTTAGGGCGCCCCGTACCTCACTCAGAACCCAGTGTCACTTAGGGCACCCCGAACCTCACTCAGTACCCAGTGTCACTTAGGGCACCCCGAACCTCACTCAGAACCCAGTGTCACTTAGGGCACCCCGTACCTTGCTCAGTACCCAGTGTCACTTAGGGCACCCCGTACCTTGCTCAGTACCCAGTGTCACTTAGGGCACCCCGTACCTCACTCAGTACCCAGTGTCACTTAGGGCACCCCGTACCTCACTCAGAACCCAGTGTCACTTAGGGCACCCCGTACCTCGCTCAGTACCCAGTGTCACTTAGGGCACCCCGTACCTCACTCAGTACCCAGTGTCACTTAGGGCACCCCGTACCTTGCTCAGTACCCAGTGTCACTTAGGGCACCCCGTACCTCACTCAGTACCCAGTGTCACTTAGGGCACCCCGTACCTCACTCAGTACCCAGTGTCACTTAGGGCACCCCGTACCTAACTCAGAAGCCAGTGTCACTTAGGGCACCCCGTACCTCACTCAGAACCCAGTGTCACTTAGGGCACCCCGTACCTCACTCAGAACCCAGTGTCACTTAGGGCACCCCGTACCTCGCTCAGTACCCAGTGTCACTTAGGGCACCCCGTACCTCGCTCAGTACCCAGTGTCACTTAGGGCACCCCGTACCTCACTCAGAACCCAGTGTCACTTAGGGCACCCCGTACCTCGCTCAGTACCCAGTGTCACTTAGGGCACCCCGTACCTCGCTCAGTACCCAGTGTCACTTAGGGCAACCCGTGCCTCGCTGAGTACCCAGTGTCACTTTGGGCACCCCGTACCTCACTCAGAACCCATTGTCACTTAGGGCACCCCGTACCTCGCTCAGTACCCAGTGTCACTTAGGGCACTCCGTACCTCATTCAGTATTCAGTGTCACTTAGGGCACCCCGAACCTCACTTAGAACCCAGTGTCACTTAGGGCACCCCGAACCTCACTCAGAACCCATTGTCACTTAGGGCACCCCGTACCTCGCTCAGTACCCAGTGTCACTTAGGGCACTCCGTACCTCACTCAGTATTCAGTGTCACTTAAGGCACCCCGAACCTCACTCAGAACCCATTGTCACTTAGGGCACCCCGAACCTCACTCAGAACCCATTGTCACTTAGGGCACCCAGTATCTCACTCAGAACCCAGTGTCACTTAGGGCACTCCGTACCTCACTCAGTACCCAGTGTCACTTAGGGCACTCCGTACCTCACTCAGAACCCATTGTCACTTAGGGCACCCCGAACCTCACTCAGAACCCATTGTCACTTAGGGCACCCAGTATCTCACTCAGAACCCAGTGTCACTTAGGGCACCCCGTACCTCACTCAGAACCCAGTGTCACTTAGGGCACCCAGTACCTCACCCAGAACCCAGTGTCACTTAGGGCACTCCGTACCTCACTTAGAACCCAGTGTCACTTAGGGCACCCCGAACCTCACTCAGAACCCATTGTCACTTAGGGCACCCCGTACCTCACTCAGAACCCATTGTCACTTAGGGCACCCAGTATCTCACTCAGAACCCAGTGTCACTTAGGGCACTCCGTACCTCACTTAGAACCCAGTGTCACTTAGGGCACCCCGAACCTCACTCAGAACCCATTGTCACTTAGGGCACCCCGAACCTCACTCAGAACCCATTGTCACTTAGGGCACCCAGTATCTCACTCAGAACCCAGTGTCACTTAGGGCACCCCGTACCTCACTCAGTACCCAGTGTCACTTAGGGCACCCCGTACCTCACTCAGTACCCAGTGTCACTTAGGGCACCCCGAACCTCACTCAGTACCCATTGTCACTTAGGGCACCCAGTATCTCACTCAGAACCCAGTGTCACTTAGGGCACCCCGTACCTCACTCAGAATCCAGTGTCACTTAGGGCACCCAGTACCTCACTCAGAACCCAGTGTCACTTAGGGCACAGCGTACCTCACTCAGAACCCAGTGTCACTTAGGGCACTCCGTACCTCGCTCAGTACCCAGTGTCACTTAGGGCACCCCGTATCTCACTCAGAACCCAGTGTCACTTAGGGCACCCCGTACCTCACTCAGAATCCAGTGTCACTTAGGGCACCCAGTACCTCACTCAGAACCCAGTGTCACTTAGGGCACAGCGTACCTCACTCAGAACCCAGTGTCACTTAGGGCACTCCGTACCTCGCTCAGTACCCAGTGTCACTTAGGGCACCCCGAACCTCACTCAGTACCTAGTGTCACTTAGGGCACCCCGAACCTCACTCAGTACCCAGTGTCACTTAGGGCACCCCGTACCTCACTCAGAACCCATTGTCACGTAGGGCACCCAGTACCTCACTCAGAACCCAGTGTCACTTAGGGCACCCCGTACCTCACTCAGAACCCAGTGTCACTTAGGGCACCCAGTATCTCACTCAGAACCCAGTGTCACTTAGGGCACCCAGTATCTCACTCAGAACCCAGTGTCACTTAGGGCACCCCGTACCTCACTCAGAACCCAGTGTCACTTAGGGCACTCCGTACCTCACTCAGTACCCAGTGTCGCTTAGGGCACCCCGTACCTCACTCAGAACCCAGTGTCACTTAGGGCACCCCGTACCTCACTCAGAACCCAGTGTCACTTAGGGCACCCCGTACCTCACTCAGTACCCAGTGTCACTTAGGGCACCCCGTACCTCACTCAGTACCCAGTGTCACTTAGGGCACCCCGAACCTCACTCAGAACCCAGTGTCACTTAGGGCACCCCGTACCTCACTCAGTACCCAGTGTCACTTAGGGCGCCCCGCACCTCACTCAGTACCCAGTGTCACTTAGGGCACCCAGTATCTCACTCAGTACCCAGTGTCACTTAGGGCACCCCGTACCTCACTCAGAACCCAGTGTCACTTAGGGCACCCCGTACCTCACTCAGAACCCAGTGTCACTTAGGGCACCCCGAACCTCACTCAGTACCCAGTGTCACTTAGGGCACCCCGAACCTCACTCAGTACCCAGTGTCACTTAGGGCACCCCGTACCTCGCTCAGTACCCAGTGTCATTTAGGGCACCCCGTACCTCACTCAGTTCCCAGTGTCACTTAGGGCACCCCGCACCTCACTCAGTACCCAGTGTCACTTAGGGCACCCAGTATCTCACTCAGAACCCATTGTCACTTAGGGCACCCCGTACTTCACTCAGAACCCAGTGTCACTTAGGGCACCCCGTACCTCACTTAGAACCCATTGTCACTTAGGGCACCCAGTATCTCACTCAGAACCCAGTGTCACTTAGGGCACCCCGTACCTCACTTAGAACCCAGTGTAACTTAGGGCACCCCGTACTTCACTCAGAACCCAGTGTCACTTAGGGCACCCCGTACTTCACTCAGTACCCAGTGTCACTTAGGGCACCCCGTACCTCACTCAGAAGCCAGTGTCACTTAGGGCACCCCGTACCTCACTCAGTACCCAGTGTTACTTAGGGCACCCCGTACCTCACTCAGAACCCAGTGTCACTTAGGGCACCCCGTACCTCACTCAGTATCCAGTGTCACTTAGGGCACCCCGTACCTCACTCAGTACCCAGTGTCACTTAGGGCACCCCGTACCTCGCTCAGTACCCAGTGTCACTTAGGGCACCCCGTACCTCACTCAGTACCCAGTGTCACTTAGGGCACCCCGTACCTCGCTCAGTACCCAGTGTCATTTAGGGCACCCCGTACCTTGCTCAGTACCCAGTGTCACTTAGGGCACCCCGTACCTCACTCAGTACCCAGTGTCACTTAGGGCACCCCGTACCTCACTCAGAACCCAGTGTCACTTAGGGCACCCCGAACCTCACTCAGAACCCAGTGTCACTTAGGGCACCCCGAACCTTGCTCAGTACCCAGTGTCACTTAGGGCACCCCGTACCTCACTCAGTACCCAGTGTCACTTAGGGCACCCCGTACCTCGCTCAGTACCCAGTGTCACTTAGGGCACCCCGTACCTTGCTCAGTACCCAGTGTCACTTAGGGCACCCCGTACCTCACTCAGTACCCAGTGTCACTTAGGGCACCCCGTACCTTGCTCAGTACCCAGTGTCACTTAGGGCACCCCGTACCTCACTCAGTACCCAGTGTCACTTAGGGCACCCCGTACCTGGCTCAGAACCCAGTGTCACTTAGGGCACCCCGAACCTTGCTCAGTACCCAGTGTCACTTAGAGCACCCCGTACCTCACTCAGTACCCAGTGTCACTTAGGGCACCCCGTACCTCGCTCAGTACCCAGTGTCACTTAGGGCACCCCGTACTTTGCTCAGTACCCAGTGTCACTTAGGGCACCCCGTACCTCACTTAGAACCCAGTGTCACTTAGGGCACCCCGTACCTCGCTCAGTACCCAGTGTCACTTAGGGCACCCCGCACCTCACTCAGAACCCAGTGTCACTTAGGGCACCCCGTACCTTGCTCAGTACCCAGTGTCACTTAGGGCACCCGGTACCTTGCTCAGTACCCAGTGTCACTTAGGGCACCCAGTACCTCACTCAGAACCCAGTGTCACTTAGGGCGCCCCGTACCTCACTCAGTACCCAGTGTCACTTAGGGCACCCCGAACCTCACTCAGTACCTAGTGTCACTTAGGGCACCCCGAACCTCACTCAGTACCCAGTGTCACTTAGGGCACCCCGAACCTCACTCAGAACCCAGTGTCACTTAGGGCACCCCGTACCTCACTCAGAACCCAGTGTCACTTAGGGCACCCCGAACCTCACTCAGAACCCAGTGTCACTTAGGGCGCCCCGTACCTCACTCAGAACCCAGTGTCACTTAGGGCACCCCGAACCTCACTCAGTACCCAGTGTCACTTAGGGCACCCCGAACCTCACTCAGAACCCAGTGTCACTTAGGGCACCCCGTACCTTGCTCAGTACCCAGTGTCACTTAGGGCACCCCGTACCTTGCTCAGTACCCAGTGTCACTTAGGGCACCCCGTACCTCACTCAGTACCCAGTGTCACTTAGGGCACCCCGTACCTCACTCAGAACCCAGTGTCACTTAGGGCACCCCGTACCTCGCTCAGTACCCAGTGTCACTTAGGGCACCCCGTACCTCACTCAGTACCCAGTGTCACTTAGGGCACCCCGTACCTTGCTCAGTACCCAGTGTCACTTAGGGCACCCCGTACCTCACTCAGTACCCAGTGTCACTTAGGGCACCCCGTACCTCACTCAGTACCCAGTGTCACTTAGGGCACCCCGTACCTAACTCAGAAGCCAGTGTCACTTAGGGCACCCCGTACCTCACTCAGAACCCAGTGTCACTTAGGGCACCCCGTACCTCACTCAGAACCCAGTGTCACTTAGGGCACCCCGTACCTCGCTCAGTACCCAGTGTCACTTAGGGCACCCCGTACCTCGCTCAGTACCCAGTGTCACTTAGGGCACCCCGTACCTCACTCAGAACCCAGTGTCACTTAGGGCACCCCGTACCTCGCTCAGTACCCAGTGTCACTTAGGGCACCCCGTACCTCGCTCAGTACCCAGTGTCACTTAGGGCAACCCGTGCCTCGCTGAGTACCCAGTGTCACTTTGGGCACCCCGTACCTCACTCAGTACCGAGTGTCCCTTAGGGCACCCCGTACCTCGCCGTACCTCCATTCTCCTGATATCGACGGACAGCACAGTGGTGAAGAAGAACATTTGGAGAAAGAAGTCTGACCAGATGCCGACCAGGGCGAACATACAGAACTCCTGAAATCACAAACAAAGCCGCGTCATCAGTTGTCGCAGAAATATACATATATCGACTGTCGTTACTCACAACCCACACAAACTGTTCTCAAAGCTTGTAACGTAGGAACCAAGCAGCTATTAGATATTTCTTTTAAAAGAGATGAAATCACGATATCAACTTGCACAATACATAAATTAAAAGTCGTGCAAGGAAAAGTGTCGCTAAACTCTAATCAGGTAAAGTCGTGCGTCCATGTACTAACCTGGATAGCCGGGACAAACGTGAGGAAACCCACGACGACTATCACCAGCTCCGTCACCAGGTTCTTGAATATGTACCAGCCCTCTTTACTCAATCCTATAACACAAAGACCAATGTCAGTCCACTCTGTACCAGTCACCAGGTTATACAAGATGTACCAGCCTTCTTCACTTAATCCTATCACAAAAAACACCACTGTCAGTCCACTCTGTACCAGTCACCAGGTTATATAAGATGTACCAGCCCTCTTTACTCAATCTTAAAATACAAACACCACTGTCAGTCCACTCTGTACCAGTCACCAGGTTATACAATATGTACCAGCCCTCTTTACTCAATCTTAAAATACAAACACCACTGTCAGTCCACTCTGTACCAGTCACCAGGTTATACAATATGTACCAGCCCTCTTTACTCAATCTTAAAACACAAACACCACTGTCAGTCCACTCTGTACCAGTCACCAGGTTATATAAGATGTACCAGCCTTCTTCACTTAATCCTATAACACAAACACCACTGTCAGTCCACTCTGTACCAGTCACCAGGTTATACAATATGTACCAGCCCTCTTTACTCACTCTTAAAATACAAACACCACTGTCAGTCCACTCTGTACCAGTCACCAGCTTATACAAGATGTAGCAGCCCTCTCTACGCAATCCTATAACACAAACACCACTGTCAGTCCACTCTGTACCAGTCACAGGTTATACAAGATGTACCAGCCTTCCTTACTCAATCCTATAACACACATACCACTGTCAGTCCACTCTGTACCAGTCACAGGTTATACAAGATGTACCAGGAGTGACGCCTTGCGGCAGACTGACCTTGGGCCACCCTGATCTTGACCTCTAGGTGGGCGGGTGTGGACACGACGGACTTGGTAACGACCAGGATGTTCTCCAGACCGATGATGACCACCAGGTAGGGAAATATCTCACTGAAACCGACACACAGACAGATCTCATCAACGGGCCAAAAACACAGAGACCAAGCCACGGACAGGATTTTTACGACACACGGATGTCGCCACTGAGGTAAACTGACCTACCCTAGAAACTGGGGGTACACTGACCTACCCTAGAGGCTGGGGTACACTGACCTACCCCAGAGACTGGGGTACACTGACCAACACTTGAGACTGGGGTACACTGACCAACACTTGAGACTGGGGTACACTGACCTGCCGTTGAGGCTGGGGTACACTGACCTACCCTAGAGGCTGGGGTACACTGACTTACCCTAGCGGCTGGGGTACACTGACCTACCCTAGAGGCTGGGGTACACTGACCTGCCGTTTAGGCTGATACATTGACCTACCCTAGAGGCTGGGCGTACACTGACCTACCCTAGAGGCTGGGGTACATTGACCTACCCTAGAGACTAGGGTACACTGGCCTACCCAAGAGGCTGGGGTACACTGACCTACCCTAGCGGCTGGGGGTACACTGACCTACCCTAGAGGCTGGGGTACACTGACCTGCCGTTTAGGCTGATACATTGACCTACCCTAGAGGCTGGGGGTACACTGACCTACCCTAGAGGCTGGGGTACACTGACCTACCCTAGAGACTGGGGTACACTGACCTACCCTAGAGGCTGGGGGTACACTGACCTACCCTAGAGGCTGGGGTACACTGACCTACCCCAGAGACTGGGGTACACTGACCAACACTTGAGGCTGGGGTACACTGACCTGCCGTTGAGGCTGGGGCTACACTGACCTACCCTAGAGGCTGGGGTACACTGACCTACCCTAGAGGCTGGGGTACACTGACCTACCCTAGAGGCTGGGGTACACTGACTTGCCGTTGAGGCTGGGGTACACTGACCTACCGTTGAGGCTGGGGGTACACTGACCTACCCTAAAGACTGGGGTACACTGACCCACCCTAGAAGCTGGAGACACTGACCTGCCGTTGAGGCTGGGATACACTGACCTACCCTAGAGGCTGGGGTACATTGACCTACCCTAGAAGCTGGGGTACACTGACCTACCCTAGAGGCTGGGGTACACTGACCTACCCTTGAGGCTGGGATACACTGACCTACCCTAGAGGCTGGGGTACATTGACCTACCCTAGAGGCTGGGGTACACTGACCTACCCTTGAGGCTGGGGTACACTGACCTACCCTTGAGGCTGGGGTACACTGACCTACTCTAGAGGCTGGGGTACACTGACCTACCCTAGATGCTGGGGTAGACTGACCTACCCTAGAGACTGGGGTACACTGACCTACCCTAGAGGCTGGGGTACACTGACCTACCCTAGAGGCTGGGGTACACTGACCTACCCTAGAGGCTGGGGTACACTGACCTACCCTAGAGGCTGGAGTACACTGACCTACCCTAGAGGCTGGGGTACACTGACCTACCGTTGAGGCTGCAGTACACTGACCTACCCTAGAGGCTGGGGGTACACTGACCTGCCGTTGAGGCTGGGGTACACTGACCTACCCTAGAGGCTGGGGTACACTGACCTACCCTAGAGGCTGGGGTACACTGTCCTGCCGTTCAGGCTGGGGGTACACTGACCTACCCTAGAGGCTGGGATACACTGACCTACCGTTCAGGCTGGGGGTACACTGTCCTACCCTAGAGGTTGGGGTACATTGACCTACCCCAGAGACTGGGGTACACTGACCTACGGTGGAGGCTGGGGTACACTGACCTACGGTTGAGGCTGGGGTTCACTGACCTACCCTAGAGGCTGGGGTACACTGACCTACCCTAGAGGCTGGTGTACACTGACCTACCGTTGGGGCTGGGGTACACTGACCTGCCGTTTAGGCTGGGGTACATTGACCTACCCTAGAGGCTGGGGGTACACTGACCTGCCGTTGAGGCTGGGGTACACTGACCTACCCTAGAGGCTGGGGTACACTGACCTACCTAGAGGCTGGGGTACACTGACCTGCCGTTTAGGCTGGGGTACACTGACCTACCCTAGAGGCTGGGGGTACACTGACCTACCCTAGAGACTGGGGGTACACTGACCTACCCTAGAGGCTGGGGTACACTGACCTACCCTAGAGGCTGGAGTACACTGACCTACCTTAGAGGCTGGAGTACACTGACCTACCCTAGAGACTGGGGGTACACTGACCTACCCTAGAGGCTGGGGTACATTGACCTGCCGTTTAGGCTGGGGTACATTGACCTACCCTAGAGGCTGGAGTACACTGACCTACCCTAGAGGCTGGGGTACACCGACCTACCCTAGAGGCTGGGGTACACTGACCTACCCTAGAGGCTGGGGTACACTGACCTACCCTAGAGGCTGGGGTACACTGACCTACCGTTGAGGCTGGGGTACACTAACCTGCCGTTGAGGCTGGGGTACACTGACCTACCCTAGAGGCTGGGATACACTGACTTACCGTTTAGGCTGGGGTACACTGACCTACCCTAGAGGCTGGGGTACACTGACCTGCCGTTGAGGCTGGGGATACATTGACCTACCCTCTAGGCTGGAGTACACTGACCTACCGTTGAGGCTGGGGTACACTGACCTACCCTAGAGGCTGGGGTACACTGACCTGCCGTTGAGGCTGGGGGTACACTGACCTACCCTAGAGGCTGGGGTACACTGACCTGCCGTTGAGGCTGGGGGTACACTGACCTGCCGTTGAGGCTGGGGTACACTGACCTACCGTTGAGGCTGGGGTACACTGACCTACCCCAGAGACTGGGGTACACTGACCTGCCGTTGAGGCTGGGGTACACTGACCTGCCGTTGAGGCTGGGGTACACTGACCTGCCGTTGAGGCTGGGGTACACTGACCTGCCGTTGAGGCTGGGGGTACACTGACCTGCCGTTGAGGCTGGGGTACACTGACCTACCGTTGAGGCTGGGGTACACTGACCTGCCGTTGAGGCTGGGGTACACTGACCTGCCGTTGAGGCTGGGGGTACACTGACCTACCGTTGAGGCTGGGGTACACTGACCTACCGTTGAGGCTGGGGTACACTGACCTGCCGTTGAGGCTGGGGTACACTGACCTGCCGTTGAGGCTGGGTACACTGACCTGCCGTTGTGGCTGGGGGTACACTGACCTGCCGTTGAGGCTGGGGGTGAGGCCGAAGAAGAGACAAATGGCGACTGAGATGACGAGGGAGGCGAGGACGGTCATGACGGCGCTGAGGGCCAGGCCCCACTTGGACTTGACCATCTCAATCTTACCTGGCGACAATAAAGAAAATATATTAAGAGATATTAGAGCTATTACAGTCGCTCGTCGCAATGACATCACGACTGGTGATGCGGACAGGGTCGTGAATATACTACATCACCATGAGTGTTACATGGGGTCAAGTGGAGACGCTATGCTCATAAATAACTCACGAATAATTAGTTTTATGTAACAACTAAGAACATTCGGCCTATACGACCACGACTTCACAACGTAAAAGAGGGCATACAAATTATGGATAGAGAGGTAGAGTAGACATACAAACTATACACGAACAGAAAAGTAAAGAGGTAAATGTGCACTACTCACGGACAGAAAAGTAGAGGTGTAAACGTGAACTACTCACGGACAGAGAAGTAGAGGTGTACATGTGAACTACTCACGGGCACAGAAGTAGAGGTGTAAACGTGAACTACTCACGGGACAGAGAAGTAGAGGTGTAAATGTCAATTACTTACGGACAGAGAAGTAGAGGTGTACATGTGAACTACTCACGGGCACAGAAGTAGAGGTGTAAACGTGAACTACTCACGGGACAGAGAAGTAGAGGTGTAAATGTCAATTACTTACGGACAGAGAAGTAGAGGTAAATGTGAACTACTCACGGACAGAGAATTAGAGGTGTAAACGTGAACTACTCACGGACAGAGAAGTAGAGGTGTAAACGTGAACTACTCACGGGCACAGAAGTAGAGGTGTAAACGTGAACTACTCACGGGCAGAGAAGTAGAGGTGCAATGTGAACTACTCACGGACAGAGAAGTAAAGGGGTAAATGTGAACTACTCACGGAAAGAGAAGTAAAGGGGTAAATGTGAACTACTCACGGACAGAGAAGTAGAGGTGTAAACGTGAACTACTCACGGACAGAGAAGTAGAGGTGTAAACGTGAACTACTTACGGGCACAGAAGTAGAGGTGTAAACGTGAACTACTCACGGGCAGAGAAGTAGAGGTGTAATGTGAACTACTCACGGACAGAGAAGTAAAGGGGTAAATGTGAACTACTCACGGACAGAGAAGTAGAGGTGTAAACGTGAACTACTCACGGACAGAGAAGTAGAGGTGTAAACGTGAACTACTCACGGGCACAGAAGTAGAGGTGTAAACGTGAACTACTCACGGGCAGAGAAGTAGAGGTGTAATGTGAACTACTCACGGATAGAGAAGTAAAGGGGTAAATGTGAACTACTCACGGGACAGAGAAGTAGAGGTGTAAACGTGAACTACTCACGGGCAGAGAAGTAGAGGTGTAATGTGAACTACTCACGGACAGAGAAGTAAAGGGGTAAATGTGAACTACTCACGGACAGAGAAGTAGAGGTGTAAACGTGAACTACTCACGGACAGAGAAGTAGAGGTGTAAACGTGAACTACTCACGGGCACAGAAGTAGAGGTGTAAACGTGAACTACTCACGGGCAGAGAAGTAGAGGTGTAATGTGAACTACTCACGGATAGAGAAGTAAAGGTGTACATGTGAACTACTCACGGGACAGAGAAGTAGAGGTGTAAATGTCAATTACTTACGGACAGAGAAGTAGAGGTAAATGTGAACTACTCACGGACAGAGAAGTAGAGGTGTAAACGTGAACTACTCACGGACAGAGAAGTAGAGGTGTAAACGTGAACTACTCACGGGCACAGAAGTAGAGGTGTAAACGTGAACTACTCACGGGCAGAGAAGTAGAGGTGCAATGTGAACTACTCACGGACAGAGAAGTAAAGAGGTAAATGTGAACTACTCACGGAAAGAGAAGTAAAGGGGTAAATGTGAACTACTCACGGACAGAGAAGTAGAGGTGTAAACGTGAACTACTCACGGACAGAGAAGTAGAGGTGTAAACGTGAACTACTTACGGGCACAAAAGTAGAGGTGTAAACGTGAACTACTCACGGGCAGAGAAGTAGAGGTGTAATGTGAACTACTCACGGACAGAGAAGTAAAGGGGTAAATGTGAACTACTCACGGACAGAGAAGTAGAGGTGTAAACGTGAACTACTCACGGACAGAGAAGTAGAGGTGTAAACGTGAACTACTCACGGGCACAGAAGTAGAGGTGTAAACGTGAACTACTCACGGGCAGAGAAGTAGAGGTGTAATGGGAACTACTCACGGATAGAGAAGTAAAGGGGTAAATGTGAACTACTCACGGACAGAGAAGTAGAGGTGTAAATGTGAACTACTCACGGACAGAGAAGTAGAGGTGTAAACGTGAACTACTCACGGACAGAGAAGTAGAGGTGTAAATGTGAACTACCCACGGAAAGAAAAGTACAGGGGTAAATGTGAACTACTCACGGACAGAGAAGTAGAGGTGTAAATGTGAACTACTCACGGACAAAGAAGTAGAGGTGCAAATGTGAACTACTCACGGACAGAGAAGTAGAGGTGTAAATGTGAACTACTCACGGACAGAGAAGTAGAGGTGTAGACGTGAACTACTCACGGACAGAGAAGTAGAGGTGTAAATGTGAACTACTCACGGACAGAGAAGTAGAGGTGTAAACGTGACCTACTCACGGACAGAGAAGTAGAGGTGTAAACGTGAACTACTCACGGGCACAGAAGTAGAGGTGTAAACGTGAACTACTCATGGACAGAGAAGTAGAGGTGTAGACGTGAACTACTCACGGACAGAGAAGTTGAGGCGTAAATGTGAATTATTTACGGAAAGAGAACTTGAGGTGTAAAAGTGAACTACCCACGGACAGAGAACCAGAGGTGTAAATATCTACTACTTACGGACAGAGAACTAGAGGTGTAAATGTGACCTACTCATGGACAGAGCAGTAGAGGTGTAAACGTGAACTACTCATGGACAGAGAAGTAGAGGTGTAAACGTTAACTACTCACGGACAGAGAAAGTACAGGTGTAAATGTGAACTACTCACGGAAAGAGAACTAGAGGTGTAAATGTGAACTACTCACGGACAGAGAAGTAGAGGTGTAAATGTGAAATACTCACAGACAGAGAAGTAGAGGTGTAAATGTGAACTACTCACGGAAAGAGAACTAGAGGTGTAAATGTAAACTACTCACGGACAGAGAAGTAGAGGTGTAAATGTGAACTGCTTACGGACAGAGAAGTAAAGGGGTAAGTGTGAACTACTCATGGACAGAGAAGTAGAGGTGTAAATGTGAACTACTCACGGAAAGAGAACTAGAGGTGTAAATGTGAACTACTCACGGACACAGAAGTAGAGGTGCAAATGTAAACTACTCACGGACAGAGAAGTAGAGTGGTAAATGTGAACTACTCACGGACAGAGAAGTAAAGGGGTAAATGTAAACTACTCGCGGACAGAGAAGTAGAGGTATAAACGTGAACTACTCAAGGACAGAGAAGTAGAGGTGTAAATATGACCTACTCATGGACAGAGCAGTAGAGGTGTAAACGTGAACTACTCACGGACAGAGAAGTAGAGGTGTAAATGTGAACTACTCACGGACAGAGAAGTAGAGGTGTAAATGTGAACTACTCACGGACAGAGAAGTAGAGGTGTAGACGTGAACTACTCACGGACAGAGAAGTAGAGGTGTAAATGTGAACTACTCACGGACAGTGAAGTAGAGGTGTAAACGTGACCTACTCACGGACAGAGAAGTAGAGGTGTAAACGTGAACTACTCACGGACAGAGAAGTAGAGGTGTAAATGTGAACTACTCACGGACAGAGAAGTAGAGGTGTAAACGTGACCTACTCACGGACAGAGAAGTAGAGGTGTAAACGTGAACTACTCACGGGCACAGAAGTAGAGGTGTAAACGTGAACTACTCATGGACAGAGAAGTAGAGGTGTAGACGTGAACTACTCACGGACAGAGAAGTTGAGGCGTAAATGTGAATTATTTACGGAAAGAGAACTTGAGGTGTAAAAGTGAACTACCCACGGACAGAGAACCAGAGGTGTAAACATCTACTACTTACGGACAGAGAACTAGAGGTGTAAATGTGACCTACTCATGGACAGAGCAGTAGAGGTGTAAACGTGAACTACTCATGGACAGAGAAGTAGAGGTGTAAACGTTAACTACTCACGGACAGAGAAAGTACAGGTGTAAATGTGAACTACTCACGGAAAGAGAACTAGAGGTGTAAATGTGAACTACTCACGGACAGAGAAGTAGAGGTGTAAATGTGAAATACTCACAGACAGAGAAGTAGAGGTGTAAATGTGAACTACTCACGGAAAGAGAACTAGAGGTGTAAATGTAAACTACTCACGGACAGAGAAGTAGAGGTGTAAATGTGAACTGCTTACGGACAGAGAAGTAAAGGGGTAAGTGTGAACTACTCATGGACAGAGAAGTAGAGGTGTAAATGTGAACTACTCACGGAAAGAGAACTAGAGGTGTAAATGTGAACTACTCACGGACACAGAAGTAGAGGTGCAAATGTAAACTACTCACGGACAGAGAAGTAGAGGGGTAAATGTGAACTACTCACGGACAGAGAAGTAAAGGGGTAAATGTAAACTACTCGCGGACAGAGAAGTAGAGGTATAAACGTGAACTACTCAAGGACAGAGAAGTAGAGGTGTAAATATGACCTACTCATGGACAGAGCAGTAGAGGTGTAAACGTGAACTACTCACGGACAGAGAAGTAGAGGTGTAAATGTGAACTACTCACGAACAGAGAAGTAGAGGTGTAAATGTGAATTACTTACGGACAGAGAAGTAGGTTGGTTGGTTAATCAGGACGCTTTAACCACTTTTGGTCATATCGCGTCAATGGGAGAAGGAAGGGAGAGTGGAGCCATGTCCCCGGGGTAACAGAGAAGTAGAGGTGTAAAAGTGAACTACTCACGGACAGAGAAGTGGAGGTGTAGACGTGAACTACTCACGGACAGAGAAGTCGAGGTGTAGACGTGAACTACTCACGGGACAGAGAAGTAAAGAGGTAAATGTGAACTACTCACGGACAGAGAAGTGGAGGTAAATGTGAACTACTCACGGACAGAGAAGTAGAGGTGTAAATGTGAACTACTCACGGACAGAGAAGTAGAGGTAAATGTGAACTACTCACGGACAGAGAAGTAGAGGTGTAAATGTGAACTACTCACGGACAGAGCAGTAAAGGTGTAAATGTGAACTACTCACGGACAGAGAACTAGAGGTGTAAACGTGAACTACTCACGGACAGAGAAGTAGAGGTGTAAATGTGGACTACTCACGGACAGAGAAGTGGAGGTAAATGTGAACTACTCACGGACAGAGAAGTGGAGGTAAATGTGAACTACTCACGGACAGAGAAGTAGAGGTGTAGACGTAAACTACTCACGGACAGAGAAGTAGAGGTGTAGACGTGAACTACACACGGACAGAGAAGTGAAGGTGTAAATGTGAACTACTCACGGACAGAGAAGTAGAGGTGTAAATGTGAACTACTCACGGACAGAGAAGTAGAGGTGCAAACGTAAACTACACACGGACAGAGAAGTGGAGGTGTAAAATTGAACTACTCACGGATAGAGAAGTAGAGGTGTAAATGCGAACTACTCACGGACAGAGAAGTAGAGGTGTAGACCTGATCTACTTACGGACAGAGAAGTAGAGGTGTACATGTGAACTACTCACGGACAGAGAAGTAGAGGTAAAGGTGAACTACTCACGGACAGAGAAGTAAAGGTGTAAATGTGAACTACTCATGGGCAGAGAAGTAGAGGTGTAAATGTGAACTACTCACGGACAAAGAAGTAGAGGTGTAAATGTGAACTACTCACGGACAGAGAAGTAGAGGTGTAGACGTAAACTACTCACGGACAGAGAAGTAGAAGTGTAGACGTGAACTAAACACGGACAGAGAAGTGAAGGTGTAAATGTGAACTACTCATGGGCAGAGAAGTAGAGGTGTAAATGTGAACTACTCACGGACAAAGAAGTAGAGGTGTAAATGTGAACTACTCACGGACAGAGAAGTAGAGGTGTAGACGTAAATTACTCACGGACAGAGAAGTAGAAGTCTAGATGTGAACTACACACGGACAGAGAAGTGAAGGTGTAAATGTGAACTACTCACGGACAGAGAAGTAGAGGTGTAAACGTGACCTACTCACGGACAGAGAAGTAGAAGTGTAGACGTGAACTACACACGGACAGAGAAGTGAAGGTGTAAATGTGAACTACTCACGGACAGAGAAGTAGAGGTGTAGACGTGAACTACTTACGGACAGAGAAGTAGAGGTGTACATGTGAACTACTCACGGACAGAGATGTAGAGGTAAAGGTGAACTACTCACGGACAGAGAAGTAAAGGGGTAAATGTGAACTACTCATGGGCAGAGAAGTAAAGGGGTAAATGTGAACTACTCACGGACAATGAAGTAGAGGTGTAAATGTGAACTACTCACGGAAAGAGAACTAGAGGTGTAAATGTGAACTACTCACGGACAGAGAAGTAGAGGTGTAAAGGTGAATTACTCACGGACAGAGAAGTAGAGGTGTAAAGGAGAACTGCTTACGGACAGAGAAGTAAAGGGGTAAATGTGAACTACTCACGGACAGAGAAGTAGAGGTGTAAACGTGAACTAAAAACGGACAGAGAAGTAGAGGTGTAAACGTGAACTACTCACGGACAGAGAAGTAGCGGTGTAAATGTGACCTACTCATGGACAGAGCAGTAGAGGTGTAAACGTGAACTACTCACGGACAGAGAAGTAGAGGTGTAAACGTTAACTACTCACGGACAGAGAAGTAGAGGTGTAAATGTGAACTACTCACGGACAGAGAAGTAGAGGTGTAAATGTGAATTACTTACGGGCAGAGAAGTAAAGCTGTAAAAGTGAACTACTCACGGAAAGAAAAGTGGAGGTGTAAATGTGAACTACTCACGGACAGAGAAGTAGAGGTGTAAATGTGAACTACCCACGGACAGAGAATTAGAGGTGTAAATGTGAACTACTCACGGACAGAGAAGTAGAGGTGTAAACGTGAACTACTCACGGACAGAGAAGTAGAGGTGTAGACGTGAACTACTCGCGGACAGAGAAGTAGAGGTGTAGACGTGAACTACTCACGGACAGAGAAGTAGAGGTGTAAATGTGAACTACCCACGGACAGAGAATTAGAGGTGTAAATGTGAACTACTCACGGACAGAGAAGTAGAGGTGTAAACGTAAACTACTCACGGACAGAGAAGTAGAGGTGTAGACGTGAACTACTCACGGGACAGAGAAGTAGAGGTGTAAATGTCAATTACTTACGGACAGAGAAGTAGAGGTAAATGTGAACTACTCACGGACCGAGAAGTAGAGGTGTAGACGTGAACTACTCACGGACAGAGAAGTAGAGGTGTAGACGTGAACTACTCACGGACAGAGAAGTAGAGGTGTAAAAGTGAACTACTCGCGGACAGAAAAGTAGAGGTGTAGACGTGAACTACTCACGGACAGAGAAGTAGAGGTGTACATGTGAACTACTCACGGACAGAGAAGTGGAGGTGTAAAATTGAACTACTCACGGACAGAGAAGTAGAGGGGTAAATGTGAACTACTCACGGACAGAGAAGTAGAGGTGTGAATGTGAACTACTCATGGACAGAGAAGTAGAGGTGTAAATGTGAACTACTCACGGACAGAGAAGTAGAGGTGTAAATGTGAACTACTCACGGACAGAGAAGTAGAGGTGTAAATGTGAACTACTCACGGACAGAGAAGTAGAGGTGTAAATGTGAACTACTCACGGACGGAGAAGTAGATGTGTAAATTTGAACTACTCACGGACGGAGAAGTAGAGGTACATGAAGAGGACGAAGTAGGCCAGCAGCAGTGGCGTGTACTCCACCACGAAGTTGATGTCCTTGAAGTGGTAATGGGTCATGTGGGGTTGTGCCTGCGAGTTGTTGGCCGGCAGACTCAGGGGGTAGCGCTGCCGCAGCGAGTCCGTCAGAGCGCCCACGTACCTTGGGGCAACAAGGCAGGTTGCGAGTTAATCACAGCTGTAAAATACATCTGACGGCATTTGGTACTTTGAGTAAGGCAATAGTTCTATCCGTTATTTATTCATAAAAGACTGGAACTGGAACATATAGACACCAAGTATGTGGTTTAATATTTACAGAAACATTCATGCCTAATTACCCCCCGACAGTGGTGTATCTACACTATGGTGAATGCGCAGGACATGAGGCTGGCTTACCCCGGGCTGTAGTCTCTGTACACTATGGTCAAGGCCTAGGACATGAGGCTGGCTTACCCCGGGCTGTAGTCTCTGTACACTATGGTCAAGGCGTAGGAGATGAGGCTTTGTTTAACCCGGGCTGTAGTCTCTGTACACTATGGTCAAGGCGTAGGAGATGAGGCTGGCTTACCCCGGGCTGTAGTCTCTGTACACTATAGTCAAGGTGTAGGAGATGAGGCTGGCTTACCCCAGGCTGTAGTCTCTGTACGCTATGGTCAAGGCGTAGGAGATGAAGCTGGTTTACCCCAGGCTGTAGTCTCTGTACGCTATGGTCAAGGCGTAGGAGATGAGGCTGGCTTACCCCGGGCTGTAGTCTCTGTACACTATGGTCAAGGTGTAGGACATGAGGCTGGCTTACCCCGGGCTGTAGTCTTTGTACACTATGGTCAAGGCGTAGGACATGAGGCTGGCTTACCCCGGGCTGTAGTCTCTGTACACTATAGTCAAGGTGTAGGAGATGAAACTGGCTTACCCCGGGCTGTAGTCTCTGTACACTATGGTCAAGGTGTAGGAGATGAGGCTGGCTTACCCCGGGCTGTAGTCTCTGTACACTATAGTCAAGGCGTAGGAGATGAGGCTGGCTTACCCCGGGCTGTAGTCTCTGTACACTATGGTCAAGGTGTAGGAGATGAGGCTGGCTTACCCCGGGCTGTAGTCTCTGTACACTATGGTCAAGGTGTAGGACATGAGGCTGGCTTACCCCGGGCTGTAGTCTCTGTACACTATGGTCAAGGTGTAGGAGATGAGGCTGGCTTACCCCGGGCTGTAGTCTCTGTACACTATGGTCAAGGCGTAGGACATGAGGCTGGCTTACCCCGGGCTGTAGTCTCTGTACACTATAGTCAAGGCCTAGGAGATGAGGCTGGCTTACCCCGGGCTGTAGTCTCTGTACACTATGGTCAAGGCGTAAGAGATGAGGCTGGCTTACCCCGGGCTGTAGTCTCTGTACACTATGGTCAAGGCGTAGGACATGAGGCTGGCTTACCCCGGGCTGTAGTCTCTGTACACTATAGTCAAGGCGTAAGAGATGAGGCTGGCTTACCCCGGGCTGTAGTCTCTGTACACTATGGTCAAGGCGTAGGAGATGAGGCTGGCTTACCCCGGGCTGTAGTCTCTGTACACTATGGTCAAGGCGTAGGAGATGAGGCTGGCTTAACCCGGGCTGTAGTCTCTGTACACTATGGTCAAGGTGTAGGAGATGAGGCTGGCTTACCCCGGGCTGTAGTCTCTGTACACTATAGTCAAGGCGTAGGAGATGAGGCTGGTTTACCCCGGGCTGTAGTCTCTGTACACTATGGTCAAGGCGTAGGACATGAGGATGGCTTACCCCGGGCTGTAGTCTCTGTACACTATGGTCAAGGCGTAGGACATGAGGCTGGCTTACCCCGGGCTGTAGTCTCTGTACACTATGGTCAAGGCGTAGGAGATGAGGCTGGCTTACCCCGGGCTGTAGTCTCTGTACACTATGGTCAAGGTGTAGGACATGTGGCTGGCTTACCCCGGGCTGTAGTCTCTGTACACTATGGTCAAGGTGTAGGAGATGAGGCTGGCTTACCCCGGGCTGTAGTCTCTGTACACTATAGTCAAGGCGTAGGAGATGAGGCTGGTTTACCCCGGGCTGTAGTCTCTGTACACTATGGTCAAGGCGTAGGACATGAGGATGGCTTACCCCGGGCTGTAGTCTCTGTACACTATGGTCAAAGCGTAGGACATGAGGCTGGCTTACCCCGGGCTGTAGTCTCTGTACACTATGGTCAAGGCGTAGGAGATGAGGCTGGCTTACCCCGGGCTGTAGTCTCTGTACACTATGGTCAAGGTGTAGGACATGAGGCTGGCTTACCCCGGGCTGTAGTCTCTGTACACTATGGTCAAAGCGTAGGACATGAGGCTGGCTTACCCCGGGCTGTAGTCTCTGTACACTATGGTCAAGGCGTAGGAGATGAGGCTGGCTTACCCCGGGCTGTAGTCTCTGTACACTATGGTCAAGGTGTAGGAGATGAGGCTGGCTTACCCCGGGCTGTAGTCTCTGTACACTATGGTCAAGGTGTAGGAGATGAGGCTGGCTTACCCCGGGCTGTAGTCTCTGTACACTATAGTCAACGCGTAGAAGATGAGGCTGGCTTACCCCGGGCTGTAGTCTCTGTACACTATGGTCAAGGTGTAGGAGATGAGGCTGGCTTACCCCGGGCTGTAGTCTCTGTACACTATAGTCAAGGCCTAGGAGATGAGGCTGGCTTACCCCGGGCTGTAGTCTCTGTACACTATGGTCAAGGTGTAGGAGATGAGGCTGGCTTACCCCGGGCTGTAGTCTCTGTACACTATGGTCAAGGTGTAGGAGATGAGGCTGGCTTACCCCGGGCTGTAGTCTCTGTACACTATAGTCAAGGCGTAAGAGATGAGGCTGGCTTACCCCGGGCTGTAGTCTCTGTACACTATGGTCAAGGCGTAGGAGATGAGGCTGGCTTACCCCGGGCTGTAGTCTCTGTACACTATGGTCAAGGCGTAGGAGATGAGGCTGGCTTACCCCGGGCTGTAGTCTCTGTACACTATGGTCAAGGTGCAGGAGATGAGGCTGGCTTACCCCGGGCTGTAGTCTCTGTACACTATAGTCAAGGCGTAGGAGATGAGGCTGGTTTACCCCGGGCTGTAGTCTCTGTACACTATGGTCAAGGCGTAGGACATGAGGATGGCTTACCCCGGGCTGTAGTCTCTGTACACTATGGTCAAGGCGTAGGACATGAGGCTGGCTTACCCCGGGCTGTAGTCTCTGTACACTATGGTCAAGGCGTAGGAGATGAGGCTGGCTTACCCCGGGCTGTAGTCTCTGTACACTATGGTCAAGGTGTAGGACATGTGGCTGGCTTACCCCGGGCTGTAGTCTCTGTACACTATGGTCAAGGTGTAGGAGATGAGGCTGGCTTACCCCGGGCTGTAGTCTCTGTACACTATAGTCAAGGCGTAGGAGATGAGGCTGGTTTACCCCGGGCTGTAGTCTCTGTACACTATGGTCAAGGCGTAGGACATGAGGATGGCTTACCCCGGGCTGTAGTCTCTGTACACTATGGTCAAAGCGTAGGACATGAGGCTGGCTTACCCCGGGCTGTAGTCTCTGTACACTATGGTCAAGGCGTAGGAGATGAGGCTGGCTTACCCCGGGCTGTAGTCTCTGTACACTATGGTCAAGGTGTAGGAGATGAGGCTGGCTTACCCCGGGCTGTAGTCTCTGTACACTATAGTCAAGGCGTAGAAGATGAGGCTGGCTTACCCCGGGCTGTAGTCTCTGTACACTATGGTCAAGGTGTAGGAGATGAGGCTGGCTTACCCCGGGCTGTAGTCTCTGTACACTATAGTCAAGGCCTAGGAGATGAGGCTGGCTTACCCCGGGCTGTAGTCTCTGTACACTATGGTCAAGGTGTAGGAGATGAGGCTGGCTTACCCCGGGCTGTAGTCTCTGTACACTATGGTCAAGGCGCAGGACATGAGGCTGGCTTACCCCGGGCTGTAGTCTCTGTACACTATGGTCAAGGCGTAGGAGATGAGGCTGGCTTACCCCGGGCTGTAGTCTCTGTACACTATAGTCAAGGCGTAGGACATGAGGCTGGCTTACCCCGGGCTGTAGTCTCTGTACACTATGGTCAAGGCGTAGGAGATGAGGCTGGCTTACCCCGGGCTGTAGTCTCTGTACACTATGGTCAAGGTGTAGGACATGAGGCTGGCTTACCCCGGGCTGTAGTCTCTGTACACTATGGTCAAGGCGTAGGAGATGAGGCTGGCTTACCCCGGGCTGTAGTCTCTGTACACTATAGTCAAGGCGTAGGACATGAGGCTGGCTTACCCCGGGCTGTAGTCTCTGTACACTATGGTCAAGGCGTAGGACATGAGGCTGGCTTACCCCGGGCTGTAGTCTCTGTACACTATAGTCAAGGCGTAGGACATGAGGCTGGCTTACCCCGGGCTGTAGTCTCTGTACACTATGGTCAAGGCGTAGGACATGAGGCTGGCTTACCCCGGGCTGTAGTCTCTGTACACTATGGTCAAGGTGTAGGACATGAGGCTGGCTTACCCCGGGCTGTAGTCTCTGTACACTATGGTCAAGGCGTAGGACATGAGGCTGGCTTACCCCGGGCTGTAGTCTCTGTACACTATAGTCAAGGCGTAGGACATGAGGCTGGCTTACCCCGGGCTGTAGTCTCTGTACACTATGGTCAAGGCGTAGGACATGAGGCTGGCTTACCCCGGGCTGTAGTCTCTGTACACTATAGTCAAGGCGTAGGACATGAGGCTGGCTTACCCCGGGCTGTAGTCTCTGTACACTATAGTCAAGGCGTAGGACATGAGGCTGGCTTACCCCGGGCTGTAATCTCTGTACACTATGGTCAAGGTGTAGGACATGAGGCTGGCTTACCCCGGGCTGTAGTCTCTGTACACTATGGTCAAGGTGTAGGAGATGAGGCTGGCTTACCCCGGGCTGTAGTCTCTGTACACTATGGTCAAGGTGTAGGACATGAGGCTGGCTTACCCCGGGCTGTAGTCTCTGTACACTATAGTCAAGGCGTAGGACATGAGGCTGGCTTACCCCGGGCTGTAGTCTCTGTACACTATAGTCAAGGTCTAGGAGATGAGGCTGGTTTACCCCGGGCTGTAGTCTCTGTACACTATAGTCAAGGCGTAGGACATGAGGCTGGCTTGCCCCGGGCTGTAATCTCTGTACACTATGGTCAAGGTGTAGGACATGAGGCTGGCTTACCCCGGGCTGTAGTCTCTGTACACTATAGTCAAGGCGTAGAAGATGAGGCTGGCTTACCCCGGGCTGTAGTCTCTGTACACTATGGTCAAGGTGTAGGAGATGAGGCTGGCTTACCCCGGGCTGTAGTCTCTGTACACTATAGTCAAGGCGTAGAAGATGAGGCTGGCTTACCCCGGGCTGTAGTCTCTGTACACTATGGTCAAGGCGTAGGACATGAGGCTGGCTTACCCCGGGCTGTAGTCTCTGTACACTATGGTCAAGGCGTAGGAGATGAGGCTGGCTTACCCCGGGCTGTAGTCTCTGTACAGTATGGTCAAGGTTTAGGACATGAGGCTGGCTTACCCCGGGCTGTAGTCTCTGTACACTATGGTCAAGGCGTAGGAGATGAGGCGCTGTCTGTTGCGGAAGTAGAGACGCGTTACTCCCGTGTCCTTCCAGGGAAGTCCGAACAACACGTCTGAAGAGACCGCCAAAAGCATCACTCAACGACGTCACACCAACACACAGCATTATGAACTCTCGTCTTTAGAATTGTTTTAAAGACACACTCGCCAACAACTTAACGCAACCAGCATCCCGCTCAGTATTATACCAGCATACCCTTCAGTATTATACCAGCATACCCCTCAGTATTATACCGGCATACCCCTCAGTATTATACCAGCATACCCCTCAGTATTATACCAGCATACCCCTCAGTATTATACCAGCATACCCCTCAGTATGATACCAGCATGCCTCTCAGTATTATACCTGCATACCCCTCAGTATTATACCAGCATACCCCTCAGTATTATACCTGCATACCCCTCAGTATTATACCAGCATACCCCTCAGTATTATACCAGCATACCCCTCAGTATGATACTAGCATACCCCTCAGTATTATACCAGCATACCCCTCAGTATTATACCGGCATACCCCTCAGTATTATACCAGCATGCCGCTCAGTATTATACCAGCATACCCCTCAGTATGATACCAGCATGCCTCTCAGTATTATACCTGCATACCCCTCAGTATTATACCAGCATACCCCTCAGTATTATACCAGCATGCCGCTCAGTATGATACTAGCATACCCCTCAGTATTATACCAGCATACCCCTCAGTATTATACCGGCATACCCCTCAGTATTATACCAGCATGCCGCTCAGTATGATACTAGCATACCCCTCAGTATTATACCAGCATACCCCTCAGTATTATACCAGCATGCCGCTCAGTATGATACTAGCATACCCCTCAGTATTATACCAGCATACCCCTCAGTATGATACTAGCATGCCCCTCAGTATTATACCAGCATACCCCTCAGTATTATACCAGCATGCCGCTCAGTATGATACTAGCATGCCCCTCAGTATTATACCTGCATACCCCTCAGTATTATACCAGCATACCCCTCAGTATTATACCAGCATGCCGCTCAGTATGATACTAGCATACCCCTCAGTATTATACCAGCATACCCCTCAGTATTATACCGGCATACCCCTCAGTATTATACCAGCATGCCGCTCAGTATGATACTAGCATACCCCTCAGTATTATACCAGCATACCCCTCAGTATTATACCAGCATGCCGCTCAGTATGATACTAGCATACCCCTCAGTATTATACCAGCATACCCCTCAGTATGATACTAGCATGCCCCTCAGTATTATACCAGCATACCCCTCAGTATTATACCAGCATGCCGCTCAGTATGATACTAGCATACCCCTCAGTATTATACCGGCATACCCCTCAGTATTATACCAGCATGCCGCTCAGTATGATACTAGCATACCCCTCAGTATTATACCAGCATACCCCTCAGTATGATACTAGCATGCCCCTCAGTATTATACCAGCATACCCCTCAGTATTATACCAGCATGCCGCTCAGTATGATACTAGCATACCCCTCAGTATTATACCAGCATACCCCTCAGTATTATACCAGCATGCCCCTCAGTATTATACCAGCATACCCCTCAGTATGATACCAGCATGCCCCTCAGTATTATACCAGCATACCCCTCAGTATGATACCAGCATGCCTCTCAGTATTATACCAGCATACCCCTCAGTATGATACCAGCATGCCGCTCAGTATGATACTAGCATACCCCTCAGTATTATACCAGCATACCCCTCAGTATTATACCAGCATGCCCCTCAGTATTATACCAGCATACCCCTCAGTATTATACCAGCATGCCCCTCAGTATTATACCAGCATACCCCTCAGTATGATACCAGCATGCCTCTCAGTATTATACCTGCATACCCCTCAGTATTATACCAGCATACCCCTCAGTATTATACCAGCATGCCGCTCAGTATGATACTAGCATACCCCTCAGTATTATACCAGCATACCCCTCAGTATTATACCGGCATACCCCTCAGTATTATACCAGCATGCCGCTCAGTATTATACCAGCATGCCCCTCAGTATTATACCAGCATGCCGCTCAGTATTATACCAGCATGCCGCTCAGTATGATACTAGCATACCCCTCAGTATTATACCAGCATACCCCTCAGTATTATACCGGCATACCCCTCAGTATTATACCAGCATGCCGCTCAGTATTATACCAGCATGCCGCTCAGTATGATACCAGCATACCCCTCAGTATTATACCAGCATGCCCCTCAGTATTATACCAGCATGCCCCTCAGTATTATACCAGCATACCCCTCAGTATTATACCAGCATACCCCTCAGTATTATACCAGCATGCCCCTCAGTATTATACCAGCATGCCGCTCAGTATGATACCAGCATGCCGCTCAGTATTATACTAGCATGCCCCTCAGTATTATACCAGCATGCCCCTCAGTATTATACCAGCATACCCCTCAGTATTATACCAGCATCCCCCTCAGTATTATACCAGCATACCCCTCAGTATTATACCAGCATGCCGCTCAGTATGATACCAGCATGCCGCTCAGTATGATACCAGCATGCCGCTCAGTATTATACCAGCATGCCGCTCAATATGATACCAGCATACCCCTCAGTATGATACCAGCATACCCCTCAGTATTATACCGGCATACCCCTCAGTATTATACCAGCATACCCCTCAGTATTATACCAGCATACCCCTCAGTATTATACCAGCATACCCCTCAGTATTATACCGGCATACCCCTCAGTATTATACCAGCATGCCGCTCAGTATGATACCAGCATACCCCTCAGTATTATACCAGCATGCCCCTCAGTATTATACCAGCATACCCCTCAGTATTATACCAGCATGCCCCTCAGTATTATACTAGCATGCCCCTCAGTATTATACCAGCATGCCGCTCAGTATGATACCAGCATACCCCTCAGTATTATACCAGCATGCCCCTCAGTATTATACCAGCATGCCCCTCAGTATTATACCAGCATACCCCTCAGTATTATACCAGCATGCCCCTCAGTATTATACCGGCATGCTCCTCAGTATTATACCAGCATACCCCTCAGTATTATACCAGCATGCCGCTCAGTATTATACCAGCATACCCCTCAGTATGATACCAGCATGCCCCTCAGTATTATACCAGCATGCCCCTCAGTATTATACCAGCATGCCCCTCAGTATTATACCAGCATACCCCTCAGTATTATACCAGCATGCCCCTCAGTATTATACCGGCATGCCCCTCAGTATTATACCAGCATACCCCTCAGTATGATACCAGCATGCCCCTCAGTATTATACCAGCATACCCCTCAGTATATACCAGCATGCCCCTCAGTATTATACCAGCATACCCCTCAGTATGATACCAGCGTGCCCCTCAGTATTATACCAGCATGCCCCTCAGTATTATACCAGCATGCCCCTCAGTATTATACCAGCATGCCCCTCAGTATTATACCAGCATGCCCCTCAGTATTATACCAGCATGCCCCTCAGTATTATACCAGCATGCCCCTCAGTATTATACCAGCATGCCCCTCAGTATTATACCAGCATGCCCCTCAGTATTATACCAGCATGCCCCTCAGTATTATACCAGCATACCCCTCAGTATGATACCAGCATGCCCCTCAGTATTATACCAGCATACCCCTCAGTATTATACCAGCATACCCCTCAGTATTATACCAGCATGCCCCTCAGTATTATACCAGCATGCCCCTCAGTATTATACCAGCATGCCGCTCAGTATGATACCAGCATACCCCTCAGTATGATACCAGCATACCCCTCAGTATTATACCAGCATGCCCCTCAGTATTATACCAGCATACCCCTCAGTATTATACCAGCATACCCCTCAGTATGATACCAGCATACCCCTCAGTATGATACCAGCATACCCCTCAGTATTATACCAGCATACCCCTCAGTATTATACCAGCATGCCCCTCAGTATTATACCAGCATGCCCCTCAGTATTATACCAGCATACCCCTCAGTATGATACCAGCATACCCCTCAGTATTATACCAGCATACCCCTCAGTATTATACCAGCATCCCCCTCAGTATGATACCAGCATACCCCTCAGTATTATACCGGCATACCCCTCAGTATTATACCAGCATGCCCAGTATACAAAACATGTATATTGGTTAACTCCAGTACATGTTAGTTAAGTGACCTTTGATAGCGGGAGGTGAATCAATGCCCTGGCTGGTTGACTGGAACACCGTCTTTACGATCTCTCCATCGGCCTGAAACCTAAGAGAAAAACAACATGCTAACCACTGTTGGCTGAACGGAACGAATACACTTGATGGCGACGCCAGACGGAACAATGAGTCAGGTAAAACAGTTGAAGAGAAGATACTCAAAAGAGACACGATATCAATACACTGTACGGAAGTGCTATGATGTAAATTAGGTAGCTAGCTGGGGCGCATACTCCACCACTAGGGGGCAGTGGAGAAGCCTGAGAGGGCGCCACAAAGCTTAAGGTTGAGAGGCAAGACGGCATCAGCCGCTGTTGCCATGACTACGCCGTGACCGTACCTGTTGATGTCCTGTCTCCAGAAGTTTGCGGGCGACACGAGGAGACAGCCGAACTCGGGGGTGAGGCCCTTCACCCCCTTGTCCCGCATCACTTCGCTCACCTCCAGACACACGTCCTGCAGCTCAGCCGTGTGTGTGCTGTGGGCGCGACAGACATTCCGTCACCATGAGAACACATAGGTCATATACAGGGACAGTCTCCAATACCCTACGTCTGTTACACCCCGGGTAGGCCCCGCTACACCCCGGGCAGGCCCCGGTACACCCCAGGCAGGCCCCGCTACACCCCAGGCAGGCCCCGCTACACCCCAGGCAGGCCCCGGTACACCCCGGGCAGGCCCCGGTACACCCTGGGCAGGCCCCGCTACACCCCGGGCAGGCCCCGCTACACCCCAGGCAGGCCCCGGTACACCCCGGGCAGGCCCCGGTATACCCCGGGCAGGCCACGGTACACCCCGGGCAGGCCCCGGTACACCCCGGGCAGGCCCCGGTACACCCCGGGCAGGCCCCGCTACACCCCGGGCAGGCCCCGCTACACCCCAGGCAGGCCCCGGTACACCCCGGGCAGGCCCCGCTACACCCCCAGCAGGCTCCATTACACCCCCGGCAGGCACCGTTACACCCCCGGTACACCCCCGGGCAGGCACCGTTACACCCCCGGTACACCCCCGGCAGGCCCTGTTACACCCCGTACACCCCAGGCAGGCCCCGGTACACCCACGGCACACTGCTTTCGTTGCTCACCCGTCCTTGTGCTGGAAGGTGTTAATGTGCTCCAGGATCTCGAAGGCCTTGTGCAGTGGCGCGCGGAAGGCGTCTGTCTGGATCATCTGCTTGTAGTCCCACGGATCCACGGTCGCCTTGACGACGATCTGTTGCACGTAGGCCACCGGACGCCCGAAGTACTGCGAGAAACGCACCATTGACAGCTTGAAGATAAAATCCTGCTCCCAAAATAGCAGCAATACTATCCCCCACATGCATGACAGATGATTAGGTAAACAGAGAGGCAGCCATAGCCATAGATTGCATGAAATTATTCACTTTGGCATGATGTGAAGATAACTTCATTACTTATAATGTATTTAGATATATATAAATCACACTTTACACGATCAGCTTTCGCTCCGGTTGATATACCTGAAAACTACTGTAAACGTCACTACGCTGCAAAGTAGTGACCTTCAACTGACGGTGAGACAATTACTGTTGTGTATAAGTACGCGGGTACAAGGAGCGGGACCGGGTCACATACCCATCTGGGCCTGTGGTCCTCCGCCTTGTCTGAGTCCTTGGCTGAGGGCGGGGCGGGCACCTGGTAGCCGGCCAGCGCTGTGCGGTGCCGCAGGGGGGCATTGCCCGGCAGCGGCAGGTTCACCAGCGGGTAGCTGCGTAACAGACACACACATCAATGGCCTCCTCTCCTTCTCCCATTACAACGCCTTGCAGTGTCAACATTTGGTCGCCATTAAATAAATGATATCGACTATAATTATGGAAGTCTTATGGAGCAACAGAGCGGCAACTAGTGGACACCAGTGACACTTACCAGAGGAACAGTGCGAAGGTGATGACTAGCGAGATGATGGCCACCGGGTGGCTGGACACAAACAGGCCATGGGCATAGAACACGGAGGAGATCCGCTCCTGCAGCTTGGACAGCATGTCTGGGGCGGCGACCCTGGCTCTCAGCCCAGCTCCAGTCAGCTCGACACTGTAACAACCATTCTGAACGATAAATACATGGTTGCTTGGAGGGACGAGGGTGTGTGCAGTGTGTATAGACCTGGAGCACACACTGGCGGTTCTAGTGTACTCCGGCCTCCTGGGGCCTGCATACCGCCATGAACTACAACGCAACGGTTGGAAAGATATCAGGCTGTAATGTTTTTTCATATTGCTTCAAAAGTAATATTTATACAGAAATTCGAAAGTAAGAAAAAACATTTCTTTAATATATGGCAGACCCAGATTTTTTTGACTTGCATCAGTCGTGATTACATTCGTTAATAGATCTTCATAGGTGATGAATACAAGAAGACATTCATTTACAACACTTTTTTGTGCTCAGAGGAACAGCTTCAATCAAGTTATGAGTGACAGCCTGGTAATGGAGATATGACAGTTCTGTCAAATACATAACAATATATAACTAAGAATATTATATAACAAAGACAAGATTTTAAAAAGATGAAAGACTTACATTGCTTCATAATGCCTGATACAAAAGCTCTATCGTATTTTCGCAATTATTCTGTTTTAGCTTTTCTAAAACATATTCTATCTGAACATAATTTGTTCTTTGTACCAGAAATTCATAGGTATGGTTTCCTTATATTTAGGTTTGAACAGTATATGCGCCATTTTGCCCACAATATGATAGTACTTGGCCCAGTTTCTTACACTTTCCCAGAAACACTCAACAACCACACATGAATAAAATAGGTGTTCAATATATTGTTCCTGGATGCAATAGTAACTCAACATGTTACCGGGTAATGACGAAACACAGCCTCAACAATAGTAACTCAGCATGTTACCGGGTAATGAAGAAACACAACCTCAACATTAGTAACTCACCATGTTACCGGGTAATGACGAAACACAGCCTCAACAATAGTAACTCACCATGCTACCGGGTAATGAAGAAACACAACCTCAACATTAGTAACTCACCATGTTACCGGGTAATGACGAAACACAGCCTCAACAATTTCAACATTGAAGAATAAGATCAAACTTAAAAAGCTTCAAAATGGCTAATCTGACTCCCCACACTTTTGCTCACGACTGTTGCGCACAGTGCTTCAATATGCAGGCAAATTTCACACCGAAGGTGCAACTTATATACGGGTGTGACCTATACCCCAGAAATTACATTACCGTAATTTCCGGGGTATAAGTCGCACCCGCCGATTATGAGAAATATTGACACTTGAGCCGTATATAAGTCGCACCAGTGTATAAGTCGGACCTTTGGTGGGAGATTTGATGACACCGCGGTTGAAATACGGTGAATGCAGACAACAGATAAAGCATTGCAATGGGTGGATCCCAACAGACTTGGCCAATGTCTCAGGGTAGCAAGTTGCTTCCTGTGCTAATGTTTGTTTTCAAAGGCCGTAAGAATTGACAGATGTGTGTTTCTTTGATGCGTACTCGTGACACAGTTTCAACGGCACCGGCTTAACACCCCGCGGATTGGGCAATGTTTACACAGGCCGTTGATTCATCGCATGGTCATGATGCATTAGTAGGGGAGTGGCGAGTGGAGTCAGGGGTCCATCGTCATCGTTGGCCGGGTTTTGACTTGACTCGTAGAGTGGCAGGGCATCGTTCGGGAAGCGGCGGTTGGCCGTGTAACTTGATACAGCTGCTGTCTTAGACTAAGTGGGCCAGACAGAAACTTGATATGGTATGGTCTTTTCAGCCGGATGGGACTATGATAGGCGGGGAAAGTGCATCGGCGACTTCCGATATCCCGGCCAGCCAATTTTTTCTGGGTCCGAAGGGGGGGGGGGTCCCCAAAGGGGTGGGGGGTTGCACCGTTTTATAAGTCGCAACCCTCAGGCGCGACTTATACACCGGAAATTATGGTAGGTCTCTCGGACTGAGGCTATAGTTGGCATATGTAATATCTGCTGCCTTGCTTTCCTCAATCATTTTTTCTGTGCATTATTTGTAGCTTTGTATGTTTTATGCATGTAAGTACTCTATTACACAAAAGGCTTGTAATTTTAACTTACTTGTAAGTGGATCTTTTTTACTAACAGGAAAACATGGTAGTCTCCAGCACTAAATATAGCAGACAAAAGCATTTTATAAGGTAAAGGTGATGTTACTGCTGTTTTATTGGTTAAAAGAAGTAGGCCCATGGAAGAGTCTAATATGAGGCATAAGAAAAGGGGACAGAGCGTTATTTGTCCATACAATTCCATATTCTAACAATTATTTTAGATTCCAAAAATAAAGCTTTAATGAAAGATAGTCAGCAATGAATTTTGTATAAGCATATAAAACCAGGGAACGCATGTAACTGAAGTTACGACTCAGCATTTACACAACTAGAATCCTGCTCCAAAAATACCAGCAATCCTCTCCCCCACATGCATGACAGATGACTAGGTAAACAGAGAGGCAAACAGAGAGGACCATGAGTAAGCCAGATTCTATTATGTCTTTGGTTGAAGTTGACAAATATAAATGATTTTAGACTTTTCAATTAAATATTTTGTGTTAAGTAAGAAAATGAGGGTTGTAGCAGAGCAGGGGGCTGTGTATGTTCAGATAACTAATTTATCATAAAATAGCAAATGTGAGAAAGAATTTAAATGGTTAAGCTTTTCAAACGTAATTACACCCATAACATTTTTTCAATATCATTTAAAGTAGGCGTCCAACCTAATCTAATCGCGATCTACATCAAAAGTTTACATTATCAAAATAATATGGTGAGTGTTGATGCTTCGTTTCGGTTGATAAGTTTTGTGCTCTAACTTTTTTGTGTGAAAATATAACTGAAACAACCTAGTGTCGAGCCACTTTCTTGATGTTGGATGATAGAACAAGGTATATAGAATAAGGCAAAGTGGGCTAATCTTGATCCTTGGGTAACCTCAACGCCTACATGCTATTTTTGTTGAGGATGTCACCAATCAAAATTTTTTCGCCGAATTGGTTTTTCGATCACAATCTTAGGGATACCCCTGATACCTAGACACAGAGACGCTGGATAATAGGCATGTCATTTTTTATCACATTTGAATTAAATAGGTCCTGCAACCCAATGTTAACAGCAGGCAATGTTTACAACAGGTCTGACATCATGACAGTTCTTCCCCAGATCGACCTTGACCTTGGGAGAGATCAAGGTTACCCCACCTTTTTCACGGCCGTGGTCTAACCTCGATCCCCTCTTTAATTTAACATAATTTTCTAACAATATACCGTCATTTACGTATGTTTTGGAACACCCGAAAAATAATTAGAAACCTGGGTGTACCAAAACATACAGCCAAAAAAATATATAATGTTCCAGCTGTTCCAAAACTTTGATACATTTTTATTTTGGTGGGGTGAGGTGGGGGGGGGGGGGGTGGTAAAGAGTAGGGTGCTTGTACGGTCAGTCAGCCCAAGAGCTTTCGTAGCCGTAGCCACCACAGGATGCAGCCACCACAGGTGTAAGGGGCAGGGTGGGGTGAGGTCTATCGCAAGCCGTTTTAATAAAAAATCACCAATTTAAGATTTCTTTAAATAATTAAAGATATCTTTAAATAATTAAAGATATCCTTAAATAATTAAAGATATCTTTAAATGAATTTAAGATATCTGAATTGTTAATGTGGATATGTAGAAATCTCATCAATTTATGTTGAGAAAAAATACATGAGTCACATATCCATAATTGAATTTAAGATATCTTAAAAGCAATTATGGATATGTCAAGTGTAATTATGGATATGTCAAATTCAATTATGGATATGTCAAATTCAATTATGGATATGTCAAATTCAATGATGGATATCTCGTGTGCAATTATGGATATGTGACGCATCTATTTTTTCTCAACTTAAATAGGTGGGATTTCTACATATCCAAATTAACAATTCAGATATCTTAAATTCTTTTAAAGATATCTATAAATGCCACCTTTAAAGATATCTTAAAAGGAATTATTGATATCTTAAAAGGAATTATTGATATCTTAAAAGGAATTATTGATATCTTAAATACAATTCTAGATATCCAAATAGAGGGCGCCACTGATGTCAAATAAAGTTGCTAAATGCCGAAAACATCGGTACATCGTTATAGCAGAACCGAGCGAAACCGGGTGAAAAGTAGCGGAACCGGGCGCAAATTACCAGTTAGAAAAGGAGTAGAAAGTTCAAAATTGGGGGTGTTCCAAAACATAGGTACATTTTTGGTGTTCCAAAACATCGTAAATGACGGTATGTTATAAAATACACAATTTTTTTGGCCGTTGATGGTTACAACTACATGCCGGACTGCGGGATGGGTCGACCGCGGGCCACTTGAACCATGGGAAGGGGGTGGTAGGGTGTGTTAGGAGGGTGGGGGTACATGTTGTAAGGGGTGGTACGTACTGATGGCGGCATCCAGTGGAGGGGCGAACGCTGCCCATTGTTAAAGGATTAACGCTAACAATAAAATGATTGCGCGCTTCATTGGTGGCGAAGGCTGCCCGTTGTTGTTGATTACTGTTAGCAATAAAACGATTATTACAAGGTAAGGTTGCAAGAGGCTTGACTTCCTGATTTGCGATTACATCAAAGTTGATCAGAGCCTATTTGTAATATGGGTAGGTGCCGGCAGCCATCTCCTGGGCCCCCGAGTTGCCTACCTACAGCAGTGACAGGGTGACAGAGTGACTGATGCGTACCCCCGCTGCGGGATGACAGAGGATGTAGCAAACTTGATGTATAGTGAACTTAGCTGGGTATCAGCTTGTGTAAATAAAGTTGTTGATGTGTGAGTATGTGGTAAAACTGTAGTTGTTCAGTACCGTTTATCCCCCATCAACAAAATGTCAACATGCATCACTCTCACCAACACCGACCCTAGACCTCGCAAAAACATGCAAGACAAAGAAGCCAGTCAATTGCCAAGCGAGACAACAAATATGTAAACGTCTAAGCCGCTTAACAATGCCAGGTACCCCCACCATTGACCCACCGCCCTTCAGCCCCACCCCCACACATTTCACCCCAACCGGCGGTCCAGATGAACTGCGGTCGAAGCTAGCTGCAGTTCCAGGGACCCTAGACCCTTGCGCCAAACCCCAACTGTACAACTTTTAAGACCCAACTTCCCTATTGTTTAGATTTTACTTTAGTCATCAGCTGATCAGAGCATCAACTGTTTCATTACTAGCATTTTTCATGTAACAGGCTATGTCCGTGGTGAGGCACGGGACTACAGAGTCATAATACATGGTGATAGCCACACATTACTGATTACACAAGGCTTCGTACAGCAATAATCAGACAATCATGACATATATAATGAGCGATAATATCGGAATTTAAAGAAATTGATTGTACCAACCATTGAACACGTGAAACATGTTGTTTCTTGCCCTAATTAGTTGCTGTAATGTATGAGACCGTCAACAAGCTAAGTCATCATATACAGGAGCGTGTCTGAAACATCTAAAATCGCTTTCTAAGCAGTAGCAACAGGTCCTTTGAGCATTTCCACAGGTTTCCACACAAAGAGATTTAGACAGATGCGTTATTTCGAGGAATTCCGGATGACACAACGCGGATTACGATTTTGAATAGCGTCTTATGGACGGCATCTGGGAGCGAAATGGTTGAAACTAATTTCCTAATTAAAAGCTCTGCACTCAACAACACTTTTAATTCCTTGGTGACAACCCCACCACATGGTTTAATTTTGAGGATCTAAATTTATAATTTCCTTATTTTTCAATTGAAAATAAATGTAGGCTAGGCCCATACGTACAAGTAGTTTTTTTTTATATCCTAGGCGTTGTCATAAAATGTCCAGAGGAAGGGAGTGGGGTGGGGGGGGAGGGTTATATAGGCCTAGCGTAATTGCCACATTCACACTTTTGAATACATACTTTTTAAATCACTCTGACCTTGTCAGGGAAACATAATTTCTTAATGCAAGGCCGGGTCATATCATTCTACAATGATGTTATTGATGTTTCGAATCAAGGTTAAGTTTGCAGATTCACACACTTTAACCCATTCATTACCAAGAAGCCGGAGAGCGGGGAGTTTGTAAACTGGTAAAAGGGTTGAATAAGGCAGTGTTAACTGTTGTGGTATGCTTATAAAGACATCAATTAAAGCGCTGGCGTAAATAATACTGTGTATCAATTTTAATGTCTGATCCTAGCATTGCGACCAACGAGAAAATAATTACACGAACGTGGCCAACATCGCTGGATGCGAACTTTGTGCCTGAAGAATGAAAAGGTTTTCATACAGCTGATGGAGTGAGGGGAGGGATTGGTGGAGTGAGGGAAGGGATTGGTGGAGTGAGGGAAGGGGTTGGTGGAGTGAGGGAAGGGGCTGGTGGAGTGAGGGAAGGGGTTGGTGGAGTGAGGGAAGGAGTTGGTGGAGTGAGTCAAGGGGTTGGTGGAGTGAGGGAAGGGGCTGGTGGAGTGAGGGAAGGGGTTGGTGGAGTGAGGGAAGGGGTTGGTGGAGTGAGGGAAGGGGTTGGTGGAGTGAGGGAAGGGATTGGTGGAGTGAGGGAAGGGGTTGGTGGAGTGAGGGAAGGGGTTGGTGGAGTGAGGGAAGGGGCTGGTGGAGTGAGGGAAGGAGTTGGTGGAGTGAGTCAAGGGGTTGGTGGAGTGAGGGAAGGGGCTGGTGGAGTGAGGGAAGGGGTTGGTGGAGTGAGGGAAGGGGTTGGTGGAGTGAGGGAAGGGATCGGTGGAGTGAGGGAAGGGGTTGGTGGAGTGAGGGAAGGGGTTGGTGGAGTGAGGGAAGGGGCTGGTGGAGTGAGGGAAGGAGTTGGTGGAGTGAGTCAAGGGGTTGGTGGAGTGAGGGAAGGGGTTGGTGGAGTGAGGGAAGGGGTTGGTGGAGTGAGGGAAGGGGCTGGTGGAGTGAGGGAAGGAGTTGGTGGAGTGAGTCAAGGGGTTGGTGGAGTGAGGGAAGGGGCTGGTGGAGTGAGGGAAGGGGTTGGTGGAGTGAGGGAAGGGGTTGGTGGAGTGAGGGAAGGGATTGGTGGAGTGAGGGAAGGGGTTGGTGGAGTGAGGGAAGGGGTTGGTGGAGTGAGGGAAGGGGCTGGTGGAGTGAGGGAAGGAGTTGGTGGAGTGAGTCAAGGGGCTGGTGGAGTGAGGGAAGGGGCTGGGGGAGTGAGTCAAGGGGTTGGTGGAGTGAGGGAAGAGGCTGGTGGAGTGAGTCAAGGGGTTGTTGGAGTGAGGGAAGGGGCTGGTGGAGTGAGGGAAGGGGTTGGTGGAGTGAGTCAAGGGGTTGGTGGAGTGAGGGAAGGGGCTGGTGGAGTGAGGGAAGAAGTTGGTGGAGTGAGTCAAGGGGTTGTTGGAGTGAGGGAAGGGGCTGGTGGAGTGAGTCAAGGGGTTGTTGGAGTGAGGGAAGGGGCTGGTGGAGTGAGGGAAGGGGTTGGTGGAGTGAGTCAAGGGGTTGGTGGAGTGAGGGAAGGGGCTGGTGGAGTGAGGGAAGGGGTTGGTGGAGTGAGGGAAGGGGTTGGTGGAGTGAGGGAAGGGGTTGGTGGAGTGAGGGTAGGGGTTGGTGGAGTGAGGGAAGGGGCTGGTGGAGTGAGGGAAGGGGTTGGTGGAGTGAGGGAAGGGGTTGGTGGAGTGAGGGAAGGGGCTGGTGGAGTGAGGGAAGGGGTTGGTGGAGTGAGGGAAGGGGCTGGTGGAGTGAGGGAAGGGGTTGGTGGAGTGAGGGTAGGGGTTGGTGGAGTGAGGGAAGGGGCTGGTGGAGTGAGAGAAGGGGTTGGAGGAGTGAGTCAAGGGGTTGTTGGAGTGAGGGAAGGGGCTGGTGGAGTGAGTCAAGGGGTTGTTGGAGTGAGGGAAGGGGCTGGTGGAGTGAGGGAAGGGGTTGGTGGAGTGAGTCAATGGGTTGGTGGAGTGAGGGAAGGGCTGGTGGAGTGAGGGAAGGGGCTGGTGGAGCGATGGAAGCGGCTGATGGAGTGAGTGAAGGGGTTGGTGGAGTGAGGGAAGGAGCTGATGGAGTGAGTGAAGGGGTCGGTGGAGGGAGGAAAAGGCTGATGGAGGGAAGGAAGGGGCTGATGAAGTGAGTGAAGGGGTTGGTGGAGTGAGGGAAGGGGCTGGTGGAGTGATGGAAGCGGCTGATTGAGTGAGTGAAGGGGTTGGTGGAGTGAGGGAAGAGGTTGATGGAGTGAGTGAAGGGGTTGGTGGAGTGCGGAAACAGCTGATGGAGTGAGGGAAGGGGCTGATGGAGTGAGTGAAGGGGCTGAGGGAGTGAGTGAAGGGGCTGGTGGAGTGAGGGAAGGGGCTGATGGAGTGAGTGAAGGGGCTGATGGAGTGATGGAAGGGGCTGGCGGAGCAATGGAAGCCACTGATGGAGTGAGTGAAGGGGTTGGTGGAGTGAGGGAAGGGGCTGATGGAGTGATTGGAGTGGTTGGTGGAGTGAGGGAAGGGGCTGATGGAGTGAGTGAAGGGGCTGGTGGAATGAGGGAAGGGGCTGGTGGAGCGATGGAAGCGGCTGATGGAGTGATGGAGGGGTGGGTGGAGTGATGGAAACGGCTGATGGAGTGAGTGAAGAGGCTGGTGGAGTGAGCGAAGGGGTTGGTGGAGTGAGGGAAGGGGCTGATGGAGTGAGTGAAGGGGCTGGTGGAGTGAGGGAAGGGGTTGGTGGACTGAGCGAAGGGTTTGGTTGAGTGAGGGAATGGGCTGATGGAGTGAGTGAAGGGGCTCGTGGAGTGACGGAAGGGCTGATGGAGTGAGGGAAGGGGCTGGTGAAGTGCGGGAAGTGTTTGGTAGAGTGAGGGAACGGGTTGGTGGAGTGAGCGAAGGGGCTGGTGGAGTGATTGGAGGGGCTGGTGGAGTGATGGAAGCGGCTGGTGGAGTGAGTGAAGGGGCTGATGGAGTGAGGGTAAGGGCTGGTGGAGTGAGGGTAAGGGCTGGTGGAGTGAGTAAAGGGGTTGTTGGAGCGAGGGTAAGGGCTGGTGGAGTGAGTAAAGGGGTTGCTGGATTGAGGGAAAGGGTTGTTGGAGTGAGGGTAGGGGCTAGTGGAGTGAGGAAAGGGGCTCTGGTGGAGTGAGGGTAGGAGCTGGTGGAGTGAGGGAAAGGGTTGGTGGAGTGATGGAAGGGGCTGATGGAGTGATGGAAGGGGCTGGCGGAGCAATGGAAGCGACTGATGGAGTGAGTGAAGGAGTTGGCGGAGTGAGGGAAGGGGCTGATGGAGTGATTGGAGTGGTTGGTGTAGTGAGGGAAGGGGCTGATGGAGTGAGTGAAGGGGCTGGTGGAATGAGAGAAGGGGGTGGTGGAGCGATGGAAGCGGCTGATGGAGTGATGGAGGGGTGGGTGGAGTGAGAGTAGGGGCTGGTGGAGTGAGGGAAGAAGTTGGTGGAGTGAGGGAAGGGGCTGGTGGAGTGAGGGAAGGGGTTGGTGGAGTGAGGGAAGGGGTTGCTGGAGTGAGGGAAAGGGTTTTTGGAGTGAGGGAAAGGGTTGTTGGAGTGAGGGAAAGGGTTGTTGTAGTGAGGGTGGCGGCTGGTGGAGTGAGGGTAGGGGCTGGTGGAGTGAGTAAAGGGGTTGGTGGAGTGAGGGTAGAGGGCTGGTGGAGTGAGGGTAGGGGCTGGTGGAGTGAGGGAAGGGGCTGGTGGAGTGAGGGTAAGGGCTAGTGGAGTGAGTAAAGGGGTTGTTGGAGCGAGGGTAAGGGCTGGTGGAGTGAGTAAAGGGGTTGGTGGAGTGACGGAAGGGGTTGGTGGAGTGAGGGAAGGGGTTCCTGGAGTGAGGGAAAGGGTTGTTGGAGTGAGGGACAGGGTTGGTGGAGTGAGGGAAGGGGTTGGTGGAGTGAGGGAAGGAGTTGCTGGAGTGAGGCAAAGGGTTGGTGGAGTGAGGGAAGGGGCTGGTGGAGTGGAGGAAGGGGTTGCTGGAGTGAGGGAAAGGGTTGTTGGAGTGAGGGAATGGGTTGGTGGAGTGAGGGAAGGGGCCGGTTGAGTGAGGGAAGGGGTTGGTGGAGTGAGGGAAAGGGTTGGTGGAGTGAGGGATGGGACTGGTGGAGTGAGGGAAGGGGTTGCTGGAGTGAGGGAAAGGGTTGGTTGAGTGAGGGAAGGGGTTGCTGGAGTGAGAGAAAGGGTTGTTGGAGTGAAGGTAGGGGCTGGTGGAGTGAGGGAAGGGGCTGGTGGAGTGAGGGTAGAGGCTGGTGGAGTGAGTAAAGGGGTTGGTGGAGTGAGGGTAGGGGCTGGTGGAGTGAGGGTAGGGGCTTGTGGAGTGAGGGTAGGGGCTGGCGGAGTGAGTAAAGGGGTTGGTGGAGTGAGGGTAGGGGCTGGTGGAGTGAGGGTAGGGGCTTGTAGAGTGAGGGTAGGGGCTGGTGGAGTGAGTAAAAGGGTTGGTGGAGTGAGGGTAGGGGCTGGTGGAATGAGGGTAGGGGCTGGTGGAGTGAGGGTAGGGGCTGGTGGAGTGAGGGTAGGGGCTGGTGGAGTGAGTAAAGGGGTTGGTGGAGTGAGGGCAGGGGCTGGGGGAGTGAGGGAAGGGGTTGGTGGAGTGAGGGAAGGGGTTGGTGGAGTGAGGGTAGGGGCTGGTGGAGTGAGGGTAGGGGCTTGTAGAGTGAGGGTAGGGGCTGGTGGAGTGAGTAAAAGGGTTGGTGGAGTGAGGGTAGGGGCTGGTGGAATGAGGGTAGGGGCTGGTGGAGTGAGGGTAGGGGCTGGTGGAGTGAGGGTAGGGGCTGGTGGAGTGAGTAAAGGGGTTGGTGGAGTGAGGGAAGAGGCTGGTGGAGTGAGTCAAGGGGTTGTTGGAGTGAGGGAAGGGGCTGGTGGAGTGAGGGAAGGGGTTGGTGGAGTGAGTCAAGGGGTTGGTGGAGTGAGGGAAGGGGCTGGTGGAGTGAGGGAAGAAGTTGGTGGAGTGAGTCAAGGGGTTGTTGGAGTGAGGGAAGGGGCTGGTGGAGTGAGTCAAGGGGTTGTTGGAGTGAGGGAAGGGGCTGATGGAGTGAGGGAAGGGGTTGGTGGAGTGAGTCAAGGGGTTGGTGGAGTGAGGGAAGGGGCTGGTGGAGTGAGGGAAGGGGTTGGTGGAGTGAGAGAAGGGGTTGGTGGAGTGAGGGAAGGGGTTGGTGGAGTGAGGGTAGGGGTTGGTGGAGTAAGGGAAGGGGCTGGTGGAGTGAGGGAAGGGGTTGGTGGAGTGAGGGAAGGGGTTGGTGGAGTGAGGGAAGGGGCTGGTGGAGTGAGGGAAGGGGTTGGTGGAGTGAGGGAAGGGGCTGGTGGAGTGAGGGAAGGGGTTGGTGGAGTGAGGGTAGGGGTTGGTGGAGTGAGGGAAGGGGCTGGTGGAGTGAGGGAAGGGGTTGGAGGAGTGAGTCAAGGGGTTGTTGGAGTGAGGGAAGGGGCTGGTGGAGTGAGTCAAGGGGTTGGTGGAGTGAGGGAAGGGGCTGGTGGAGTGAGGGAAGGGGTTGGTGGAGTGAGTCAAGGGGTTGGTGGAGTGAGGGAAGGGCTGGTGGAGTGAGGGAAGGGGTTGGTGGAGTGAGGGAAGGGGTTGGCGGAGTGAGCGAAGGGGCTGGTGGAGTGAGGGAAGGGGCTGGTGGAGTGAGTCAAGGGGTTGGTGGAGTGAGGGAAGGGGCTGGTGGAGTGAGTCAAGGGGTTGGTGGAGTGAGGGAAGGGGTTGGTGGAGTGAGAGAAGGGGTTGGTGGAGTGAGGGAAGGGGCTGGTGGAGTGAGGAAGGGGTTGGTGGAGTGAGTCAAAGGGTTGGTGGAGTGAGGGAAGGGGTTGGTGGAGTGACGGAAGGGGTTGGTGGAGTGAGGGAAGGGGTTCCTGGAGTGAGGGAAAGGGTTGTTGGAGTGAGGGAAAGGGTTGTTGTAGTGAGGGTGGCGGCTGGTGGAGTGAGGGTAGGGGCTGGTGGAGTGAGTAAAGGGGTTGGTGGAGTGAGGGTAGAGGGCTGGTGGAGTGAGGGTAGGCGCTAGTGGAGTGAGTAAAGGGGTTGTTGGAGCGAGGGTAAGGGCTGGTGGAGTGAGTAAAGGGGTTGGTGGAGTGACGGAAGGGGTTGGTGGAGTGAGGGAAGGGGTTCCTGGAGTGAGGGAAAGGGTTGTTGGAGTGAGGGACAGGGTTGGTGGAGTGAGGGAAGGGGTTGGTGGAGTGAGGGAAGGGGTTGCTGGAGTGAGGCAAAGGGTTGGTGGAGTGAGGGAAGGGGCTGGTGGAGTGGAGGAAGGGGTTGCTGGAGTGAGGGAAAGGGTTGTTGGAGTGAGGGAATGGGTTGGTGGAGTGAGGGAAGGGGCCGGTTGAGTGAGGGAAGGGGTTGGTGGAGTGAGGGAAAGGGTTGGTGGAGTGAGGGATGGGACTGGTGGAGTGAGGGAAGGGGTTGCTGGAGTGAGGGAAAGGGTTGGTTGAGTGAGGGAAGGGGTTGCTGGAGTGAGAGAAAGGGTTGTTGGAGTGAAGGTAGGGGCTGGTGGAGTGAGGGAAGGGGCTGGTGGAGTGAGGGTAGAGGCTGGTGGAGTGAGTAAAGGGGTTGGTGGAGTGAGGGTAGGGGCTGGTGGAGTGAGGGTATGGGCTTGTGGAGTGAGGGTAGGGGCTGGCGGAGTGAGTAAAGGGGTTGGTGGAGTGAGGGTAGGGGCTGGTGGAGTGAGGGTAGGGGCTTGTAGAGTGAGGGTAGAGGCTGGTGGAGTGAGTAAAAGGGTTGGTGGAGTGAGGGTAGGGGCTGGTGGAATGAGGGTAGGGGCTGGTGGAGTGAGGGTAGGGGCTGGTGGAGTGAGGGTAGGGGCTGGTGGAGTGAGTAAAGGGGTTGGTGGAGTGAGGGTAGGGGCTGGTGGAGTGAGGGTAGGGGCTTGTAGAGTGAGGGTAGGGGCTGGTGGAGTGAGTAAAAGGGTTGGTGGAGTGAGGGTAGGGGCTGGTGGAATGAGGGTAGGGGCTGGTGGAGTGAGGGTAGGGGCTGGTGGAGTGAGGGTAGGGGCTGGTGGAGTGAGTAAAGGGGTTGGTGGAGTGAGGGCAGGGGCTGGGGGAGTGAGGGAAGGGGTTGGTGGAGTGAGGGAAGGGGTTGGTGGAGTGAGGGTAGGGGCTGGTGGAGTGAGGGTAGGGGCTTGTAGAGTGAGGGTAGGGGCTGGTGGAGTGAGTAAAAGGGTTGGTGGAGTGAGGGTAGGGGCTGGTGGAATGAGGGTAGGGGCTGGTGGAGTGAGGGTAGGGGCTGGTGGAGTGAGGGTAGGGGCTGGTGGAGTGAGTAAAGGGGTTGGTGGAGTCAGGGAAGAGGCTGGTGGAGTGAGTCAAGGGGTTGTTGGAGTGAGGGAAGGGGCTGGTGGAGTGAGGGAAGGGGTTGGTGGAGTGAGTCAAGGGGTTGGTGGAGTGAGGGAAGGGGCTGGTGGAGTGAGGGAAGAAGTTGGTGGAGTGAGTCAAGGGGTTGTTGGAGTGAGGGAAGGGGCTGGTGGAGTGAGTCAAGGGGTTGTTGGAGTGAGGGAAGGGGCTGATGGAGTGAGGGAAGGGGTTGGTGGAGTGAGTCAAGGGGTTGGTGGAGTGAGGGAAGGGGCTGGTGGAGTGAGGGAAGGGGTTGGTGGAGTGAGAGAAGGGGTTGGTGGAGTGAGGGAAGGGGTTGGTGGAGTGAGGGTAGGGGTTGGTGGAGTAAGGGAAGGGGCTGGTGGAGTGAGGGAAGGGGTTGGTGGAGTGAGGGAAGGGGTTGGTGGAGTGAGGGAAGGGGCTGGTGGAGTGAGGGAAGGGGTTGGTGGAGTGAGGGAAGGGGCTGGTGGAGTGAGGGAAGGGGTTGGTGGAGTGAGGGTAGGGGTTGGTGGAGTGAGGGAAGGGGCTGGTGGAGTGAGGGAAGGGGTTGGAGGAGTGAGTCAAGGGGTTGTTGGAGTGAGGGAAGGGGCTGGTGGAGTGAGTCAAGGGGTTGGTGGAGTGAGGGAAGGGGCTGGTGGAGTGAGGGAAGGGGTTGGTGGAGTGAGTCAAGGGGTTGGTGGAGTGAGGGAAGGGCTGGTGGAGTGAGGGAAGGGGTTGGTGGAGTGAGGGAAGGGGTTGGCGGAGTGAGCGAAGGGGCTGGTGGAGTGAGGGAAGGGGCTGGTGGAGTGAGTCAAGGGGTTGGTGGAGTGAGGGAAGGGGCTGGTGGAGTGAGTCAAGGGGTTGGTGGAGTGAGGGAAGGGGTTGGTGGAGTGAGAGAAGGGGTTGGTGGAGTGAGGGAAGGGGCTGGTGGAGTGAGGAAGGGGTTGGTGGAGTGAGTCAAAGGGTTGGTGGAGTGAGGGAAGGGGCTGGTGGAGTGAGGAAAGGGGCTGGTGGAGTGAGGGAAGGGGGTGGTGGAGTGAGTCAAGGGGTTGGTGGAGTGAGGGAAGGGGCTGGTGGAGAGAGGGAAGGGGTTGGTGGAGTGAGTCAAGGGGTTGTTGGAGTGAGGGAAGGGGCTGGTGGAGTGAGGGAAGGGGTTGGTGGAGTGAGTCAAGGGCTTGGTGGAGTGAGGGAAGGGGCTGATGGAGTGAGGGAAGGGGTTGGTGGATTGAGGGAAGGGGTTGGTGGAGTGAGGGAAGGGGCTGGTGGAGTGAGGGTAGGGGTTGGTGGAGTGAGGGAAGGGGCTGGTGGAGTGAGGGAAGGGGTTGGTGGAGTGAGGGAAGGGGTTGGTGGAGTGAGGGAAGGGGCTGGTGGAGTGAGGGAAGGGGTTGGTGGAGTGAGGGAAGGGGTTGTTGGAGTGAGGGAAGGGGCTGGTGGAGTGAGGGAAGGGGCTGGTGGAGTGAGTCAAGGGGTTGGTGGAGTGAGGGAAGGGGCTGATGGAGTGAGGGAAGGGGTTGGTGGAGTGAGGGAAGGGGTTGGTGGAGTGAGGGAAGGGGTTGGTGGAGTGAGGGAAGGGGTTGGTGGAGTGAGGGTAGGGGCTGGTGGAGTGAGGGTAGGGGCTGGTGGAGTGAGGGTAAGGGCTAGTGGAGTGAGTAAAGGGGTTGTTGGAGCGAGGGTAAGGGCTGGTGGAGTGAGTAAAGGGGTTGGTGGAGTGACGGAAGGGGTTGGTGGAGTGAGGGAAGGGGTTCCTGGAGTGAGGGAAAGGGTTGTTGGAGTGAGGGACAGGGTTGGTGGAGTGAGGGAAGGGGTTGGTGGAGTGAGGGAAGGAGTTGCTGGAGTGAGGCAAAGGGTTGGTGGAGTGAGGGAAGGGGCTGGTGGAGTGGAGGAAGGGGTTGCTGGAGTGAGGGAAAGGGTTGTTGGAGTGAGGGAATGGGTTGGTGGAGTGAGGGAAGGGGCCGGTTGAGTGAGGGAAGGGGTTGGTGGAGTGAGGGAAAGGGTTGGTGGAGTGAGGGATGGGACTGGTGGAGTGAGGGAAGGGGTTGCTGGAGTGAGGGAAAGGGTTGGTTGAGTGAGGGAAGGGGTTGCTGGAGTGAGAGAAAGGGTTGTTGGAGTGAAGGTAGGGGCTGGTGGAGTGAGGGAAGGGGCTGGTGGAGTGAGGGTAGAGGCTGGTGGAGTGAGTAAAGGGGTTGGTGGAGTGAGGGTAGGGGCTGGTGGAGTGAGGGTAGGGGCTTGTGGAGTGAGGGTAGGGGCTGGCGGAGTGAGTAAAGGGGTTGGTGGAGTGAGGGTAGGGGCTGGTGGAGTGAGGGTAGGGGCTTGTAGAGTGAGGGTAGGGGCTGGTGGAGTGAGTAAAAGGGTTGGTGGAGTGAGGGTAGGGGCTGGTGGAATGAGGGTAGGGGCTGGTGGAGTGAGGGTAGGGGCTGGTGGAGTGAGGGTAGGGGCTGGTGGAGTGAGTAAAGGGGTTGGTGGAGTGAGGGCAGGGGCTGGGGGAGTGAGGGAAGGGGTTGGTGGAGTGAGGGAAGGGGTTGGTGGAGTGAGGGTAGGGGCTGGTGGAGTGAGGGTAGGGGCTTGTAGAGTGAGGGTAGGGGCTGGTGGAGTGAGTAAAAGGGTTGGTGGAGTGAGGGTAGGGGCTGGTGGAATGAGGGTAGGGGCTGGTGGAGTGAGGGTAGGGGCTGGTGGAGTGAGGGTAGGGGCTGGTGGAGTGAGTAAAGGGGTTGGTGGAGTGAGGGAAGAGGCTGGTGGAGTGAGTCAAGGGGTTGTTGGAGTGAGGGAAGGGGCTGGTGGAGTGAGGGAAGGGGTTGGTGGAGTGAGTCAAGGGGTTGGTGGAGTGAGGGAAGGGGCTGGTGGAGTGAGGGAAGAAGTTGGTGGAGTGAGTCAAGGGGTTGTTGGAGTGAGGGAAGGGGCTGGTGGAGTGAGTCAAGGGGTTGTTGGAGTGAGGGAAGGGGCTGATGGAGTGAGGGAAGGGGTTGGTGGAGTGAGTCAAGGGGTTGGTGGAGTGAGGGAAGGGGCTGGTGGAGTGAGGGAAGGGGTTGGTGGAGTGAGAGAAGGGGTTGGTGGAGTGAGGGAAGGGGTTGGTGGAGTGAGGGTAGGGGTTGGTGGAGTAAGGGAAGGGGCTGGTGGAGTGAGGGAAGGGGTTGGTGGAGTGAGGGAAGGGGTTGGTGGAGTGAGGGAAGGGGCTGGTGGAGTGAGGGAAGGGGTTGGTGGAGTGAGGGAAGGGGCTGGTGGAGTGAGGGAAGGGGTTGGTGGAGTGAGGGTAGGGGTTGGTGGAGTGAGGGAAGGGGCTGGTGGAGTGAGGGAAGGGGTTGGAGGAGTGAGTCAAGGGGTTGTTGGAGTGAGGGAAGGGGCTGGTGGAGTGAGTCAAGGGGTTGGTGGAGTGAGGGAAGGGGCTGGTGGAGTGAGGGAAGGGGTTGGTGGAGTGAGTCAAGGGGTTGGTGGAGTGAGGGAAGGGCTGGTGGAGTGAGGGAAGGGGTTGGTGGAGTGAGGGAAGGGGTTGGCGGAGTGAGCGAAGGGGCTGGTGGAGTGAGGGAAGGGGCTGGTGGAGTGAGTCAAGGGGTTGGTGGAGTGAGGGAAGGGGCTGGTGGAGTGAGTCAAGGGGTTGGTGGAGTGAGGGAAGGGGTTGGTGGAGTGAGAGAAGGGGTTGGTGGAGTGAGGGAAGGGGCTGGTGGAGTGAGGAAGGGGTTGGTGGAGTGAGTCAAAGGGTTGGTGGAGTGAGGGAAGGGGTTGGTGGAGTGACGGAAGGGGTTGGTGGAGTGAGGGAAGGGGTTCCTGGAGTGAGGGAAAGGGTTGTTGGAGTGAGGGAAAGGGTTGTTGTAGTGAGGGTGGCGGCTGGTGGAGTGAGGGTAGGGGCTGGTGGAGTGAGTAAAGGGGTTGGTGGAGTGAGGGTAGAGGGCTGGTGGAGTGAGGGTAGGCGCTAGTGGAGTGAGTAAAGGGGTTGTTGGAGCGAGGGTAAGGGCTGGTGGAGTGAGTAAAGGGGTTGGTGGAGTGACGGAAGGGGTTGGTGGAGTGAGGGAAGGGGTTCCTGGAGTGAGGGAAAGGGTTGTTGGAGTGAGGGACAGGGTTGGTGGAGTGAGGGAAGGGGTTGGTGGAGTGAGGGAAGGGGTTGCTGGAGTGAGGCAAAGGGTTGGTGGAGTGAGGGAAGGGGCTGGTGGAGTGGAGGAAGGGGTTGCTGGAGTGAGGGAAAGGGTTGTTGGAGTGAGGGAATGGGTTGGTGGAGTGAGGGAAGGGGCCGGTTGAGTGAGGGAAGGGGTTGGTGGAGTGAGGGAAAGGGTTGGTGGAGTGAGGGATGGGACTGGTGGAGTGAGGGAAGGGGTTGCTGGAGTGAGGGAAAGGGTTGGTTGAGTGAGGGAAGGGGTTGCTGGAGTGAGAGAAAGGGTTGTTGGAGTGAAGGTAGGGGCTGGTGGAGTGAGGGAAGGGGCTGGTGGAGTGAGGGTAGAGGCTGGTGGAGTGAGTAAAGGGGTTGGTGGAGTGAGGGTAGGGGCTGGTGGAGTGAGGGTATGGGCTTGTGGAGTGAGGGTAGGGGCTGGCGGAGTGAGTAAAGGGGTTGGTGGAGTGAGGGTAGGGGCTGGTGGAGTGAGGGTAGGGGCTTGTAGAGTGAGGGTAGAGGCTGGTGGAGTGAGTAAAAGGGTTGGTGGAGTGAGGGTAGGGGCTGGTGGAATGAGGGTAGGGGCTGGTGGAGTGAGGGTAGGGGCTGGTGGAGTGAGGGTAGGGGCTGGTGGAGTGAGTAAAGGGGTTGGTGGAGTGAGGGTAGGGGCTGGTGGAGTGAGGGTAGGGGCTTGTAGAGTGAGGGTAGGGGCTGGTGGAGTGAGTAAAAGGGTTGGTGGAGTGAGGGTAGGGGCTGGTGGAATGAGGGTAGGGGCTGGTGGAGTGAGGGTAGGGGCTGGTGGAGTGAGGGTAGGGGCTGGTGGAGTGAGTAAAGGGGTTGGTGGAGTGAGGGCAGGGGCTGGGGGAGTGAGGGAAGGGGTTGGTGGAGTGAGGGAAGGGGTTGGTGGAGTGAGGGTAGGGGCTGGTGGAGTGAGGGTAGGGGCTTGTAGAGTGAGGGTAGGGGCTGGTGGAGTGAGTAAAAGGGTTGGTGGAGTGAGGGTAGGGGCTGGTGGAATGAGGGTAGGGGCTGGTGGAGTGAGGGTAGGGGCTGGTGGAGTGAGGGTAGGGGCTGGTGGAGTGAGTAAAGGGGTTGGTGGAGTCAGGGAAGAGGCTGGTGGAGTGAGTCAAGGGGTTGTTGGAGTGAGGGAAGGGGCTGGTGGAGTGAGGGAAGGGGTTGGTGGAGTGAGTCAAGGGGTTGGTGGAGTGAGGGAAGGGGCTGGTGGAGTGAGGGAAGAAGTTGGTGGAGTGAGTCAAGGGGTTGTTGGAGTGAGGGAAGGGGCTGGTGGAGTGAGTCAAGGGGTTGTTGGAGTGAGGGAAGGGGCTGATGGAGTGAGGGAAGGGGTTGGTGGAGTGAGTCAAGGGGTTGGTGGAGTGAGGGAAGGGGCTGGTGGAGTGAGGGAAGGGGTTGGTGGAGTGAGAGAAGGGGTTGGTGGAGTGAGGGAAGGGGTTGGTGGAGTGAGGGTAGGGGTTGGTGGAGTAAGGGAAGGGGCTGGTGGAGTGAGGGAAGGGGTTGGTGGAGTGAGGGAAGGGGTTGGTGGAGTGAGGGAAGGGGCTGGTGGAGTGAGGGAAGGGGTTGGTGGAGTGAGGGAAGGGGCTGGTGGAGTGAGGGAAGGGGTTGGTGGAGTGAGGGTAGGGGTTGGTGGAGTGAGGGAAGGGGCTGGTGGAGTGAGGGAAGGGGTTGGAGGAGTGAGTCAAGGGGTTGTTGGAGTGAGGGAAGGGGCTGGTGGAGTGAGTCAAGGGGTTGGTGGAGTGAGGGAAGGGGCTGGTGGAGTGAGGGAAGGGGTTGGTGGAGTGAGTCAAGGGGTTGGTGGAGTGAGGGAAGGGCTGGTGGAGTGAGGGAAGGGGTTGGTGGAGTGAGGGAAGGGGTTGGCGGAGTGAGCGAAGGGGCTGGTGGAGTGAGGGAAGGGGCTGGTGGAGTGAGTCAAGGGGTTGGTGGAGTGAGGGAAGGGGCTGGTGGAGTGAGTCAAGGGGTTGGTGGAGTGAGGGAAGGGGTTGGTGGAGTGAGAGAAGGGGTTGGTGGAGTGAGGGAAGGGGCTGGTGGAGTGAGGAAGGGGTTGGTGGAGTGAGTCAAAGGGTTGGTGGAGTGAGGGAAGGGGCTGGTGGAGTGAGGAAAGGGGCTGGTGGAGTGAGGGAAGGGGGTGGTGGAGTGAGTCAAGGGGTTGGTGGAGTGAGGGAAGGGGCTGGTGGAGAGAGGGAAGGGGTTGGTGGAGTGAGTCAAGGGGTTGTTGGAGTGAGGGAAGGGGCTGGTGGAGTGAGGGAAGGGGTTGGTGGAGTGAGTCAAGGGCTTGGTGGAGTGAGGGAAGGGGCTGATGGAGTGAGGGAAGGGGTTGGTGGATTGAGGGAAGGGGTTGGTGGAGTGAGGGAAGGGGCTGGTGGAGTGAGGGTAGGGGTTGGTGGAGTGAGGGAAGGGGCTGGTGGAGTGAGGGAAGGGGTTGGTGGAGTGAGGGAAGGGGTTGGTGGAGTGAGGGAAGGGGCTGGTGGAGTGAGGGAAGGGGTTGGTGGAGTGAGGGAAGGGGTTGTTGGAGTGAGGGAAGGGGCTGGTGGAGTGAGGGAAGGGGCTGGTGGAGTGAGTCAAGGGGTTGGTGGAGTGAGGGAAGGGGCTGATGGAGTGAGGGAAGGGGTTGGTGGAGTGAGGGAAGGGGTTGGTGGAGTGAGGGAAGGGGTTGGTGGAGTGAGGGAAGGGGTTGGTGGAGTGAGGGTAGGGGTTGGTGGAGTGAGGGAAGGGGCTGGTGGAGTGAGGGAAGGGGTTGGTAGAGTGAGGGAAGGGGTTGGTGGAGTGAGGGAAGGGGCTGGTGGAGTGAGGGAAGGGGTTGGTGGAGTGAGGGAAGGGGCTGGTGGAGTGAGGAAAGGGGTTGGTGGAGTGAGGGAAGGGGTTGGTGGAGAGAGGGAAGGGGCTGGTGGAGTGAGGAAAGGGGTTGGTGGAGTGAGGGAAGGGGTTGGCGGAGTGAGCGAAGGGGCTGGTGGAGTGAAGGAAGGGGCTGGTGGAGTGAGTCAAGGGGTTGGTGGAGTGAGGGAACGGGCTGGTGGAGTGAGTCAAGGGGTTGGTGGAGTGAGGGAAGGGGTTGGTGGAGTGAGGGAAGGGGTTGGCGGAGTGAGCGAAGGGGCTGGTGGAGTGAGGGAAGGGGCTGGTGGATTGAGCGAAGGGGTTGGAGGAATGAGGGAAGTGTTGGTGGTGCGAGAGGAGGGGTTGGTGGAGTGACGGAAGGGGTTGGCGGAGCGACTGATAGGGCTGGTGGAGTGAGGGAAGGGGTTGGCGGAGTGAGCGAAGGGGCTGGTGGGGTGAGTCAAGGGGTTGGTGGAGTGAGGGAAGGGGCTGATGGAGTGAGTGAAGGGGCTGGTGGAGTGAGTGAAGGGGTTTATGGAGTGAGGGAAGGGGCTGGTGGAGTGACGGATGGGGCCGCTGGAGTGAGGGAAATGGTTGGTGGAGTGAGGGAAAGGGTTGGTGGAGATATTGAAGGGGTTGGTGGAGTGACTGAAGGGGCTGGTGGAGTGAGGGAAGGGCTTGGTGGAGTGAGGGAAGGGCTTGGTGGAGTGAGGGAAGGGGCTGGGGGAGAAAGAGAAGGGGCTGGTGGAGTGGGGCTGGTGGAGTGACTGCAGGGGCTGGTGGAGTGAGCGAATGGGCTGGTGGAGTGAGGGAAGCTGCTGATGGAGTGAGGGAAGCGGTTGGTGGAGTGAGGGAAGGGGCTGATGGAGTGAGTGAAGGGGCTGGTGGAGTGATGGAAACGGCTGATGGAGTGAGTGAAGAAGTTGGTGGAGTGAAAGAAGGGGTTGGTGGAGTGAGGGAAGGGGTTGGTGGAGTGAGGGAAGCAGTTGGTTGAGTGAGGGAATGGGCTGATGGAGTGAGTGAAGGGGCTGGTGGAGTTACGGAAGAGCTGATGGAGTGAGGGAAGGGGCTGGTGAAGTGCGGGAAGTGATTGGTAGAGTGAGGGAACGGGTTGGTGGAGTGAGCGAAGGGGCTGGTGGAGTGATTGGAGGGGCTGGTGGCGTGATGGAAGCGGCTGGTGGAGTGAGTGAAGGGGCCGATGGAGAGAGTGAAGGGGCTGATGGAGTGAGTAAAGGGGCTGGTGGAGTGAGGGAAGGGGCTGGTGGAGCGATGGAAGCGGCTGATGGAGTGAGTGAAGGGGTTGGTGGAGTGAGTGAAGGGGCTGATGGAGTGAGTGAAGGGGTCGGTGGAGGGAGGAAAAGGCTGATGGAGTGAGGGAAGGGACTGATGGAGTGAGTGAAGGGGTTGGTGGAGTGAGGGAAGGGGCTGATGGAGTGAGTGAAGGGGCTGATGGAGTGAGTGAAGGGGCTGGTGGGGTGAGGGAAGGGGCTGGTGGAGCGATGGAAGCGGCTGATGGAGTGAGTGAAGGGGTTGGTGGAGTGAGGGAAGTGGCTGATGGAGTGAGTGAAGGGGTCGGTGGAGGGAGGAAAAGGCTGATGGAGGGAGGGAAGGGGCTGATGGAGTGAGTGAAGGGGTTGGTGGAGTGAGAGAAGGGGTTGGTGGAGTGAGGGAAGGGGTTGGTGGAGTGAGGGGAGGGGTTGGCGGAGTGAGCGAAGGGGCTGGTGGAGTGAGGGAAGGGGCTGGTGGATTGAGCGAAGGGGTTGGAGGAATGAGGGAACTGTTGGTGGAGCGGGAGGAGGGGTTGGTGGAGTGACGGAAGGGGTTGGCGGAGCGACTGATGGGGCTGGTGGAGTGAGGGAAGGGGTTGGCGGAGTGAGCGAAGGGGCTGGTGGAGTGAGTCAAGGGGTTGGTGGAGTGAGGGATGGGGCTGATGGAGTGAGTGAAGGGGCTGGTGGAGTGAGTGAAGGGGTTTATGGAGTGAGGGAAGGGGCTGGTGGAGTGACGGATGGGGCTGGTGGAGTGAGGGAAGGGGCTGGTGGAGTGAGTGAAGGGGTTTATTGAGTGAGGGAAGGGGCTGGTGGAGTCACGGATGGGGCCGGTGGAGTGAGGGAAATGGTTGGTGGAGTGAGGGTAAGGGTTGGTGGAGATATTGAAGGGGTTGGTGGAGTGACTGAAGGGGCTGGTGGAGTGAGGGAAGGGCTTGGTGGAGTGAGGGAAGGGCTTGGTGGAGTGAGGGAAGGGGCTGGTGGAGAAAGAGAAGGGGCTGGTGGAGTGGGGCTGGTGGAGTGACTGCAGGGGCTGGTGGAGTGAGCGAATGGGTTGGTGGAGTGAGGGAAGGGGCTGATGGAGTGAGGAGAAGGAATGATGGAGTGACTGAAGGGGCTGGTAAAGTGAGCGAAGGGGTTGGTGGAGTGAGGGAAGGGGCTGATGGAGTGAGGGAAGGGGCTGGTGGAGTGAGGGAAGGGGTTGGTGGAGTGATTGGAGGGGCTGTAGGAGTGATGGAAACGGCTGATGGAGTGAGTGAAGAGGTTGGTGGAGTGAGAGAAGGGGTTGGTGGAGTGAGGGAAGGGGTTGGTGGAGTGAGGGAAGGGGTTGGTTGAGTGAGGGAATGGGCTGATGGAGTGAGTGAAGGGGCTGGTGGAGTTACGAAAGGGCTGATGGAGTGAGGGACGGGGCTGGTGAAGTGCGGGAAGTGATTGGTGGAGTGAGGGAACGGGTTGGTGGAGTGAGCGAAGGGGCTGGTGGAGGGATTGGAGGGGCTGGTTGAGTGATGGAAGCGGCTAGTGGAGTGAGTGAAGGGGCTGATGGAGTGAGTGAAGGGGCTGATGGAGTGAGTGAAGGGGCTGGTGGAGTGAGGGAAGGGGCTGGTGGAGCGATGGAAGCGGCTGATAGAGTGAGTGAAGGGGTTGGTGGAGTGAGTGAAGGGGCTGATGGAGTGAGTGAAGGGGTCGGTGGAGGGTGGAAAAGGCTGATGGAGTGAGGGAAGGGACTGATGGAGTGAGTGAAGGGGTTGGTGGATTGAGGAAAGGGGCTGATGGAGTGAGTGAAGGGGCTGATGGAGTGAGTGAAGGGGCTGGTGGAGTGAGGGAAGGGGCTGGTGGAGCGATGGAAGCGGCTGATGGAGTGAGTGAAGGGGTTGGTGGAGTGAGGGAAGGAGTTGATGGAGTGAGTAAAGGGGTCGGTGGAGGGAGGAAAAGGCTGATGGAGGGAGGGAAGGGGCTGATGAAGTGAGTGAAGGGGTTGGTGGAGTGAGGGAAGGGGCTGGTGGAGTGATGGAAGCGGCTGATGGAGTGAGTGAAGGGGTTGGTGGAGTGAGGGAAGAGGTTGATGGAGTGAGTGAAGGGGTTGGTGGAGTGCGGAAAGAGCTGATGGAGTGAGGGAAGGGGCTGATGGAGTGAGTGAAGGGGCTGAGGGAGTGAGTGAAGGGGCTGGTGGAGTGAGGGAAGGGGCTGGCGGAGCAATGGAAGCCACTGATGGAGTGAGTGAAGGGGTTGGTGGAGTGAGGGAAGGGGCTGATGGAGTGATTGGAGTGGTTGGTGGAGTGAGGGAAGGGGCTGATGGGGTGAGTGAAGGGGCTGGTGGAATGAGGGAAGGGGCTGGTGGAGCGATGGAAGCGGCTGATGGAGTGATGGAGGGGTGGGTGGAGTGATGGAAACGGCTGATGGAGTGAGTGAAGAGGTTGGTGGAGTGAGAGAAGGGGTTGGTGGAGTGAGGGAAGGGGCTGATGGAGTGAGTGAAGGGGCTGGTGGAGTGAGGGAAGGGGTTGGTGGACTGAGCGAAGGGGTTGGTTGAGTGAGGGAATGGGCTGATGGAGTGAGTGAAGGGGCTCGTGGAGTGACGGAAGGGCTGATGGAGTGAGGGAAGGGGCTGGTGAAGTGCGGGAAGTGATTGGTAGAGTGAGGGAACGGGTTGGTGGAGTGAGCGAAGGGGCTGGTGGAGTGATTGGAGGGGCTGGTGGAGTGATGGAAGCGGCTGGTGGAGTTAGTGAAGGGGCTGATGGAGTGAAGGTAAGGGCTGGTGGAGTGAGGGTAAGGGCTGGTGGAGTGAGTAAAGGGGTTGTTGGAGCGAGGGTAAGGGCTGGTGGAGTGAGTAAAGGGGTTGCTGGATTGAGGGAAAGGGTTGTTGGAGTGAGGGTAGGGGCTAGTGGAGTGAGGAAAGGGGCTGGTGGAGTGAGGGTAGGAGCTGGTGGAGTGAAGGAAAGGGTTGGTGGAGTGATGGAAGGGGCTGATGGAGTGATGGAAGGGGCTGGCGGAGCAATGGAAGCGACTGATGGAGTGAGTGAAGGAGTTGGTGGAGTGAGGGAAGGGACTAATGGAGTGATTGGAGTGGTTGGTGTAGTGAGGGAAGGGGCTGATGGAGTGAGTGAAGGGGCTGGTGGAATGAGAGAAGGGGGTGGTGGAGCGATGGAAGCGGCTGATGGGGTGATGGAGGGGTGGGTGGAGTGAGAGTAGGGGCTGGTGGAGTGAGGAAAGAAGTTGGTGGAGTGAGGGAAGGGGCTGGTGGAGTGAGGGAAGGGGTTGGTGGAGTGAGGGAAGGGGATTGCTGGAGTGAGGGAAAGGGTTTTTGGAGTGAGGGAAAGGGTTGTTGGAGTGAGGGAAAGGGTTGTTGGAGTGAGGGTAGCGGCTGGTGGAGTGAGGGTAGGGGCTGGTGGAGTGAGTAAAGGGGTTGGTGGAGTGAGGGTAGAGGGCTGGTGGAGTGAGGGTAGGGGCTGGTGGAGTGAGGGTAGGGGCTGGTGGAGTGAGGGTAAGGGCTAGTGGAGTGAGTAAAGGGGTTGTTGGAGCGAGGGTAAGGGCTGGTGGAGTGAGTAAAGGGGTTGGTGGAGTGACGGAAGGGGTTGGTGGAGTGAGGGAAGGGGTTCCTGGAGTGAGGGAAAGGGTTGTTGGAGTGAGGGACAGGGTTGGTGGAGTGAGGGAAGGGGTTGGTGGAGTGAGGGAAGGGGTTGCTGGAGTGAGGGAAAGGGTTGGTGGAGTGAGGGAAGGGGCTGGTGGAGTGGAGGAAGGGGTTGCTGGAGTGAGGGAAAGGGTTGTTGGAGTGAGGGAATGGGTTGGTGGAGTGAGGGAAGGGGCCGGTGGAGTGAGGGAAGGGGTTGGTGGAGTGAGGGAAAGGGTTGGTGGAGTGAGGGATGGGACTGGTGGAGTGAGGGAAGGGGTTGCTGGAGTGAGGGAAAGGGTTGGTTGAGTGAGGGAAGGGGTTGCTGGAGTGAGAGAAAGGGTTGTTGGAGTAAAGGTAGGGGCTGGTGGAGTGAGGGAAGGGGCTGGTGGAGTGAGGGTAGAGGCTGGTGGAGTGAGTAAAGGGGTTGGTGGAGTGAGGGTAGGGGCTGGTGGAGTGATGGTAGGGGCTTGTGGAGTGAGGGTAGGGGCTGGTGGAGTGAGTAAAGGGGTTGGTGGAGTGAGGGTAGGGGCTGGTGGAGTGAGGGTAGGGGCTGGTGGAGTGAGGGTAGGGGCTGGTGGAGTGAGTAAAGGGGTTGGTGGAGTGAGGGTAGGGGCTGGTGGAGTGAGGGTAGGGGCTTGTGGAGTGAGGGTAGGGGCTGGTGGAGTGAGTAAAAGGGTTGGTGGAGTGAGGGTAGGGGCTGGTGCAATGAGGGTAGGGGCTGGTGGAGTGAGGGTAGGGGCTGGTGGAGTGAGGGTAGGGGCTGGTGGAGTGAGTAAAGGGGTTGGTGGAGTGAGGGTAGAGGCTTGTGGAGTGAGGGTTGGGGCTGGTGGAGTGAGGGTAGGGGCTGGTGGAGTGAGGGTAGGGGCTGGTGGAGTGAGGGTAGGGGCTGGTGGAGTGAGGGTAGGGGCTGGTGGAGTGAGGGTAGGGGCTGGTGGAGTGAGGGTAGGGGCTGGTGGAGTGAGGGTAGGGGCTGGTGGAGTGAGGGTAGGGGCTTGTGGAGTGAGGGTAGGGGTTGGTGGAGTGAGGGAAGGGGTTGTTGGAGTGAGGGAAGGGGCTGGTGGAGTGAGGGAAGGGGCTGGTGGAGTGAGTCAAGGGGTTGGTGGAGTGAGGGAAGGGGCTGATGGAGTGAGGGAAGGGGTTGGTGGAGTGAGGGAAGGGGTTGGTGGAGTGAGGGTAGGGGTTGGTGGAGTGAGGGAAGGGGCTGGTGGAGTGAGGGAAGGGGTTGGTAGAGTGAGGGAAGGGGTTGGTGGAGTGAGGGAAGGGGCTGGTGGAGTGAGGGAAGGGGTTGGTGGAGTGAGGGAAGGGGCTGGTGGAGTGAGGGAAGGGGTTGGTGGAGTGAGGGAAGGGGTTGGTGGAGAGAGGGAAGGGGCTGGTGGAGTGAGGAAAGGGGTTGGTGGAGTGAGGGAAGGGGTTGGCGGAGTGAGCGAAGGGGCTGGTGGAGTGAAGGAAGGGGCTGGTGGAGTGAGTCAAGGGGTTGGTGGAGTGAGGGAACGGGCTGGTGGAGTGAGTCAAGGGGTTGGTGGAGTGAGGGAAGGGGTTGGTGGAGTGAGGGAAGGGGTTGGCGGAGTGAGCGAAGGGGCTGGTGGAGTGAGGGAAGGGGCTGGTGGATTGAGCGAAGGGGTTGGAGGAATGAGGGAAGTGTTGGTGGTGCGAGAGGAGGGGTTGGTGGAGTGACGGAAGGGGTTGGCGGAGCGACTGATGGGGCTGGTGGAGTGAGGGAAGGGGTTGGCGGAGTGAGCGAAGGGGCTGGTGGGGTGAGTCAAGGGGTTGGTGGAGTGAGGGAAGGGGCTGATGGAGTGAGTGAAGGGGCTGGTGGAGTGAGTGAAGGGGTTTATGGAGTGAGGGAAGGGGCTGGTGGAGTGACGGATGGGGCCGCTGGAGTGAGGGAAATGGTTGGTGGAGTGAGGGAAAGGGTTGGTGGAGATATTGAAGGGGTTGGTGGAGTGACTGAAGGGGCTGGTGGAGTGAGGGAAGGGCTTGGTGGAGTGAGGGAAGGGCTTGGTGGAGTGAGGGAAGGGGCTGGGGGAGAAAGAGAAGGGGCTGGTGGAGTGGGGCTGGTGGAGTGACTGCAGGGGCTGGTGGAGTGAGCGAATGGGCTGGTGGAGTGAGGGAAGCTGCTGATGGAGTGAGGGAAGCGGTTGGTGGAGTGAGGGAAGGGGCTGATGGAGTGAGTGAAGGGGCTGGTGGAGTGATGGAAACGGCTGATGGAGTGAGTGAAGAAGTTGGTGGAGTGAAAGAAGGGGTTGGTGGAGTGAGGGAAGGGGTTGGTGGAGTGAGGGAAGGAGTTGGTTGAGTGAGGGAATGGGCTGATGGAGTGAGTGAAGGGGCTGGTGGAGTTACGGAAGAGCTGATGGAGTGAGGGAAGGGGCTGGTGAAGTGCGGGAAGTGATTGGTAGAGTGAGGGAACGGGTTGGTGGACTGAGCGAAGGGGCTGGTGGAGTGATTGGAGGGGCTGGTGGCGTGATGGAAGCGGCTGGTGGAGTGAGTGAAGGGGCCGATGGAGAGAGTGAAGGGGCTGATGGAGTGAGTAAAGGGGCTGGTGGAGTGAGGGAAGGGGCTGGTGGAGCGATGGAAGGGGCTGGCGGAGCAATGGAAGCGACTGATGGAGTGAGTGAAGGAGATGGTAGGGGCTTGTGGAGTGAGGGTAGGGGCTGGTGGAGTGAGTAAAGGGGTTGGTGGAGTGAGGGTAGGGGCTGGTGGAGTGAGGGTAGGGGCTGGTGGAGTGAGGGTAGGGGCTGGTGGAGTGAGTAAAGGGGTTGGTGGAGTGAGGGTAGGGGCTGGTGGAGTGAGGGTAGGGGCTTGTGGAGTGAGGGTAGGGGCTGGTGGAGTGAGTAAAAGGGTTGGTGGAGTGAGGGTAGGGGCTGGTGGAATGAGGGTAGGGGCTGGTGGAGTGAGGGTAGGGGCTGGTGGAGTGAGGGTAGGGGCTGGTGGAGTGAGTAAAGGGGTTGGTGGAGTGAGGGTAGAGGCTTGTGGAGTGAGGGTTGGGGCTGGTGGAGTGAGGGTAGGGGCTGGTGGAGTGAGGGTAGGGGCTGGTGGAGTGAGGGTAGGGGCTGGTGGAGTGAGGGTAGGGGCTGGTGGAGTGAGGGTAGGGGCTGGTGGAGTGAGGGTAGGGGCTGGTGGAGTGAGGGTAGGGGCTGGTGGAGTGAGGGTCGGGGCTTGTGGAGTGAGGGTAGGGGTTGGTGGAGTGAGGGAAGGGGTTGTTGGAGTGAGGGAAGGGGCTGGTGGAGTGAGGGAAGGGGCTGGTGGAGTGAGTCAAGGGGTTGGTGGAGTGAGGGAAGGGGCTGATGGAGTGAGGGAAGGGGTTGGTGGAGTGAGGGAAGGGGTTGGTGGAGTGAGGGAAGGGGTTGGTGGAGTGAGGGAAGGGGTTGGTGGAGTGAGGGTAGGGGTTGGTGGAGTGAGGGAAGGGGCTGGTGGAGTGAGGGAAGGGGTTGGTAGAGTGAGGGAAGGGGTTGGTGGAGTGAGGGAAGGGGCTGGTGGAGTGAGGGAAGGGGTTGGTGGAGTGAGGGAAGGGGCTGGTGGAGTGAGGGAAGGGGTTGGTGGAGTGAGGGAAGGGGTTGGTGGAGAGAGGGAAGGGGCTGGTGGAGTGAGGAAAGAGGTTGGTGGAGTGAGGGAAGGGGTTGGCGGAGTGAGGAAAGGGGTTGGCGGAGTGAGCGCAGGGGCTGGTGGAGTGAGGGAAGGGGCTGGTGGATTGAGCGAAGGGGTTGGAGGAATGAGGGAAGTGTTGGTGGTGCGAGAGGAGGGGTTGGTGGAGTGACGGAAGGGGTTGGCGGAGCGACTGATGGGGCTGGTGGAGTGAGGGAAGGGGTTGGCGGAGTGAGCGAAGGGGCTGGTGGGGTGAGTCAAGGGGTTGGTGGAGTGAGGGAAGGGGCTGATGGAGTGAGTGAAGGGGCTGGTGGAGTGAGTGAAGGGGTTTATGGAGTGAGGGAAGGGGCTGGTGGAGTGACGGATGGGGCCGCTGGAGTGAGGGAAATGGTTGGTGGAGTGAGGGAAAGGGTTGGTGGAGATATTGAAGGGGTTGGTGGAGTGACTGAAGGGGCTGGTGGAGTGAGGGAAGGGCTTGGTGGAGTGAGGGAAGGGCTTGGTGGAGTGAGGGAAGGGGCTGGGGGAGAAAGAGAAGGGGCTGGTGGAGTGGGGCTGGTGGAGTGACTGCAGGGGCTGGTGGAGTGAGCGAATGGGCTGGTGGAGTGAGGGAAGCTGCTGATGGAGTGAGGGAAGCGGTTGGTGGAGTGAGGGAAGGGGCTGATGGAGTGAGTGAAGGGGCTGGTGGAGTGATGGAAACGGCTGATGGAGTGAGTGAAGAAGTTGGTGGAGTGAAAGAAGGGGTTGGTGGAGTGAGGGAAGGGGTTGGTGGAGTGAGGGAAGGAGTTGGTTGAGTGAGGGAATGGGCTGATGGAGTGAGTGAAGGGGCTGGTGGAGTTACGGAAGAGCTGATGGAGTGAGGGAAGGGGCTGGTGAAGTGCGGGAAGTGATTGGTAGAGTGAGGGAACGGGTTGGTGGACTGAGCGAAGGGGCTGGTGGAGTGATTGGAGGGGCTGGTGGCGTGATGGAAGCGGCTGGTGGAGTGAGTGAAGGGGCCGATGGAGAGAGTGAAGGGGCTGATGGAGTGAGTAAAGGGGCTGGTGGAGTGAGGGAAGGGGCTGGTGGAGCGATGGAAGCGGCTGATGGAGTGAGTGAAGGGGTTGGTGGAGTGAGTGAAGGGGCTGATGGAGTGAGTGAAGGGGTCGGTGGAGGGAGGAAAAGGCTGATGGAGTGAGGGAAGGGACTGATGGAGTGAGTGAAGGGGTTGGTGGAGTGAGGGAAGGGGCTGATGGAGTGAGTGAAGGGGCTGATGGAGTGAGTGAAGGGGCTGGTGGGGTGAGGGAAGGGGCTGGTGGAGCGATGGAAGCGGCTGATGGAGTGAGTGAAGGGGTTGGTGGAGTGAGGGAAGTGGCTGATGGAGTGAGTGAAGGGGTCGGTGGAGGGAGGAAAAGGCTGATGGAGGGAGGGAAGGGGCTGATGGAGTGAGTGAAGGGGTTGGTGGAGTGAGAGAAGGGGTTGGTGGAGTGAGGGAAGGGGTTGGTGGAGTGAGTTGAGGGGTTGGCGGAGTGAGCGAAGGGGCTGGTGGAGTGAGGGAAGGGGCTGGTGGATTGAGCGAAGGGGTTGGAGGAATGAGGGAACTGTTGGTGGAGCGGGAGGAGGGGTTGGTGGAGTGACGGAAGGGGTTGGCGGAGCGACTGATGGGGCTGGTGGAGTGAGGGAAGGGGTTGGCAGAGTGAGCGAAGGGGCTGGTGGAGTGAGTCAAGGGGTTGGTGGAGTGAGGGATGGGGCTGATGGATTGAGTGAAGGGGCTGGTGGAGTGAGTGAAGGGGTTTATGGAGTGAGGGAAGGGGCTGGTTGAGTGACGGATGGGGCTGGTGGAGTGAGGGAAGGGGCTGGTGGAGTGAGTGAAGGGGTTTATGGAGTGAGGGAAGGGGCTGGTGGAGTCACGGATGGGGCCGGTGGAGTGAGGGAAATGGTTGGTGGAGTGAGGGTAAGGGTTGGTGGAGATATTGAAGGGGTTGGTGGAGTGACTGAAGGGGCTGGTGGAGTGAGGGAAGGGCTTGGTGGAGTGAGGGAAGGGCTTGGTGGAGTGAGGGAAGGGGCTGGTGGAGAAAGAGAAGGGGCTGGTGGAGTGGGGCTGGTGGAGTGACTGCAGGGGCTGGTGGAGTGAGCGAATGGGTTGGTGGAGTGAGGGAAGGGGCTGATGGAGTGAGGAGAAGGAATGATGGAGTGACTGAAGGGGCTGGTAAAGTGAGCGAAGGGGTTGGTGGAGTGAGGGAAGGGGCTGATGGAGTGAGGGAAGGGGCTGGTGGAGTGAGGGAAGGGGTTGGTGGAGTGATTGGAGGGGCTGTAGGAGTGATGGAAACGGCTGATGGAGTGAGTGAAGAGGTTGGTGGAGTGAGAGAAGGGGTTGGTGGAGTGAGGGAAGGGGTTGGTGGAGTGAGGGAAGGGGTTGGTTGAGTGAGGGAATGGGCTGATGGAGTGAGTGAAGGGGCTGGTGGAGTTACGAAAGGGCTGATGGAGTGAGGGACGGGGCTGGTGAAGTGCGGGAAGTGATTGGTGGAGTGAGGGAACGGGTTGGTGGAGTGAGCGAAGGGGCTGGTGGAGGGATTGGAGGGGCTGGTTGAGTGATGGAAGCGGCTAGTGGAGTGAGTGAAGGGGCTGATGGAGTGAGTGAAGGGGCTGATGGAGTGAGTGAAGGGGCTGGTGGAGTGAGGGAAGGGGCTGGTGGAGCGATGGAAGCGGCTGATAGAGTGAGTGAAGGGGTTGGTGGAGTGAGTGAAGGGGCTGATGGAGTGAGTGAAGGGGTCGGTGGAGGGTGGAAAAGGCTGATGGAGTGAGGGAAGGGACTGATGGAGTGAGTGAAGGGGTTGGTGGATTGAGGAAAGGGGCTGATGGAGTGAGTGAAGGGGCTGATGGAGTGAGTGAAGGGGCTGGTGGAGTGAGGGAAGGGGCTGGTGGAGCGATGGAAGCGGCTGATGGAGTGAGTGAAGGGGTTGGTGGAGTGAGGGAAGGAGCTGATGGAGTGAGTGAAGGGGTCGGTGGAGGGAGGAAAAGGCTGATGGAGGGAGGGAAGGGGCTGATGAAGTGAGTGAAGGGGTTGGTGGAGTGAGGGAAGGGGCTGGTGGAGTGATGGAAGCGGCTGATGGAGTGAGTGAAGGGGTTGGTGGAGTGAGGGAAGAGGTTGATGGAGTGAGTGAAGGGGTTGGTGGAGTGCGGAAAGAGCTGATGGAGTGAGGGAAGGGGCTGATGGAGTGAGTGAAGGGGCTGAGGGAGTGAGTGAAGGGGCTGGTGGAGTGAGGGAAGGGGCTGGCGGAGCAATGGAAGCCACTGATGGAGTGAGTGAAGGGGTTGGTGGAGTGAGGGAAGGGGCTGATGGAGTGATTGGAGTGGTTGGTGGAGTGAGGGAAGGGGCTGATGGGGTGAGTGAAGGGGCTGGTGGAATGAGGGAAGGGGCTGGTGGAGCGATGGAAGCGGCTGATGGAGTGATGGAGGGGTGGGTGGAGTGATGGAAACGGCTGATGGAGTGAGTGAAGAGGTTGGTGGAGTGAGAGAAGGGGTTGGTGGAGTGAGGGAAGGGGCTGATGGAGTGAGTGAAGGGGCTGGTGGAGTGAGGGAAGGGGTTGGTGGACTGAGCGAAGGGGTTGGTTGAGTGAGGGAATGGGCTGATGGAGTGAGTGAAGGGGCTCGTGGAGTGACAGAAGGGCTGATGGAGTGAGGGAAGGGGCTGGTGAAGTGCGGGAAGTGATTGGTAGAGTGAGGGAACGGGTTGGTGGAGTGAGCGAAGGGGCTGGTGGAGTGATTGGAGGGGCTGGTGGAGTGATGGAAGCGGCTGGTGGAGTGAGTGAAGGGGCTGATGGAGTGAAGGTAAGGGCTGGTGGAGTGAGGGTAAGGGCTGGTGGAGTGAGTAAAGGGGTTGTTGGAGCGAGGGTAAGGGCTGGTGGAGTGAGTAAAGGGGTTGCTGGATTGAGGGAAAGGGTTGTTGGAGTGAGGGTAGGGGCTAGTGGAGTGAGGAAAGGGGCTGGTGGAGTGAGGGTAGGAGCTGGTGGAGTGAGGGAAAGGGTTGGTGGAGTGATGGAAGGGGCTGATGGAGTGATGGAAGGGGCTGGCGGAGCAATGGAAGCGACTGATGGAGTGAGTGAAGGAGTTGGTGGAGTGAGGGAAGGGACTAATGGAGTGATTGGAGTGGTTGGTGTAGTGAGGGAAGGGGCTGATGGAGTGAGTGAAGGGGCTGGTGGAATGAGAGAAGGGGGTGGTGGAGCGATGGAAGCGGCTGATGGGGTGATGGAGGGGTGGGTGGAGTGAGAGTAGGGGCTGGTGGAGTGAGGAAAGAAGTTGGTGGAGTGAGGGAAGGGGCTGGTGGAGTGAGGGAAGGGGTTGGTGGAGTGAGGGAAGGGGTTGCTGGAGTGAGGGAAAGGGTTTTTGGAGTGAGGGAAAGGGTTGTTGGAGTGAGGGAAAGGGTTGTTGGAGTGAGGGTAGCGGCTGGTGGAGTGAGGGTAGGGGCTGGTGGAGTGAGTAAAGGGGTTGGTGGAGTGAGGGTAGAGGGCTGGTGGAGTGAGGGTAGGGGCTGGTGGAGTGAGGGTAGGGGCTGGTGGAGTGAGGGTAAGGGCTAGTGGAGTGAGTAAAGGGGTTGTTGGAGCGAGGGTAAGGGCTGGTGGAGTGAGTAAAGGGGTTGGTGGAGTGACGGAAGGGGTTGGTGGAGTGAGGGAAGGGGTTCCTGGAGTGAGGGAAAGGGTTGTTGGAGTGAGGGACAGGGTTGGTGGAGTGAGGGAAGGGGTTGGTGGAGTGAGGGAAGGGGTTGCTGGAGTGAGGGAAAGGGTTGGTGGAGTGAGGGAAGGGGCTGGTGGAGTGGAGGAAGGGGTTGCTGGAGTGAGGGAAAGGGTTGTTGGAGTGAGGGAATGGGTTGGTGGAGTGAGGGAAGGGGCCGGTGGAGTGAGGGAAGGGGTTGGTGGAGTGAGGGAAAGGGTTGGTGGAGTGAGGGATGGGACTGGTGGAGTGAGGGAAGGGGTTGCTGGAGTGAGGGAAAGGGTTGGTTGAGTGAGGGAAGGGGTTGCTGGAGTGAGAGAAAGGGTTGTTGGAGTAAAGGTAGGGGCTGGTGGAGTGAGGGAAGGGGCTGGTGGAGTGAGGGTAGAGGCTGGTGGAGTGAGTAAAGGGGTTGGTGGAGTGAGGGTAGGGGCTGGTGGAGTGATGGTAGGGGCTTGTGGAGTGAGGGTAGGGGCTGGTGGAGTGAGTAAAGGGGTTGGTGGAGTGAGGGTAGGGGCTGGTGGAGTGAGGGTAGGGGCTGGTGGAGTGAGGGTAGGGGCTGGTGGAGTGAGTAAAGGGGTTGGTGGAGTGAGGGTAGGGGCTGGTGGAGTGAGGGTAGGGGCTTGTGGAGTGAGGGTAGGGGCTGGTGGAGTGAGTAAAAGGGTTGGTGGAGTGAGGGTAGGGGCTGGTGGAATGAGGGTAGGGGCTGGTGGAGTGAGGGTAGGGGCTGGTGGAGTGAGGGTAGGGGCTGGTGGAGTGAGTTAAGGGGTTGGTGGAGTGAGGGTAGAGGCTTGTGGAGTGAGGGTTGGGGCTGGTGGAGTGAGGGTAGGGGCTGGTGGAGTGAGGGTAGGGGCTGGTGGAGTGAGGGTAGGGGCTGGTGGAGTGAGGGTAGGGGCTGGTGGAGTGAGGGTAGGGGCTGGTGGAGTGAGGGTAGGGGCTGGTGGAGTGAGGGTAGGGGCTGGTGGAGTGAGGGTAGGGGCTTGTGGAGTGAGGGTAGGGGCTGGTGGAGTGAGGGTTGGGGCTGGTGGAGTGAGGGTAGGGGTTGTTGGAGTGAGGGTAGGGGCTGGTGGAGTGAGTAAAGGGGTTGGTGGAGTGAGGGTAGGGGCTGGTGGAGTGAGGGAAGGGATTGGTGGAGTGAGGGTAGGGGCTGGTGGAGTGAGGGTTGGGGCTGGTGGAGTGAGGGTAGGGGCTGGTGGATTGAGGGTAGGGGCTGGTGGAGTGAGGGTAGGGGCTTGTGGAGTGAGGGTAGGGGCTGGTGGAGTGAGTAAAGGGGTTGGTGGAGTGAGGGTAGGGGCTGGTGGAGTGAGGGTAGGGGCTGGTGGAGTGAGGGTAGGGGCTGGTGGAGTGAGGGAAGGGGTTGTTGCAGTGAGGGTATGGGCTTGTGAAAATTGGCCTGGTGGAGTGTGGGATGGGACAGGTGGAATGAGGGGTGGGGCCGGCGGGGTGAGAGGTGCCCCGCTACTCACCCGGCCTCAAGGAAGACCTACTACCCACGCACCTCTCAACCCGTAGACGTCCCTTTCCGCCCCACACATGCGTAAGTCGTTTGTTCTCCCCCCCCCCCCACCCCCGGGGGCCTGCCCCCCCCCGCCTCTCCTGGAGCCATCGATCGGTCGTGTCCCACAACGTTGAGAGTTGATATAATACACGCATTGCTCAATCAGAGAAATATTTCTGCACATTTTATTTCATGAAGCACCTGTTCGAAATCAGACAAAACAAAAAATTACAAAACAAATATATATCATTACAGAGAATTACCTTCTAAGACAAAACGTCACAATATAGCCACTAACATGCCACGAACCACTGTCATACAGATGCCGACAACTGTGACTTATTCTGTCACCAAAGTGACCCGAGCATCACAACGACGCTGGTAATGGTGAATACTGTGTGCGGACTGTCGTCACCACGGCATCTCATATTCTACGCTTACACTGCTGATTATATAACGTCATTCGGCAAATTGAGATCCTACCCATAACGATAGTGTCGAAGGTGCAAGGTCCCCCACAGCATACCTAGCGTTACTGAGACAGATTAGACCGTGTTTATTGAGATACTTGTTTTTAGACCAATGATAGCTATGACGCCGCCTGACACTTTACGAACATGGCACGCGTAGATCAGGCTTGCCACTGGTAGTCACGTGACCTGTACCCGCCATAGGACGCCGCGCTGTCTTGGTCGTACGACGAGGAGTAACTGTCGCGCTCCCTCTGGTTGTCATGGTTTCGACCGTATCCCTGGTAACTGGAGTCAGCTTCATCCTCATAGCGATAGTTGTTGTTGTTGCTCTTCTTGTTGGTGTTTTTATTGTTGTAAGAGGCCTTGCCGCCATAGCTCTCCCCGGAGGTGACCTTGTATGGTGGGTAGGCGAGTTCCGCGGCGGCCGGGGCCTGGTAGGCACCGTAGGCGCCCTCCTGCGAGAAGCCCTGACCGTACCCCGTGTCCACCAGGTTGACGTTGCACAGCTGCACGTCCTCGTTGTTCTTGCCGATGTGTTTCTCGTAGTAGGCGAACTGATCGTTCTTCGTGCCCGGAGAACAGGGCATGGTGTAGGAGTTACCATGGGAACAGAGCACGAAGGATGAACTGTCCTGGTAGTATATGCCGTCGTCATAGCATTTACCTGCAACACAAGCCAAGTAGAAGCTTATATATAGGTCAATAGAGAGAAGCCAACTAAAGACATATATGGGTCATTCTACACTAAGTGAATAATTAAGGTCCTGCCGACGAAATCATATTAAAAAATCGTATTTGGGCCTGATAGTTTCATTTGGTTGGTCAATTAGATCAAGGTCATCAACAACATGTGTTTTATTCTAGCCAGACATCACGGGTTTATATATTGTACGGAGTGAAAGAGTCATATAGCGCCAATAATGACCTGTCCCAGAAGCCCTGTCTTGTCATTCCTTGGTGTCTTCACTACGATTTCTATTTGAATTTATTACATAGATATTAGAGCATATATGAAAGGTGGTCTAATGTCAGCTAATTCCACATTTCCAGAAATATGTCCCGTTGTATGCCCGTCCCATGATTTTCTGTCAGCCCTGTTACCTAGTACATTATGTGGGCTGAGAAGCCAAGTGCTCCATCCCTGTTGGTAACAAATTTGCCCAACAGATGGCGACACTGTACAATAATTCGTGCCACAGACACGTGGCCCTCGCTGAGAGAGAACCGTCTTCTTTACGACATCAAAGGTCATTTATGGACAGGGTAAAGAATATGTGGTCAGCACTGTTACACAAAAAATATGTAGATGATGCAAAATTTCCCCTGGACAAAAGTTGTGACCTATTGATAGCTTAAGTAGCATTAAAGAGAACATCTTATGTGATCGATAATCACGGCTGACACGATGCAGACCGGCATTAACTTACAAAAATGTCAGCTCTGTTACTGTCAGCCCTGTTACCACTGACATGGTAACAGGGCTGACAGCATGGGTCACAGGGCTGACAGCTAGATCATGTATTAGCTGTTTCTGACATCACAGCCACGTTAGTCACCTTATTCCTAGCAGGGGTATGAGGGACCCTTATCAAGCCGCCTAATAAACTTATAGCACCGAGCATGGGCGGATCTAGGGGGCGGGGGTTAGGCGGCCACCACCCCACCCAACCACCTTGGAGAACTAGACCATGCACTTTAAACGTCTGGTCTTCCAACGAAATCTATCCCTAAGTGGAGGATCCAAAAAGTGGGGGATTTAACCACGCCCCCCCCCCTCCCCCTCCAGGACTGTAATAAAGTTAAATTTTCTCAATGACCCCTATTGGGAAAAATGGCGTTTTCCATGCAAAATCAAGGCCATCTGAGGTCCCCTCCCATGGGCGTGTCCAGGGGGGGGGGGCACAGGCGTCACGTGCCCCCCCCCCTTTCAGACCCTAGGATATATCTGTGCCCCCCCCCCGTTTTCAAGTTATGTGCCCCCTGCCAGGGGTGGGGGGCACAGAGAGCACGTGCACCCCCTTCCATTTCGGACCTTAAGATATACCTTATCCTATCCCCCCTCTTTCAAATTCACCAAGAACCACGCTCACCTACGTCTCAGGCTTTTACACGATTTTTTTTCTAATTATGTTTCCCCCCCCCCCCCCGCTTTCAAGAATGTATGCACAGGCCCCTGCCCCCTCCCATTCGTAAGAAACTTGGTTGAACACATGCGGTCACCCCCCCCCCCCCACCCCACAGCCTCCTTTTCAAATTTCAAGATCCGCCCAGTCTTCCTGGTCTGTGCCGGATTGCTTTCCTTAAGTACTCACCCTCAACTCATCCATATCACTTGGGTTTCACTGTTGATATAAGTCTGGTTTTAAAAACCGGATTTCGTTATTGTTCGCCCTTAGTTCGAATATCATTTGGAAATAAAGAATAAGAACCCAGCGTTTTAAGCCGTTATATATAATTTATTGTTTTGGCAAATTCAGTTGCAGATAAGCCCAAAAGGCGTCAATGTGACACGTCGATCGTTCGCTTATTAATGTACAAAAGTTTTATCAAACGAGTTTCAAATGATAATTTATGGAGAAAATCAGGAAGAGAGGTCTTTATAGAAGGCAGCTGTTGGATAAAGTGGTCTGGTGGCTGAGTTGCCTTATTCATGACTGACTGCGTATAATGATAGGCAATGGTGTTAAGATAATACAATGTTGATTTAAACCATGTTTACGCCATGCTTACGTTTCTAGTGTAGAGAACATCTTTTGCGCGATCTTTTGGTACGAAATAAACAATAATAATAATTCCCCTCAAATAATTACAGCGAAGAGATATAGTTACGCATGTATCCGTCTTTTACTCATTGTCCTGTGCATCTTTTAAACTGTTAACTTGTCTATCACAAAAAAACTGGACTACACGGACTACATGGACTACACTCGGGGTGCCTAGCCTCTCTTAATTTGTACGGGCGAAGGTTCAAAGAAAACATGACCGTCACCGACTTAAAACACGCGCAGATATGAATGATAGCCATCTCTGTTGGGCCTTTTCAGTGTATGCATGCCAAGTTACCAGATGTCAGCTATGTTACCATACATATTTCCCATTCTAAATGGTTGACGGTTCCCATCATTTATAAATTAGGAATTACCGTCGCTGACGTAAAGCAGGCAAAGGTGGATGGATTAAAGGCACCTTGGTTGGGCATTCTCAGCAATTGACAACACGAATGTCAGCTCTGTTACCAGACGTCAGCCCTGTTACAACACGAATAAAAATATTTCTTATTCTAAGTGATAGACTGTTCATGGCATTTATACTCTTAATGATAGCCCTCATATCAGTAGGTGAAATAAAGGTTGTCTTTGTAATAATACAACGATCTTTCTGCACATTAGCAGTGACAAATCTGGCGCAGAACTGTGATGTTTGGGCGTAACAATTATTTGGTTCATATGAATATCTTTATATCTTTATCGTTTTTCAACAGTTAATTTCATAGTGAAGTGTTAGGCATATTGACCCCATACCAGGTTCAGCAAATTATGAGTGAACTAGCATTTATTAAAAGGTTTTCAGCGAGGAAACTTTTATTTTTGTCCGGTAACAGAGTTGACAAAATGTGGGTGACGTCATCTCTTAGGCTCTTCCACAGCCCCACCTCCGCTCGCTCCATGTGAGGCTGTAAACGGCTAATCTAAGGTTGGCAGGGATTGGTCAACGCGCTCTGCCTGTTTCGAATATTCTCATTGGCTGTGCTAACTTTAGCTCCGCGGGTGCATCATGGCCGCCCTTGACAAAGTTTTGGAGAAAGTGGAAGAGTTTTGGCTGAAATAAGATTTAAACTTGCTCCTAAAATAGTTTTAACGCATATAAACGAAACAACCAGGAAAGAAAAGCAGACGCATGGCTATTTAGGAAAAAAATAATGTGATTGTAGGCGGAAATACGTGGAAGAATCCTCCGATCAGGCGGACGTTTCGCGAAAATCGAGAATGTTTACTTTCCAGTTCAGCGGGGAGGGGGGGGGGGGGGGGGCGGGGTGATCAGCTGATGCCTTCAGTGACCGCCCAAGAGAAATGACAGTGGTGTCACTGTCAATTCGGTTATACACCAGCGAAGAAATAAGCTGGCAGAAGTAACATCTATGCTGGAAATTGCAGGTAAGTTTCAGTTATATTTAATTCTTTATGTTTTCATTACATACGATTATCAGTATATAAGCTAGCTTCATTAGGTATACAGATGCAATTAAATGCCTTTGATTAATTTGTGGCAAATTTTGCATTTTAAATTAATGATGTTTTTTATGCAGCTGTAATATCAGTGGTGTGTCAATATAAAAGGGCCAGCATATGATTTTACCTCTCCCAATCATTCCCAACAATCATAAAAATTATTGCAACAATTTAATAAACTTATCTGTGTTTTTGTCTTTTAGATGCATGAAGAGCTATGCTGCAGATATTTGCAGACCTCCAGACAATATTCATTTGCCAAATGCTATTGAGGCATTTAGAATAGGTGTGGATATTTATATATTCCTGTTATTTATTACTTGAAGGGTTTTAGCCTTAAATAATCATGTTTATTCTTTAATTCTTATCTAAATTCGGTAGTGTTATAATCTATTTCTGGTAAAGTCTCTGTGTAAGGACTTCATATGTACATGACATGCACATAACCACATGACTGAAGTGTATAAAACATGTTATTATTGTCATTTATGTGAAGTACAATTAAGCATGATTTTTAAGCAACTGATTGAGCAATATGACATATGAGCCATATGAGCAGATTATGGCTCTGTATAGTAAACTCAGATGATCAAGTGTTAAGCAGCAAGTATTACTTTTTTCACCTGGGTAATTTACTTTGTCTGAGAGAATTGTACATAGTTGTCTGCTCTACTTAGATACCTTTGTTTAGTCATACACTGCATCTCCAAAACTCCCATGATGAGAGCTTCGCCCAGTACCTTATTACATATAATCATGTATCAAATTTATGATCAATCTGTGAAACCCCTAATATATAAAAGTTACTTTTATATTCACAGCATATTGTCAAGAGGCTGGTTGAGGCACTGGACTATTGAACACATGGGGGAGAACCAACTCATGTTAATCCTTCAGTGTTACTTTTTCGTGAGAGGTTAAACTTGCGAGAATGGTGCTTTGTCAAGACCAGGACACCACATCTGGAGCCATCACAGGATGCTGTTTCATGACTATCACAGTGAAGCACAGTTCAAATGCATGCTAATGCAAGATTTTGAAATGAAATAAGCCAGGGATTTGTTGGAATTATGAGCTGGGTCATTATGAAAACTTGGTAGCCATTGTTGATTTACATCAATCCTACCTAAGAATAATTAGACGAAATGTTTTTCATTTAGTTTCATGAAATAATACTTATTAATGCTTTCAATAAAATGTGTTTGTCATTCTTCAATCGAATTTGGCTGATGTTTTGTTAATATAATTTTGTTCTTCACGCACACATATAAATCTCCTGAACCCCTGAAACTTCAAGAGGAATTTCTGCAGCACAAAATACCTTTCTAATTACCAGTATTCCCAGGGGAACAGATATATTCCATGTTATACGTGCAGCACACTTTTTTTGCTGCAAAACTATCCAATAATGTTCTCAGGCAGTCTCATCTTTATGTATATATGAAGTTACAGTTATAACTGTTATAAAAAGAAATTTATAATCTGTTTTATTTTATTATAATGTTTACTCTTTAAAGCAAATACCGGTATCTAGTACTTAAACTTCCTGTTGATGATTTAGTTGATATTTGAGGCTTAAGTTAATGTCTGGTAGACTTAAGTTAATTATTATGAATGTGTGTGACCATGAAATGTTAACTCCCTAGATTCTTTTTCTAAGTGAAGAGAAGCCTGCATAAACATGTACATAACTGTTAATGAACCTGTAATTTTATCCGCTACAGAACTATAATAGCTTTTTTCTCTAATCAAAACCTATAACTTTCACCAAATAACATAATACAAATTTCTATTTCACCAAAAGATAAAATCACCTAAACAAAAAAAAGTTTTTCACTATAAGATGCAGCATGTGAGATGAGTGATAGAGTAAAATGTTTATTGATTACTTTTAAACATTGAACTGTAATAATGTGCAAAAAAATATAATATGACAGGCTTATAATTATGATGACACATAATCTATGATAATACTTAAAATGATACTTATTAGAGTAAAATATTAATTTAATAGGTTGATGCAGATAATTTTATATTGATTTTTATGACATGAATGTTGCTGAACAATCAAAGTTTACATGACCAATGTTGAAAAAAAAAAACAGGTGACCCATTATAGCTGTAAAAGGGGCATACCATTTGATTGCAGGAGGTAGGGTGGGGGGCATGTTTGTAAGCTTATTAGGCCTCCCTCTAAGCAGCATGTATGCCGTGATGTAACAACACCATGTGACCTTAGAGCCAGGTAAGGCTTTTAGCAGGACAGATATTATTATGATATATATATTATAAATGTATATAGTGATGGAAGAAATTTTTCACCACATTAATTTCAACTTCCAACAGGAAGATACTGCTAAGATCAGGGGCGGAACTAGAGGTGGGGTCAGGGGGGTTTAAACCAATCCCCCCCCCTCCCTTGGGAACTTGAACATACACTGTCAAAGTCGGGTTCTTCGAGTACCCCCCCCCCCCACCCCGGCCGCAAGTTTTTAGAGACCCCCCCCCCCCCACTCCCTTTTCCAAATTCCCTGATCCGCCCCCGACTGATTTAATGCCGTTTTTAAATAGTTGTGCAGTTAAAGAATACAGAGATCTAAATTCACTGGCATCGTAAAGTGACAGAGGGAGGGGCGGGCGGTATTGGGCCACATAGTCGCACCCCCACCCCCTCCCTCACCCCTAGTCCTGAAAGGAGTCCCTCTGACTTGGAGGCCTCGCACGATACGGAGACGAGAGCCCGCTCCGGCGCGGCCCACAGCGTAATAGCCAGTGGGGGTGGGGTGGGGGGGGGTCATGGGGCTACCCCATTTACCCTCTTTCCGTCGCTTTACAGTGCCTATATAGCTGTGACTAGATTTTAGACATCAAAATTTTGGACATTACAACTCTTTGCATGCAAAATAGATCGACTTCTAGATTTGAAGTTTAAAGTGAAACAAAACCATCGCCCCCTCTCGCCCTTGGGATCAAATGGCCCGTCCCCTCAGCGACTTTCCGACAGATTTTTGCCGGGTTGGTACCTGCGCCAGTAAACTGCCAATGAAGCTGACTGCAAAATTCCAAAAAATGAAGAAACTATGTCTTGTCATGATCAAAAAGTGATACCAAAACATCAAAACTATCTTGTTTTACCTTTATCGTGTAGTGTAATGACGCATTATTGTGTTCTTACGCCATGCACTACACAGCTTTGCATGGGAATGGTTATGTCGACCACTTGCTCTCGCCATCTTGGTTGGTGAGATGCCGCGGAGGCTGATGGGATTTTTGTGACGTCACTGTACGGAATTCCGTACAGTGAATTTAGCCGTTTACAGACCCAATCTGAGTGAGCTGGCCACGCAGCGGGGGGCTGTGGAGGAGACTACGTCATCTCTTTCCTGTTTATTTGCGAAGTACCTATCAACGCGTAAGTTCGGCTCTGTTTGTTTTCAAAAACATGAATATCTAGAGGTTACACATCGAAAATATAATGTGATTTCAACAAACTTTAATTTCGAAATTTTAGTTTTGAAATTATGCCGTTTCTGTAGAATGACCCGTATACGGTAGGTCAATAGAGAGAAACCAGTTAGGGACATATATAGGTCAATAGAGGGAAACCCAGTTGAGACATATATAGGTCAATCGAGAGAAACCCATTAGAGACATATATAGGTCAATAGACACAGGCCAAGTAGAGACATATATAGGTCAATAGACACAGGCCAGGTAGAGACATATATAGGTCAATAGAGAGAAACCAAGTAGAGACATATATAGGTCAATAGAGATAAACCAAGTAGAGACATATATAGGTCAATAGAGATAAACCAAGTAGAGACATATATAGGTCAATAGACACAGGCCAAGTAGAGACATATATAGGTCAATAGACACAGGCCAGGTAGAGACATATATAGGTCAATAGAGAGAAACCAAGTAGAGACATATATAGGTCAATAGAGATAAACCAAGTAGAGACATATATAGGTCAATAGAGATAAACCAAGTAGAGACATATATTGGTCAATAGACACAGGCCAAGTAGAGACATATATAGGTCAATAGACACAGGCCAGGTAGAGACATATATAGGTCAATAGAGAGAAACCAAGTAGAGACATATATAGGTCAATAGAGATAAACCAAGTAGAGACATATATAGGTCAATAGAGATAAACCAAGTAGAGACATATATAGGTCAATAGACACAGGCCAAGTAGAGACATATATAGGTCAATAGAGAGAAACCAAGTAGAGACATATAGGTCAATAGACAGGCCAGGTAGAGAAATATATTGGTCAATAGACACAGGCCAAGTAGAGACATATATAGGTCAATAGAGAGAAACCAAGTAGAGACATATATAGGTCAATAGAGATAAACCAAGTAGAGACATATATAGGTCAATAGACACAGGCCAAGTAGAGACATATATAGGTCAATAGACACAGGCCAGGTAGACATATATAGGTCAATAGAGAGAAACCAAGTAGAGACATATATAGGTCAATAGACACAGGTCAGGTAGAGAAATATATAGGTCAATAGAGATGAACCAAGTAGAGAAATATATAGGTCAATAGAGATAAACCAAGTAGAGACATATATAGGTCAATAGACACAGGCCAGGTAGAGACATATATAGGTCAATAGAGAGAAACCAAGTAGAGACATATGTAGGTCAATAGAGGGAAACCAAGTAGAGACATATAGGTCAATAGACAGGCCAGGTAGAGAAATATATTGGTCAATAGACACAGGCCAAGTAGAGACATATATAGGTCAATAGACACAGGTCAAGTAGAGACATATATAGGTCAATAGAGATGAACCAAGTAGAGACATATATAGGTCAATAGGCACAGGCCAGGTTGAGACATAGAGGTCAAATAAGAGAAACCAAGTAGAGACATATACAGGTCAATAGACACAGGCCAGGTAGAGAAGTATATAGGTCAATAGACACAGGCCAGGTAGAGACGTATATATAGGTCAATAGAGACAGGCCGGGTAGAGACGTATATATAGGTCAATGGGGACAAGCCAGGTAGAGGAATGAATATATATATAGGTAGAGGCACCCCAGGTACAGGTACATTGTGTTGCCCACACTTGTGTTTCTCACACTGTGTTGCCCACACTTTGTGTTTCTCACACTGTGTTGCCCACACTTTGTGTTTCTCGCACTGTGTTCCCCGCACTTTGTGTTTCTCACACTGTGTTGCCCACACTTTGTGTTTCTCACACTGTGTTGCCCACACTTTGTGTTTCTCGCACTGTGTTCCCCGCACTTTGTGTTTCTCACACTGTGTTGCCCACACTTTGTGTTTCTCACACTGTGTTGCCCACACTTTGTGTTGTTCACACTGTGTTGCCCACACTTTGTGTTTCTCACACAGTGTTGCCCACACTTTGTGTTTCCCACACTATGTTGCCCACACTGTGTTGCCCACACTGTGTGGCCCACACTGCGTTGCCCACTGTTGCCCACACTATGTGCTGTCTAGTGTTGCCCACACTGTGTTGCCCACTTTTGCCCACACTGTGTTGCCCCCTGTTGCCCACACTTTGTGTTTCCCACACTGTGTTGCCCACACTGTGTTGCCCACACTGTTTTGCCGACACTGTTGCCCACAGTATGTATTGCCCACACTGTGTTGCTCACACCGTGTTGCCCACTGTTGCCCACACTATGTGCTGCCTAGTGTTGCCCACACTGTGTTGCCCACTGTTGCCCACACTGTGTTGCCCACTGTTGCCCACACTGTGTTGCCTACACTGTGTCGCCCACACTGTGTTGCCCACACTGTGTCGCCCACACTGTGTTGCCCAAACTGTGTTGTCCTCATTATGTGGTGCCCACACTGTGCTGCCTACTGCTGCCCACACTATGTGTTGCCCACACTGTCTTGCCCACACTTTGTGTTGCCCACACTGCGTTACCCGCACTGTGTTGCCCACACTGTGTTGCCCACTGTTGCCCAAACTATGTGCTGCCCACGCTGTGTTGCCCACACTGTGTGGCCCACACTGTGTTGCCCACATTATGTGTTGCCCACACTGTGTTGCCCACACTGTGTTGCCCACGCTGTGTTGCCCACACTGTGTTTCGCACAGTGTGTTGCCCACAGTATGTGTTGCCGACACTGTGTTGCCCACACTGTGTTGCCCCCACTATGTGGTGCCCACACTGTGCTGCCCACTGCTGCCCACACTGTGTTTCCCACACTGTCTTGCCCACACTGTGTTGCCCACGGTGTGTTGCCCACACTGTGTTTCCCACACTGTGTTGCCCACACTATGTGTTGCCGACACTGTGTTGCCCATACTGTGTTGCCCACGCTGTGTTGCCCACACTGTTTCCCACACTGTGTTGCCCACACTATGTGTTTCCCACACTGTCTTGCCCACACTTTGTGTTGCCCACACTGCGTTACCCGCCCTGTGTTGCCCACACTGTGTTGCCCATATTATGTGTTGCCCTCACTCTGTGTTGCCCACACTATGTGTCCTGCACTTAGTCCTCAGCATGGCTTACCGTTGAACTTTCCCCTGAAGACCTGTGGACCGTCCTCGTAGTCCCTGGCGAAGTCATAGCCGAACTCGACGCGGTCCGACCTGTATGCGGACTCTCCGAAGGTGGGTGCCGCGCTGGCCGGGAGGCCGCCCAGCAGGCCGCACAGGAGGGCTGCCAGCACCATGGACCGCATGTCTAGGCTGTCGGTAGAGTTGTGTGGTGAAATGGCGAGGTGTGTGACGACCTGAGGGAGACCGGACTGCTGTCGTTAACACCCGTCACACGGTAACTGTCTGGTACGTCCGGTCTCACACTGGGAAGGGCCACTTTATAGCGGTGTGCGCTATGGCGAGGCGTGCGGCGTCATTAAACCTCGCCCCTCCCCCACTGCCCAGACTGACCTCCTCGTTTTACTGCCGCCACCGCCGGGCATGTAGCCGCCACTTCACCTCCAAACTTCCCTCAACATTTTGTTGCACATATTAAAATATTTTTACCTGGCGTGCTTAAAGTTGAAACAGTATAACTGCCTGAAAAATACTGTTACTATAGTGAAAGCCCTTGCGATGCAGTTGTCCGCGGCACCACACTACATACCTGCATGGCGAATGTGCTGGACGGTCACCGTCTACACCTCTACGTATTCACATCCACGTCTACACCTCCACGTCTTTACCCCCACGTCTTTACATCCACGTCTACACCTCCACGTCTTCTTCTCTATGTCCACACCTCGGCGTCTACACATCCACGTCTACACCTCCACGTCTTCTTCTCTATGTCCACACCTCGGCGTCTACACATCCACGTCTACACATCCACGTCTTCTTCTCTATGTCCACACCTCGGCGTCTACACATCCACGTCTACACTTCTACGTCTACACTTCCACGTCTACACTTCCACGTCTTCTTCTCTATGTCCACACCTCGGCGTCTACACATCCACGTCTACACATCCACGTCTTCTTCTCTATGTCCACACCTCGGCGTCTACACCTCCACGTCTTTACCCCCACGTCTTTACATCCACGTCTACACATCCACGTCTTCTTCTCTATGTCCACACCTCGGCGTCTACACATCCACGTCTACACATCCACGTCTTCTTCTCTATGTCCACACCTCGGCGTCTACACATCCACGTCTACACTTCTACGTCTACACCTCCACGTATTCACCTCCACGTCTTCACTTCCACGTCTACACTTCCACGTCTTCACTTCCACGTCTACACTTCCACGTCTTCACTTCCACGTCTACACCTCCACGTCTTCACTTCTACGTGTACACTTCCACGTCTACGCCTCCGCGTCTTCTTCTCTATGTCTACACCTTCACGTCTATACCTCCACGGCTACACCTTCACGTCTAGACCTCCACGTCTACACATCCACGTCTACACCTCCACGTCTACACCTCCGCGTCTACACCTACACGTCTACACCTCCACGTCTTTACATCCACGTCTACACCCCTACGCCTACACCTCCACGTCTACACCTCCACGTCTTTACCTTCACGTCTTTACATCCACGTCTACACTTCCATGTCTTTACATCGACGTCTACACCCCTACGCCTACACCTCCACGTCTACACCTTCACGTCTTTACCTTCACGTCTTTTCCTCCACGTCTACACTTCCACGTCTTTACATCCACGTCTACACCTCCGCGTCTACACCTCCACGTCAGCCCTCTACACTTCCACGTCTACACCTCCACGTCTACACCTCCACGTCTTTACATCCACGTCTACACCTCCGCGTCTACACCTACACGTCTACACCTCCACGTATTTACATCCACGTCTACACCCCTACGCCTACACCTCCACGTCTACACCTCCACGTCTTTACCTTCACGTCTTTTCCTCCACGTCTACACTTCCACGTCTTTACATCCACGTCTACACCTCCACGTCTTCATCTCCACGTCTGCACGTCAACGTCTTCACCTCCACGTCCACACATTCACGTCTACACCTCAACGTACTTACCTTGACATCTACAACTCCACGTCCTCACCTCCACGTCTACACCCCCACGTCTACACCTCGACGTCTACACCTCGACGTCTACACATCCATCTCTACACCTCCACGTATTCACCTCCACGTCTACACCTCCACGTCTTTACTCCCACGTCTTTACATCCACGTCTACATCTCCACATCTTCTTCTCTATGTCCACACCTCGGCGTCTACACATCCACGTCTACACATCCACGTCTTCACTTCTACTTCTACACTTCCACGTCTACGCCTCCACGTATTCACCTCCGCGTCTTCTCCTCTATGTCTACACCTCCACGTCTACACATCCACGTCTACACTTCCACGTCTACACCTCCGCGTCTACACCTACACATCTACACCTCCACGTCTACACCTCCACGTCTACGCCTCCACGTATTCACCTCCGCGTCTTCTCCTCTATGTCTATACCTCCACGTCTACGCATCCACGTCTACACTTCCACGTCTACACCTCCGCGTCTACACCTCCACGTCTTCACCTCCACGTCTACACCTCCACGTCTACACATCCACGTCTACACCTCCGCGTCTAGACCTCCACGTCTTTACCCCCACGTTTTTCCATCCACGTCTACACATCCACGTCTTCTTCTCTATGTCCACACCTCGGCGTCTACACATCCACGTCTACACTTCTACGTCTACACTTCCACGTCTACACTTCCACGTCTTCTTCTCTATGTCCACACCTCGGCGTCTACACATCCACGTCTACACATCCACGTCTTCTTCTCTATGTCCACACCTCGGCGTCTACACCTCCACGTCTTTACCCCCACGTCTTTACATCCACGTCTACACATCCACGTCTTCTTCTCTATGTCCACACCTCGGCGTCTACACATCCACGTCTACACATCCACGTTTTCTTCTCTATGTCCACACCTCGGCGTCTACACATCCACGTCTACACTTCTACGTCTACACCTCCACGTATTCACCTCCACGTCTTTACTTACACGTCTACACTTCTACGTCTTCACTTCCACGTCTACACTTCTACGTCTTCACTTCCACGTCTACACCTCCACGTCTTCACTTCTACGTGTACACTTCCACGTCTACGCCTCCGCGTCTTCTTCTCTATGTCTACACCGTCACGTCTATACCTCCACGGCTACACCTTCACGTCTAGACCTCCACGTCTACACATCCACGACTACACATCCACGTCTACACTTCCACGTCTTTACATCCACGTCTACACCTCCGCGTCTACACCTACACGTCTACACCTCCACGTCTTTACATCCACGTCTACACCTCCGCGTCTACACCTACACGTCTACACCTCCACGTATTTACATCCACGTCTACACCTCCGCGTCTACACCTACACGTCTACACCTCCACGTCTTTACATCCACGTCTACACCTCCGCGTCTACACCTACACGTCTACACCTCCACGTATTTACATCCACGTCTACACCCCTACGCCTACACCTCCACGTCTACACCTCCACGTCTTTACCTTCACGTCTTTACATCCACGTCTACACTTCCATGTCTTTACATCGACGTCTACACCCCTACGCCTACACCTCCACGTCTACACCTCCACGTCTTTACCTTCACGTCTTTTCCTCCACGTCTACACTTCCACGTCTTTACATCCACGTCTACACCTCCGCGTCTACACCTACACGTCTACACCTCCACGTCTTTACATCCACGTCTACACCTCCGCGTCTACACCTACACGTCTACACCTCCACGTATTTACATCCACGTCTACACCTCCGCGTCTACACCTACACGTCTACACCTCCACGTCTTTACATCCACGTCTACACCTCCGCGTCTACATCTACACGTCTACACCTCCACGTATTTACATCCACGTCTACACCCCTACGCCTACACCTCCACGTCTACACCTCCACGTCTTTACCTTCACGTCTTTACATCCACGTCTACACTTCCATGTCTTTACATCGACGTCTACACCCCTACGCCTACACCTCCACGTCTACACCTCCACGTCTTTACCTTCACGTCTTTTCCTCCACGTCTACACTTCCACGTCTTTACATCCACGTCTACACCTCCGCGTCTACACCTACACGTCTACACCTCCACGTATTTACATCCACGTCTACACCCCTACGCCTACACCTCCACGTCTACACCTCCACGTCTTTACCTTCACGTCTTTTCCTCCACGTCTACACTTCCACGTCTTTACATCCACGTCTACACCTCCACGTCTTCATCTCCACGTCTGCACGTCAACGTCTTCACCTCCACGTCTACACATTCACGTCTACACCTCAACGTACTTACCTTGACATCTACAACTCCACGTCCTCACCTCCACGTCTACACCCCCACGTCTACACCTCGACGTCTACACCTGGACGTCTACACATCCATCTCTACACCTCCACGTATTCACCTCCACGTCTACACCTCCACGTCTACACCTCCACGTCTTTACTCCCACGTCTTTACATCCACGTCTACATCTCCACATCTTCTTCTCTATGTCCACACCTCGGCGTCTACACATCCACGTCTACACATCCACGTCTTCACTTCTACTTCTACACTTCCACGTCTACGCCTCCACGTATTCACCTCCGCGTCTTCTCCTCTATGTCTACACCTCCACGTCTACACATCCACGTCTACACTTCCACGTCTACACTTCCACATCTACACCTCCGCGTCTACACCTCCACGTCTTCAGCTCCACGTCTACACCTCCACGTCTACACATCCACGTCTACACCTCCGCGTCTAGACCTCCACGTCTTTACCCCAACGTTTTTCCATCCACATCTACACCTCCACGTCTTCTTCTCTATGTCCACACCTCGGCGTCTACACATCCACGTCTACACATCCACGTCTTCACTTCTACGTCTACACTTCCACGTCTACGCCTCCACGTCTTCACTTCTACGTGTACACTTCCACGTCTACGCCTCCACGTTTTTACCTCTACGTCTACACCTCCGCGTCTTCTTCTCTATGTCTATAGCTCCACGTCTATACCTCCACGTCTATACCTCCACAGCTACACCTCCACGTCTATACCTCCACGGCTACACATCCACGTCTACACCTCCACGTCTACACATCCACGTCTACACCTCTACGTCTACACCTCCACGTCTATACCTCCACAGCTACACCTCCACGTCTATACCTCCACAGCTACACCTCCACGTCTATACCTCCACGTCTATACTTCCACAGCTACACCTCCACGTCTACACCTCCACGTCTACACCTCCACGGCTACACGTCCACGTCTACACCTCTACGTCTACACATCCACGTCTACACCTCCACGTCTACACCTCCACGTCTATACCTCTACAGCTACACCTCCACGTCTATACCTCCACAGCTACACCTCCACGTCTATACCTCCACAGCTACACCTCCACAGCTACACCTCCACGTCTATACCTCCACGTCTACACATCCACGTCTACACCTCCACGTCTACACCTCCACGTCTTTACATCCACGTCTACACCTCCACGTCTACACCTCCACGTCTACACCTCCACGGCTACACATCCACGTCTACACCTCCACGTCTACACCTCCACGTCTATACCTCCACAGCTACACCTCCACGTCTATACCTCCACAGCTACACCTCCACGTCTATACCTCCACGTCTTTACATCCACGTCTACACCTCCACGTCTACATCTCCACGTCTACACCTCCACGGCTACACATCCACGTATTCACCTCCGCGTCTTCTCCTCTATGTCTACACCTCCACGTCTACACATCCACGTCTACACTTCCACGTCTACACCTCCGCGTCTACACCTACACATCTACACCTCCACGTCTACACCTCCACGTCTACGCCTACACATCTACACCTCCACGTCTACACCTCCACGTCTACGCCTCCACGTCTACACTTCCACGTCTACACCTCCACGTCTACATCTCCACGTCTACACCTCCACGGCTACACATCCACGTATTCACCTCCGCGTCTTCTCCTCTATGTCTATACCTCCACGTCTACGCATCCACGTCTACACTTCCACGTCTACACCTCCGCGTCTACACCTCCACGTCTTGACCTCCACGTCTACACCTCCACGTCTACACATCCACGTCTACACATCCTCGTCTACACGTCCACGTCTACACATCCTCCTATTCACCTCCACGTCTACACCTCCACGTCTTGACCCCCACGTTTTTACATCCACATCTACACCTCCACGTCTTTTTCTCTATGTCCACACCTCGGCGTCTACACATCCACGTCTACACATCCACGTCTTCACTTCTACGTCTACACTTCCACGTCTACGCCTCCACGTCTTCACTTCTACGTGTACACTTCCACGTCTACGCCTCCACGTTTTTACCTCTACGTCTACACCTCCGCGTCTTCTTCTCTATGTCTATACCTCCACGTCTATACCTCCACGTCTATACCTCCACAGCTACACCTCCACGTCTATACCTCCACGGCTACACATCCACGTCTACACCTCCACGTCTACACATCCACGTCTACACTTCCACGTCTACACCTCCACGTCTATACCTCCACAGCTACACCTCCACGTCTATACCTCCACAGCTACACCTCCATGTCTACACCTCCACGTCTACACCTCCACGGCTACACATCCACGTCTACACCTCCACGTCTACACATCCACGTCTACACTTCCACGTCTACACCTCCACGTCTATACCTCCACAGCTACACCTCCACGTCTATACCTCCACAGCTACACCTCCACGTCTATACCTCCACAGCTACACCTCCACAGCTACACCTCCACGTCTATACCTCCACGTCTACACATCCACGTCTACACTTCCACGTCTACACCTCCACGTCTTTACATCCACGTCTACACCTCCACGTCTACACCTCCACGTCTACACCTCCACGGCTACACATGCACGTCTACACCTCCACGTCTACACCTCCACGTCTACACCTCCACGTCTATACCTCCACAGCTACACCTCCACGTCTATACCTCCACAGCTACACCTCCACGTCTATACCTCCACAGCTACACCTCCACGTCTACACCTCCACATCTACACCTCCACGTCTACACCGCCACGTCTTTACATCCACGTCTTCAACTCCACGTCTACACCTCCACGTCTACACATCCACGTCTACACCTCCACGTCTACACCTCCACGTCTATACCTCCACAGCTACACCTCCACGTCTATACCTCCACAGCTACACCTCCACGTCTACACCTCCACGTCTACACCTCCACGGCTACACATCCACGTCTACACCTCCACGTCTACACATCCACGTCTACACCTCCACGTCTACACCTCCACGTCTATACCTCCACAGCTACACCTCCACGTCTATACCTCCACAGCTACACCTCCACGTCTATACCTCCACAGCTACACCTCCACAGCTACACCTCCACGTCTATACCTCCACGTCTACACATCCACGTCTACACCTCCACGTCTACACCTCCACGTCTTTACATCCACGTCTACACCTCCACGTCTACACCTCCACGTCTACACCTCCACGGCTACACATCCACGTCTACACCTCCACGTCTACACCTCCACGTCTACACCTCCACGTCTATACCTCCACAGCTACACCTCCACGTCTATACCTCCACAGCTACACCTCCACGTCTATACCTCCACAGCTACACCTCCACGTCTACACCTCCACGTCTACACCTCCACGTCTACACCTCCACGTCTTTACATCCACGTCTTCAACTCCACGTCTACACCTCCACGTCTACACTTCCACGTCTACACCTCCACGTCTACACCTCCACGTCTTTACATCCACGTCTACACCTCCGCGTCTACACCTACGCGTCTACACCTCCACGTCTTTACATCCACGTCTACACTTCCATGTCTTTACATCGACGTCTACACCCCTACGCCTACACCTCCACGTCTACACCTCCACGTCTTTACCTTCACGTCTTTTCCTCCACGTCTACACTTCCACGTCTTTACATCCACGTCTACACCTCCACGTCTTCATCTCCACGTCTGCACGTCAACGTCTTCACCTCCACGTCCACACATTCACGTCTACACCTCAACGTACTTACCTTGACATCTACAACTCCACGTCCTCACCTCCACGTCTACACCCCCACGTCTACACCTCGACGTCTACACCTCGACGTCTACACATCCATCTCTACACCTCCACGTATTCACCTCCACGTCTACACCTCCACGTCTTTACTCCCATGTCTTTACATCCACGTCTACACCTCCACATCTTCTTCTCCATGTCCACACCTCGGTGTCTACACATCCACGTCTACACATCCACGTCTTCACTTCTACGTCTACACTTCTACGTCTACGCCTCCACGTATTCACCTCCGCGTCTTCTCCTCTATATCTATACCTCCACGTCTACACATCCACGTCTACACTTCCACGTCTACACCTCCGCGTCTACACCTAGACATCTACACCTCCACGTCTACACCTCCACGTCTACGCCTCCACGTATTCACCTCCGCGTCTTCTCCTCTATGTCTATACCTCCACGTCTACGCATCCACGTCTACACTTCCACGTCTACACCTCCGCGTCTACACCTCCACGTCTTCACCTCCACGTCTACGCCTCCACGTCTACACATCCACGTCTACACATCCTCGTCTACACGTCCACGTCTACACATCCACGTCTTCACTTCCACGTCTACACTTCCACGTCTACTCATCCACGTCTACACATTAACGTCTACACCTCCACGTCTACACCTCCACGTCTACACATCCTCGTCTACACGTCCACGTCTACACCTCCACGTCTACACCGCCACGTCTACACCTCCACGTCTACACCTCCACGTCTACACCTCCACGTCTACACATCCACGTCTACACTTCCACGTCTACACCTCCACGTATTCACCTCCACGTCTACACCTCCACGTCTACACATCCACGTCTACACCTCCACGTCTACACCTCCACGTCTACACCTCAACGTCTACACCTCCACGTCTACACATCCACGTCTACACTTCCACGTCTACACCTCCGCGTCTACACCTACGCATCTACACCTCCACGTCTACACCTCCACGTCTACGCCTCCACGTATTCACCTCCGCGTCTTCTCCTCTATGTCTATACCTCCACGTCTACACATCCACGTCTTCACTTCCACGTCTAAACCTCCACGTCTACACATCCACGTCTACACATCCACGTCTTCACTTCTACGTCGACACTTCTACGTCTAAGATTCCACGTATTCGCCTCTACGTCTGCAACTCCGCGTCTTCTCCACGCCTACACCTCCACGTCTTTACATCCACGTATACACCTCCACGTCTTCTCTATTTCTACACCTCCACGTCTACACATCCACGTCTACACCTCCACGTCTTCACCTCCACGTCTACACCTCCACGTCTACACATCCACGTCTACACCTCCACGTCTTCACCTCCACGTCTACACCTCCCCGTTTACACCTCCACGTCTACACCTCCACGTCTACACCTCAACGTCTACACCTCCACGTCTAGACCTCCACGTCTTCACCTCCACGTCTACGTCTGAGGGCGGTGTGCTGAGGGCGTTGGGCTGAGGGCGATGGCCTAAGGGCGATGGGTTGAGGGCGATGGTCTGAGGATGATAGGGTGAGGGCGATGGGTTGAGGGCGGTGGGCTGAGGGCGGTGGGCTGAGGGCGACGGGCTGAGGGCGATGGGCTGAGGGCGATGGGCTGACGGCGATGGTCTGAGGGCGATGGGCTGGGGGCGATAGGCTGAGGGCAATGGGCTGAGGGCGATGGGTTGAGGGCGATTGGGCTGAGGGCGGTGGGCTGAGGGGGATGGGCTGAAGGCGATGGGCTGAGGGCGATGGGCTGGGGGCGATAGGCTGACGGCGATGGGCTGAGGGCGATGGGCTGAGGGCGATGGGATGAGGGTGACAGACTGGGGGTGATAGACTGAGGGCGATGGGCTGAGGGCGATGGGTTGAGGGCGATGGTCTGAGGGCGATGGGCTGAGGTCGATGGGCTGAGGGCGATGGGCGGAGGGCGATGGGCTGAGGGTGATGGGCTGAGGGCGATGGGCTGAAGGCAATGGGCTGAGGGCGATGGGCTGAAGGCGATGGGCTGAAGGCAATGGGCTGAAGGCGATCGGCTGAAGGCAATTGGCTGAGGGCGATGGTCTGAGGGCGATGGGCTGAAGGCAATGGGATGAAGGCGATGGGCTGGAGGCGATGGGCTGAGGGCGATGGGCTGAGGGCGATGGGCTGAGGGCGATGGGCTAAGGGCGATGGGCTGAGGGCGATGGGCTGAAGGCGATGGGCTGAGGGCAATGGGCTGAGGGCTATGGGCTGAGGGCGATGAGCTGATGGGCGATGGGCTGAGGGCGATATACTGAGGGCGATGGGCTGAAGGCGATAGTCTGAGGGCGATGTGCTGAGGGCGATGGGCTGAGGGCAATGGGCTGAGGGCTATGGGCTGAGGGCGATGAGCTGATGGGCGATGGGCTGAGGGCGATATGCTGAAGGCAATGGGCTGAAGGCAATGGGCTGAGGGCGATGGGCTGATGGCAATTGGCTGAAGGCGATGGGCTGAAGGCGATGGGCTGAAGGCGATGGGCTGAAGGCGATGGGCTGAAGGCGACGGGCTGAAGGCGATGGGCTGAAGGCGATGGTCTGAGAGCGATGGGCTGAGGGCGATGGGCTTAGGACGATGGGCTGAAGGCGATGGGCTGAGGGCAATGGGCTGAGGGCTACAGGCTGAGGGCGATGGGCTGATGGGCGATGGGCTGAGGGCGATGGGCTGAGGGCGATGGGCTGAAGGCGATGGTCTGAGGGCGATGGGCTGATGGCGATGGGCTGAGGGCTATAGGCTGAGGGCGATGGGCTGGGGGCGATGGGCTGAGGGCTATAGACTGAGGGCTATAGGTTGAGGGCGATGGGCTGAGGGCTATAGACTGAGGGCTATAGGTTGAGGGCGATGGGCTGAGGGCGATGGGCTGAGGGCGATGGGCTGAGGGCGATGGGCTGAGGGCGACGGGCTGAGGGCGATATGCTGAGGGCGATGGGCTAAAGGCGATGGTCTGAGGGCGATGTGCTGAGGGCGATGGGCCGAGGGCGATGGGCTGAAGGCGATGGGCTGAGGGCGATGTGCTGAGGGCGATGGGCTGAGGGGCGATGGGCTGAAGGCGATGGGCTGAGGGCAATGGGCTGAGGGGCGATGGGCGATGGGCTGAAGGCGATGGTCTGAGGTCGATGGGCTGAGGGCTATAGGCTGGGGGCGATGGGCTCAGTGCGGTGGGCTGAGGGCTATAGGCTGAGGGCGATGGGCTGAGTGCGGTGGGCTGAGGGCTATAGGCTGAGGGCTATAGGCTGAGGGCGATGGGCTGAGGGCTATAGGCTGAGGGCGATGGGCTGAGGGCGATGGGCTGAGGGCGATGGGCTGAGGGCGATGGGCTGAGGGCGATGGGCTGAAGGCAATGGGCTGAAGGCGATGGGCTGAAGGCGATGGGCTGAAAGCGATGGGCTGAAGGCGATGGGCTGAAGGCGATGGGCTGAAGGCGATGGGCTGAAGGCGATGGGCTGAGGGCAATGGGCTGAGGGCTATTGGCTGAGGGCGATGGGCTGATGGGTTGAGGGCGATGGGCTGAGGGCGATGGGCTGAGGGCGATGGTCTGAAGGCGATGGTCTGAGGGCGATGGTCTGAGGGCGATAGGCTTAGGGCGATGGGCTGAAGGCGATGGGCTGAGGGCAATGGGCTGAGGGCTATAGGCTGAGGGCGAAGGGCTGATGGGCGATGGGCTATGGGCTGAGGGCGATGGGCTGAGGGCGATGGGCTAAAGGCGATGGTCTGATGGCGATGGTCTGAGGGCAATGGTCTGAGGGCGATGGGCTGAGGGCGATAGGCTGAGGGCGATGGGCTGAGGGCGATGGGCTGAGGGCGATGGGCTGAGGGCGATGGGCTGAGGGCGCTGGGCTGAGGGCGATGGGCTGAAGGCAATGGGCTGAAGGCAATGGGCTGAAGGCGATGGGCTGAGGGCAATGGGCTGAAGGCAATTGGCTGAAGGCGATGGGCTGAAGGCGATGGGCTGAAGGCGATGGGCTGAAGGCGATGGGCTGAAGGCGATGGGCTGAGGGCAATGGGCTGAGGGCTATAGGCTGAGGGCGATGGGCTGAGGGCGATGGGCTGAGGGCGATGGGCTGAGGGCGATGGGCTGAAGGCGATGGTCTGAGGGCGATGGGCTGAGGGCGATGGGCTGAGGGCGGTGGGTTGAAGGCGATGGGCTGAAGGCGATGGGCTGAGGGCTATAGGCTGAAGGTAATGGGCTGAAGGCGATGGGCTGAAGGCGATGGGCTGAGGGCTATGGGCTGAGGGCGACAGGCTGAGGGCGATGGGCTGAAGGCGATGGGCTGAAGGCGATGGGCTGAGGGCGACAGGCTGAGGGCGATGGGCTGAAGGCGATGGGCTGAAGGCGATGGGCTGAAGGCAATGGGCTGAAGGCAATGGGCTGAGGACGATGGGCTGAGGGCGATGGGCTGAAGGCGATATCCTTACCCACCGTCTCTATCTCTCCCCTCTCGGTCTCTCCCTCCGCTCTCTGTTGTCCTCCCATTTGCCCCTGCCCCCCCCCCCCTGCTCTCCCTCTCCGAGCACACAGCGTGACCTCACCGACGGCGAGAATACGGCGTGACCTCACTGACCGCGAGAACACATCGTGACCTCACTGACCGCGAGAACACATCGTGACCTCACTGACCGCGAGAACACATCGTGACCTCACTGACCGCGAGAACACATCGTGACCTCACTGACCGCGAGAACACATCGTGACCTCACTGACCGCGAGAACACATCGTGACCTGAAGGCGATGGTCTGAGGGCGATGGGCTGAGGGCTATAGGCTGGGGGCGATGGGCTGAGTGCCGTGGGCTGAGGGCTATAGGCTAAGGGCGATGGGCTGAGGGCTATAGGCTGAGGGCGATGGGCTGAGGGCGATGGGCTGAGGGCGATGGGCTGAGGGCGATGGGCTGAAGGCAATGGGCTGAGGGCGATGGACTGAAGGCAATTGGCTGAAGGCGATGGGCTGAAGGCGATGGGCTGAAGGCGATGGGCTGAAGGCGATGGGCTGAAGGCGATGGGCTGAGGGCGATGGGCTTAGGACGATTGGCTGAAGGCGATGGGCTGAGGGCAATGGGCTGAGGGCTATAGGCTGAGGGCGATGGGCTGATGGGCTGAGGGCGATGGGCTGAGGGCGATGGTCTGAAGGCGATGGGCTGAGGGCTATAGGCTGAGGGCGATGGGCTGAGGGCTATAGGCTGAGGGCGATGGGCTGGGGGCGATGGGCTGAGGGCTATAGGCTGAGGGCTATAGGTTGAGGGCGATGGGCTGAGGGCGATGGGCTGAGGGCGATGGGCTGAGGGCGATGGGCTGAGGGCGATGGGCTGAGGGCGATATGCTGAGGGCGATGGGCTGAAGGCGATGGTCTGAGGGCGATGTGCTGAGGGCTATAGGCTGGGGGCGATGGGCTGAGTGCGGTGGGCTGAGGGCTATGGGCTGAGGGCGATGGGCTGAGGGCTATAGGCTGAGGGCGATGGGCTGAGGGCGATGGGCTGAGGGCGATGGGCTGAGGGCGATGGGCTGAAGGCAATGGGCTGAAGGCGATGGGCTGAAGGCGATGGTCTGAGGGCGATGTGCTGAGGGCTATAGGCTGGGGGCGATGGGCTGAGTGCGGTGGGCTGAGGGCTATAGGCTGAGGGCGATGGGCTGAGGGCGATGGGCTGAGGGCGATGGGCTGAGGGCGATGGGCTGAAGGCGATGGGCTGAAGGCGATGGGCTGAAGGCGATGGGCTGAAGGCGATGGGCTGAAGGCGATGGGCTGAGGGCAATGGGCTGGGGGCGATGGGCTGAGGGCGATGGGCTTAGGACGATTGGCTGAGGGCGATGGTCTGAAGGCGATGGGTTGAAGGCGATGGGCTGAGGGCAATGGGCTGAGGGCGATGGGCTGAGGGCGATGGGCTTAGGACGATTGGCTGAGGGCGATGGTCTGAAGACGATGGTCTGAGGGCGATGGTCTGAGGGCGATAGGCTTAGGGCGATGGGCTGAAGGCGATGGGCTGAGGGCAATGGGCTGAGGGCTATAGACTGAGGGCGAAGGGCTGATGGGCGATGGGCTATGGGCTGAGGGCGATGGGCTGAGGGCGATGGGCTAAAGGCGATTGTCTGAGGGCGATGGTCTGAGGGCGATGGGCTGAGGGCTATAGGCTGAGGGCGATGGGCTGAGGGCGATGGGCTGAAGGCGATGGGCTGAGGGCGATGGGCTGAAGGCAATGGGCTGAAGGCAATGGGCTGAGGGCGATGGGCTGAAGGCAATTGGCTGAAGGCGATGGGCTGAAGGCGATGGGCTGAAGGCGTTGGGCTGAAGGCGATGGGCTGAAGGCGATGGGCTGAAGGCGATGGGCTGAGGGCAATGGGCTGAGGGCTATATGCTGAGGGCGATGGGCTGATGGGCTGAGGGCGATGGGCTGAGGGCGATGGGCTGAGGGCGATGGGCTGAAGGCGATGGTCTGAGGGCGATGGGCTGAGGGCGATGGGCTGAGGGCGGTGGGCTGAGGGCTATAGGCTGAAGGCAATGGGCTGAAGGCGATGGGCTGAAGGCGATGGGCTGAAGGCGATGGGCTGAGGGCTATAGGCTGAAGGCAATGGGCTGAAGGCGATGGGCTGAGGGCGACAGGCTGAGGACGATGGGCTAAGGGCGATGGGCTGAAGGCGATATCCTTACCCGCCGTCTCTATCTCTCCCCTCTCGGTCTCTCCCTCCGCTCTCTGTTGTCCTCCCATATGCCCCTGCCCCCCCCTCTGCTCTCCCTCTCCGAGCACACAGCGTGACCTCACCGACGGCGAGAATACGGCGTGACCTCACTGACCGCGAGAACGCATCGTGACCTCACTGACCGCGAGAACACATCGTGACCTCACTGACCGCGAGAACACATCGTGACCTCACTGACCGCGAGAACACATCGTGACCTCACTGACCGCGAGAACACATCGTAACCTCACTGACCGCGAGAACACATCGTGACCTCACTGACCGCGAGAACACATCGTGACCTCACTGACCGCGAGAACACATCGTGACCTCACTGACCGCGAGAACGCATCGTGACCTCACTGACCGCGAGAACACAGCGTGACCTCACTGACCCCGAGAACACTAGCCGCTTGATACGATTTTCGGATTGAGTAAGAATTTGCTATATTGATAATGTCATAAGAGTATTATTAAAAACTTGTTTGATACCAACTAACCCAACGTGGACCAATGCACTAATGCCTCAATATTTTCATATTCATAACAAGGTCGGTTCAAGGTCATTCCGCGCGGCAATTGCAACTTTAGGCGTTTTGGGTTACGTACGCCTTAATATGGTATGTATGAAGACGTATCGACTAGAGCCAACATACGCAAGGAAGGCTGCCGCTGACGGTGTCTGTCCTTTATTTCACCACAATACAGAGCACAGAGCAGAATTTCATTTACATTTATTTATCCGATACATGACCAGAAGTATACAAGTACACAAATGAAAGCCATAATCGTACGGGTATGAGACCCAAGCTAAGACCAAAGGTCGCTGTCGCCTGGATCAATCGCCTATTGTACGTACATAGTTTATCCGGCTACGGGGATTAGTCGACCAAAATCGCCCATTATTGACAGGATAACTTTAGCCGACTAAGCCCCGTAGCCGTATTAAGTGCGTTCGTGAAATCCGCCACAGGATAAAAACAAGTGGGTGGGACGTAATTACAGGAGGCGGGAAATATAAATGAAAAAATATAATGTAACTATTTAACAATATATATGTTTACACTCCTCACCCCCATTCTTACGCTAAAAAGAGTGCTTAACGTATTTCAACATGTAGATGTGGACATGGTGTCTGGAAGTGGGGGGGGGGGGGGTTCCAGTGTCCAGTGTCGATTTTTCACGACGTTCCCTGTCGCTTTTTCGCGAACTTCAGTGTCGTTTCTTCTACAATGCCACTATCTGTGTCGATGTCGCTTTTTCAGATCCTCCATGTCGGAATTTGGGGGTCATTGTCGAAAATCGATTTTGCAAATATTGTGACGCGTGTCGCCATTGACCCTTTCCAGAAGGTTCCATAGTGGTGAACATCTCTTCGTTGGACAAGCAGTATATATGCTTAGGAAGTACATGTATTTCGGTAGCGTACGCTTTGCTTGTCGGGCTTTTTGCGCCAAATCTAGGCCCATGCGACCTTTATATCACAACTTACAGAAAACTCGTTTCGTTCTGTAAATTCAGAAACCTAATAAACATCTGCGTTTCTGCGGTGATATGGCAAACGTGTCTATCCCGGGACACCGCGGAACTTTGTCGCGGCACTGCAACTTGTGACAATGCATCGCAAAGCGCAAAAACTGGTGACGTTTACCACTAAGTACAAAACCTGTGGTTAAAGCAGCCTAGCTTACATGCGCCCTCTTAGATTTTGTACATTTTACCATCAAGACTAATCAAGTATCTCAAAATTATGATGCATATGTTTTATCTCTTTGGGTCTGCAAAACAACAATTTCAACATAAACTGCGCGGTTTATTTATATCGCTCGCGGACGTGATAGCGAGCCGCGGTCGACATCACACAGAATACCAAACAGCGAACATGCGCGCAGAGATATAAAGCCGGCCACCAACTTCTGCTCCGGTGAACAAATGTGCTTCTCTCCGGATAGCCCACAGGCTTTCAGGATTTAAATCCAAGACAGAATATACTTATTTGACATCGAGAAGAGGCTGATAATACAACACATTACAGAATATATTACTTTAACTGATACCACGGGCAAGGCTAAGAGACTATTTGGAAGTCTGTCATGCATGAAATATAGAAAAAAGAAATTTTGGATGATTCAAGGACTGATTCTGATTTGTATTGCGACCTCTAGTTTTGGCGGGAAAGAGCTCGAAGCGTAACTTCAATTAGTGATAAAATATTAGTAATAGAATTTTATGAATGTTGGAGGCCACATATCCCCCAGACCTTCAGACCACCACCCTGAGGTTTGAGCCAGTTTAGAGCCACCCCTTGGATACAATGGGGATGACAATATACCATGATCTATTGTAGTGAAAGCCTTGGAAACATCGAGATAGATGTTAATAGGACAGTCATTCTTGTTCATCGACGTAAACGTACGATCTGTTATTTCACGAAATTCTAATTGGGAAGTCAGTTCGGTCGTTAACCCACCGTGTCTACCACAGCATTAACGTATGGCTTTACACTAACAGAACTTGACCGGAGTCATCGCTGGCCGTGTACCAGGCAGAGCCAACCAGCTGGCTCTTCAGGAGACCCTGCAGAGCACCGCTAAGGACGCCAGCGCCCAACGTCATTCCTCGCAGGTCAAGTACTAACTAATTTTTAAGACGAAAATTTTCAATTTTCGTCTTTTGTCGGTGTGTTCCGTTTTTCTGTCTGTTTTTCACGTGACGCATTATCTTTCGAATGCCTTACGATATCGACTTCAAAATTCGCAAAATGATGCGGAATGGCAATCGTCAGGTTCGTAGATGCGTCATGTAGGCCAAAGGTCAAGGTCACATGAATTTTCTGAAATTCGCATAACCATTGAAAGATAGAACCAAAAATCGGAAAAAATCGCTATAATGTTCGCAGTTTTCATTTAACCACGCAGAAAATTATTCCACGTATTGGGCCCAGAAGTACCTTCTATATCGGCGGGAACATGACCCCCTAAATTTCTCCTCAATTTCTCCATGAAGAGTACATGTCAGACAAACGACACATTACGTGAGACATGACATTAGTATTTGAGCGCAAAGTACTATATTGATCAAGGTCACGCTTCCAAAGTCAAGGTCACATCAAGGTCAAGGACACGAAACAAGTTTTGCCGCCTAACTTCGTTAATATTTGGAAGGTTAGAGATTCGCGGTTTGTTTCAGAGTATTCTTCCGAGACATGCGCAAAAGTAGTGTGGCCTCAGATTTCACCTCACATTTATAGTTTTTAAGTTATTGAATGATCAATTTTGACATTGCCGAAAGTGCAAAAAAATCGCTGTGACTATATAAATGTAGGTGGATGACTCATGTGGTGGAATATGTACCTATATTACTGGCATCACGTTTGCCAAATTGCATCAAAATCGAAGCAGTAGTTTGGACGCTAGCAAATAATCGCACTTTAATTGTGGCCAAGCCACACTCATAAAGCGTCGGTACGCCAAATGACTGACGGCGTGCCACGCCAACGTCATGAAATGGGTCTTAACATAGTCGAATTGGTCCCATAACCACACTTTTCGTCTTCCTTCTCAAGCTCTGCTTGACCGTCTAGTTTTCATTTTGGTGAGAACGGATTTGAGATGCGACTGGTGGATTTGACGGTGTAGGACGCTGAAGTACAATACCTCCTGAAATGTTAGGTTGATGTGCCAGTAACGACTGAACCGATTGCCACCAAATTCGGCACATTGAAGATAGTATTCAGCGGAAGTAGCTAGGCCTATAGTATCGGCGAGAATGTCGTTTGTCATTGAGATTAGTTTACATTGGCTACATGCAGTGGGGACTGTGCGTAATGAGCCTTGTGACATGTGTTCTCGCTCCACGGATGGCAGCAGTAACATACGAGTCGCAATGTTACCATGGGCTGGCATGCATTGCTCTAGTCACCGAAGGTCTACAAGTCAAAAATTAATGGGCAAACTATAGTATTCAGCTATGGAACAGTTTGCCGGAGGGCAGAGCCACATTCTAAACCCACAAAGGTGCAAAGAAACATAATGGGCGTGTATTTCCCCGAGGCCACCTTGGCCTGCCGCTGGCACGCCTTCCGGTGGCTGGTGCCGTGCCCCCTTGTAGGGGACGGGACCCAGCCACAGGCCGCGTGCTCACAGGGGGATGGTCGCCATGGTCACGTCCCACCAATTAATAATCATTACGACCCACAACCCACGTTAGCGGTGTGGCCTCAGTGGCCGTCGACACGTCGCGACCTTCTGACACTGGGACCACCGTGCTTAAGCGCTCTCCACATATGTTTAGTAAATAGATGTATTGATGAGGTAATGTTCACTAGCCTCTGCGCGGAATGTAATGAGTGTCTGAGGACATTCCAACGAGTTCATTAGTATGGACAGTGACAGCATCCTGTCACAGTGGGCCGCCAAGTTATGCAACGCGCTGGTGGCCGGGGGAAACCTGCGCTCCTCTGGCGTCGTTAATTGTTATGGTAGTTTAATTACTCAGTGATCTATATTCACGCTTTGCTCCGCGGTCAGTGGAACGGTAACGCAACACTTTATGTGTTCTATCAATGCAGCCTGAGCCGATCAAACTCAAACAGCGAGCAATTAAAACACCTTAAACTGAGCTTGAGGTTTTTTTGCTCTGTGTGACCGACGTGTTCATGGTGGAGACTAGAATGCCAATGAACCATGTCAGGGGGCTCTGTATGGCCGCTGGGTAAAGGCTGGGTCCAGGCTAGGTCCAGGTCCAGGCTGCATCCAGGCTGGGTGGTCCAAGCTGGGTCCAGGTCCAGGTCCAGGTCCAGGCTGGATCCAGGCTGGGTCTAGGTCCAGGCTGGATCCAGGCTGGGTGGTCCAGGCTGGGTCCAGGCTGGGTCCAGGTCCAGGCTGGGTCCAGGCAGGGTCCAGGTCCAGGCTGGGTCCAGGCTGGGTCCAAGTCCAGGCTGGGTCCAGGCTGGGTGGTCCAAGCTGGGTCCAGGCAGGGTCCAGGTCCAGACTGGGTCCAGGCTGGGTGTTCCAGGATGGGTCTGGGTCCAGACTGGGTCCAAGCTGGGTCCAGGTCCAGGCTGGGTCCAGGCAGTGTCCGGGTCCGGGCTGGGTCCAGGCTGGGTGGTCCAAGCTGGGTCCAGGCAGGGTTCAGGTCCAGGCTGGGTCCAGGCAGGGTCCAGGTCCAGGCTGGGTCCAGGCTGGGTCCAGGTCCAGGCTGGGTCCAGGCTGGGTGGTCCAAGCTGGGTCCAGGCAGGGTCCAGATCCAGACTGGGTCCAGGCTGGGTTCAGGTCCAGGCTGGGTCCAGGCAGGGTCCAGGTCAAGGCTGGGTCCAGGCAGGGTCCAGGTCCAGGCTGGGTCCAGGCTGGGTCCAGGTCCAGGCTGGGTCCAGGCTGGGTGGTCCAAGCTGGGTCCAGGCAGGGTCCAGGTCCAGGCTGGGTCCAGGCTCGGTGGTCCAGGCTGGGTCTAGGTCCAGGCTGGGTCCAGGCTGGGTCCAGGCTGGGTCCAGGTCCAGGCTGGGTCCAGGCTAGCTCTGGTACAGGCCTCTCTTACCACGCCCGTTCACGGAGCAAGGGTGAGAGCCATGCCGCTCACCAGGCCTAAAATTAGAAATCGCGGACCGGTGGCTCAAGTTGAAGGTCCTAACAGAATAAAAATGCAGTGCCTACCCTTCAAGTTTCTCCATTAGATTCCTGGAGCTTTTATGACTATCGTCGGACAGTCATGTCTTTAGTCGGTAGTATATTCTCTTATAATCCGGGCGATTTGTGTCCTCTCTCGCTTCGTTTTGAATGCTCCGCCGCTCGCCGGAAGTAAACAAACTTAGCTTGAGCACTCGCTGCCAGGCGGCGTTTGTTGACGTCCGGCGAGCGGCGGGCCGCTGGGTCCAGGCTGGGTCCAGGTCCAGGCTGGGTCCAGGCTGGGTGGTCCAAGCTGGGTCCAGGCAGGGTTCAGGTCCAGGCTGGGTCCAGGCAGGGTCCAGGTCCAGGCTGGGTCCAGGCTGGGTCCAGGTCCAGGCTGGGTCCAGGCTGGGTGGTCCAGGCTGGGTCTAGGTCCAGGCTGGGTCCAGGCTGGGTCCAGGTCCAGGCTGGGTCCAGGCTGGGTCCAGGTCCAGGCTGGGTCCAGGCTGGGTGGTCCAAGCTGGGTCCAGGCAGGGTCCAGGTCCAGGCTGGGTCCAGGCTGGGTGGTCCAGGCTGGGTCTAGGTCCAGGCTGGGTCCAGGCTGGGTCCAGGTCCAGGTTGGGCCCAGGCAGGGTCCAGGTCCAGGCTGGGTCCAGGCTGGGTGGTCCAGGCTGGGTCTAGGCTGGGTGGTCCAAGCTGGGTCCAGGCTGAGTCCAGATCCTCAGTGCGAGGCTCAGTACGAGGCTCAGTGCGAGGGTCAGTACAAGGCTCAGTGCAAGGCACAGTGCTCGTGTCATTGTAAAGCAAGTTTCGGTGGCGTTTTTCTGATCTGTGTGAGGGGTGGGGTGACCTGCGGGGTGGGGTGACCTGTTTCAGGGAAGGGGTGATCTGTAGGGTGGGGTGGGGTGACATGTGTCAAGGGAGGGGTGAGCTGTGTCAAGGGAGGGGTGATCTGTGGGGTTGGGTGGGGTGGGGTGGGGTGGGTTGACCTTTGTCAGGGGAGGGGTGGCCTGTAGGGTGGCGTGGGGTGACATGTGTCAGGGAAGGGGTGGCCTGTGGGGTGGGGTGGGGTGGGGTGGGTTTACCTATGTCAGGGGAGGGGTGAGCTGTGTCAAGGGAGGGGTGATCTGTGGGGTTGGGTGGGGTGGGGTGGGTTTACCTGAATCAGGGGGGAGGTGGCCTGTGGGGTGGCGTGGGGTGACATGTGTCAGGGGAGGGGTTGCCTGGGGGGTGGGTTGGGGTGACATGTGTCAGGGGAGGGGTGGCCTGTGGGGTGGGGCGACGTGTGTCAGGAGAAGGGTGACCTATGTCAGAGGAGGGGTGACCTGTGTCAGGGGAGGGGTGGCCTGTGTGGTGGGGTGGGGTGGGGTGGGTTGACTTGTGTCAGGGGAGGGGTGGCCTGTGGGATGGGGCAGGTTGACCTGTGTCAGGGGAGGGGTGGCCTGTGGGGTGGGGTGGGGTAACCTGTGTCAGGGGAGGGGTGGCCTGTGGGGTCGGGTGGGGTGACATGTGTCAGAGGAAGGGTGACCTATGTCAGGGGAGGGGTGACCTGTGTCAGGGGAGGGGTGACCTAGGGGGTGGGGTGAGGTGAGGTGGGGTGACCTGTGTCAGGGGAGGGGTCAACTGTGTCAAGAAAAGGGTGCCCTTTGTCAGGGGAGGGGTGACCTGTGAGGTTGGGTAGGTAGGGGTGGGGTGGCCTGTGGTTGTGTAGGGTGTGCTGGGGTGACCTGTGTCAAGGGAGGGCTGTGGGGTTGGGTAGAGTGGGGTGGGATCCGTCACGTGCTTGCCGCACGTGTCCGGCGTCCGGCGGCGCAGACCGTAAAGTCCAGCTAGCGGGCGGGGAGGGGAGAGGGAGGGAGCGGGAGGGGGAACCAAGGGGAACACCGACCGCCGGCGGAAGGAGACCAGTTGTAACGACCTCGGCGACAGTTTTATCTGACCACGCGTATAAAATGAAAGGCGGCGGGTCGTAAGGACGGTTACCACTTGGCGGTGAGGCGCCGCATCCTGCACACGGCACGCCGACACATACAACACGTGCATTGAAGCCGCCACTTATTTATGACCTAGTGGACTGTCGTGGGAGGTACGCTGAGCGCTGGCCACATAGGACAGGAGATAGGCGAGTCCGGCAGGATAGGCCACCCCATTGCTACCGTCGTCTCGCTCCTAGCTGCCGTCCGCTCCGGCACCGCCCTGCGATGCGCGCCCTCTGGTGTTTGGGCGCCCTGCTGGTGTCCGCCGTCACCGCCTCCTACCAGACACCACAGACCGTCTTCGGTGAGTTACCGCGCCTCTCCATACTGCGTGCTCCCCTGAGTGGGGCGGGCTGCTGCTGCTGCTGCTGCTGATAGCCGGTTTTATATTGGCTATGCAATGTTTATTCAGCAGAGCATATAAAACATATAATACGTTGACAATGGCCCTAAAGTCATATAGCGTGTTAAGTTAGAAATTAAGCAAAACGAACTAAAAGCATTGTGATAGCAAATCAAACAAGGTTTTTCGTAGGAGGCAAATTAAACAAGGTTTTCTGTATCATAACATGATAAAAATTACACATCGTAGATAATATAGTTCCAATAAAATGCCTGTAACATCAATTACTTCTGACTGAGACGGACGTGCACTAAAGCTTACAGTACACGTACAAAATCCTCACAAAACCAATGATTAACATTGTAAAGATATGCCAAATTTTCAAATAAAAATTTAAAAATGTTTCCCAACCTAGATTTCTTTAGACTTTTTTTCTGTTGTTCTAGTTCATGTGTAGATACAATCCCCCCCCCCCCCCCCCCAAAAAAAAATATGTTGCAATTTGTGCTAGGTCCACCCCATGTGGTGCTAGAATGACCGGACTATTAGCAGTACTTCCGCCACTCCTTTTGGGTATGAAACAATTATATATAGGAAATGGTAGCAGAGATATCACACCATTCATCAGTTCCATTTCCATATCCTGAAGATCAAGCTTACTATTTAGCAACTCTGATATGTGCTTCCATACTGAATCTGTTGGTTTGTGACGATTATGTTTATGGCTCTGGCCCTGCAAACTTCCGTTCATCGTGTTTCATATACGGAGTGTGTCCAGATGTCTAAGCGCGGCAGTCCTGTCAGTCATCTGTATGGATCTAGAAGTGCCAGCCTCTCTAAGACAACTGCTTTAACATACTACGAGATCATATTAGAAGTACATCAAACTAGGCTGCCGCCACCGATGTCAGCCATTTGAACTGTTCAGATATGACCATTGTTATACAATTAACGGTTTCCTTGTTATTTTTAATACAAAATTAAATTATAGTGATTACATACCTAAGCCAGAAATATAAAACAGTGTGACAAAGTTTCTGTTACCGTGTGACGTGGCGCTGTCCGTTAACACGTGATGTGTCGCTGTCCGTTAACACGTGACGTGGCGATGTGTCCGTTACCGTGTGACGTGGCGCTGTCCGTTACCGTGTGACGTGGCGCTGTCCGTTAACGTGGCGCTGTCCGTTACCGTGTGACGTGGCGCTGTCCGTTAACGTGGCGCTGTCCGTTAACGTGTGACGTGGCGCTGTCCGTTACCGTGTGACGTGGCGCTGTCCGTTACCGTGTGACGTGGCGCTGTCCGTTAACGTGGCGCTGTCCGTTAAGGTGGTGCTGCCCGTTAACGTGGCGCTGTCCGTTAACGTGTGACGTGGCGCTGTCCGTTACCGCGTGACGTGGCGCTGTCCGTTAACGTGGCGCTGTCCGTTAACGTGTGACGTGGCGCTTCCCGTTAACGTGCGACGTGGCGCTGTCCGTTAACGTGGCGCTGTCCGTTAACGTGTTTCATGGCGCTGTCCGTTAACGTGCGACGTGGCGCTGTCCGTTAACGTGGCGCTGTCCGTTAACGTGGCGCTGTCCCCTAACGTGGCGCTGTCCGTTAAGGTGGTGACATGGCGCTTCCCGTTAACGTGTGACGTGGCGCTGTCCGTTAACGTGGCGCTGTTCGTTAACGCGTGACGTGGCGCTGTCCATTAACGTGTGACATGGCGCTGTCCGTTAACGTGGCGCTGTCCCTCAACGTGTGACGTGGCGCTGTCCGTTAACGCGTGACGTGGCGTTGTCCGTTAACGTGCGACGTGGCGCTGTCCGTCAACATGTGACTAGGCGCTGTCCGTTACCGTGTGACGTGGCGCTGTTCGTTAACGTGGCGCTGTGCGTTAACGTGTGACGTGGCGCTGTCCGTTAACGTGTGACGTGGCGCTGTCCGTTACCGTGTGACGTGGCGCTGTCCGTTAACGTGTGACGTGGCGCTGTTCGTTACCGTGTGACGTGGCGCTGTCCGTTAACGTGGCGCTGTCCGTTACCGTGTGACGTGGCGCTGTCCGTTAACGTGGCGCTGTCCGTTAACGTGGCGCTGTGCGTTTACATGTGAGGCGCTGTCCGTGTAGTTCTCCTTTTGGCTAACGTGTAGTGTTTTCCCATTGGCTAATGAGTACTGATCCCCCATTGGCTAATGTGTCCTGTTCCCCCATTGGCTAACGTGTACTTTCCCCTCATTGGCCAACGTGTAGTGTTTTCCCATTGGCTAGTGTGTATTGTTCTCTCATTGGCTGACTTGTACTGTTCCCCCATTGGCTGACGTGTACTGTTTTCCCATTGGCTGTACAGGGGCGGCCTGTGACAAGGATGGCATGTTCTATAACGATGAGAACAGCTTCGTGGTGTGCAGCCACGGGATCGCCTACGTGCAGCCGTGTGCCCCGGGCACCATGAACAGCGGGCCGTCCTCCTTCAGCTACGGCGACCCCTACGGCACCGTCGCCTTCTGTGACGTCAACCTCGTCGACCAGGGCTACACCGTTGCCAAGGCGGCTCGCGGGGGTAGCCATAGTAACAGCGGTGGTGGCAGCGCCAACGGTTACGCGGTCCCGTCCATTAATAGCGGCGGGGGATACCCTGCCCCTCCCCCTCGTAGTTATGGCAGCGGGGGAGGCGGGGGTGGTTACCAACCACCACCTAGTTACCCCCCACCTCCACAGCCTAGCTACCCTCCCGCACCCCCTCCACCAAGTTACCCCCCGGCACCCCCTCCTCAAAGTTACCCCCCGCCTCCTCCTCCACCAAGTTACCCCCCGGCACCCCCTCCACAAAGTTACCCCCCGGCACCCCCTCCACAAAGTTACCCCCCGGCACCCTCTCCACAAAGTTACCCCCCGGCACCCGCTCCGCCTAGTTATCCGCAGCCCCAGCCCCAGCCCAGTTACCCACAGCCCCAACCCAGTTACCCGCAGCCCCAACCCAGTTACCCGCAGCCCCAGCCCAGTTACCCGCAGCCACAGCCGACATATACGCGGTATAAGTACAAACGGGGCTACGCCTACCAGTGAGCCCCCAAAGGCCCGGGGCCCCAGCCGGCACGCGGGGAGACGGACTCCAGCCGAAACACCGTGCAGCCAGGCGGTGGGACCCGGCCGTCGTGGGGACTAGGGCTGGCAGCGCCAAGGGGGGGGGGCCTCACCCCCCGGGGCCAAGCGCCCCCCCACCCCTGAGGCCTGGAGGCGGCAGCGCATGGGACGGTCATCACCCCCCCCCCTGGGGACTGCCTCCCCCCCCCATTAACTTGTCCCTATCAGCGGCCAGACAACCAGGGACACCTGGCGGGGACTCATTCATCACTGTCATGTGCGATACAGAAACAAAGTAGAACAATAAAAGTGGAATATTTTAATGCCTGGTGTCTGTGGTGTGTACTAGCATGAGCGCTCGACTCCATAATATATTCGAGGACCCCGCCCGCCATACAATACCTAATATACATAAGAGTACGCAACTCGCCATAGCTGCCGCCCAGGGTGCCCTCGCTTCGACCCCTCTCACAGTCTTAATAAATATATTTCAAACTCCACGTAGCTTTGTAACATTACACAAGTGTTCATTCTTCCTAAATCCGCTCACCTCAGTCCTCATCACTGACCCAAACGCGAACAACGCGACATTTTGCCCGAGTGAAGCCATAGCGGACGGACTTCCCCATATGCCGAAAGCGGAAGTAGAATGCGGTGTGTTCTGATTGGTCGAGATCAACAGCGGCAAATTTTGAAAAGTCATTCCTAATCAAGGGGGACGTTAACGAGATATGTCACTGGAGAAAATAACTAGACTTCTATATAAATAAATGTTACATATGTAAAAATCAATTTGGCATATTTGTTTTTATTACTTGCATATATGTGCAATTAGGTAATAAAGTCCATTTTCACTTGCTATAGTTCAGGATATATATCTTTTAGGGTCCTTTTAAACTGCAAATCCCTATGTATCGACTTAATTGCTGGCTATATAATAAAACTATAATGAGGATATTGCATGTCCGCTTTATTTAATAACAAATACTGTATGCAATTACAAATAGAAACCAATAACGGTCAGCTCAGCACCAACCTGGAATCCAGACCAACTGTGCAACGTTTTGTCACCTTGCCCACCCCTATACTACAAGTGGGGCGGGGGGGGTGTACAAGCGGTATTTACGTTCCTCGAGAACGGGCTTTTCATTTCACCGTCAAACGGGAATGAGGAAAAGACTCGGGAACTGGGAATGGGATGTTAGCCGGCGCTCATATAATCAATATTTTTCATCAATCGTGAACTGTGAATTTAATACTAAATAACCGTGAATTGGAAAATCGCCAATTTATATCATGTACGAGGAATCCTCCATTTAATTCATCGTGACACGGGAATAAAGAATAATAATAAATAATAAATTATTCGTGATGTGGGAACACGATCGCTCCCCCCCACCCCCCCCCCCCCTGCAAGGTGGCTATGCCTGATGCGGCAACCCGCTTGCCGTTTTCTCGGAGGTATTTGGCTGCAGAGGAAATCAGGGTAGATTTGCCTGTGCCGGCTTGGCCAAGCCAAGCAAATTATGGGGCTGTTCTATGAGGTCAAGTGCCTCTTCCCAAATTTGTGCCATCTCGCACCGTCTCGATCAACTAATGCGCAGTTCTGAGTGCGGTCTATATCAGTATATAGCGATCGTTCCTGCCCTAGCTGGGCGCGGCCAAACGCAATGGTCTGCGTCATCCGAATATTGTTTGACGCCGCCTGGTCTAAGATGAATTGTTGATACGTTGCTCGATGATGAAAAACTTCATGCTGTCACATATCACAAATTAAAAAGGCCCAAGACGTTCACGTCATTAAATGTTTTTTTTTTTATCGACCAGTCTTTAAGCATTTCATAGTAAATGACAGGTCTCCACCGTATTCGACGGCCTTGACCCCGCACATCGCCTTCTACTTCTGCTTCCGGCATATGGGGAAGTCCGTCCGCTATGGCTTCACTCGGGCAAAATGTCTCGTTCGCGTTTGGGTCAGTGATGAGGACTGAGGTGAGCGGATTTAGGAAGAATGAACACTTGTGTAATGTTACAAAGCTACGTGGAGCTTGAAATATATTTATTAAGACTGTGAGAGGGGTCCAAGCGAGGGCACCCTGGGCGGCAGCTATGGCGAGTTGCGTACTCTTATGTATATTAGGTATTGTATGGCGGGCGGGGTCCTCGAATATATTATGGAGTCGAGCGCTCATGTGTACTAGTAACAGGCGCCGTGTAGACCCTCCGCATAGAGACGGCAGCAGATGTAACACTACAGCCTTGGTACAGACAACAGATGTAACACTTGGTACAGCCTTGGTACAGACAGCAGATGTAACACTTGGTACAGCCTTGATACAGGCAGCAGATGTAACACTACATCCTTGGTACAGGCAGCAGATGTAAAACTACAGCCTTGGTAGAGACAGCAGATGCAACACTTTGTACAGCCTTGGTACAGGCAGCAGATGTAAAACTACAGTCTTGGTACAGACAGCAGATGTAATACTACAGCCTTGGTACAGACAGCAGATGTAACACTACAGCCTTCGCACAGGCAGCAGATGTAACACTACAGCCTTGGTACAGGCAGCAGATGTAACACTACAGCCTTCGCACAGGCAGCAGATGTAACACTATAGCCTTGGTACAGGCAGCAGATGTAACACTATAGCCTTGGTACAGGCAGCAGATGTAACACTATAGCCTTGGTACAGGCAGCAGGTGTAACACTACAGCCTTGGTACAGGCAGCAGATGTAACACTACAGCCTTGGTACAGGCAGCAGATGTAACACTACAGCCTTGGTACAGGCAGCAGATGTAACACTATAGCCTTGGTACAGGCAGCAGATGTAACACTACAGCCTTGGTACAAGCAACAGATGTAACACTACAGCCTTCGCACAGGCAGCAGATGTAACACTATAGCCTTGGTACAGGCAGCAGATGTAACACTATAGCCTTGGTACAGGCAGCAGATGTAACACTATAGCCTTGGTACAGGCAGCAGGTGTAACACTACAGCCTTGGTACAGGCAGCAGATGTAACACTACAGCCTTGGTACAGGCAGCAGGTGTAACACTACAGCCTTGGCACAGGCAGCAGATGTAACACTATAGCCTTGGTACAGGCAGCAGGTGTAACACTATAGCCTTGGTACAGGCAGCAGGTGTAACACTACAGCCTTGGTACAGGCAGCAGATGTAACACTACAGCCTTGGTACAGGCAGCAGATGTAACACTACAGCCTTGGTACAGGCAGCAGATGTAACACTACAGCCTTGGTACAGGCAGCAGATGTAACACTACAGCCTTGGTACAGGCAGCGGATGCAACACTACAGCCTTGGTACAGGCAGCGGATGCAACACTACAGCCTTGGTACAGGCAGCAGATGCAACACTACAGCCTTGGTACAGGCAGCGGATGCAACACTACAGCCTTGGTACAGGCAGCAGATGTAACACTACAGCCTTGGTACAGGCAGCAGATGTAACACTACAGCCTTGGTACAGGCAGCAGATGTAACACTACAGCCTTGGTACAGGCAGCAGATGTAACACTATAGCCTTGGTACAGGCAGCAGATGTAACACTACAGTCTTGGTACAGGCAGCAGATGTAACACTAGAGCCTTGGTACAGGCAGCAGATGTAACACTACAGCCTTGGTACAGGCAGCAGATGTAACACTACAGCCTTGGTACAGGCAGCAGATGTAACACTACAGCCTTGGTACAGGCAGCAGATGTAACACTAGAGCCTTGGTACAGGCAGCAGATGTAACACTACAGCCTTGGTACAGGCAGCAGATGTAACACTACAGTCTTGGTACAGGCAGCAGATGTAACACTAGAGCCTTGGTACAGGCAGCAGATGTAACACTACAGCCTTGGTACAGGCAGCAGATGTAACACTATAGCCTTGGTACAGGCAGCAGATGTAACACTACAGTCTTGGTACAGGCAGCAGATGTAACACTAGAGCCTTGGTACAGGCAGCAGATGTAACACTACAGCCTTGGTACAGGCAGCGGATGCAACACTACAGCCTTGGTACAGGCAGCAGATGTAACACTACAGCCTTGGTACAGCCGCCAGAGCCCTGCTTTCTGACAACACATGCCACTGATGTAAAAAGCTCGGTGTCACATACCACAATAGGTTACAGTGCTACATACCGCAACACATTATATAGGTTAAATAATAGGTTACAGTGCTACATACCGCAACATATTATATAGGTTAAATAATAGGGTACAGTGGTACATACCCATTGTATAGGTTAAATAATAGGTTACAGTGCTACATGCCGCAATTCACTTTATGTATGTATAATGATAGGTCACATCGGTACATACCACAATACACTTTATATAAGTTAAACAATAGGTCACATCGGTACATACCACAATACACTTTATATGAGTTAACTAACAGGTTACAGTACTACACACCGCAATACATTTGATAAGCTAAGTGACGTACAGGTCAGCAAACACTTTGTCAGTGACAAAGGTGTACATATAAGGTACACTTTAGCACCACCCCCCCCCCCCCCGACGCTAGCCAATAGTATTGGACGTTAATAATCTCCCCCTTCACAATATCTACAATATGTATAGATTGCGATAACATCACGGCGTAAACAAAACAAACCAATGTAGGTGACTATCGCTGGCAGCCCATGTGGCACTCGCCCCGTGCGAGTCCGTCCACACCGCTGGCAGCCCATGTGGCACTCGCCCCGTGCGACAGTCCGTCCACACCGCTGGCAGCCCATGTGGCACTCGCCCCGTGCGACAGTCCGTCCACACCGCTGGCAGCCCATGTGGCACTCGCCCCGTGCGAGTCCGTCCACACCGCTGGCAGCCCATGTGGCACTCGCCCCGTGCGAGTCCGTCCACACCGCTGGCAGCCCATGTGGCACTCGCCCCGTGCGACAGTCCGTCCACACCGCTGGCAGCCCATGTGGCACTCGCCCCGTGCGACAGTCCGTCCACACCGCTGGCAGCCCATGTGGCACTCGCCCCGTGCGACAGTCCGTCCACACCGCTGGCAGCCCATGTGGCACTCGCCCCGTGCGAGTCCGTCCACACCGCTGGCAGCCCATGTGGCACTCGCCCCGTGCGACACTCCGTCCACACCGCTGGCAGCCCATGTGGCACTCGCCCCGTGCGACACTCCGTCCACACCGCTGGCAGCCCATGTGGCACTCGCCCCGTGTGACACTCCGTCCACACCGCTGGCAGCCAATGCGGCACTCGCCCCGTGCGACAGTCCGTCCACACCGCTGGCAGCCCATGTGGCACTCGCCCCGTGCGAGTCCGTCCACACCGCTGGCAGCCCATGTGGCACTCGCCCCGTGCGACACTCCGTCCACACCGCTGGCAGCCCATGTGGCACTCGCCCCGTGCGAGTCCGTCCACACCGCTGGCAGCCCATGTGGCACTCGCCCCGTGCGAGTCCGTCCACACCGCTGGCAGCCCATGTGGCACTCGCCCCGTGCGACAGTCCGTCCACACCGCTGGCAGCCCATGTGGCACTCGCCCCGTGTGACACTCCGTCCACACCGCTGGCAGCCAATGCGGCACTCGCCCCGTGCGACAGTCCGTCCACACCGCTGGCAGCCCATGTGGCACTCGCCCCGTGCGACAGTCCGTCCACACCGCTGGCAGCCCATGTGGCACTCGCCCCGTGCGAGTCCGTCCACACCGCTGGCAGCCCATGTGGCACTCGCCCCGTGCGACAGTCCGTCCACACCGCTGGCAGCCCATGTGGCACTCGCCCCGTGCGAGTCCGTCCACACCGCTGGCAGCCCATGTGGCACTCGCCCCGTGCGACAGTCCGTCCACACCGCTGGCAGCCCATGTGGCACTCGCCCCGTGCGACAGTCCGTCCACACCGCTGGCAGCCCATGTGGCACTCGCCCCGTGCGAGTCCGTCCACACCGCTGGCAGCCCATGTGGCACTCGCCCCGTGCGACAGTCCGTCCACACCGCTGGCAGCCCATGTGGCACTCGCCCCGTGCGACAGTCCGTCCACACCGCTGGCAGCCCATGTGGCACTCGCCCCGTGCGACAGTCCGTCCACACCGCTGGCAGCCCATGTGGCACTCGCCCCGTGCGAGTCCGTCCACACCGCTGGCAGCCCATGTGGCACTCGCCCCGTGCGACAGTCCGTCCACACCGCTGGCAGCCCATGTGGCACTCGCCCCGTGCGACAGTCCGTCCACACCGCTGGCAGCCCATGTGGCACTCGCCCCGTGCGACAGTCCGTCCACACCGCTGGCAGCCCATGTGGCACTCGCCCCGTGCGAGTCCGTCCACACCGCTGGCAGCCCATGTGGCACTCGCCCCGTGCGACACTCCGTCCACACCGCTGGCAGCCCATGTGGCACTCGCCCCGTGCGAGTCCGTCCACACCGCTGGCAGCCCATGTGGCACTCGCCCCGTGCGAGTCCGTCCACACCGCTGGCAGCCCATGTGGCACTCGCCCCGTGCGACACTCCGTCCACACCGCTGGCAGCCCATGTGGCACTCGCCCCGTGCGAGTCCGTCCACACCGCTGGCAGCCCATGTGGCACTCGCCCCGTGCGACACTCCGTCCACACCGCTGGCAGCCCATGTGGCACTCGCCCCGTGCGACAGTCCGTCCACACCGCTGGCAGCCCATGTGGCACTCGCCCCGTGCGACAGTCCGTCCACACCGCTGGCAGCCCATGTGGCACTCGCCCCGTGCGAGTCCGTCCACACCGCTGACAGCCCATGTGGCACTCGCCCCGTGCGAGTCCGTCCACACCGCTGGCAGCCCATGTGGCACTCGCCCCGTGCGAGTCCGTCCACACCGCTGGCAGCCCATGTGGCACTCGCCCCGTGCGAGTCCGTCCACACCGCTGGCAGCCCATGTGGCACTCGCCCCGTGCGAGTCCGTCCACACCGCTGGCAGCCCATGTGGCACTCGCCCCGTGCGACACTCCGTCCACACCGCTGGCAGCCCATGTGGCACTCGCCCCGTGTGACACTCCGTCCACACCGCTGGCAGCCCATGTGGCACTCGCCCCGTGCGACACTCCGTCCACACCGCTGGCAGCCCATGTGGCACTCGCCCCGTGCGAGTCCGTCCACACCGCTGGCAGCCCATGTGGCACTCGCCCCGTGCGACACTCCGTCCACACCGCTGGCAGCCCATGTGGCACTCGCCCCGTGCGACAGTCCGTCCACACCGCTGGCAGCCCATGTGGCACTCGCCCCGTGCGACAGTCCGTCCACACCGCTGGCAGCCCATGTGGCACTCGCCCCGTGCGACAGTCCGTCCACACCGCTGGCAGCCCATGTGGCACTCGCCCCGTGCGACAGTCCGTCCACACCGCTGGCAGCCCATGTGGCACTCGCCCCGTGCGACAGTCCGTCCACACCGCTGGCAGCCCATGTGGCACTCGCCCCGTGCGACACTCCGTCCACACCGCTGGCAGCCCATGTGGCACTCGCCCCGTGCGACAGTCCGTCCACACCGCTGGCAGCCCATGTGGCACTCGCCCCGTGCGACACTCCGTCCACACCGCTGGCAGCCCATGTGACACTCGCCCCGTGCGACACTCCGTCCACACCGCTGGCAGCCCATGTGGCACTCGCCCCGTGCGACACTCCGTCCACACCGCTGGCAGCCCATGTGGCACTCGCCCCGTGCGACAGTCCGTCCACACCGCTGGCAGCCCATGTGGCACTCGCCCCGTGCGACAGTCCGTCCACACCGCTGGCAGCCCATGTGGCACTCGCCCCGTGCGAGTCCGTCCACACCGCTGGCAGCCCATGTGGCACTCGCCCCGTGCGACAGTCCGTCCACACCGCTGGCAGCCCATGTGGCACTCGCCCCGTGTGACACTCCGTCCACACCGCTGGCAGCCCATGCGGCACTCGCCCCGTGTGACAGTCCGTCCACACACACGGCCAGGAGATGTAACCATTCAACGTTAAGCACTTGATCACGGTCTACCAGGAGATGTAACCATTCAATGTTAAGCACTTTGATCACGGTCTACCAGGAGATGTAACCATTCAATGTTAAGCACTTTGATCACGGTCTGCACCATGAGATGCCACGGAGTTATAGGAGGTGTAACCAGTTATATCATAGGTAGGTATGAGTATTACTATCGTGAGTAACACGTTTGCGACCCAACGACTTGCGCTGCCTACAGACATCAATTACCTTTATCTACAAAACAAATAACTTATGAGGAAGTAATTAGACATATTATAGCGATATCTTTGGAAGCTGATAACATTTGACGAGGCAACCACCTGGAGCTCTGGGGTCTGAGTTGAGCGCTGCGATAGGCTTTACACATCAGACATATTAAACAGGACACAAAGACGTCATCGAGGCTAATGTTTCCACACTGATTACTGATTACAGTTGTCAAGGGACATCTGTCACAGATACAAACTGACGTGACGCACTGACGTAAGTTGCACCAACTTCTCCAACTTTACCCTGGTACTGAGGAGACCCAACTCACCGAGTATAAAGTGCAAACGTATCAGTGACACATTGTTCCAGCTGTTGTCACCTCATTGTGACGTCATCCGGGGAGTAGTCCCTGGGGGTTCCCTCTGTTCCAGTGGTGGTGACTCAGCGGGCCACCAGGGCCAGACACCCCATTGTGACGTCATCCGGGGAGTAGGCCCTGAGGATTCCCTTTGTTCCAGTGGTGGTTCCTCAGCGGACCACCAGGGCCAGACACCCCATTGTGACGTCATCCGGGGAGTAGGCCCTGGGGATTCCCTTTGTTCCAGTGGTGGTTCCTCACCGGGCCACCAGTGCCAGACACCCCATTGTGACGTCATCCGGGGAGTAGGCCCTGGGGATTCCCTGGCCGTGCAGCGTCACCAAACCTTGGTGAACGCTTAAGAGAAAAACACGACGTCAAAAGAAATATACAGCAACTGGTTCTAGCAAGCGTCTGCTACCTGCTATCTAACGAACAAAATGTGTTTAGTGCTGGATATCCGGCAATAGCTAGTATATAGTTGTTATCTAGTCACGCAATGCTATATATAGCATTATCCAGCTACCAACTGGTTTACAGGATTAAAGGCGCCAAATCGTTCATAGCACTAACCAACAACCAAGTGCTTGATTGGCACCTTATAAATAGGTAAATGTAATCGACCTGGTGCCAGATAAGGGTAGATGTAGAATCAGATGTAAGACCAGATATAAGACCAAATATGGTGCCAGATATAGGACCAGATATAGGACCGGATATGGAACCAGATATAGGACCGGATATGGAACCAGATATAGGACCGGATATGGAACCAGATATAGGACCGGATATGGAACCAGATATAGGACCAGATATAGGACCGGATATGGAACCAGATATAGGACCGGATATGGAACCAGATATAGGACCGGATATGGAACCAGATATAGGACCAGATATAGGACCGGATATGGAACCAAATATAGGACCGGATATGGAACCAGATATGGGGCCAATAGCATGGGACCCAAACGCAAGACTTAAATTCAATCTCTTAGGTTACTATGCAACTATTTGTCATACATTAACGAAATTTAGCGCTAAATCTAATGGCGTAGCCTAAGTGGCGATTATGAATCCGGCCCCAGGCCCCTAGTAGCCTTGGGCCTAGGACGCGACTCCCCTCTGCCACCAGGGTCAGACGGTGGGCGGGGGGCCTGGAGGGGGGAGGGAACGCAGCAGGGTCTTCCATTGGCTATCATTACATGTAAGGCGGGCTACCTCCCTGTTTTCCCAAAAGACCCCATAGACATATCTGCCTGGGTCACTTCAGTTCAGTCGCCGGAATATTTGCTTATGAAAGGCCTGTTGGCTGATCCATGCCATGATCCGGGACAGTGGTCACGCTCGGGGTCCATTTCAATTCACATCAAGATTTTTGTAAAGAAACATAGTTGTTTTTGTTTTTCCAACCATCAAAACACCACCATTGTACAGCTACACATACCTACACTTGGAAAAAAATGCTTACACGCTTCTCTGCAGCACGTACGTTCAAACATAGCGGTGCGGGCAGTAAAAGCGAGTGAGGTGCACTCAAACCGGTTCATCTTGTGACGTCGCAAATCTCTATTCTGAGATACTAATATTGATGGCAGAAACATGGCTTTAGTAAACAGTAGGAAATGTATATCTGGTTGGTTGGTTGTGTGGCAGGAATGCGTTAAGGGGGGCGGTTGTAAAAGGACAAATAGGGAGTGGTATTGTTTTTCGCGCTGCTTTAAAAAAGTTAAATTCCTATTTGGTGAAGGGACAACTGATGGCTAGCTGTGATTGGCTAATAATTATAAGGCGCCAAATGCTACGGTTGTGGCGGCTAGTCTAGAGACTGGTCCTCACAACCGAAGCGGTTTAAAGCCTTGTGTTGCCATTTACAGGTATGTCTCTTAATTTGTTTTCCTATAGTAACTTTCAGTAATTGTTACTAGATAAGTGTATATTCAGTGTTATAAAGACAACCGAAGCGAGAATTATAGCAGGCAGACCGCCCTGTGTTAAAGCCTTGTGTTGCCATTTAGAGGAAATCAAGCCTATAATTGCCTTACCATTCGTTCGCCATTTTTGTGACTCCGGCCATTCGGGAATAATTAAGTAACACAACTGTTACAGTTGTATATTCAGAACGCATTAACCCTTTTTGGCCATATGGCGTCAATGAGAGAAGGAAGGGAGAGTGGAGCCATGTCCCCGGGGGTAACCCCCTACTCTTTACGAAGAAAGACATGGGATCTTTATCCTGCAACCATACTAACCGGAAGTGGAGGTCCAGTTGAGTGAGGAGCTCGTTGTCGATGCTCCACATGGACCTGAGCTTGGCCTCGGCCTTGACCTTGGTCTTGTCGAGCTTGCGGCGGTGTCGCTTCATGCGGCGCGCGCGCTCCTGCTCCACAAGCGTGGGGCGGTACTGGCTCGACACGTTCATCAGGGTCTGCGAGTGTTCCTGGATCTCGGCCACGGCGCGACTCACCGACCCCTGGGGGACACCACGCGGGGGAGTAGGTCAGAGTGCAGCGCTCAGAGTACAGGGCCAGAGTACTGGGGTCAGAGTACAGGGGCCAGAGTACAGGGTTAAAGTACAGGTTTCAGAGTACAGGGTCCAGAGTACAGGGTCCAGAGTACAGGGTCCAGAGTACAGGGGCCAGAGTACTGGGATCAGATTACAAGGGCTAGAGTACAGGGGTCTCCCTGTGAGAGTACAGGGTCCCAGAGTAATGGGATCAGATTACAAGGGATAGAGTACAGGGTTTACAGTACAGGGGCCAGAGTACAGGGTCCAGAGTACAGGGTCCAGAGTACAGGGGCCAGAGTACAGGGGCCAAAGTACTGGGATCAGATTACAAGGGATAGAGTACAGGGTTTAGAGTACAGGGGCCAGAGTACAGGGCCAGAGTACTGGGGTCAGAGTACAGGGTCCCAGAGTACAGGGGTCAGAGTACAGGGTTCAGAGTACAGGGGCCAAAGTACTGGGATCAGATTACAAGGGATAGAGTACAGGGTTTAGAGTACAGGGGTCAGAGTACAGGGTCCAGAGTACAGGGCCTGAGTACAGGGTCCAGAGTACAGGGTCCAGAGTACAGGGGCCAGAGTACAGGGCCAGAGTACTGGGGTCAGAGTACAGGGTCCAGAGTACAGGGGCCAAAGTACTGGGGTCAGAGTACATGTGGCCAGAGTAAAGGGGTCAGAGTACAGGGTCCAGAGTACAGGGTCCAGAGTACAGGGTCCCGAGTACAGGGTTTAGAGTACAGGGGTCAGAGTACAGGGTTCAGAGTACAGGGTCCAGAGTACAGGGTCCAGAGTACAGGGTTTAGATCACAGGGGCCAGAGTACAGGGGTCAGAGTACTGGGGTCAGAGTACAGGGTCCAGAGTACAGGGGCCAGAGTACTGGGGTCAGAGTACATGTGGCCAGAGTAAAGGGGTCAGAGTACAGGGTCCAGAGTACAGGGTCCAGAGTACAGGGTTTAGATCACAGGGGCCAGAGTACAGGGGTCAGAGTACAGGGCCAGAGTACTGGGGTCAGAGTACAGGGTCCAGAGTACAGGGGCCAGAGTACTGGGGTCAGAGTACATGTGGCCAGAGTAAAGGGGTCAGAGTACAGGGCCAGAGTACTGGGGTCAGAGTACAGGGTTTAGAGTACAGGGGCCAGAGTACTGGGGTCAGAGTACAGGGTCCAGAGTACAGGGGTCAGAGTACAGGGGTCAGAGTACAGGGTTTAAAGTACAGGGTCCAGAGTACAGGAGTCAGAGTACATGTGGCCAGAGTAGAGGGGTCAGAGTACAGGGCCAGAGTACTGGGGTCAGAGTACATGTGGCCAGAGTAAAGGGCTCAGAGTACAGGGCCAGAGTACTGGGGTCAGAGTACATGGGCCAGAGTACAGGGTCCCAGAATACAGGGGTCAGAGAGCAGGGGTCAGAGTACTGGTAGAGAAATACTCACGTTACAAGAGGACGTACCTGGGACTTGGAGCTGGTAGACAAGTACTCACGTTACAGGAGGACATACCTGGGACTTGGAGCTGGTAGACAAGTACTCACGTTACAGGAGGACGTACCTGGGACTTGGAGCTGGTAGACAAATACTCACGTTACAGGAGGACGCACCTGGGACTTGGAGCTGGTAGACAAGTACTCACGTTACAGGAGGACATACCTGGGACTTGGAGCTGGTAGACAAGTACTCACGTTACAGGAGGACATACCTGGGACTTTGTGCTGGTAGACAAGTACTCACGTTACAGGAGGACGTACCTGGGACTTGGAGCTGGTAGACAAGTACTCACGCTACATACCTGGGACTTGGAGCTGGTAGACAAGTACTCACGCTACATACCTGGGACTTGGAGCTGGTAGACAAGTACTCACGCTACAGGAGGACGTACCTGGGACTTGGAGCTGGTAGACCAGTACTCACGTTACAGGAGGACGTACCTGGGACTTGGAGCTGGTAGACCAGTACTCACGTTACAGGAGGACATACCTGGGACTTGGAGACGGCAGACAAGTACTCACGTTACAGGAGGACGCACCTGGGACTTGGAGCTGGTACACAAGTACTCACGTTACAGAAGGACGTACCTGGGACTTGGAGCTGGTACACAAGTACTCACGTTACAGAAGGACGTACCTGGGACTTGGAGCTGGTACACAAGTACTCACGCTACATACCTGGGACTTGGAGCTGGCAGACAAGTACTCACGTTACAGGAGGACGTACCTGGGACTTGGAGCTGGTAGACAAGTACTCACGTTACAGGAGGACATACCTGGGACTTGGAGCTGGTAGACAAGTACTCACGCTACATACCTGGGACTTGGTGCTGGTAGACAAGTACTCACGTTACAGGAGGACGTACCTGGGACTTGGTTGGTTGGTTATTCAGGACGCTTTAACCACTTTTGGTCATATCGCGTCAATGGGAGAAGAAAGGGAGAGTGGAGCCATCTCCTCGGGGGTAACCCCCTACTCTTTACGAAGAAAGACATGGGATCTTTATCCTGCGACCACACAGACATGGCCACTGCAGGGCTCGAACCACCGACCCACGTCCCGATAGGCTCTCAGCTGAACAGAGCACTCAATGCGTGCTCTCTAGCCCACTGAGCTGTCGCGCCGGCCCCGTACCTGGGACTTGGACGTGGTAGACAAGTATTCACGTTACAGGAGGACGCACCTGGGACTTGGAGCTGGTAGACAAGTACTCACGTTACAGGAGGACGCACCTGGGACTTGGTGCTGGTAGCGAAGTACTCACGCTACAGAAGGACATACCTGGGACTTGGAGCTGGTAGACAAGTACTCACGTTACAGGAGGACGCACCTGGGACTTGGTGCTGGTAGCGAAGTACTCACGTTACAGGAGGACATACCTGGGACTTGGTGCTGGTAGCGAAGTACTCACGCTACAGAAGGACATACCTGGGACTTGGAGCTGGTAGACAAGTACTCACGTTACAGGAGGACGCACCTGGGACTTGGTGCTGGTAGCGAAGTACTCACGTTACAGGAGGACATACCTGGGACTTGGTGCTGGTAGCGAAGTACTCACGCTACAGAAGGACATACCTGGGACTTGGAGCTGGTAGACAAGTACTCACGTTACAAGAGGACGCACCTGGGACTTGGTGCTGGTAGCGAAGTACTCACGCTACAGAAGGACATACCTGGGACTTGGAGCTGGTAGACAAGTACTCACGTTACAGAAGGACATACCTGGGACTTGGAGCTGGTAGACAAGTACTCACGTTACAGGAGGACGCACCTGGGACTTGGTGCTGGTAGCGAAGTACTCACGCTACAGAAGGACATACCTGGGACTTGGAGCTGGTAGACAAGTACTCACGTTACAAGAGGACGCACCTGGGACTTGGTGCTGGTAGCGAAGTACTCACGCTACAGAAGGACATACCTGGGACTTGGAGCTGGTAGACAAGTACTCACGTTACAGAAGGACATACCTGGGACTTGGAGCTGGTAGACAAGTACTCACGTTACAGGAGGACGCACCTGGGACTTGGTGGTGGTAGCGAAGTACTCACGTTACAGGAGGACATACCTGGGACTTGGAGCTGGTACACAAGTACTCACGTTACAGGAGGACGCACCTGGGACTTGGTGCTGGTAGCGAAGTACTCACACTACAGAAGGACGTACCTGGGACTTGGAGCTGGTACACAAGTACTCACGCTACATACCTGGGACTTGGGCCTGGTAGCGAAGTACTCACGCTACATACCTGGGAGCTGCCGGCGCTAGTGGTGTGGCGGGAGTTGGCGGGTGAGCCGGTCGCCCGCAGCGCCCCTTCACGGATCTCCCCCTCGCTGTCCTCCTCACTCTCCTCCTCCAGGTCACTTTTCAACTCGTCTTTGAGGTCAGAGATGACTTCCACATCCCCCTGCCGGCCCCCCTCCTGTTTCTTGACCCGGTCGCTGAGCTCGTTGAAGCCAAGGTCAAGGTGACCCCACGTGTCCTTGAAGCGCGCGTGGAAGCGAACCTCGCGACACCGGAAGACGTCCACGAACGGCAGCGCCATCTGTGGGACCAAGATGCAAGACGCCCTTCCAATGAAGTATCTGATGCAGATTCGTGGCAACACTGAGATTGTAGTTGGATTTTACCGTCACATGTCTCCTGTGACTGGTCTATGACCTGGTTGACGTTAATGGGGAGGGAAGTGTCCGACCTGGATGACGTTCAGGGGGAGTGGGGGGGGGTGTCGTACCTGGATGACGATAAGGGGGAGGCAGGCGACTGGTCTCTGACCCGGTTGACGTTAAGGGGGAGGGAGGCGAGTGGTCTCTGACCTGGTTGACGTTAAGGGGGCGGGAGGCGAGTGGTCTCTGACCTGGTTGACGTTAAGAGGGAGGGAGGCGAATGGTCTCTGACCTGGTTGACGTTAAGGGGGCGGGAGGCGCCTGGTCTCTGACCTGGTTGACGTTAAGGGGGAGAGAGGCGAGTGGTCTCTGACCTGGTTGACGTTAAGGGGGAGGGAGGCGAGTGGGATCTGACTGGTTGACGTTAAGGGGGCGGGAGGCGCCTGGTCTCTGACCTGGTTGACGTTAAGGGGGAGGGAGGCGACTGGTCTCTGACCTGGTTGACGTTAAGGGGGAGGGAGGCGAGTGGTCTCTGACCTGGTTGACGTTAAGGGGGAGGGACACGAGTGGTCTCTGACTGGTTGAGGGGATGGGGGAGGGAGGCGACTGGTCTCTGACCTGGTTGTCGTTAAGGGGGCGGAAGGCGCCTGGTCTCTGACCTGGTTGACGTTAAGGGGGCGGAAGGCGCCTGGTCTCTGACCTGGTTGACGTTAAGGGGGAGGGCGGCGAGTGGCCTCTGACCTGGTTGACGTGAAGGGGGAGGGAGGCGAGTGGTCTCTGACCTGGTTGACGTTAAGGGGGAGGGAGGCGCCTGGTCTCTGACCTGGTTGACGTTAAGGGGGAGGGAGGCGAGTGGTCTCTGACCTGGTTGACGTTAAGGGGGAGGGAGGCGAGTGGTCTCTGACCTGGTTGACGTTAAAGGGGAGGGAGGCGATTGGTCTCTGACCTGGTTGACGTTAAGGGGGAGGGAGGCGCCAGGTCTCTGACCTGGTTGACGTTAAGGGGGAGGGAGGCGAGTGGTCTCTGACCTGGTTGACGTTAAGGGGGAGGGAGGCGAGTGGTCTCTGACCTGGTTGACGTTAAGGGGGAGGGAGGCGATTGGTCTCTGACCTGGTTGACGTTAAGGGGGAGGGAGGCGCCTGGTCTCTGACCTGGTTGACGTTAAGGGGGCGGGACACGAGTGGTCTCTGACTGGTTGAGGGGATGGGGGTGTCTGACCTGGTTCTTCGCGTTGCCGTGTCGCTTGAGGTAGCGCTCGAACTCCCTTCGCACGGTGTTGCGGACGAGCACGAGGTCGAGGCAGCCGTCCGCTAGGTGGCTGTACTTGCTCATGCCGCGCGGCGCCAGGTCGGAGAGGCCGGGTCCGCTGAGCACAGACACGCTCAGGTAGTCTCCCTTGACGGACCGCCACCGCACCCCGCCCTCCTCCGGGTCCGGGGTCAGGTCTGCAAACACAGCCATACATTATTGCCAGGCAGTAGTACTCAGTGTCACTACCGACAGGTCTACAAACACAGCCACTCCTTATTGCCAGGCAGTAGTACTCAGTGTCACTACCGACAGGTCTACAAACACAGCCACTCCTTATTGCCAGGCAGTAGTACTCAGTGTCACTACCGACAGGTCTACAAACACAGCCACTCCTTATTGCCAGGCAGTAGTACTCAGTGTCACTACCGATAATGCAGTCGCTTAATTAATTTGACGAAATAACATTCTTCACGAAGATTTCGGAACGGTAGTTACTTTTCGCACACATTACGAGATACTATATACGGTACATGTCCCGGGAGGTGACATGACTCGTGGGCTGATCCCTTACGCTAGACGTGTATTAAGAGGAAAGGCTGCTACCTTGGATGGCGCTGCTGGTGTTGGAGGTGTGGAGGGGACCAAGGCACTCGACGTCATCAAGGGTCGGAATCAGGACGTCGTGGCGGTCCCTCGTGACGTCACACACGGGACACCTATAAACCACACAGCCTCATGGAGACATCGACACACCACAGCATGACGACCAGGAGGCCTGGCTGGCGTCACCCACGGCTTGTGTCTCACTCATGGAGACATCGACACACCACAGCATGACGACCAGGAGGCCTGGCTGGCGTCACCCACGGCTTGTGTCTCACTCATGGAGACATCGACACACCACAGCATGACGACCAGGTCGGGCTGGCGTCACCCACGGCTTGTGTCCCACTCATGGAGACATCGACACACCACAGCATGACGACCAGGAGGCCGGGCTGGCGTCACCCACGGCTTGTGTCTCACTCATGGAGACATCGACACACCACAGCATGACGACCAGGAGGCCTGGCTGGCGTCACCCACGGCTTGTGTCTCACTCATGGAGACATCGACACACCACAGCATGACGACCAGGAGGCCTGGCTGGCGTCACCCACGGCTTGTGTCTCACTCATGGAGACATCGACACACCACAGCATGACGACCAGGAGGCCTGGCTGGCGTCACCCACGGCTTGTGTCCCACTCATGGAGACATCGACACACCACAGCATGACGACCAGGAGGCCTGGCTGGCGTCACCCACGGCTTGTGTCTCACTCATGGAGACATCGACACACCACAGCATGACGACCAGGAGGCCTGGCTGGCGTCACCCACGGCTTGTGTCTCACTCATGGAGACATCGACACACCACAGCATGACGACCAGGAGGCCTGGCTGGCGTCACCCACGGCTTGTGTCTCACTCATGGAGACATCGACACACCACAGCATGACGACCAGGAGGCCTGGCTGGCGTCACCCACGGCTTGTGTCTCACTCATGGAGACATCGACACACCACAGCATGACGACCAGGAGGCCTGGCTGGCGTCACCCACGGCTTGTGTCTCACTCATGGAGACATCGACACACCACAGCATGACGACCAGGAGGCCTGGCTGGCGTCACCCACGGCTTGTGTCTCACTCATGGAGACATCGACACACCACAGCATGACGACCAGGAGGCCGGGCTGGCGTCACCCACGGCTTGTGTCTCACTCATGGAGACATCGACACACCACAGCATGACGACCAGGAGGCCTGGCTGGCGTCACCCACGGCTTGTGTCTCACTCATGGAGACATCGACACACCACAGCATGACGACCAGGAGGCCTGGCTGGCGTCACCCACGGCTTGTGTCTCACTCATGGAGACATCGACACACCACAGCATGACGACCAGGAGGCCGGGCTGGCGTCACCCACGGCTTGTGTCTCACTCATGGAGACATCGACACACCACAGCATGACGACCAGGAGGCCTGGCTGGCGTCATCCACGGCTTGTGTCTCACTCATGGAGACATCGACACACCACAGCATGACGACCAGGAGGCCGGGCTGGCGTCACCCACGGCTTGTGTCTCACTCATGGAGACATCGACACACCACAGCATGACGACCAGGAGGCCGGGCTGGCGTCACCCACGGCTTGTGTCTCACTCATGGAGACATCGACACACCACAGCATGACGACCAGGAGGCCTGGCTGGCGTCACCCACGGCTTGTGTCTCACTCATGGAGACATTGACACACCACAGCATGACGACCAGGAGGCCTGGCTGGCGTCACCCACGGCTTGTGTCTCACTCATGGAGACATCGACACACCACAGCATGACGACCAGGAGGTCGGGCTGGCGTCACCCACGGCTTGTGTCTCACTCATGGAGACATCGACACACCACAGCATGACGACCAGGAGGTCGGGCTGGCGTCACCCACGGCTTGTGTCTCACTCATGGAGACATCGACACACCACAGCATGACGACCAGGAGGCCTGGCTGGCGTCACCCACGGCTTGTGTCTCACTCATGGAGACATCGACACACCACAGCATGACGACCAGGAGGCCTGGCTGGCGTCACCCACGGCTTGTGTCTCACTCATGGAGACATCGACACACCACAGCATGACGACCAGGAGGTCGGGCTGGCGTCACCCACGGCTTGTGTCTCACTCATGGAGACATCGACACACCACAGCATGACGACCAGGAGGCCTGGCTGGCGTCACCCACGGCTTGTGTCTCACTCATGGAGACATCGACACACCACAGCATGACGACCAGGAGGCCGGACTGGCGTCACCCACGGCTTGTGTCTCACTCATGGAGACATCGACACACCACAGCATGACGACCAGGAGGCCTGGCTGGCGCCACCCACGGCTTGTGTCTCACTCATGGAGACATTGACACACCACAGCATGACGACCAGGAGGCCTGGCTGGCGTCACCCACGGCTTGTGTCTCACACATGGAGACATCGACACACCACAGCATGACGACCAGGAGGCCTGGCTGGCGTCACCCACGGCTTGTGTCTCACTCATGGAGACATTGACACACCACAGCATGACGACCAGGAGGCCGGGCTGGCGTCACCCACGGCTTGTGTCTCACTCATGGAGACATCGACACACCACAGCATGACGACCAGGAGGCCGGGCTGGCGTCATCCACGGCTTGTGTCTCACTCATGGAGACATCGACACACCATAGTATGACGACCAGGAGGCCGGGCTGGCGTCACCCACGGCTTGTGTCTCACTCATGGAGACATCGACACACCACAGCATGACGACCAGGAGGCCGGGCTGGCGTCATCCACGGCTTGTGTCTCACTCATGGAGACATCGACACACCATAGTATGACGACCAGGAGGCCTGGCTGGCGTCACCCACGGCTTGTGTCTCACTCATGGAGACATCGACACACCACAGCATGACGACCAGGAGGCCTGGCTGGCGTCATCCACGGCTTGTGTCTCACTCATGGAGACATCGACACACCACAGCATGACGACCAGGAGGCCGGGCTGGCGTCACCCACGGCTTGTGTCTCACTCATGGAGACATTGACACACCACAGCATGACGACCAGGAGGCCGGGCTGGCGTCATCCACGGCTTGTGTCTCACTCATGGAGACATCGACACACCACAGCATGACGACCAGGAGCCGGGCTGGCGTCACCCACGGCTTGTGTCTCACTCATGGAGACATCGACACACCACAGCATGACGACCAGGAGGCCTGGCTGGCGTCATCCACGGCTTGTGTCTCACTCATGGAGACATCGACACACCACAGCATGACGACCTGGAGGCCTGGCTGGCGTCACCCACGGCTTGTGTCTCACTCATGGAGACATCGACACACCACAGCATGACGACCAGGAGGCCTGGCTGGCGTCACCCACGGCTTGTGTCTCACTCATGGAGACATCGACACACCACAGCATGACGACCAGGAGGCCTGGCTGGCGTCATCCACGGCTTGTGTCTCACTCATGGAGACATCGACACACCACAGCATGACGACCAGGAGGCCGGGCTGGCGTCACCCACGGCTTGTGTCTCACTCATGGAGACATCGACACACCACAGCATGACGACCAGGAGGCCGGACTGGCGTCACCCACGGCTTGTGTCTCACTCATGGAGACATCGACACACCACAGCATGACGACCAGGAGGCCGGGCTGGCGTCACCCACGGCTTGTGTCTCACTCATGGAGACATCGACACACCACAGCATGACGACCAGGAGGCCGGGCTGGCGTCACCCACGGCTTGTGTCTCACTCATGGAGACATCGACACACCACAGCATGACGACCAGGAGGCCTGGCTGGCGTCACCCACGGCTTGTGTCTCACACATGGAGACATCGACACACCACAGCATGACGACCAGGAGGCCGGGCTGGCGTCACCCACGGCTTGTGTCTCACTCATGGAGACATCGACACACCACAGCATGACGACCAGGAGGCCTGGCTGGCGTCACCCACGGCTTGTGTCTCACTCATGGAGACATCGACACACCACAGCATGACGACCAGGAGGCCTGGCTGGCGTCACCCACGGCTTGTGTCTCACTCATGGAGACATCGACACACCACAGCATGACGACCAGGAGGCCGGGCTGGCGTCACCCACGGCTTGTGTCTCACTCATGGAGACATCGACACACCACAGCATGACGACCAGGAGGCCGGGCTGGCGTCACCCACGGCTTGTGTCTCACTCATGGAGACATCGACACACCACAGCATGACGACCAGGAAGCCGGGCTGGCGTCACCCACGGCTTGTGTCTCACTCATGGAGACATCGACACACCACAGCATGACGACCAGGAGGCCTGGCTGGTGTCACCCACGGCTTGTGTCTCACTCATGGAGACATCGACACACCACAGCATGACGACCAGGAGGCCTGGCTGGCGTCACCCACGGCTTGTGTCTCACTCATGGAGACATCGACACACCACAGCATGACGACCAGGAGGCCTGGCTGGCGTCACCCACGGCTTGTGTCTCACTCATGGAGACATCGACACACCACAGCATGACGACCAGGAGGCCTGGCTGGCGTCACCCACGGCTTGTGTCTCACTCATGGAGACATCGACACACCACAGCATGACGACCAGGAGGCCTGGCTGGCGTCACCCACGGCTTGTGTCTCACTCATGGAGACATCGACACACCACAGCATGACGACCAGGAGGCCGGACTGGCGTCACCCACGGCTTGTGTCTCACTCATGGAGACATTGACACACCACAGCATGACGACCAGGAGGCCTGGCTGGCGTCACCCACGGCTTGTGTCTCACTCATGGAGACATCGACACACCACAGCATGACGACCAGGAGGCCTGGCTGGCGTCACCCACGGCTTGTGTCTCACTCACGGAGACATCGACACACCACAGCATGACGACCAGGAGGCCTGGCTGGCGTCACCCACGGCTTGTGTCTCACTCATGGAGACATTGACACACCACAGCATGACGACCAGGAGGCCTGGCTGGCGTCACCCACGGCTTGTGTCTCACACATGGAGACATCGACACACCACAGCATGACGACCAGGAGGCCTGGCTGGCGTCACCCACGGCTTGTGTCTCACTCATGGAGACATTGACACACCACAGCATGACGACCAGGAGGCCTGGCTGGCGTCACCCACGGCTTGTGTCTCACTCATGGAGACATTGACACACCACAGCATGACGACCAGGAGGCCTGGCTGGCGTCACCCACGGCTTGTGTCTCACTCATGGAGACATCGACACACCACAGCATGACGACCAGGAGGCCTGGCTGGCGTCACCCACGGCTTGTGTCTCACTCATGGAGACATTGACACACTACAGCATGACGACCAGGAGGCCTGGCTGGCGTCACCCACGGCTTGTGTCTCACTCATGGAGACATTGACACACCACAGCATGACGACCAGGAGGCCTGGCTGGCGTCACCCACGGCTTGTGTCTCACACATGGAGACATCGACACACCACAGCATGACGACCAGGAGGCCTGGCTGGCGTCACCCACGGCTTGTGTCTCACTCATGGAGACATTGACACACCACAGCATGACGACCAGGAGGCCGGGCTGGCGTCACCCACGGCTTGTGTCTCACTCATGGAGACATCGACACACCACAGCATGACGACCAGGAGGCCTGGCTGGCGTCACCCACGGCTTGTGTCTCACTCATGGAGACATCGACACACCACAGCATGACGACCAGGAGGCCTGGCTGGCGTCACCCACGGCTTGTGTCTCACTCATGGAGACATCGACACACCACAGCATGACGACCAGGAGGCCGGGCTGGCGTCATCCACGGCTTGTGTCTCACTCATGGAGACATCGACACACCACAGCATGACGACCAGGAGGCCTGGCTGGTGTCACCCACGGCTTGTGTCTCACTCATGGAGACATCGACACACCACAGCATGACGACCAGGAGGCCTGGCTGGCGTCACCCACGGCTTGTGTCTCACTCATGGAGACATCGACACACCACAGCATGACGACCAGGAGGTCGGGCTGGCGTCACCCACGGCTTGTGTCTCACTCATGGAGACATCGACACACCACAGCATGACGACCAGGAGGCCTGGCTGGCGTCACCCACGGCTTGTGTCTCACTCATGGAGACATCGACACACCACAGCATGACGACCAGGAGGCCTGGCTGGCGTCACCCACGGCTTGTGTCTCACTCATGGAGACATCGACACACCACAGCATGACGACCAGGAGGCCGGGCTGGCGTCATCCACGGCTTGTGTCTCACTCATGGAGACATCGACACACCACAGCATGACGACCAGGAGGCCTGGATGGCGTCACCCACGGCTTGTGTCTCACTCATGGAGACATCGACACACCACAGCATGACGACCAGGAGGCCGGACTGGCGTCACCCACGGCTTGTGTCTCACTCATGGAGACATCGACACACCACAGCATGACGACCAGGAGGCCTGGCTGGCGTCACCCACGGCTTGTGTCTCACTCATGGAGACATTGACACACCACAGCATGACGACCAGGAGGCCTGGCTGGCGTCACCCACGGCTTGTGTCTCACACATGGAGACATCGACACACCACAGCATGACGACCAGGAGGCCTGGCTGGCGTCACCCACGGCTTGTGTCTCACTCATGGAGACATTGACACACCACAGCATGACGACCAGGAGGCCGGGCTGGCGTCACCCACGGCTTGTGTCTCACTCATGGAGACATCGACACACCACAGCATGACGACCAGGAGGCCGGGCTGGCGTCATCCACGGCTTGTGTCTCACTCATGGAGACATCGACACACCATAGTATGACGACCAGGAGGCCGGGCTGGCGTCACCCACGGCTTGTGTCTCACTCATGGAGACATCGACACACCACAGCATGACGACCAGGAGGCCGGGCTGGCGTCATCCACGGCTTGTGTCTCACTCATGGAGACATCGACACACCATAGTATGACGACCAGGAGGCCTGGCTGGCGTCACCCACGGCTTGTGTCTCACTCATGGAGACATCGACACACCACAGCATGACGACCAGGAGGCCTGGCTGGCGTCATCCACGGCTTGTGTCTCACTCATGGAGACATCGACACACCACAGCATGACGACCAGGAGGCCGGGCTGGCGTCACCCACGGCTTGTGTCTCACTCATGGAGACATTGACACACCACAGCATGACGACCAGGAGGCCGGGCTGGCGTCATCCACGGCTTGTGTCTCACTCATGGAGACATCGACACACCACAGCATGACGACCAGGAGCCGGGCTGGCGTCACCCACGGCTTGTGTCTCACTCATGGAGACATCGACACACCACAGCATGACGACCAGGAGGCCTGGCTGGCGTCATCCACGGCTTGTGTCTCACTCATGGAGACATCGACACACCACAGCATGACGACCTGGAGGCCTGGCTGGCGTCACCCACGGCTTGTGTCTCACTCATGGAGACATCGACACACCACAGCATGACGACCAGGAGGCCTGGCTGGCGTCACCCACGGCTTGTGTCTCACTCATGGAGACATCGACACACCACAGCATGACGACCAGGAGGCCTGGCTGGCGTCATCCACGGCTTGTGTCTCACTCATGGAGACATCGACACACCACAGCATGACGACCAGGAGGCCGGGCTGGCGTCACCCACGGCTTGTGTCTCACTCATGGAGACATCGACACACCACAGCATGACGACCAGGAGGCCGGGCTGGCGTCACCCACGGCTTGTGTCTCACTCATGGAGACATCGACACACCACAGCATGACGACCAGGAGGCCGGGCTGGCGTCACCCACGGCTTGTGTCTCACTCATGGAGACATCGACACACCACAGCATGACGACCAGGAGGCCTGGCTGGCGTCACCCACGGCTTGTGTCTCACACATGGAGACATCGACACACCACAGCATGACGACCAGGAGGCCGGGCTGGCGTCACCCACGGGTTGTGTCTCACTCATGGAGACATCGACACACCACAGCATGACGACCAGGAGGCCTGGCTGGCGTCACCCACGGCTTGTGTCTCACTCATGGAGACATCGACACACCACAGCATGACGACCAGGAGGCCTGGCTGGCGTCACCCACGGCTTGTGTCTCACTCATGGAGACATCGACACACCACAGCATGACGACCAGGAGGCCGGGCTGGCGTCACCCAGGGCTTGTGTCTCACTCATGGAGACATCGACACACCACAGCATGACGACCAGGAGGCCGGGCTGGCGTCACCCACGGCTTGTGTCTCACTCATGGAGACATCGACACACCACAGCATGACGACCAGGAAGCCGGGCTGGCGTCACCCACGGCTTGTGTCTCACTCATGGAGACATCGACACACCACAGCATGACGACCAGGAGGCCTGGCTGGTGTCACCCACGGCTTGTGTCTCACTCATGGAGACATCGACACACCACAGCATGACGACCAGGAGGCCTGGCTGGCGTCACCCACGGCTTGTGTCTCACTCATGGAGACATCGACACACCACAGCATGACGACCAGGAGGCCTGGCTGGCGTCACCCACGGCTTGTGTCTCACTCATGGAGACATCGACACACCACAGCATGACGACCAGGAGGCCGGGCTGGCGTCACCCACGGCTTGTGTCTCACTCATGGAGACATCGACACACCACAGCATGACGACCAGGAGGCCTGGCTGGCGTCACCCACGGCTTGTGTCTCACTCATGGAGACATCGACACACCACAGCATGACGACCAGGAGGCCGGACTGGCGTCACCCACGGCTTGTGTCTCACTCATGGAGACATTGACACACCACAGCATGACGACCAGGAGGCCTGGCTGGCGTCACCCACGGCTTGTGTCTCACTCATGGAGACATCGACACACCACAGCATGACGACCAGGAGGCCTGGCTGGCGTCACCCACGGCTTGTGTCTCACTCATGGAGACATTGACACACCACAGCATGACGACCAGGAGGCCTGGCTGGCGTCACCCACGGCTTGTGTCTCACACATGGAGACATCGACACACCACAGCATGACGACCAGGAGGCCTGGCTGGCGTCACCCACGGCTTGTGTCTCACTCATGGAGACATTGACACACCACAGCATGACGACCAGGAGGCCTGGCTGGCGTCACCCACGGCTTGTGTCTCACTCATGGAGACATTGACACACCACAGCATGACGACCAGGAGGCCTGGCTGGCGTCACCCACGGCTTGTGTCTCACTCATGGAGACATTGACACACCACAGCATGACGACCAGGAGGCCTGGCTGGCGTCACCCACGGCTTGTGTCTCACTCATGGAGACATTGACACACCACAGCATGACGACCAGGAGGCCTGGCTGGCGTCACCCACGGCTTGTGTCTCACACATGGAGACATCGACACACCACAGCATGACGACCAGGAGGCCTGGCTGGCGTCACCCACGGCTTGTGTCTCACTCATGGAGACATTGACACACCACAGCATGACGACCAGGAGGCCGGGCTGGCGTCACCCACGGCTTGTGTCTCACTCATGGAGACATCGACACACCACAGCATGACGACCAGGAGGCCTGGCTGGCGTCACCCACGGCTTGTGTCTCACTCATGGAGACATCGACACACCACAGCATGACGACCAGGAGGCCTGGCTGGCGTCACCCACGGCTTGTGTCTCACTCATGGAGACATCGACACACCACAGCATGACGACCAGGAGGCCGGGCTGGCGTCATCCACGGCTTGTGTCTCACTCATGGAGACATCGACACACCACAGCATGACGACCAGGAGGCCTGGCTGGTGTCACCCACGGCTTGTGTCTCACTCATGGAGACATCGACACACCACAGCATGACGACCAGGAGGCCTGGCTGGCGTCACCCACGGCTTGTGTCTCACTCATGGAGACATCGACACACCACAGCATGACGACCAGGAGGTCGGGCTGGCGTCACCCACGGCTTGTGTCTCACTCATGGAGACATCGACACACCACAGCATGACGACCAGGAGGCCTGGCTGGCGTCACCCACGGCTTGTGTCTCACTCATGGAGACATCGACACACCACAGCATGACGACCAGGAGGCCTGGCTGGCGTCACCCACGGCTTGTGTCTCACTCATGGAGACATCGACACACCACAGCATGACGACCAGGAGGCCGGGCTGGCGTCATCCACGGCTTGTGTCTCACTCATGGAGACATCGACACACCACAGCATGACGACCAGGAGGCCTGGATGGCGTCACCCACGGCTTGTGTCTCACTCATGGCAATTATTTACAAGTCAGGACTCCAATGAAACATGATGTTTTCATCATCTTGAGGACATCTTGTGACACGTGGTTTAACCCATCGTGAGGACATGTGACACGTGGTTTAACTTATGTTGAGGACATGTGACACGTGGTTTAGCTTATCTTGAGGCCATGTGACACGTGGTTTAACTTATCTTGAGGACATGGTATACGTGGTTTAACTAATCTTGAGGACATGTGACACGTGGTATAACTGATCTTGAGGACATGTGACACGTGGTTTAACTCATGTTGAGGACATGTGACACGTGGTTTAACTTATCTTGAGGACATGTGACACGTGGTTTAACTTATCTTGAGGACATGTGACACGTGGTTTAACTTATCTTGAGGACATGGGACACGTGATTTAACTCACCCTTGTCGACACGACCGCTCGTCACGTGCGTCTCCACTTCGGTCATCAATGTCCTCGGAAGCCACGTACGCGACGTCACACTCGTACGACCTGCGTCACAGAGAGGTAAGATTTAACCAGACCGTACGACCTGCGTCACAGAGAGGTAAGATTACATCAGACCGTACGATCTGCGTCACAGAGAGGTAAGATTATACCAGACCGTACGACCTGCGTCATAGAGAGGTAAGATTAAACCAGACCGTACGACCTGCGTCACAGAGAGGTAAGAGTACATCAGACCGTACGACCTGCGTCACAGAGAGGTAAGATTATACCAGACCGTACGACCTGCGTCACAGAGAGGTAAGAGTACATCAGACCGTACGACCTGCGTCACAGAGAGGTAAGATTAAACCAGACCGTACGACCTGCGTCACAGAGAGGTAAGATTAAACCAGACGGTACGACCTGCGTCACAGAGAGGTAAGAGTACATCAGACCGTACGACCTGCGTCACAGAGAGGTAAGATTAAACCAGACCGTACGACCTGCGTCACAGAGAGGTAAGATTAAACCAGACCGTACGACCTGCGTCACAGAGAGGTAAGATTACACCAGACCGTACGACCTGTACCACAGAGAGGTAAGAGTACATCAGACCGTACGACCTGCGTCACAGAGAGGTAAGATTAAACCAGACCGTACGACCTGCGTCACAGAGAGGTAAGATTAAACCAGACCGTACGACCTGCGTCACAGAGAGGTAAGATTACACCAGACCGTACGACCTGTACCACAGAGAGGTAAGATTACACCAGACCGTACGACCTGCGTCACAGAGAGGTAAGATTACACCAGACCGTACCTGTACCACAGAGAGGTAAGATTACACCAGACCGTACGACCTGCGTCACAGAGAGGTAAGATTACACCAGACCGTACGACCTGTACCACAGAGAGGTAAGATTACACCAGACCGTACGACCTGTACCACAGAGAGGTAAGATTAAACCAGACCGTACGACCTGTACCACAGAGAGGTAAGATTACACCAGACCGTACGACCTGTACCACAGAGAGGTAAGATTACACCAGACCGTACGACCTGTACCACAGAGAGGTAAGATTACACCAGACCGTACGACCTGTACCACAGAGAGCGAAGATTACGCCCGCCTATACAACAGCGGAATAGGACCACACTGCATTGACATTGGCACTGAGCTACCGACCTGAACTTGGCCTTGGTGAGGGCTTTCACGAAGGAGGCGTTGAGCTTCTTCTCGCCGAACATCGAGTATCGATGGAGGAAGGAGAGCACGTTGGCGAAGTAGCCATAGTGGGCGTTCAGCGACCACGTGACTAGTTTGTCTTGGCTCAGCACGGAGCAAACGTCCACGTGGTGCCTATGACCTGTATAGACAGACATCACATTACACAGTGCACAGTATCAGTGTTATAGCTGGCTAGCCGATGATGTGCGGAGGGGAGGGGGGGCTGCTGGCTGAAGCCACCACGACACAATGAGTTACTTACCTAGCAGGATGTGTATGGTTGCCGTGACAACGTCGGTGGTACCCATGACGGTGTGTGCGGTCTGGTTCAGGGACCCTGCCAAGCCAACCGGACAACTAACTCATTACTTAGACACTGCTTTTTGTGTACAAGACAGAATACCAATGAGAGGATTAGCACCTTGATCATATAAACATGATATTGTAATAAGCACTGAGCTGGTTGACACAGCAGTTTACAGGGGTGAGGCGCTGTACTGACCGACGGGCAGTATTCCCAGCGGGACGGCCGGCCTGGCAGGGCTGGCGCCAGGCTTGGTCATGTCCACGTGGTGGTCGTGCTGTGCCCTGGTCAGCAGTCCGCTCATCACCTTGTTGACGGTCCCATCGCCGCCCATGCACACCACACTGCACACAAGGACCAACACATACCCCACCAATTACAATGCGAACACATGATAATAATGTTTATTTCAAACTGTAGGCACCAGGCCCATGGTAAAAAAATTGAAACATTTAATTTGCGACAAAGCACAACATTTTACAATAGAAAACCCAAAAGCCATTAAGTGAAATCTCAAGGTAAATATGCTTCTTTATATAGTTGAATTGCACATTTAACAAATAGGGCTAGGTTATGAAGTTTTCCTTTATCATTTGAAGACATTAAATTACAAAAATCTACAAGGTTGCAATATTGGAGGTCTTTTCTAGATATATACTTATATACTTATAAGATATATATCTTAACGGTAAGTAAAAAGGACATTTGACCACAATATGAAACTCGTCTAGCTTTAACTGTAGACCATTTTCTTCCAGGCAGTATTTACATGTGACATCATTTGCCTCATGCTTTCTTAACAAATACATTCCACATGATCAACGCTAAGTGATCTGGGAGATCGTTTGCAGTTTTTGGAAGCAACAAAAACCTCGGTTAAAAGGTGTCTTTATATTAGATCGCTTCATAAATGCATGAGACAGATGATGGCTTCATAAATGCATGAGACAGATGATGGCTTCATAAGTGCATGAGACAGATGATGGCTTCATAAGTGCATGAGCCAAATGATGGCTTCATAAGTGCATGAGCCAGATGATGGCTTCATAAGTGCATGAGACAGATGATGGCTTCATAAATGCATGAGACAGATGATGGCTTCATAAGTGCATGAGCCAAATGATGGCTTCATAAGTGCATGAGACAGATGATGGCTTCATAAGTGCATGAGCCAGATGATGGCTTCATAAGTGCATGAGACAGATGATGGCTTCATAAGTGCATGAGCCAAATGATGGCTTCATAAGTGCATGAGACAGATGATGGCTTCATAAGTGCATGAGCCAGATGATGGCTTCATAAGTACATGAGCCAAATGATGGCTTCATAAGTGCATGAGCCAGATGATGGCTTCATAAGTGCATGAGCCAGATGATGGCTTCATAAGTGCACGAGACTTACGTAACGCAAAAATAGCTTCTACCTTTGTTCGTTTAATGCTCAACCACCCACCTATCCATGTCTATAGGACTAGATGAATCAGTATAGTCACCCACCTATCCATGTCTATAGGACCAGATGAATCAGTATAACCACCTATATATGCCTATAGGACCAGATGAATCAGTACAACCACCCACCTATCCATGTCTATAGGACCAGATGAATCAGTACAACCACCCACCTATCCATGTCTATAGGACCAGATGAATCAGTACAACCACCCACCTATCCATGTCTATAGGACCAGATGAATCAGTATAACCACCTATATATGCCTATAGGACCAGATGAATCAGTACAACCACCCACCTATCCATGTCTACAGGACCAGATGAATCAGTATAACCACCTATATATGCCTATAGGACCAGATGAATCCGCAAAACCACCTATATATGCCTATAGGACCAGATGAATCAGTACAACCACCCACATCTATAGGATCAGATGGATCAGTACAACCACCCACCTATCCATGTCTATAGGACCAGATGAATCAGAATAACCACCTGTATATGCTTATAGGACCAGATGAATCAGTACAACCCCCCACCTAACTATGTCTATGTCTATAGGACCAGGTGAATCAGTATAACCACCCACCTATCCATGTCTATAGGACCAGATGAATCAGTACAACCACCCACCTAACCATATCTATGTCTATAGGACCAGGTGAATCAGTACAACCACCCACCTATCCATGTCTATAGGACCAGATGAATCAGTACAACCACCCACTTATCCATGTCTATAGGACCAGATAATCAGTATAACCACCTATATATGCCTATAGGATCAGATGAATCAGTACAACCACCCACCTATCCATCTCTATAGGACCAGATGAATCAGCATAACCACCCACCTATCCATGTCTATAGGACCGGACGAATCAGTACAACCACCCACCTATCCATGTCTACAGGACTAGATGAATCAGTACAACCACCCACATATCCATATCTATAGGACCAGGTGAATCAGTATAACCACCTATATATGCCTATAGGACTAAATGAATCAGTACAACCACCCACCTAACCATATCTATGTCTATAGGACCAGGTGAATCAGTATAACCACCCACATATCCATATCTATAGGACCAGGTGAATCAGTATAACCACCTATATATGCCTATAGGACTAAATGAATCAGTACAACCACCCACCTAACCATATCTATGTCTATAGGACCAGGTGAATCAGTATAACCACCCACATATCCATATCTATAGGACCAGATGGATCAGTACAACCACCCACCTAACCATATCTATGTCTATAGGACCAGGTGAATCAGTATAACCACCCACATGTCCATATCTACAGGACCAGGTGAATCAGTATAACCACCTATATATGCCTATAGGACTAAATGAATCAGTACAACCACCCACCTAACCATATCTATGTCTATAGGACCAGGTGAATCAGTATAACCACCCACATATCCATATCTATAGGACCAGATGGATCAGTACAACCACCCACCTATCCATGTCTATAGGACCAGGTGAATCAGTATAACCACCTATATATGCCTATAGGACTAAATGAATCAGTACAACCACCCACCTATCCATGTCTATAGGACCAGATGAATCAGTATAACCACATATATATGCCTATAGGACCAGATGAATCAGTACAACCCCCCACCTAACTATGTCTATAGGACCAGGTGAATCAGTACAACCACCCACCTATCCATCTCTATAGGACCAGATGAATCAGTACAACCACCCACCTATCCATATCTATAGGACCAGATGGATCAGTACAACCACCCACCTATCCATGTCTATAGGACCAGATGAATCAGTACAATCACACACCTATCCATGTCTATAGGACCAGATGAATCAGTACAATCACACACCTATCCATGTCTATAGGACCAGATGAATCAGTATAACCACCTATAGATGCCTATAGGACCAGATGAATCAGTACAACCACCCACCTAACCATATCTATGTCTATAGGACCAGGTGAATCAGTATAACCACCCACATATCCATATCTATAGGACCAGATGGATCAGTACAACCACCCACCTATCCATGTCTATAGGACCAGATGAATCAGTATACCCACTATATATGCCTATAGGACCAGATGAATCAGTACAACCACCCACCTGACCATGTCTATAGGACCAGATGAATCAGCATAACCACCCACCTATCCATGCCTATAGGACCAGATGAATCAGTACAACCACCCACCTATCCATGTCTATAGGACCAGATGAATCAGTATACCCACTATATATGCCTATAGGACCAGATGAATCAGTACAACCACCCACCTGACCATGTCTATAGGACCAGATGAATCAGCATAACCACCCACCTATCCATGTCTATAGGACCAGATGAATCAGTACAACCACCCACCTATCCATGTCTATAGGACCAGATGAATCAGTACAACCACCCACCTATCCATGTCTATAGGACCAGATGAATCAGCATAACCACCCACCTATCCATGTCTATAGGACCAGATGAATCAGTACAACCACCCACATATCCATGTCTATAGGACCAGATGAATCAGTATACCCACCTATCCATGTCTATAGGACCAGATGAATCAGTACAACCACACACCTATCCATGTCTATAGGACCAGATGAATCAGTATAGCGACCCACATATCCATATCTATAGGACCAGATGAATCAGTATAGCGACCCACATATCCATATCTATAGGACCAGATGAATCAGTACAACCACCCACCTATCCATGTCTACAGGACCAGATGAATCAGTACAACCACACACCTATCCATGTCTACAGGACCAGATGAATCAGTATAGCGACCCACATATCCATATCTATAGGACCAGATGAATCAGTATAGCGACCCACCTATCCATGTCTATAGGACCAGATGAATCAGTATAGCGACCCACCTATCCATGTCTATAGGACCAGATGAATCAGTATAGCGACCCACATATCCATGTCTATAGGACCAGATGAATCAGTATAGCGACCCACCTATCCATGTCTATAGGACCAGATGAATCAGCACAACCACCCACCTATCCATGTCTATAGGACCAGATGAATCAGTATAGCGACCCACCTATCCATGTCTATAGGACCAGATGAATCAGTATAGCGACCCACCTATCCATGTCTATAGGACCAGATGAATCAGCACAACCACCCACCTATCATAGTTGTCAAGGTCCAGATGAATCAGTTCCTGTTTAATGTGCTCATTGTGGTTCACCTCTGAAGAAACGACAAAAATACAGATTTCATTTTCAAATAAATTGCCAGGGAACAAAGCACTGAAATCGTGCGTAGAACGGTCCTCGGTTTACTGGCCGTAGTGATTTCTGGCCTTCAGTTATCAGTACGCGAAGAGGCCTGGGTTAGATACATGCGCCCGTATACCTGTGAGGTCTGGCTGTAGGTTGGCCACAGTGAATAGTGGCAGGACGCTCGTCTTGTAGACGTTGCGAGCGTCCCTCTTACCGGCGAACGGCTGCATAAAGAGCTTCACTCGCCTAGGGCGCTCCGTGAATCCTGGAACACGTGGTTACATAGTTAAAGAGCTTCACTCGCTCAGGGCGCTCGGTGAACCCTGGAACACGTGGTTACATAGTTAAAGAGCTTCACTCGCTCAGGGCGCTCCGTGAATCCTGGAACACGTGGTTACATAGTTAAAGAGCTTCACTCGCTTAGGGCGCTCCGTGAACCCTGGAACACGTGGTTACATAGTTATTGAGCTTCACTCGCATAGGGCGCTCCGTGAATCCTGGAACACGTGGTTACATAGTTAAAGAGCTTCACTCGCTCAGGGCGCTCCGTGAATCCTGGAACACGTGGTTACACAGTTAAAGAGCTTTACTCGCTTAGGGCGCTCCGTGAACCTTGGAACACGTGGTTACATAGTTAAAGAGCTTCACTCGCTTAGTGCGCTCCGTGAACCCTGGAACACGTGGTTACATAGTTAAAGAGCTTCACTCGCTTATGGCTCTCCGTGAACCCTGGAACACGTGGTTACATAGTTAAAGAGCTTCACTCGCTCAGGGCGCTCCGTGAATCCTGGAACACGTGGTTACATAGTTAAAGAGCTTTACTCGCTTAGGGCGCTCCGTGAACCCTGGAACACGTGGTTACATAGTTAAAGAGCTTCACTCGCTTAGTGCGCTCCGTGAACCCTGGAACACGTGGTTACATAGTTAAATAGCTTCACTCGCTTACGGCTCTCCGTGAACCCTGGAACACGTGGTTACATAGTTATTGAGCTTCACTCGCCCAGGGCGGGTTATACCTCAGGGAGCCTGTTCAATGTGTGAAATGGTCCTGCAGTGCTATACCTGTGAGGGCCTGTTTAATGTATGAAATGGTCCTGCAGTGCTATACCTCAGAGGGCCTGTTCAATGTGTGAAATGGTCCTGCAGTACTATACCTGAGAGGGCCTGTTCAATGAGCGAAATTGTCCTGCAGTGCTATACCTCAGAGGCCTGTTCAATGTGTGAAATGGTCCTGCAGTGCTATACCTCAGAGGGCCTGTTCAATGTGTGAAATGGTCCTGCAGTACTATACCTGTGAGGGCCTGTTTAATGTATGAAGGGGTCCTGCAGTGCTATACCTCAGAGGGCCTGTTCAATGTGTGAAATGGTCCTGCAGTACTATACCTGAGAGGGCCTGTTCAATGAGCGAAATTGTCCTGCAGTGCTATACCTCAGAGGCCTGTTCAATGTGTGAAATGGTCCTGCAGTGCTATACCTCAGAGGGCCTGTTCAATGTGTGAAATGGTCCTGCAGTACTATACCTGAGAGGGCCTGTTCAATGAGCGAAATGGTCCTGCAGTGCTATACCTCAGAGGCTTGTTCAATGTGTGAAATGGTCCTGCAGTGCTATACCTCAGAGGGCCTGTTCAATGTGTGAAATGGTCCTGCAGTACTATACCTGAGAGGGCCTGTTCAATGAGCGAAATTGTCCTGCAGTGCTATACCTCAGAGGCCTGTTCAATGTGTGAAATGGTCCTGCAGTGCTATACATCAGAGGCCTGTTCAATGTGTGAAATGGTCCTGCAGTACTATACCTGAGAGGGCCTGTTCAATGTGTGAAATGGTCCTGCAGTACTATACCTGAGAGGGCCTGTTCAATGTGTGAAATGGTCCTGCAGTACTATACCTGAGAGGGCCTGTTCAATGTGTGAAATGGTCCTGCAGTGCTATACCTGAGAGGGCCTGTTCAATGTGTAAAATGGTCCTGCAGTGCTATACCTCAGAGGGCCTGTTCAATGTGTGAAATTGTCCTCCAGTACTATACCTGAGAGGGCCTGTTCAATGTGTGAAATGGTCCTGCAGTACTATACCTGAGAGGGCCTGTTCAATGTGTGAAATGGTCCTGCAGTACTATACCTGAGAGGGCCTGTTCAATGTGTGAAATGGTCCTGCAGTACTATACCTGAGAGGGCCTGTTCAATGTGTGAAATGGTCCTGCAGTGCTATACCTGAGAGGGCCTGTTCAATGTGTGAAATGGTCCTGCAGTACTATACCTGAGAGGGCCTGTTCAATGTGTGAAATGGTCCTGCAGTGCTATACCTGAGAGGGCCTGTTCAATCCTAAGTGCCCACATGCGGCAGATGTCGTCACTTGGGTGACCCAGCAGAATGGTGCGCCTCCGATACCTGGCAGGGTCCTTCTTGTAGTATGTGTGGACATTGAAGCCCTGAAACGTACACGGCGAGCCACACCGACACCATGACATGGCGAGCCACACCGACACCATGACACGGCGAGCCACACCGACACCATGACACGGCGAGCCACACTGACACCATGACATGGCGAGCCACACCGACACCATGACATGGCGAGCCACACCGACACCATGACATGGCGAGCCACACCGACACCATGACATGGCGAGCCACACCGACACCATGACATGGCGAGCCACACCGACACCATGACACGGCGAGCCACACCGACACCATGACATGGCGAGCCACACCGACACCATGACATGGCGAGCCACACCGACACCATGACATGGCGAGCCACACCGACACCATGACACGGTGAGCCACACCGACACTATGACAAGGGGAGCCACACCGACACCATGACATGGCGAGCCACACCGACACCATGACATGGCGAGCCACACCGACACCATGACACGGCGAGCCACACCGACACCATGACATGGCGAGCCACACCGACACCATGACATGGCGAGCCACACCGACACCATGACATGGTGAGCCACACCGACACTATGACAAGGGGAGCCACACCGACACCATGACATGGCGAGCCACACCGACACCATGACATGGCGAGCCACACCGACACCATGACATGGCGAGCCACACCGACACCATGACATGGCGAGCCACACCGACACCATGACATGGCGAGCCACACCGACACCATGACATGGCGAGCCACACCGACACCATGACATGGCGAGCCACACCGACACCATGACATGGCGAGCCACACCGACACCATGACATGGCGAGCCACACCGACACCATGACATGCTCATCTTTGTTTGTTCTTCAATCGTTGTTTGTTACGGTAGGTCACGACAGGTCGAGGTCATTGAAGATTAGTGGTCTTTATAAAGGTTAATAAATAAACTTTGGAGAAGTAACTTTATACAAGGGGAATATCGGTCAAGTATCAACATAGAACAATACATCTTTGGCAATTAGACTTCAGACGCAGGCAAAATCTGCAATGTTTAGACTATAGAGCACCAGTTGTGCTGGCCTGTGAGTATTGGTAAGTGAGCACTAAACAAATACCAAGCTTCATATTTCATAAATATGTACTAGAGGCCTTTGTTACCGATTGCTTGTACCTGACACACGCCTTCGCCCTCCTGCTGAGTAGCTCGTCTCATTCTCTGAATTTTAACACCGATGATGTCTCTAAATGTGACACAGTTGTCTTCCAATGAACCTATAGATGAGGATCCAACAGTACTGATTGTCTAGGGATGGCTTTAGATCATTCAGTGTAAATTCAACATGGAAGAATGTATCTATGATTTACTCACACATATATATAAATACATATATTATGCATTTAACATCATAATTTATAAAAAGCTAGGAATACATTTATGTCATAAACCAGTTAACATTATAAATGGGCTTTGAAGTGCCTGCATATCTGCCATGTTACATGTTACACTTAATATGAATATGTTCACTGTGGTCACTTGCAATGATGACCAAAGTCTGACCTGTATCAGCATCTTCATCGCTTAGTTTGCGTTCCCTAGTTCCACTTCTTGCCCTCTGGATCCAGCTTCCAGATTTCTTTTTCCTCACTTTATTTGACAGGGAGACATATTTACTGGTCTAAAAATATTATAATATATCATCCATCATTTGTGTTCTTCAGTATGATTGTTATATTGATTGCCATTTACAATTTACTGGCTAAAAAAACTATATCTATATGAAAATAAATATTACTATAGTTCTGTTCCTCTATAGGCTAAAACTTTAAATATGGTCTATCCTAAAAAATTATTACCTTTACTTGATCCAGTAAGTGATTCCCAGCACAATCCCTTTTCTGTCATCATGACATCATATCCAGTTCCTTCAATGTCGAAAATCCCTTTCAGATTCCCTTGCCATTCACACTTATCATTTTGTGTTGTAGTGTCCACAGCTGTGGTCATTTTTAATGGAGTTTCACTGTCTTTAGAATTAGTCTTTACACTCCTGCCCTTATTCTTCCGCTCTCTGTCACTAACAGAGTTTAATACATTGTGTTTTATTTCTTTGCCAACCTCCATGTCATAAATGTTTGTATCATCCAACTTCTGAGTGAATCCATTCTCACATTCTGATTCATTAAAACTTTCGTCAAATGCATGGACAGTGTTTACTCCATTCTCCTTCAACTGTTCTCTTGAAGCACCATCTCTGTTAGAATGCTGCTGATTTTGGGAGCTGGAACAATCTTGATCCAGGTCCCTCTCCAATGATATCCAACCATCTTTCCTCACTTTCTCAGATTTTTGTGTCCGTGCCTTTATCCTTCTAAGTCTCCTTTCTTCAATAGGTACTTCAATTACTTCTTCTGCTTCCCTTCCAGGTAAAGAATATTCTCCCTCAGCTCCACTTCTTAAGGACTGAGTTTCAACAAGTTCAGTTCTTTCAGTGTATCTAAGTTTCCACTGCTTAATGCCTTTACTGGTAGAAAGAGGTCGCATAGAGCCTGATTCCTTACTGTGCCGATCACTCCTATGCTCCCAGTCTGCTGGCATGGACTTTTCTTTGCTTAGCACTGGATTATCCTGGTGACATCCTCTTTGGATAACTGTTACTCTATCATATCTATTACAAGTATCCTCTTCCATTTCACCAGTTAACTGCTGTATCTCTTCTTCATTAACTGAATCACATCTAAGTTCCTGTACTGTATCATAGTTATCAGTTGTTCTTTTTTTATCTTCTCTGATTTTCTTCTTATTTCTATTTTTATAAGGTGTATCTGATGTTTGTACATTTAATGACATATCTTTATCTCTATCATATACATCCATATCAGATATATGGTTTGGTTTTACACCTTTTGCTGATGGAAATGACTTAAACTGATTGACATCATCATTGCCACAGACTTTCTCTTCAAATTCAGCCAAATTTACCTTCTTTTTTCTCTTTAACTTTTCTTCAACAGGCTTTACTTCTGCAGTTTCGTTTTCAACTTTTTTCTTAAGCCTTCTATCTTTTACTTTAAATGACACTTTAGTTTCAGAATTTAGTCTTTCACTTAAATGTTGTTCTGTGGTATTTTCAGTTATGGATATATTATTTTTAAGTCTTGATGCAGATTTTTTTTGATGTTGACTTAATAGTTCATCATATCGGTCTGGAATGATTTCATTAGCATTTGATAATTGGCTAGCTGAAATATCCTGACTTGCATATGAATCCTCATGATGATGTTCATAACTGTCATTGGTAATTCCCAGTTTTGATGAAGATTCTTGAGTTCTTTGCAATCTCCTTTTGGCTCTTGTCTTCCTTGGTTCACTATAATCAGATGAGATAGCAGCTGCCCTGTCATCACCTTCGCCGGCCCCAGGTCGAGAACCCTGATGGTCCCTCCTGTTGTGTGGATCTGTGCTTCTCACCCTCCTCTCGGACCTCTGCCTCTGCCGCCCCTCACTGCGCTTGCCCCCCTCACCCTCGCCCTCGGCAGCCTCTCCGACTTGGCCAACCTGTGCATCTCGTTGTGGTCGCGAAGTTTCTGGCACTGGTTTAGCAGTTCTCTTGCCTTTTCGTTTCCGCACAACCGGTCTTGAGTCTACTTCATTTTCAATGTCTGAGATCTCGCTGAAGTGCTCCATACTTTGACGCAGACTATCACCAAAGCTAAATACTTCCCATAGTACTCAGATACTCCTGCTGCCACCTCACTGACACTGGCGACGTTCCGCAGTCTGCCTTGTGTATTCCGGAAGTAACTCCATAGAAGCGAAGACGCGCAGCAGGTCCGCACTCGTCAACAGTGAGCTGGTTCCTGCACCTTGGCGCGTGCCTGCTTAATGCGCTCCCCGCATGGTGGCGCACCATTCCTGACACGCTTGTGCCCCTGCTGTCGACTGGGGCCCAAGGCCAAGCTCCGTAGTGTGTGTTTTTTTTAATGCAAACCCGGACCAATTAGCCAATTCCAAGGCCTCTAAACTGATTCCTTTTCATATTGAGAACAAATTCTACGCCCGCGTCCAATTTCGGTTACAGGCTACCGAACTTCTAGATTTTGAACGACATTGCATAGGGGGAGGGGGGGGGGGGGGGCAAGTTTCCATTTCACCGTAAACTGGGAAGTAGGAAAATAATTCTTCCTGAACTGGGAATGGGGTACTGGCTGACCGTCGTCATTAATTTATGTCATGTATCCGCCCTTCCTATGTGTACTGGGAGTTATCCTGTTTAATTAATTCGTCGTGGCCTGCGAATAAAAAACTGTACTCTTCGTGATCTGGGAACACCACCCAGAAACATCGACATTCGGCACTGAGAAGTTTGAAGAATCGACATTATAGACACTGCATGGACCCCCCCCCCCCCCCACCCCCTTACCAGACCGCTGCATACGATCACAAGGACATATTTTCATTTGTTGCTTGCATATCCTCTAAATAATCAAACCATATCTGGCATATCTGGATCCGACCCTGAAACGGCCACCCTATCCAGATTTTTTGGATCCGCCCCTGAATACCCCTTCTACCGTGGAACCCTCCCAAACACGGCATTGTACTGAGCATTGAACCCCGTTCGCGAGATTATAAGGGGCGCACGGTAACCACTGCGCTACCGAACCGGCTTTATATTAGACTTGCATCAAATAGTTCAAATATATATAAAGATAAACTTAATTTTACGTCACTTTTTACCGCCAAACTTTCGTTGTGCTGGAGCCACCAACACGCTGGGGACATGGAGGGAGGGACAACACACCGACTTGGCGCAAGTGCCCCCAGGCAAGCCCGCTTCTCTAGGGGCACAACGGTAACAATGTTAAAATCCTTCGACGTTAGTAGGGAATCGGCTGTAGCTTTTATTATAATGTGGGCACGTACAATAATAGTGCTTACGTATTCTATATACCCTGTTCTATCTTCTGACATCAAGAAAGTGTGTCAACACTATATAGTTGCAGTCATATTTTCGCGAACAGATGTTGGAGCATACGACTTTTGCCTACCAACGGCCATGCGTATATGCAGCGCCACCTGGCGAATCCCGCCACCATTTGAACGATTTGTAGCCTGGGTCCCAAACTTTGTAACAGTCAATGACCTGTGAAAGAGGGCGCTGCTGTTGTCCTTAAGTACAAAGTGAGCGACTGACAACGCCCTCTAGCGGAGAGTCATATGCTAACGGAACCAAGTCGCTTTCACAGGTACCGGCATCCGCCGGGAACAGTCGTGTGCTCCAACATATCTTCGCGAAAATATAACCGAAACAACCTAGTGTCGATACACTTTATTGATGTCAGATGATAGAACAAGGTATATAGAATACGTAAACACTATGATTGATATGACACGCTGGGGACTGGGAGGGAGAGACAACACACCGACCAGGGTGTTGTGCTGGAGCCACCAACACGCTGGGGACTGGGAGGGAGAGACAACACACCGACCAGGGTGTTGTGCTGGAGCCACCAACACGCTGGGGACTGGGAGGGAGAGACAACACACCGACCAGGGTGTTGTGCTGGAGCCACCAACACGCTGGGGACTGGAAGGGAGAGACAACAAACCGACCAGGGTGTTGTGCTGGAGCCACCAACACGCTGGGGACTGGGAGGGAGAGACAACACACCGACCAGGGTGTTGTGCTGGAGCCATGAACACGCTGGGGACTGGGAGGGAGAGACAACACACCGACCAGGGTGTTGTGCTGGAGCCACCAACACGCTGGGGACTGGGAGGGAGAGACAACACACCGACCAGGGTGTTGTGCTGGAGCCACCAACACGCTGGGGACTGGGAGGGAGAGACAACACACCGACCAGGGTGTTGTGCTGGAGCCACCAACACGCTGGGGACTGGGAGGGCGAGACAACACACCGACCAGGGTGTTGTGCTGGAGCCACCAACACGCTGGGGACTGGGAGGGAGAGACAACACACCGACCAGGGTGTTGTGCTGGAGCCACCAACACGCTGGGGACTGGGAGGGAGAGACAACACACCGACCAGGGTGTTGTGCTGGAGCCACCAACACGCTGGGGACTGGGAGGGAGAGACAACACACCGACCAGGGTGTTGTGCTGGAGCCACCAACACGCTGGGGACTGGGAGGGAGAGACAACACACCGACCAGGGTGTTGTGCTGGAGCCACCAACACGCTGGGGACTGGGAGGGAGAGACAACACACCGACCAGGGTGTTGTGCTGGAGCCACCAACACGCTGGGGACTGGGAGGGAGAGACAACACACCGACCAGGGTGTTGTGCTGGAGCCACCAACACGCTGGGGACTGGGAGGGAGAGACAACACACCGACCAGGGTGTTGTGCTGGAGCCACCAACACGCTGGGGACTGGGAGGGAGAGACAACACACCGACCAGGGTGTTGTGCTGGAGCCACCAACACGCTGGGGACTGGGAGGGAGAGACAACACACCGACCAGGGTGTTGTGCTGGAGCCACCAACACGCTGGGGACTGGGAGGGAGAGACAACACACCGACCAGGGTGTTGTGCTGGAGCCATGAACACGCTGGGGACTGGGAGGGAGAGACAACACACCGACCAGGGTGTTGTGCTGGAGCCACCAACACGCTGGGGACTGGGAGGGAGAGACAACACACCGACCAGGGTGTTGTGCTGGAGCCATGAACACGCTGGGGACTGGGAGGGAGAGACAACACACCGACCAGGGTGTTGTGCTGGAGCCACCAACACGCTGGGGACTGGGAGGGAGAGACAACACACCGACCAGGGTGTTGTGCTGGAGCCACCAACACGCTGGGGACTGGGAGGGAGAGACAACACACCGACCAGGGTGTTGTGCTGGAGCCACCAACACGCTGGGGACTGGGAGGGAGAGACAACACACCGACCAGGGTGTTGTGCTGGAGCCACCAACACGCTGGGGACTGGGAGGGAGAGACAACACACCGACCAGGGTGTTGTGCTGGAGCCACCAACACGCTGGGGACTGGGAGGGAGAGACAACACACCGACCAGGGTGTTGTGCTGGAGCCACCAACACGCTGGGGACTGGGAGGGAGAGACAACATACCTATACAACGCCGGTCGGTGCGCTTTATCACCAGTAGGACGTGTTTTTTGTCGATAACGAGCAGCTATGACTGTTACCTCATCAGTTTGCAAGGTTAGAGATATGTGGCAATACTGTTCTAGATAGGCAAAATGGTAGACTTGATGGTTCGCGGAAATATTTGACTATTAGTAAGTTAATCGACGCTATTGATGTCAAAGATGCTTGGAGACATTTACATGTTATGACTTTGTTAGTAAGATGAGAAGCCGGATAGACTACGTGTTCTTATCGTCTCCCCTGTGCAGTATTCTATTAAGCTGCAAAATAGTAAAGGTGCCATATATCCCTGATCATAAGGCTGTAATATGTAAGCTTAAATCGGCAATGGAACGCGGTAATGTATACTGGAAACTAAATACAGCAGTATTGCAAAAGGTAGAATATAGGGTTTGTATTCAAAGAATTATAGAGGAGACAAAAATAATGTATGAGAAAGATCTAAATGCAAGAAATTTGTACGGATTAAGGAATCTTTTATAGCATATTGTATGAATCGTAATAACGCTAAATGTCAGCGAATAAAAGCACTTCAGACGCAGATAACAGAGTGCGAGAATGCCTTGTTAAAGTGTAGTGCTGGAGAGCGTATTAGCCTGTTTAACCTTCGAAAGGCTCTGGAGAGTGAAATGGAAGATGTTTTCGAAACTGAGGCCAAAGGAGCGCAAGTGAGATCGAGAGCAAAGTATATAGAAAAGGGAGAGAAAAATACAAAATATTTTCTGGGGCTTGAGCATCAGAGGCAATGCAATAACACTATTTATGGATGCAAGGGCTCAGATGCAAATATTGCGATGGAAACAGAAGCTGTCAGACTGTTAAAAGAGGTTGTATAAAGTACTATTTACGTCTAAGGCTGTAACAGGCGCAGAAATCGATGACTATATGAACGGTATCGACATAAGCCACATGGCTCAGCGCTGTGACTTAAGCAGCTGCGATGGCCTAATATCATTACAAGAGTGTCATGTAGCTATAAAGAATATTAGACAGAATAAGAGTCCTGGAATCGACGGTCTTCCCATCGAATATGATACTGTCTTCTGGGAAGACGTCGAACACCTTGTAGTGAGTTCTTTTAATGAGGGCTATAGAGACGGCAAATTGTCAAACTTACAGAAACGCGCCGTTATTTCCTTCAAGTTGATGCATAAAAGCGAAGATCGAGCAGATTTAAAAAACTATCGGCCAATTAGCCTAACAAATGTCGACTATCGCATACTTGCTCTTTGTCCTGGCGAGTAGGCTGCAAAAAGTGATTGACAAGCTAATTGGTGAGCACCAGAGTGCATATATAAAAGGTAGATTTATAGGGCTAAATATAAGATCAATCACAGATATTATAGAGAAGGTAAATAAGGATAATTTGCACGGGATATTGCTAATGCTGGATTTCCGAAAAGCGTTTGACTCACTTGAATAGAACTTTATGACAGAGACGCCAAAGGGATTTGGCTTTGGGACAGATTTTATTGGCCGGATTACAACCTTGTACTCTGATGCAATAATGACTATAAGGTTGAACGGGTGGATTAGAGAAGAATTCATGATACAAAGGGGGATTCGCCCAGGCTGTCCCGTATCCGTTCTGCTATATATACTATGCACCGAAGTACTAGCCATTAACACTGTAAACTGCAAGCAGATCGAAGATCTTCAGTTAAAATATGGCGGTAAATCGACCGAGCAAAAAAATTCGCAACTGGCTGATGACTGTTCGTTGTTACTGAAAAAGGTGGAAGATATAGAACCGGCTTTAATTGTTGTAAATGACTTTGGTAGAGTATCTGGTCTTACACTAAATACGGATAAGACATACGGCATACTACTAGGCACGGAAAGAGCGAAATATATGCCACGTGCAGGCATACAATGGCTCTCCGGCCCGTTCAAATATCTTGGTGTATATATATCTGGAAACAAGAAAGAACGCACAAAACTTAATTGGGAGAGTAAACTAAGCAAATTGCAACGTTTGCTTGACAATTGGCGACGCAGAAATTTAACAATATTTTTTGTTACAAACGTTCGACGTCAACGCATTGAGACCGTTCTACAAGTCTCGCATAATTGATATAGAGGATTTCAAATTTAATTTCAAACTTTTCCATAGAATCATAGCATGTGGAAGCTACCTTTTTAAATGTAACATTAAGGCGGGCCTTAAGCGACAAGTGTCTGTAGGGCGGGCCCCAAGCGACAAGCGTCCGTAGGACGGGCCCCAAGCGACAAGCGTCCGTAGGACGGGCCCCAAGCGACAAGCGTCCGTAGGACGGGCCCCAAGCGACAAGCGTCCGTAGGGCGGGCCCCAAGCGACAAGCGTCCGTAGGACGGGCCCCAAGCGATAAGCGTCCGTAGGGCGGGCCCCAAGCGACAAGCGTCCGTAGGACGGGCCCCAAGCGACAAGCGTCCGTAGGACGGGCCCCAAGCGACAAGCGTCCGTAGGGCGGGCCCCAAGCGACAAGCGTCCGTAAGACGGGCCCCAAGCGACAAGCGTCCGTAGGGCGGGCCCCAAGCGACAAGCGTCCGTAGGACGGGCCCCAAGCGACAAGCGTGAGTAGGGCGGGCCCCAAGCGACAAGCGTCCGTAGGACGGGCCCCAAGCGACAAGCGTGAGTAGGGCGGGCCCCAAGCGACAAGCGTCCGTAGGACGGGCCCCAAGCGACAAGCGTCCGTAGGGCGGGCCTTAAGCGACAAGTGTCCGTAGGACGGGCCCCAAGCGACAAGCGTCCGTAGGACGGGCCCCAAGCGACAAGCGTCCGTAGGGCGGGCCCCAAGCGACAAGCGTCCGTAGGGCGGGCCCCAAGCGACAAGCGTCCGTAGGGCGGGCCTTAAGCGACAAGTGTCCGTAGGACGGGCCCCAAGCGACAAGCGTCCGTAGGGCGGGCCTTAAGCGACAAGCGTCCGTAGGACGGGCCCCAAGCGACAAGCGTCCGTAGGGCGGGCCCCAAGCGACAAGCGTCCGTAGGACGGGCCCCAAGCGACAAGCGTCCGTAGGGCGGGCCCCAAGCGACAAGCGTCCGTAGGACGGGCCCCAAGCGACAAGCGTCCGTAGGACGGGCCCCAAGCGACAAGCGTCCGTAGGACGGGCCCCAAGCGACAAGCGTCCGTAGGGCGGGTCCCAAGCGACAAGCGTCCGTAGGACGGGCCCCAAGCGACAAGCGTCCGTAGGACGGGCCCCAAGCGACAAGCGTCCGTAGGACGGGCCCCAAGCGACAAGCGTCCGTAGGACGGGCCCCAAGCGACAAGCGTCCGTAGGGCGGGCCCCAAGCGACAAGCGTCCGTAGGACGGGCCCCAAGCGACAAGCGTCCGTAGGACGGGCCTTAAGCGACAAGCGTCCGTAGGGCGGGCCCCAAGCGACAAGTGTCCGTAGGGCGGGCCCCAAGCGACAAGTGTCCGTAGGACGGGCCCCAAGCGACAAGCGTCCGTAGGGCGGGCCTTAAGCGACAAGCGTCCGTAGGGCGGGCCCCAAGCGACAAGCGTCCGTAGGACGGGCCCCAAGCGACAAGCGTCCGTAGGGCGGGCCCCAAGCGACAAGCGTCCGTAGGACGGGCCCCAAGCGACAAGCGTCCGTAGGACGGGCCCCAAGCGACAAGCGTCCGTAGGACGGGCCCCAAGCGACAAGCGTCCGTAGGGCGGGTCCCAAGCGACAAGCGTCCGTAGGACGGGCCCCAAGCGACAAGCGTCCGTAGGACGGGCCTTAAGCGACAAGCGTCCGTAGGGCGGGCCCCAAGCGACAAGCGTCCGTAGGACGGGCCCCAAGCGACAAGCGTCCGTAGGACGGGCCCCAAGCGACAAGCGTCCGTAGGGCGGGCCCCAAGCGACAAGCGTCCGTAGGACGGGCCCCAAGCGACAAGCGTCCGTAGGACGGGCCTTAAGCGACAAGCGTCCGTAGGGCGGGCCCCAAGCGACAAGTGTCCGTAGGACGGGCCCCAAGCGACAAGTGTCCGTAGGGCGGGCCCCAAGCGACAAGTGTCCGTAGGACGGGCCCCAAGCGACAAGCGTCCGTAGGGCGGGCCTTAAGCGACAAGCGTCCGTAGGGCGGGCCCCAAGCGACAAGCGTCCGTAGGACGGGCCCCAAGCGACAAGCGTCCGTAGGGCGGGCCCCAAGCGACAAGCGTCCGTAGGACGGGCCCCAAGCGACAAGCGTCCGTAGGACGGGCCCCAAGCGACAAGCGTCCGTAGGACGGGCCCCAAGCGACAAGCGTCCGTAGGACGGGCCCCAAGCGACAAGCGTCCGTAGGGCGGGTCCCAAGCGACAAGCGTCCGTAGGACGGGCCTTAAGCGACAAGCGTCCGTAGGGCGGGCCCCAAGCGACAAGCGTCCGTAGGACGGGCCCCAAGCGACAAGCGTCCGTAGGACGGGCCCCAAGCGACAAGCGTCCGTAGGGCGGGCCCCAAGCGACAAGCGTCCGTAGGACGGGCCCCAAGCGACAAGCGTCCGTAGGACGAGCCTTAAGCGACAAGCGTCCGTAGGGCGGGCCCCAAGCGACAAGTGTCCGTAGGGCGGGCCCCAAGCGACAAGTGTCCGTAGGACGGGCCCCAAGCGACAAGCGTCCGTAGGACGGGCCCCAGGCGACAAGCGTCCGTAGGAGGGGCCCCAAGCGACAAGCGTCCGTAGGACGGGCCCCAAGCGACAAGTGTCCGTAGGGCGGGCCCCAAGCGACAAGCGTCCGTAGGACGGGCCCCAGGCGACAAGCGTCCGCAGGACGGGCCCCAAGCGACAAGCGTCCGTAGGGCGGGCCCCAAGCGAGAAGCGTCCGTAGGGCGGGCCTTAAGCGACAAGTGTCCGTAGGACGGGCCCCAAGCGACAAGCGTCCGTAGGACGGGCCCCAAGCGACAAGTGTCCGTAGGACGGGCCCCAAGCGACAAGCGTCCGTAGGACGGGCCCCAAGCGACAAGCGTCCGTACGGCGGGCCCCAAGCGACAAGCGTCCGTAGGACGGGCCCCAAGCGACAAGCGTCCGTAGGGCGGGCCTTAAGCGACAAGTGTCCGTAGGACGGGCCCCAAGCGACAAGCGTCCGTAGGGCGGGCCCCAAGCGACAAGCGTCCGTAGGACGGGCCCCAAGCGACAAGCGTCCGTAGGACGGGCCCCAAGCGACAAGCGTCCGTAGGGCGGGCCCCAAGCGACAAGCGTCCGTAGGACGGGCCCCAAGCGACAAGCGTCCGTAGGGCGGGCCCCAAGCGACAAGCGTCCGTAGGACGGGCCCCAAGCGACAAGCGTCCGTAGGACGGGCCCCAAGCGACAAGCGTCCGTAGGACGGGCCCCAAGCGACAAGCGTCCGTAGGGCGGGCCCCAAGCGACAAGCGTCCGTAGGACGGGCCCCAAGCGACAAGCGTCCGTAGGACGGGCCCCAAGCGACAAGCGTCCGTAGGACGGGCCCCAAGCGACAAGCGTCCGTAGGACGGGCCCCAAGCGACAAGCGTCCGTAGGACGGGCCCCAAGCGACAAGCGTCCGTAGGGCGGGCCCCAAGCGACAAGCGTCCGTAGGACGGGCCCCAAGCGACAAGCGTCCGTAGGACGGGCCCCAAGCGACAAGCGTCCGTAGGGCGGGCCCCAAGCGACAAGCGTCCGTAGGGCGGGCCCCAAGCGACAAGCGTCCGTAGGGCGGGCCCCAAGCGACAAGCGTCCGTAGGGCGGGCCCCAAGCGACAAGCGTCCGTAGACGCTCTCGTAGGGCACACTGACAGAACACCCTCACAGAATACATTCATATGGCACACTGACAGAACACCCTCACAGAACACATTCATATGGCACACTGACAGAACACCCTCACAGAACACATTCATATGGCACACTGACAGAACACCCTCACAGAACACACTCATAGGGCACTCTGACAGGACACACTCACAGGGCACTCTGACAGAACACACTCACAGGGCACTCTGACAGAACACACTCACAGGGCACTCTGACAGAACACACTCACAGGGCACTCTGACAGAACACACTCACAGGGCACTCTGACAGAACACACTCACAGGGCACTCTGACAGAACACACTCACAGGGCACTGACAGAACACACTCACAGGGCACTCTGACAGAACACACTCACAGGGCACTCTGACAGAACACACTCACAGGGCACTTGGACAGAACACACTCACAGGACACTTGGACAGGACACACTCCCAGGGCACTCTGACAGAACACACTAACAGGGCACCCTCACATGGCACACTCACAGGGCACCTGTACAGGGCACCCTCACAAGGCACTCTGACAGAACACACTTACAGGGCACTCTGACAGAACACACTAACAGGGCATCCTCGCAGGGCACACTCACAGGGCACTCTGACAGAACACACTAACAGGGCACCCTCACAGGGCACACTCACAGGGCACCTGTACAGGGCACCCTCACAGGGCGCACTCCCAGGGCACTTTGACCGAACACACTCACAGGGCACTCTGACAGAACACACTAACAGGGCACCCTCACAGGGCACACTCACAGGGCACACTCACAGGGCACTCTGACAGAACACACTCACAGGGCACTCTGACAGAACACACTCACAGGGCACTCTGACAGAACACACTCACAGGGCACTCTGACAGAACACACTCACATGGCACTTGGACAGAACACACTCACAGGGCACTTGGACAGGACACACTCACAGGGCACTCTGACAGAACACACTAACAGGGCACCCTCACAGGGCACACTCACAGGGCACCTGTACAGGGCACCCTCACAGGGCACACTCACAGGGCACTCTGACAGAACACACTCACAGGGCACTCTGACAGAACACACTAACAGGGCACCCTCACAGGGCACACTCACAGGGCACTCTGACAGAACACACTAACAGGGCACCCTCACAGGGCACACTCACAGGGCACCTGTACAGGGCAACCTCACAGGACACACTCACAGGGCACTCTGACAGAACACACTCACAGGGCACTCTGACAGAACACACTAACAGGGCACCCTCACAGGGCACACTCACAGGGCACACTCACAGGGCACTCTGACAGAACACACTAACAGGGCACCCTCACAGGGCACTCTGACAGAACACACTAACAGGGCACCCTCACAGAACACACTCACAGGGCACTCTCACAGGGCACTCTGACAGAACACACTCGCAGGGCACCTTCACAGGGCATGATATCACATTACGTTACAAACAGACATACATAGCACACCGACATATATAACGAGAATGTCAAGCGTAGCTTGAGAAGGGAGTCGAAAATCTGGGGATAAGTGCAACCGGAATATATATAGCGAGTGCCGACTATGTACATGCATTACTGACAGAGTATAGGCCGAAATGTCAGCGCGCCGTGAGTCATTTGGCGTATCGAAGCTTTATAATGGGATCGGCCATGTTAAATTTTTTTGTTTCTTTGCGTGCAATGCACTGGTCTGATTTGAATGGTATTTTCCACAAATGATGTCAGTAATATTGGTACCTATTCCACGACATACAGGAAGTCTATCTGCATTTATGTAGGCACAGCGATTTTTCTGCATTTTTATTCGGGTCAAATTTAACCATCCAATAGCTCGAAAACTATAAATGTGAGGTGAAATCTGAGACCAGGTTTCTTTTGTGCCTCTCTTAGAAGAATACTTTGAGACAAACGTTGAGACAGATCTGTTCTTGGGCAGAGGTACTACAGTGGCTTCCGCTAGGCCCATGGCAACTCACATTAAGTAATCGACACACGTGATGTTTCACAATATCTAGAGCGCTTTATATATAGTGCACCAAACCATCGGGGTTCGAGCCCCGCTGTGGTCATGTCTGTGTGGTCGAAGGATAAAGATCCCTTCTCTTTCTTCGCAAAGAGTAGGGGGTTACCCCGGGGACATGGCTCCACTCTCCCTTCCTTCTCCCATTGACACGATATGACGAAAAGTGGTTAAAGCGTCCTGAATATACAACCAACAACCAACCAGACTATTGGGACACGGAGACTTACCATTAGGAAGCCGTTTTATTACTTTCAATTTCCGCGATGTTCATATCTCGATTTAAATTGCTAAAATGAACAAAGGGCATGAAGGTCATTGGATCAAAAGGCAAATGCCCATGAGACAGTACATCTTTGAAAACGAATGTACGAGGACAGATGACTACGTCTGTTGAAGAACGCGCTGCTATACGGGTATTATCAGCGCTGCTATACGGGTATGATCAGCGCTGCTATACGGGTATTATCAGCGCTGCTATACGGGTATTATCAGCGCTGCTATACGGGTATTATCAGCGCTGCTATACGGGTATGATCAGCGCTGCTATACGGGTATTATCAGCGCTGCTATACGGGTATGATCAGCGCTGCTATACGGGTATTATCAGCGCTGCTATACGGGTATTATCAGCGCTGCTATACGGGTATGATCAGCGCTGCTATACGGGTATTATCAGCGCTGCTATACGGGTATTATCAGCGCTGCTATACGGGTATGATCAGCGCTGCTATACGGGTATTATCAGCGCTGCTATACGGGTATTATCAGCGCTGCTATACGGGTATTATCAGCGCTGCTATACGGGTATGATCAGCGCTGCTATACGGGTATGATCAGCTCTGCTATACGAGTATTATCAGCGCTGCTATACGGGTATTATCAGCGCTGCTATACGGGTATGATCAGCGCTGCTATACGGGTATGATCAGCGCTGCTATACGGGTATTATCAGCGCTGCTATACGGGTATGATTAGCGCTGCTATACGGGTATGATCAGCGCTGCTATACGGGTATTATCAGCGCTGCTATACGGGTATGATCAGCGCTGCTATACGGGTATGATCAGCGCTGCTATACGGGTATTATCAGCGCTGCTATACGGGTATTATCAGCGCTGCTATACGGGTATGATCAGCGCTGCTATACGGGTATGATCAGCGCTGCTATACGGGTATGATCAGCGCTGCTATACGGGTATTATCAGCGCTGCTATACGGGTATGATCAGCGCTGCTATACGGGTATTATCAGCGCTGCTATACGGGTATGATCAGCGCTGCTATACGGGTATGATCAGCTCTGCTATACAAGTATTATCAGCGCTGCTATACGGGTATTATCAGCGCTGCTATACGGGTATGATCAGCGCTGCTATACGGGTATGATCAGCGCTGCTATACGGGTATGATCAGCGCTGCTATACGGGTATTATCAGCGCTGCTATACGGGTATTATCAGCGCTGCTATACGGGTATTATCAGCGCTGTTATAGGGTATGATCAGCGCTGCTATACGGATATTATCAGCGCTGCTATAGGGGTATGATCAGCGCTGCTATACGGGTATGATCAGCGCTGCTATACGGGTATTATCAGCGCTGCTATACGGTATGATCAGCGCCGATATACGGGTATGATCAGCGCTGCTATACGGGTATTATCAGCGCTGCTATACGGGTATTATCAGCGCTGCTATACGGGTATGATCAGCGCTGCTATACGGGTATGATCAGCTCTGCTATACGAGTATTATCAGCGCTGCTATACGGGTATTATCAGCGCTGCTATACGGGTATGATCAGCGCTGCTATACGGGTATGATCAGCGCTGCTATACGGGTATTATCAGCGCTGCTATACGGGTATGATCAGCGCTGCTATACGGGTATTATCAGCGCTGCTATACGGGTATTATCAGCGCTGCTATACGGGTATGATCAGCGCTGCTATACGGGTATGATCAGCGCTGCTATACGGGTATTATCAGCGCTGCTATACGGGTATGATCAGCGCTGCTATACGGGTATGATCAGCGCTGCTATACGGGTATGATCAGCGCTGCTATACGGGTATTATCAGCGCTGCTATACGGGTATGATCAGCGCTGCTATACGGGTATTATCAGCGCTGCTATACGGGTATTATCAGCGCTGCTATACGGGTATGATCAGCGCTGCTATACGGGTATGATCAGCTCTGCTATACAAGTATTATCAGCGCTGCTATACGGGTATTATCAGCGCTGCTATACGGGTATGATCAGCGCTGCTATACGGGTATGATCAGCGCTGCTATACGGGTATGATCAGCGCTGTTATAGGGGTATGATCAGCGCTGCTATACGGGTATGATCAGCGCTGCTATACGGATATTATCAGCGCTGCTATAGGGGTATGATCAGCGCTGCTATACGGGTATGATCAGCGCTGCTATACGGGTATGATCAGCGCTGCTATACGGGTATGATCAGCTCTGCTATACAAGTATTATCAGCGCTGCTATACGGGTATTATCAGCGCTGCTATACGGGTATGATCAGCGCTGCTATACGGGTATGATCAGCGCTGCTATACGGGTATGATCAGCGCTGTTATAGGGGTATGATCAGCGCTGCTATACGGGTATGATCAGCGCTGCTATACGGATATTATCAGCGCTGCTATAGGGGTATGATCAGCGCTGCTATACGGGTATGATCAGCGCTGCTATACGGGTATTATCAGCGCTGCTATACGGTATGATCAGCGCCGATATACGGGTATGATCAGCGCTGCTATACGGGTATTATCAGCGCTGCTATACGGTATGATCAGCGTCGCTATACTGGTATGATCAGCGCTGCTATACGGGTATTATCAGCGCTGCTATACGGGTATGATCAGCGCTGCTATACGGGTATGATCAGCGCTGCTATACGGGTATGATCAGCGCTGCTATACGGGTATTATCAGCGCTGCTATACGGTATGATCAGCGCTGCTATACGGGTATGATCAGCGCTGCTATACGGGTATGATCAGCGCTGCTATACGGGTATGATCAGCGCTGCTATACGGTATGACCAGCGCTGCTATACGGTATGATGCGCGCCGCTATACGGGTATGATCAGCGCTGCTATACGGGTATTATCAGCGCTGCTATGCGATATGATCAGCGCTGCTATACGGGTATTATCAGCGCTGCTATACTGGTATGATCAGCGCTGCTATACGATATGATCAGCGCTGCTATACGGGTATTATCAGCGCTGCTATACGGGTATGATCAGCGCTGCTATACGGGTGTGATCAGCGCTGCTATACGGGTATGATCAGCGCTGCTATACGGGTATGATCAGCGCTGCTATACGGGTATTATCAGCGCTGCTATACGGTATGACCAGCGCTGCTATACGGGTATGATCAGCGCTGCTATACGGGTATGATCAGCGCTGCTATACGGGTATTATCAGCGCTGCTATACGGTATGATCAGCGCTGCTATACGGGTATGATCAGCGCGGCTATACGGGTATTATCAGCGCTGCTATACGGGTATGATCAGCGCTGCTATACGGGTATTATCAGACGTGGATTACGGTGAACCCTCAAGAGTGACAGGTGAGGCTTTGGGAAATGTACATTGCGTCTCTCGCTGCCGAAACCAATATATTAGCTGGCTTAAGCCGGTGTCCCATGCGGAAATGCCCCCCACCCCCGCACATGCCTTCCCTGTCTCTATCATAATGGCACCGTACGCACATATAGAGCGGAGAGGGGCTCAATATCATGTATCTTTCCGCATGGGGGGGACTCTCCGCATCGGGGCGGGGGGGGGGGGGGTGCCAGTCCATATTGGATGGAATAATCTGTTCAAGTGCTATTGTATTATTGCATGCTATACGGATTACGACAATGCAGGTATGTCATTTGCCAAGGATTTAACGCTACACATGACATCAATCGCAATCTGTTTTGCCAGATTGCCCTCACGTTTCATTGTGCAGACCGCGGTATGCGACAATTACGAGGCGGCATTCGAGGAGGCCTCAAGGTTCAGGTTTCATACAAGGAAGATTTGGTCACCTTGAGTCTCAATTTGCCAGTACATTTATGTTTGAGAGTACATTGTTGAATTTTTTTTATGTATAACGTATGTGAGATAATAGCATGACGTCATAAAAGTAGTTTATCTAATGTAGGCGTCTTTACGTTGTTGAGTAATATGAGTCGAAATAGTGTTGCCTTTCTTTGATGGGATTCATAGTAGGCCCTACAGCATGTACTGCTGGTCTTAAAATATTGACTGAATGACGAGCAATCATTGGCAGTCGGTGGCTATGTACTCTTTTCAAAAGGCGCAAATAGGTCCTTTGCTTCATATAATATCGACATATTGGCTTACAAGAGTGTTTCGTCAGCTGTGTTTCCGCGATATAAAGATGTCCTCAAGCTATTTAAAGCATTTAACGCTTCAGGCCGCTGTCCACATATGTGGCTCCTCCCTGCGGCCGATATGTAAATCCGCGCAAGACTTCATACACCACATACATGCCACATATATATACCACATATATACCACATATATACCACCTATATACAACATATATACCACATATATACCACATATAAATACCACATATATACCACCTATATACAACATATATACCACATATATACCTCATAAATACCACATACATACCACATACATACCACATATATATACCACATATATACCACATACATACCACATATATATACCAGATATATACCACATATATACCACCTATATACAACATATATACCACATATATACCGCATACATACCACATATATACCACATATATACCACATACATACCACATATATACCACATATATACCGCATATATACCACAAACATACCACATATATACCACATACATACCACATACATACCACATACATACTACATATATAGCACATATATACCACATTTATACCACATACATACCACATATATACCACACACATACCACATATATACCACATACATACCACATACATACTACATATATACCACATATATACCACATACATACCACATATATACCACATATATACCACATACATACCACATATATACCACAAACATACCACATATATACCACATACATACCACATGCATACCACATATATACCACATATATACCACATATATACCACATACATATATCACTTTCTACAAGAGCTACCGGTACATAAAAGTCTTTTGTGACTCGTAGGATCATGACATAGACCTCCCTTTCCCACCTGGGGCCGTATTTGTATTCAGTTAACGGCCAGCATAATTTCTGTAAAACATATCGTAGATTCAATATTATAGCTGTACTGAATGTTAAGCGGAGCGGTTAGTACCCAATACATGGTGCTGGTTGCATGACTCGTCACATCACTAACGCTTGCTGATGAGTACTGGTGAGTACTGGTGAGTACTGGCGAGTACTACTGAGAACTGGTGGGTACTGGTGAGTACTGGTGAGTACTGGTGAGTACTGGCGAGTACTACTGAGAACTGGTGGGTACTGGTGAGTACTGGTGAGTACTGGTGAGTACTGGTGAGTACTTGTGAAAACTTGTGAGTACTGGTGAGTACTGGGGAGTACCGGTGAGAACTACTGAGTACTGCTGAGTACTGGTGAGTAATGCTGAGTACTGGTGAGTACTGGTGAGTAATGCTGAGTACTTCTGAGTATTGGTGAGTACTTGCAGTGACATTGGAAGCATCTTTGGCGGATGCACGTAGGCGGGGTGGGGATAGGGGGTTAGAGGGGGAACTTGAGTATAAATACATGTAATACATCGGATAGTGGCATTTAGAAGATGCACCCCTCTAGATCCGCCCCTGTATGGAGAAACAAGATAAAGACGATGAGCTATGTAGCTACTGCGGCAAGGGTGCCGTCTTTAGACAGGACTACTATATTATTACTTTTTAACTCTGAGCTTGTCTTAGTCTCGTCTGCAGTTGTCGGCGGGAAGAAGCCTAATTGCGTGCTGCGTGTAACAAGGTCAGCAGTAACACTATCACCCATATACATTCCTAAAGTTGACAGGCTATTAATTTGGCGCCGAACGTCATCAGCCCAGCACCCAGCGGCGCGGGGGCAGCGGGGAGAGGGGGGGGGGAGACGGGACTTGCCGAGGGACATTGGGGTGGCAGGGTGGAGGCGGCATCACGGGTGGGTGCCCCGTGGAGAGAGGAGATGGCACTGGGAGGGGCGGGGGGTGACGGCGGCGTCACGGTTAGACGGACACAGGGTCAGACAGGCTCCGCCGACCACAACCCAAGCAGGCATCCAGGCTCCTACGTGACTCCCTGCCCCACCTCGTGTCCCCGTCTCTCTGTCTACATGTGTCCCTGCCCCACCTCGTGTCCCCGTCTCTCTGTCTACATGTGTCCCTGCCCCACCTCGTGTCCCTCTCTCTCTCTGTCTACATGTGTCCCTGCCCCACCTCGTGTCCCCGTCTCTCTGTCTACATGTGTCCCTGCCCCACCTCGTGTCCCCGTCTCTCTGTCTACATGTGTCCCTGCCCCACCTCGTGCCCCTCTCTCTCTCTGTCTACATGTGTCCCTGCCCCACCTCGTGTCCCCGTCTCTCTGTCTACATGTGTCCCTGCCCCACCACGTGTCCCCGTCTCTCTGTCTACATGTGTCCCTGCCCCACCACGTGTCCCCCTCTCTCTGTCTACATGTGTCCCTGCCCCACCTCGTGTCCCCGTCTCTCTGTCTACATGTGTCCCTGCCCCACCTCGTGCCCCCTCTCTCTGTCTAAATGTGTCCCTGCCCCACCTCGTGTCCCCCTCTCTCTGTCTACATGTGTCCCTGCCCCACCTCGTGTCCCCCTCTCACTGTCTACATGTGTCCCTGCCCCACCTCGTGCCCCCCTCTCTCTGCCTACATGTGTCCCTTCCCCACCTCGTGCCCCCCTCTCTCTCTGTCTACATGTGTCCCGTCCCCACCTCGTGTCCCCCTCTCTCTGTCTACATGTGTCCCTGCCCCACCTCGTGTCCCCCTCTCTCTGTCTACATGTGTCCCTTCCCCACCTCGTGTCCCCCTCTCTCTGTCTACATGTGTCCCGTCAGCACCTCGTGTCCCCCTCCCTCTCTATCTACATGTGTCCCGTCCCCACCTCGTGTCCCCCTCTCTCTGTCTACATGTGTCCCTTCCCCACCTCGTGTCCCCCTCTCTCTGTTTACATGTGTCCCTTCCCCACCTCGTGTCCCCCTCTCTCTGTCTACATGTGTCCCGTCAGCACCTCGTGTCCCCCTCTCTCTCTATCTACATGTGTCCCTGCCCCACCTCGTGCCCCCCTCTCTCTATCTACATGTGTCCCGTCCCCACCTCGTGTCCCCCTCTCTCTCTGTCTACATGTGTCCCTGCCCCACCTCGTGTCCCCGTCTCTCTGTCTACATGTGTCCCGTCCCCACCTCGTGTCCCCCTCTCTCTGTCTACATGTGTCCCGTCAGCACCTCGTGTCCCCCTCTCTCTCTATCTACATGTGTCCCTGCCCCACCTCGTGCCCCCCTCTCTCTATCTACATGTGTCCCGTCCCCACCTCGTGTCCCCCTCTCTCTCTGTCTACATGTGTCCCTGCCCCACCTCGTGTCCCCGTCTCTCTATCTACATGTGTCCCGTCCCCACCTCGTGTCCCCCTCTCTCTCTGTCTACATGTGTCCCTGCCCCAACTCGTGTCTCTCTCTCTCTGTCAACATGTGTCCCGTCCCCACCTCGTGTCCCTCTCTCTCTGTCAACATGTGTCCCTGCCCCACCTCGTGTCCCTCTCTCTCTGTCTACATGTGTCCCTGCCCCACCTCGTGCCCCCCTCTCTCTATCTACATGTGTCCCGTCCCCACCTCGTGTCCCCCTCTCTCTCTGTCTACATGTGTCCCTGCCCCACCTCGTGTCCCCGTCTCTCTATCTACATGTGTCCCGTCCCCACCTCGTGTCCCCCTCTCTCTCTGTCTACATGTGTCCCTGCCCCAACTCGTGTCTCTCTCTCTCTGTCAACATGTGTCCCGTCCCCACCTCGTGTCCCTCTCTCTCTGTCAACATGTGTCCCTGCCCCACCTCGTGTCCCTCTCTCTCTGTCTACATGTGTCCCTTCCCCACCTCGTGTCTCTCTCTCTCTGTCAACATGTGTCCCGTCCCCACCTCGTGTCCCTCTCTCTCTGTCAACATGTGTCCCTGCCCCACCTCGTGTCCCTCTCTCTCTGTCTACATGTGTCCCTGCCCCACCTCGTGTCCCCCTCTCTCTGTCTACATGTGTCCCTTCCCCACCTCGTGTCGCCCCCTCTCTCTGTCTACATGTGTCCCTGCCCCAACTCGTGTCCCCCTCTCTCTGTCTACATGTGTCCCTTCCCCACCTCCTGCCCCTCTCTCTCTCTGTCTACATGTGTCCCTTCCCCACCTCGTGCCCCCCTCTCTCTCTGTCTGCATGTGTCCCGTCCCCACCTCGTGTCCCCCTCTCTCTGTCTACATGTGTCCCTTCCCCACCTCGTGTCCCCTTCTCTCTGTCTACATGTGTCCCTTCCCCACCTCGTGTCGCCCCCTCTCTCTGTCTACATGTGTCCTTGCCCCACCTCGTGTCCCCCTCTCTCTGTCTACATGTGTCCCTTCCCCACCTCGTGCCCCTCTCTGTCTACATGTGTCCCTGCCCCACCTTGTGTCCCCCTCTTTCTGTCTACATGTGTCCCTTCCCCACCTCGTGTCCCCCTCTCTCTGTCAACATGTGTCCCGTCCCCACCTCGTGTCCCTCTCTCTCTGTCAACATCTGTCCCGTCCCCACCTCCTGCCCCTCTCTCTCTCTGTTTACATGTGTCCCTTCCCCACCTCGTGTCCCCCTCTCTCTGTCTACATGTGTCCCGTCAGCACCTCGTGTCCCCCTCTCTCTCTATCTACATGTGTCCCTGCCCCACCTCGTGCCCCCCTCTCTCTATCTACATGTGTCCCGTCCCCACCTCGTGTCTCCCTCTCTCTCTATGTACATGTGTCCCTGCCCCACCTCGTGTCCCCGTCTCTCTGTCTACATGTGTCCCGTCCCCACCTCGTGTCCCCCTCTCTCTGTCTACATGTGTCCCGTCAGCACCTCGTGTCCCCCTCTCTCTCTATCTACATGTGTCCCTGCCCCACCTCGTGCCCCCCTCTCTCTATCTACATGTGTCCCGTCCCCACCTCGTGTCCCCCTCTCTCTCTGTCTACATGTGTCCCTGCCCCACCTCGTGTCCCCGTCTCTCTATCTACATGTGTCCCGTCCCCACCTCGTGTCCCCCTCTCTCTCTGTCTACATGTGTCCCTGCCCCAACTCGTGTCTCTCTCTCTCTGTCAACATGTGTCCCGTCCCCACCTCGTGTCCCTCTCTCTCTGTCAACATGTGTCCCTGCCCCACCTCGTGTCCCTCTCTCTCTGTCTACATGTGTCCCTGCCCCACCTCGTGCCCCCCTCTCTCTATCTACATGTGTCCCGTCCCCACCTCGTGTCCCCCTCTCTCTCTGTCTACATGTGTCCCTGCCCCACCTCGTGTCCCCGTCTCTCTATCTACATGTGTCCCGTCCCCACCTCGTGTCCCCCTCTCTCTCTGTCTACATGTGTCCCTGCCCCAACTCGTGTCTCTCTCTCTCTGTCAACATGTGTCCCGTCCCCACCTCGTGTCCCTCTCTCTCTGTCAACATGTGTCCCTGCCCCACCTCGTGTCCCTCTCTCTCTGTCTACATGTGTCCCTTCCCCACCTCGTGTCTCTCTCTCTCTGTCAACATGTGTCCCGTCCCCACCTCGTGTCCCTCTCTCTCTGTCAACATGTGTCCCTGCCCCACCTCGTGTCCCTCTCTCTCTGTCTACATGTGTCCCTGCCCCACCTCGTGTCCCCCTCTCTCTGTCTACATGTGTCCCTTCCCCACCTCGTGTCGCCCCCTCTCTCTGTCTACATGTGTCCCTGCCCCAACTCGTGTCCCCCTCTCTCTGTCTACATGTGTCCCTTCCCCACCTCCTGCCCCTCTCTCTCTCTGTCTACATGTGTCCCTTCCCCACCTCGTGCCCCCCTCTCTCTCTGTCTGCATGTGTCCCGTCCCCACCTCGTGTCCCCCTCTCTCTGTCTACATGTGTCCCTTCCCCACCTCGTGTCCCCCTCTCTCTGTCTACATGTGTCCCTTCCCCACCTCGTGTCGCCCCCTCTCTCTGTCTACATGTGTCCCTGCCCCACCTCGTGTCCCCCTCTCTCTGTCTACATGTGTCCCTTCCCCACCTCGTGCCCCTCTCTCTGTCTACATGTGTCCCTGCCCCACCTTGTGTCCCCCTCTTTCTGTCTACATGTGTCCCTTCCCCACCTCGTGTCCCCCTCTCTCTGTCAACATGTGTCCCGTCCCCACCTCGTGTCCCTCTCTCTCTGTCAACATCTGTCCCGTCCCCACCTCCTGCCCCTCTCTCTCTCTGTCTACATGTGTCCCTGCCCCACCTCGTGTCCCCCTCTCTCTCTATCTACATGTGTCCCTGCCCCACCACGTGTCCCCCTCTTTCTGTCTACATGTGTCCCTTCCCCACCTCGTGTCCCCCTCTCTCTGTCAACATGTGTCCCGTCCCCACCTCGTGTCCCTCTCTCTCTGTCAACATCTGTCCCGTCCCCACCTCCTGCCCCTCTCTCTCTCTGTCTACATGTGTCCCTGCCCCACCTCGTGTCCCCCTCTCTCTCTATCTAAATGTGTCCCTTCCCCACCTCGTGTCCCCCTCTCTCTGTCTACATGTGTCCCTTCCCCACCTCGTGTCCCCCTCTCTCTGTCAACATGTGTCCCGTCCCCACCTCGTGTCCCTCTCTCTCTCTGTCTACATGTGTCCCTGCCCCACCTCGTGTCCCCCTCTCTCTCTGTCTACATGTGTCCCGTCCCCACCTCGTGTCCGTCTCTCTCTGTCTACATGTGTCCCTTCCCCACCTCGTGTCCCCCTCTCTCTCTGTCTACATGTGTCCCTGCCCCACCTCGTGTCCCCCTCTCTCTGTCTACATGTGTCCCGTCCCCACCTCGTGTCCCTCTCTCTCTGTCTATATGTGTCCCGTCCCCACCTCGTGTCCCCCTCTCTCTCTGTCTACATGTGTCCCTTCCCCACCTCGTGTCCCCCTCTCTCTGTCTACATGTGTCCCTGCCCCACCTCGTGTCCCCCTCTCTCTGTCTACATGTGTCCCTTCCCCACCTCGCGTCCCCCTCTCTCTCTGTCTACATGTGTCCCTTCCCCACCTCCTGCCCCTCTCTCTCTCTGTCTACATGTGTCCTTTGCCCACCTCGTGTCCCCCTCTCTCTCTGCTACATGTGTCCCTGCCCCACCTCGTGTCCCCCTCTCTCTGTCTACATGTGTCCCTTCCCCACCTCGTGTCGCCCCCTCTCTCTGTCTACAGGTGTCCCTGCCCCACCTCGTGTCCCCCTCTCTCTGTCAACATGTGTCCCGTCCCCACCTCGTGTCCCTCTCTCTCTGTCTACATGTGTCCCTGCCCCACCTCGTGTCCCCCTCTCTCTGTCTACATGTGTCCCTTCCCCACCTCGTGTCGCCCCCTCTCTCTGTCTACATGTGTCCCTGCCCCAACTCGTGTCCCCCTCTCTCTGTCTACATGTGTCCCTTCCCCACCTCCTGCCCCTCTCTCTCTCTGTCTACATGTGTCCCTTCCCCACCTCGTGCCCCCCTCTCTCTCTGTCTGCATGTGTCCCGTCCCCACCTCGTGTCCCCCTCTCTCTGTCTACATGTGTCCCTTCCCCACCTCGTGTCCCCTTCTCTCTGTCTACATGTGTCCCTTCCCCACCTCGTGTCGCCCCCTCTCTCTGTCTACATGTGTCCCTGCCCCACCTCGTGTCCCCCTCTCTCTGTCTACATGTGTCCCTTCCCCACCTCGTGCCCCTCTCTGTCTACATGTGTCCCTGCCCCACCTTGTGTCCCCCTCTTTCTGTCTACATGTGTCCCTTCCCCACCTCGTGTCCCCCTCTCTCTGTCAACATGTGTCCCGTCCCCACCTCGTGTCCCTCTCTCTCTGTCAACATCTGTCCCGTCCCCACCTCCTGCCCCTCTCTCTCTCTGTTTACATGTGTCCCTTCCCCACCTCGTGTCCCCCTCTCTCTGTCTACATGTGTCCCGTCAGCACCTCGTGTCCCCCTCTCTCTCTATCTACATGTGTCCCTGCCCCACCTCGTGCCCCCCTCTCTCTATCTACATGTGTCCCGTCCCCACCTCGTGTCTCCCTCTCTCTCTGTCTACATGTGTCCCTGCCCCACCTCGTGTCCCCGTCTCTCTGTCTACATGTGTCCCGTCCCCACCTCGTGTCCCCCTCTCTCTGTCTACATGTGTCCCGTCAGCACCTCGTGTCCCCCTCTCTCTCTATCTACATGTGTCCCTGCCCCACCTCGTGCCCCCCTCTCTCTATCTACATGTGTCCCGTCCCCACCTCGTGTCCCCCTCTCTCTCTGTCTACATGTGTCCCTGCCCCACCTCGTGTCCCCGTCTCTCTATCTACATGTGTCCCGTCCCCACCTCGTGTCCCCCTCTCTCTCTGTCTACATGTGTCCCTGCCCCAACTCGTGTCTCTCTCTCTCTGTCAACATGTGTCCCGTCCCCACCTCGTGTCCCTCTCTCTCTGTCAACATGTGTCCCTGCCCCACCTCGTGTCCCTCTCTCTCTGTCTACATGTGTCCCTGCCCCACCTCGTGCCCCCCTCTCTCTATCTACATGTGTCCCGTCCCCACCTCGTGTCCCCCTCTCTCTCTGTCTACATGTGTCCCTGCCCCACCTCGTGTCCCCGTCTCTCTATCTACATGTGTCCCGTCCCCACCTCGTGTCCCCCTCTCTCTCTGTCTACATGTGTCCCTGCCCCAACTCGTGTCTCTCTCTCTCTGTCAACATGTGTCCCGTCCCCACCTCGTGTCCCTCTCTCTCTGTCAACATGTGTCCCTGCCCCACCTCGTGTCCCTCTCTCTCTGTCTACATGTGTCCCTTCCCCACCTCGTGTCTCTCTCTCTCTGTCAACATGTGTCCCGTCCCCACCTCGTGTCCCTCTCTCTCTGTCAACATGTGTCCCTGCCCCACCTCGTGTCCCTCTCTCTCTGTCTACATGTGTCCCTGCCCCACCTCGTGTCCCCCTCTCTCTGTCTACATGTGTCCCTTCCCCACCTCGTGTCGCCCCCTCTCTCTGTCTACATGTGTCCCTGCCCCAACTCGTGTCCCCCTCTCTCTGTCTACATGTGTCCCTTCCCCACCTCCTGCCCCTCTCTCTCTCTGTCTACATGTGTCCCTTCCCCACCTCGTGCCCCCCTCTCTCTCTGTCTGCATGTGTCCCGTCCCCACCTCGTGTCCCCCTCTCTCTGTCTACATGTGTCCCTTCCCCACCTCGTGTCCCCCTCTCTCTGTCTACATGTGTCCCTTCCCCACCTCGTGTCGCCCCCTCTCTCTGTCTACATGTGTCCCTGCCCCACCTCGTGTCCCCCTCTCTCTGTCTACATGTGTCCCTTCCCCACCTCGTGCCCCTCTCTCTGTCTACATGTGTCCCTGCCCCACCTTGTGTCCCCCTCTTTCTGTCTACATGTGTCCCTTCCCCACCTCGTGTCCCCCTCTCTCTGTCAACATGTGTCCCGTCCCCACCTCGTGTCCCTCTCTCTCTGTCAACATCTGTCCCGTCCCCACCTCCTGCCCCTCTCTCTCTCTGTCTACATGTGTCCCTGCCCCACCTCGTGTCCCCCTCTCTCTCTATCTACATGTGTCCCTGCCCCACCACGTGTCCCCCTCTTTCTGTCTACATGTGTCCCTTCCCCACCTCGTGTCCCCCTCTCTCTGTCAACATGTGTCCCCTCCCCACCTCGTGTCCCTCTCTCTCTGTCAACATCTGTCCCGTCCCCACCTCCTGCCCCTCTCTCTCTCTGTCTACATGTGTCCCTGCCCCACCTCGTGTCCCCCTCTCTCTCTATCTAAATGTGTCCCTTCCCCACCTCGTGTTCCCCTCTCTCTGTCTACATGTGTCCCTTCCCCACCTCGTGTCCCCCTCTCTCTGTCAACATGTGTCCCGTCCCCACCTCGTGTCCCTCTCTCTCTCTGTCTACATGTGTCCCTGCCCCATCTCGTGTCCCCCTCTCTCTCTGTCTACATGTGTCCCTGCCCCACCTCGTGTCCCTCTCTCTCTGTCTACATGTGTCCCTGCCCCAACTCGTGTCCCTCTCTCTCTGTCTACATGTGTCCCGTCCCCACCTCGTGTCCGTCTCTCTCTGTCTACATGTGTCCCTTCCCCACCTCGTGTCCCCCTCTCTCTCTGTCTACATGTGTCCCTGCCCCACCTCGTGTCCCCCTCTCTCTGTCTACATGTGTCCCGTCCCCACCTCGTGTCCCCCTCTCTCTCTGTCTACATGTGTCCCTTCCCCACCTCGTGTCCCCCTCTCTCTGTCTACATGTGTCCCTGCCCCACCTCGTGTCCCCCTCTCTCTGTCTACATGTGTCCCTTCCCCACCTCGTGTCCCCCTCTCTCTCTGTCTACATGTGTCCCTTCCCCACCTCCTGCCCCTCTCTCTCTCTGTCTACATGTGTCCTTTGCCCACCTCGTGTCCCCCTCTCTCTCTGCTACATGTGTCCCTGCCCCACCTCGTGTCCCCCTCTCTCTGTCTACATGTGTCCCTTCCCCACCTCGTGTCGCCCCCTCTCTCTGTCTACAGGTGTCCCTGCCCCACCTCGTGTCCCCCTCTCTCTGTCAACATGTGTCCCGTCCCCACCTCGTGTCCCTCTCTCTCTGTCTACATGTGTCCCGTCCCCACCTCGTGTCCCCCTCTCTCTCTGTCTACATGTGTCCCTTCCCCACCTCGTGTCCCCCTCTCTCTCTGCTACATGTGTCCCTGCCCCACCTCGTGTCCCCCTCTCTCTCTGTCTACATGTGTCCCTTCCCCACCTCCTGCCCCTCTCTCTCTCTGTCAACATGTGTCCCGTCCCCACCTCGTGTCCCCCTCTCTCTCTCTGTCAACATGTGTCCCGTCCCCATCTCGTGTCCCTCTCTCTCTGTATACATGTGTCCCGTCCCCACCTCGTGTCCCCCTCTCTCTGTGAACATGTGTCCCGTCCCCATCTCGTGTCCCTCTCTCTCTGTCTACATGTGTCCCGTCCCCACCTCGTGTCCCCCTCTCTCTCTGTCTACACGTGTCCCTGCCCCAACTCGTGTCCCCCTCTCTCTCCATCTACATGTGTCCCTTCCCCAACTCGTGCCCCCCTCTCTCTGTCTACATGTGTCCCTGCCCCACCTCGTGTCCCCCTCTCTCTGTCTACATATGTCCCTGCCCCACCTCGTGTCCCTCTCTCTCTGTCTACATGTGTCCCTTCCCCACCTCGTGTCCCCCTCTCTCTGTCTACATGTGTCCCTTCCCCACCTCGTGTCCCCCTCTCTCTGTCAACATGTGTCCCGTCCCCACCTCGTGTCCCTCTCTCTCTGTCTACATGTGTCCCGTCCCCACCTCGTGTCCCCCTCTCTCTCTGTCTACATGTGTCCCTTCCCCACCTCGTGTCCCCCTCTCTCTCTGCTACATGTGTCCCTGCCCCACCTCGTGTCCCCCTCTCTCTCTGTCTACATGTGTCCCTTCCCCACCTCCTGCCCCTCTCTCTCTCTGTCTACATGTGTCCCTTCCCCACCTCGTGTCCCTCTCTCTCTGTCTACATGTGTCCCTGCCCCACCTCGTGTCCCCCTCTCTCTGTCTACATGTGTCACTTCCCCACCTCGTGCCCCCCTCTCTCGGTCTACATGTATCCCTGCCCCACCTTGTGTCCCCCTCTTTCTGTCTACATGTGTTCCTTCCCCACCTCGTGTCCCCCTCTCTCTGTCAACATGTGTCCCGTCCCCACCTCGTGTCCCTCTCTCTCTGTCTACATGTGTCCCGTCCCCACCTCGTGTCCCTCTCTCTCTCTGTCTACATGTGTCCCTGCCCCACCTCGTGTCCCCCTCTCTCTGTCTACATGTGTCCCGTCCCCACCTCGTGTCCCTCTCTCTCTGTCTACATGTGTCCCGTCCCCACCTCGTGTCCCTCTCTCTCTGTCTACATGTGTCCCTGCCCCACCTCGTGTCCCCCTCTTTCTCTGCTACATGTGTCGCTGCCCCACATCGTGTCCCCCTCTCTCTGTCTCCATATGTCCCTGCCCCACCTCGTGTCCCTCTCTCTCTGTCTACATGTGTCCCTTCCCCACCTCGTGTCCCCCTCTCTCTGTCAACATGTGTCCCGTCCCCACCTCGTGTCCCCCTCTCTCTCTGTCTACATGTGTCCCTGCCCCACCTCGTGTCCCCCTCTCTCTCTGTCTACATGTGTCCCTGCCCCAACTCGTGTCCCCCTCTCTCTGTCTACATGTGTCCCTGCCCCACCTCGTGTCCCCCTCTCTCTGTCTACATGTGTTCCTGCCCCACCTCGTGCCCCCTCTCTCTCTGTCTACATGTGTCGCTGCCCCACCTCGTGCCCCCTCTCTCTGTCTACATGTGTCCCTGCCCCACCTCGTGTCCCTCTCTCTCTATCTACATGTGTCCCTGTCCCACCTCGTGTCCCCCTCTCTCTCTGTCTACATGTGTCCCTGCCCCACCTCGTGTCCCCCTCTCTCTCTGCTACATGTGTCCCTGCCCCACCTCGTGTCCCCCTCTCTCTCTCTATGTACATGTGTCCCTGCCCCACCTCGTGTCCCCCTCTCTCTCTATCTACATGTGTCCCTTCCCCACCTCGTGTCCCCCTCTCTCTCTGTCTACACGTGTCCCTGCCCCACCTCGTGTCCCCCTCTCTCTGTCTACATGTGTCCCTTCCCCACCTCGTGTCCCCCTCTCTCTGTCAACATGTGTCCCGTCCCCACCTCGTGTCCCTCTCTCTCTGTCTACATGTGTCCCGTCCCCACCTCGTGTCCCCCTCTCTCTCTGTCTACATGTGTCCCTGCCCTACCTCGTGTCCCCCTCTCTCCCTATCTACATGTGTCCCTTCCCCACCTCGTGTCCCCCTCTCTCTCTGCTACATGTGTCCCTTCCCCACCTCGTGTCCCTCTCTCTCTGTCTACATGTGTCCCTTCCCCACCTCGTGTCCCCCTCTCTCTGTCAACATGTGTCCCGTCCCCACCTCGTGTCCCCCTCTCTCTGTCTACATGTGTCCCGTCCCCACCTCGTGTCCCCCTCTCTCTGTCAACATGTGTCCCGTCCCCACCTCGTGTCCCTCTCTCTCTGTCTACATATGTTACGTCCCCACCTCGTGTCCCTATCTCTCTGTCTACATGTGTCCCGTCCCCACCTCGTGTCCCCCTCTCTCTCTGTCTACATGTGTCCCTGCCCCACCTCGTGTCCCCGTCTCTCTGTCTACATGTGTCCCTGCCCCACCTCGTGTCCCCCTCTCTCTGTCAACATGTGTCCCGTCCCCAACTCGTGTCCCCCTCTCTCTCTGCTACATGTGTCCCTTCCCCACCTCGTGTCCCTCTCTCTCTGTCTACATGTGTCCCTGCCCCACCTCGTGTCCCCCTCTCTCTCTGTCTACATGTGTCCCTGCCCCACCTCGTGTCCCCCTCTCTCTGTCTACATGTGTCCCTTCCCAACCTCCTGTCCCCGTCTCTCTATCTACATGTGTCCCTTCCCCACCTCGTGTCCCGCTCTCTCTATCTACATGTGTCCCTTCCCCACCTCGTGCCCCCCTCTCTCTCTGCTACATGTGTCCCTTCCCCACCTCGTGTCCCTCTCTCTCTGTCAACATGTGTCCCGTCCCCACTTCGTGTCCCCCTCTCTGTGTCTACATATGTTACGTCCCCACCTCGTGTTCCCCTCTCTCTGTCTACATATGTTACGTCCCCACCTCGTGTCCCCCTCTCTCTCTGTCTACATGTGTCGCTGCCCCACCTCGTGTCCCCCTCTCTCTCTATCTACATGTGTCCCTTCCCCACCTCGTGTCCCCCTCTCTCTCTGCTACATGTGTCCCTTCCCCACCTCGTGTCCCTCTCTCTCTGTCAACATGTGTCCCGTCCCCACTTCGTGTCCCCCTCTCTCTGTCTACATATGTTACGTCCCCACCTCGTGTCCCTATCTCTCTGTCTACATGTGTCCCGTCCCCACCTCGTGTCCCCCTCTCTCTCTGTCTACATGTGTCCCTTCCCCACCTCGTGTCCCCCTCTCTCTCTGTCTACATGTGTCCCTGCCCCACCTCGTGTCCCCCTCTCTCTGTCTACATGTGTCCCTTCCCCACCTCCTGTCCCCCTCTCTCTGTCAACATGTGTCCCGTCCCCACCTCGTGTCCCTCTCTCTCTGTCTACATGTGTCCCGTCCCCACCTCGTGTCCCCCTCTCTCTCTGTCTACATGTGTCCCTGCCCCACCTCGTGTCCCCCTCTCTCTCTGTCTACAGGTGTCCCTGCCCCACCTCGTGTCCCCCTCTCTCTCTGCTACATGTGTCCCGTCCCCATCTCGTGTCCCTCTCTCTCTCTGTCTACATGTGTCCCTGCCCCACCTCGTGTCCCCCTCTCTCTCTGTCTACAGGTGTCCCTGCCCCACCTCGTGTCCCCCTCTCTCTCTGCTACATGTGTCCCGTCCCCACCTCGTGCCCCCCTCTCTCTCTGTCTACATGTGTCCCTGCCCCACCTCGTGTCCCCCTCTCTCTCTGTCTACAGGTGTCCCTGCCCCACCTCGTGTCCCCCTCTCTCTCTGCTACATGTGTCCCGTCCCCACCTCGTGCCCCCCTCTCTCTCTGTCTACATGTGTCCCGTCCCCACCTCGTGTCCCCCTCTCTCTGTCTACATGTGTCCCTTCCCCACCTCGTGTCCCCCTCTCTCTCTGCTACATGTGTCCCTTCCCCACCTCGTGTCCCTCTCTCTCTGTCTACATGTGTCCCGTCCCCACTTCGTGTCCCCCTCTCTCTGTCTACATATGTCCCGCCCCCATCTCGTGTCCCCCTCTCTCTCTGTCTACATGTGTCCCTTCCCCACCTCGTATCCTTCCCCCTCCCTTTCTGTCTACAGGTGTCCCTTCCCCATGGATTGTGGTCTGGACAGGATTGTTGTCTGGGCAGGACTGTCGTCTGCGTAGGAATGTGAGCTGTGTAGGACTGTGGTCTGGCCAGGACCGATGTCTGTTGAGGACAATGTTCTGTGTAGGACGGTGGTCTGTGTAGGACGATGGTCTGGGCAGGACTGTGGTATGTTTATGAATGTGGTATGTGTAGAACTGTGGTCTGTGTAGGACGGTGGTCTGTGTAGGACTGTGGTCTGTGTAGGACTGTGGTCTGTGTAGGACTGTGGTCTGTGTAGGACTGTGGTCTGTGTAGGACGGTGGTCTGTGTAGGACTGTGGTCTGTGTGGGACGGTGGTCTGTGTAGGACTGTGGTCTGTGTAGGACTGGGATCTGTGTGGGACTGGTTTGTGTAGGACTGTGGTCTGTGTAGGACGGTGGTCTGTGTAGGACTGGTCTGTGTAGGACGGTGGCCTGTGTGTGACTGTGGTCTGTGTAGGACGGTGGTCTGTGTAGGTCTGTGGTCTGGACAGGACTGTGGTCTGTGTTGGACTATGATCTGTGTAGGACGGTGGTCTGTGTAGGACTGTGTTATGTGCAGGACTGTGATCTGTGTAGGACTGGGATCTGTGTTGGACTGTGGTCTGTGTAGGACTGGGATCTGTGTGGGACTGTGGTTTGTGTAGGACTGTGGTCTGTGTAGGATGGTGGTCTGTGTAGGACTGTGGTCTGTGTAGGACGGTGGTCTGTGTAGGACTGTGGTCTGTGTAGGACTGGGATCTGTGTGGGACTGTGGTTTGTGTAGGACTGTGGTCTGTGTAGGACTGTGGTCTGTGTAGGACGGTGGTCTGTGTAGGACTCTGGTCTGTGTAGGACGGTGGTCTGTGTAGGACTGTGGTCTGTGTAGGACTGGGATCTGTGTGGGACTGTGGTTTGTGTAGGACTGTGGTCTGTGTAGGACTGTGGTCTGTGTGGGACGATGTTCTGTGTACGACTGTGGTCTGACCAGGACTGTGATCTGTGTGGGACTGTGGTCTGGGCAGGACTGTGATCTGTGTAGGACAGTGGTCTGTGTTGGACAGTGGTCTGTGTAGGACGGTGGTCTGTGTAGAACTGTGGTCTGTGTAGGACAGTGGTCTGTGCAGTACGGTGGCCTGTGTAAGAATGTGGTCTGTGTAGGACTGTGGTCTGTGTAGGACTGTGGTCTGTGTAGAACTGTGGTCTGGGCAGGACTGTGGTCTGTGTAGGACGGTGATCTGTGTAGGACTGGTCTGTGTAGGACGGTGGTCTGTGTTGGACTGTGGTCTGTGTAGGACTGTGGTCTGTGTAGGACGGTGGTCTGTGTTGGACTGTGGTCTGTGTAGGACGGTGGTCTGTGTAGGACTGTGGTCTGTGTAGGACTGTGGTCTGTGTAGGACTGTGGTTTGTGTAGGACTGTGGTCTGTGTAGGACTGTGGTCTGTGTAGGACCGTGGTCTGTGTAGGACGGTGGTCTGTGTAGGACTGTGGTATGTGTAGGACTGTGGTCTGTGTAGGACTGTGGTTTGTGTAGGACTGTGGTCTGTGTAGGACTGTGGTCTGTGTAGGACCGTGGTCTGTGTAGGACGGTGGTCTGTGTAGGACTGTGGTCTGTGTAGGACTGTGGTCTGTGTAGGACTGTGGTTTGTGTAGGACTGGTCTGTGTAGGACTGTGGTCTGTGTAGGACCGTGGTCTGTGTAGGACGGTGGTCTGTGTAGGACTGTGGTCTGTGTAGGACTGTGGTCTGTGTAGGACGGTGGTCTGTGTAGGACTGTGGTCTGGACAGGACTGTGTTATGTGCAGGACTGTGATCTGTGTAGGGCGGTGGTCTGCGTAGGACTGGTCTGTGTAGGACGGTGGTCTGTGTTGGACTGTGGTCTTTGTTGGACTGTGGTCTGTGTAGGACTGTGGTCTGTGTAGGACTGTGGTTTGTGTAGGACTGTGGTCTGTGTAGGACTGTGGTCTGTGTAGGACCGTGGTCTGTGTAGGACGGTGGTCTGTGTAGGACTGTGACATGTGTAGGACTGTGGTCTGTGTAGGACTGTGGTTTGTGTAGGACTGTGGTCTGTGTAGGACTGTGGTCTGTGTAGGACCGTGGTCTGTGTAGGACGGTGGTCTGTGTAGGACTGTGGTCTGTGTAGGACTGTGGTCTGTGTAGGACGGTGGTCTGTGTAGGACTGTGGTCTGGACAGGACTGTGTTATGTGCAGGACTGTGATCTCTGTAGGGCGGTGGTCTGTGTAGGACTGGTCTGTGTAGGACGGTGGTCTGTGTTGGACTGTGGTCTGTGTAGGACTGTGGTCTGTGTAGGACGGTGGTCTGTGTTGGACTGTGGTCTGTGTAGGACGGTGGTCTGTGTAGGACTGTGGTCTGTGTAGGACGGTGGTCTGTGTAGGACTGTGGTCTGTGTAGGACCGTGGTCTGTGTAGGTCTGTGGTCTGGACAGGACTGTGGTCTGTGTTGGACTATGATCTGTGTAGGACGGTGGTCTGTGTAGGACTGTGTTCTGGGCAGGACTGTGGTTGTGTCGTGATAGGGTCTTGGTAACAGTAGCCGCGGGCGACAGGGTCACAATGTCCAGTTACTGGCAGGTCCACACTGAACACTCTCGCGACCAACAAGCACCTTTTGACTGGCGTCAAGGCGCCCTTTGTGTGTTGGTAAATAGCCAACACAAACATCTGACCACTGCTGACCTGACAGCCAGCCACCAGCCTGCGTGTCGCCGTCAGATTGAACCGATGGTGTATCGAATTCACTATCACCTCGTGTCTGGTCTCAGATGGCGTCACGACGGCCAATAAAACAATTAGCAGTTCATCGTTGAACTCCCCCTTGATTATCATTACCCACAATGTTTGCGAAACCTGGAATATGACACGTTTAATATCGTGTTAGAGACGGTTATAACGTGTGTATCATGATTAGCACTAATTATTGAGGCAAATGGTTCGCCCTTACCAAAAGACCCAGACATTTGGTTCAGTCTGCCAATATTAGACTCTATCGGGATCAGTCTCCCAAACCAAGGGTCTATCGGGATCAGTCTCCCAAAACAAGAGTCTATCGGGATCAGTCTCCCAAAACAAGTGTCTATCGGGATCCGTCTCCCAAACCAAGTGTGCATAGGAATCCATCTCCCAAACCAAGTCTATCTGGATCAGTCTCCCAACCCAAGAGTCTATCGAAATCAGTCTAACAAACCAAGAGTATCGGGATCAGTCTCCCAAAACAAGAGTCGATCGGGATCAGTCTCCCAAAACAAGTGTCTATCGGGATCCGTCTCCCAAACCAAGTGTGCATAGGGATCCATCTCCCAAACCAAGTCTATCTGGATCAGTCTCCCAACCCAAGAGTCTATCGAAATCAGTCTAACAAACCAAGAGTATCGGGATCAGTCTCCCAAACCAAGTGTCTATCGGGATGAATCTCCCAAACCAAGAGTCTATCGGGATCAGTCTCCCAAACCAAGTGTGTATCGTGATCAGTCTCCCAAACCAAGTGTGCATAGGGATCCATCTCCCAAACCAAGTCTATCTGGATCAGTCTCCTAACCCAAGAGTCTATCGGGATCTCCCAAACCAAGTGCGTATCGGGATCAGTCTCCCAAACCAAGTGTGCACAGGGATCCATCTCCCAAACCAAGTCTGTCTGGATCAGTCTCCTAACCCAAGAGTCTATCGGGATCTCCCAAACCAAGTGCGTATCGGGATCAGTCTCCCAAACCAAGTGTGCACAGGGATCCATCTCCCAAACCAAGTCTATCTGGATCAGTCTCCTAACCCAAGAGTCTATCGGGATCTCCCAAACCAAGTGTCTATTGGGATGAATCTCCCAAAGCAAGAGCCTATCGGGATCAGTCTCCCAAAACAAGAGATTATCGGGATCAGTCTCCAAAACCAAGGGTCTATCGGGATCAGTCTCCTAAAACAAGAGTCTATCCGGATCAGTCTCCAAAACCAAGAGTCTGTCGAAATCAGTCTCCCAAACCAAGAGTCTATCGAAATCAGTCTCCCAAACCAAGAGTATCGGGATCCGTCTCCCAAACCAAGTGTGTATCGGGATCAGTCTCCCAAACCAAGTGTCTATCGGGATCCGTCTCCCAAACCAAGTGTGTATCGGGATCAGTCTCCCAAACCAAGTGTCTATCGGGATCCATCTCCCAAACCAAGTCTATCTGGATCAGTCTCCCAACCCAAGAGTCTATCGGGATCTCCCAAACCAAGTGTCTATCGGAATGAATCTCCCAAACCAAGAGTCTATCGGGATCAGTCTCCCAAACCAAGTGTGTATCGGGATCAGTCTCCCAAACCAAAGGACCTGGTCTATCGGGATCAGTCTCCCAGAACAAGTGTGTATCGGGATCAGTCTCCCAAAGCAAGTCTATCGGGATCAGTCTCCCAACCCAAGAGTATTGGGATCAGTCTCCCAAAAAAAGAGTCTATCCGGATCAGTTTCCAAAACCAAGAGTCTGTCGAAATCAGTCTCCCAAACTAAGAGTCTATCGAAATCAGTCTAACAAACCAAGAGTATCGGGATCAGTCTCCCAACCCAAGAGTCTATCGGGATCTCCCAAACCAAAAGTCTTTTGGGATCAGCCTCCCCAACCAAGAGTCTATCGGGATCACATCGCTGGACATAAAAGGATGCTAGCCGACTGTGACAGAGGGACGGGTGGAATGGGAAAGACATCGCCGGACATACAAGGATGCTAGCCGACCGTGACAGAGGGGCGGGTAGAATGGGAAAGACATCGCCGGACATACAAGGATGCTAGTCGACTGTTACAGAGGGACGGATGGAATGGGAAAGGCATCGCTGGACAAAGAAAGATGCTAGCCGACTGTGACAGAGGGACGGGTGGAATGGGAAAGACATCGCTGGACATACAAGGATGCTAGCCGACTGTGACAGAGGGACGGGTGGAACGGGAAAGACATCGCCGGACATACAAGGATGCTAGCTGACTGTGACAGAGGGACGGGTGGAATGGGAAAGACATCGCCGGACATACAAGGATGCTAGTCGACTGTTACAGAGGGACGGATGGAATGGGAAAGGCATCGCTGGACAAAGAAAGATGCTAGCCGACTGTGACAGAGGGACGGGTGGAATGGGAAAGACATCGCTGGACATACAAGGATGCTAGCCGACTGTGACAGAGGGACGGGTGGAACGGGAAAGACATCGCCGGACATACAAGGATGCTAGCTGACTGTGACAGAGGGACGGGTGGAATGGGAAAGACATCGCCGGACATACAAGGATGCTAGCCGACAGTAACAGAGGGACGGGTGGAATGGGAAAGACATCGCCGGACATACAAGGATGCTAGCCGAGAGTGACAGAGGGACGGGTGGAATGGAAAAGACATCGCCGGACATACAAGGATGCTAGCCGAGAGTGACAGAGGGACGGGTGGAATGGGAAAGACATCGCTGGACATACAAGGATGCTAGCCGAGAGTGACAGAGGGACGGGTGGAATGGAAAAGACATCGCCGGACATACAAGGATGCTAGCCGAGAGTGACAGAGGGACGGGTGGAATGGGAAAGACATCGCTGGACATAGAAGGATGCTAGGCTACTGTGACAGAGGGACGGGTGGAATGGGAAAGACATCGCCGGACATACAAGGATGCTAGCCGACAGTAACAGAGGGACGGGTGGAATGGGAAAGACATCGCCGGACATACAAGGATGCTAGCCGAGAGTGACAGAGGGACGGGTGGAATGGAAAAGACATCGCCGGACATACAAGGATGCTAGCCGACTGTGACAGAGGGACGGGTGGAATGGAAAAGACATCGCCGGACATACAAGGATGCTAGCCGAGAGTGACAGAGGGACGGGTGGAATGGAAAAGACATCGCCGGACATACAAGGATGCTAGCCGAGAGTGACAGAGGGACGGGTGGAATGGGAAAGACATCGCTGGACATACAAGGATGCTAGCCGACAGTAACAGAGGGACGGGTGGAATGGGAAAGACATCGCCGGACATACAAGGATGCTAGCCGAGAGTGACAGAGGGACGGGTGGAATGGAAAAGACATCGCCGGACATACAAGGATGCTAGCCGAGAGTGACAGAGGGACGGGTGGAATGGGAAAGACATCGCCGGACATACAAGGATGCTAGCCGAGAGTGACAGAGGGACGGGTGGAATGGAAAAGACATCGCCGGACATACAAGGATGCTAGCCGAGAGTGACAGAGGGACGGGTGGAATGGGAAAGGCATCGCTGGACAAAGAAAGATGCTAGCCGACAGTAACAGAGGGACGGGTGGAATGGGAAAGACATCGCCGGACATACAAGGATGCTAGCCGAGAGTGACAGAGGGACGGGTGGAATGGAAAAGACATCGCCGGACATACAAGGATGCTAGCCGAGAGTGACAGAGGGACGGGTGGAATGGAAAAGACATCGCTGGACATACAAGGATGCTAGCCGACTGCGACAGAGGGACGGGTGGAATGGGAAAGGCATCGCCGGACATACAAGGATGCTAGCCGACTGTGACAGAGGGACGGATGGAATGGGAAAGACATCGCTGGACATACAAGGATGCTAGCCGACTGTTACAGAGGGACGGGTGGAATGGGAAAGACATCGCTGGACATAGAAGGATGCTAGGCTACTGTGACAGAGGGACGGGTGGAATGGGAAAGACATCGCTGGACATACAAGGATGCTAGCCGACTGTGACAGAGGGACGGGTGGAACGGGAAAGACATCGCCGGACATACAAGGATGCTAGCTGACTGTGACAGAGGGACGGGTGGAATGGGAAAGACATCGCCGGACATACAAGGATGCTAGTCGACTGTTACAGAGGGACGGATGGAATGGGAAAGGCATCGCTGGACAAAGAAAGATGCTAGCCGACTGTGACAGAGGGACGGGTGGAATGGGAAAGACATCGCTGGACATACAAGGATGCTAGCCGACTGTGACAGAGGGACGGGTGGAACGGGAAAGACATCGCCGGACATACAAGGATGCTAGCTGACTGTGACAGAGGGACGGGTGGAATGGGAAAGACATCGCCGGACATACAAGGATGCTAGCCGACAGTAACAGAGGGACGGGTGGAATGGGAAAGACATCGCCGGACATACAAGGATGCTAGCCGAGAGTGACAGAGGGACGGGTGGAATGGAAAAGACATCGCCGGACATACAAGGATGCTAGCCGAGAGTGACAGAGGGACGGGTGGAATGGGAAAGACATCGCTGGACATACAAGGATGCTAGCCGAGAGTGACAGAGGGACGGGTGGAATGGAAAAGACATCGCCGGACATACAAGGATGCTAGCCGAGAGTGACAGAGGGACGGGTGGAATGGGAAAGACATCGCTGGACATAGAAGGATGCTAGGCTACTGTGACAGAGGGACGGGTGGAATGGGAAAGACATCGCCGGACATACAAGGATGCTAGCCGACAGTAACAGAGGGACGGGTGGAATGGGAAAGACATCGCCGGACATACAAGGATGCTAGCCGAGAGTGACAGAGGGACGGGTGGAATGGAAAAGACATCGCCGGACATACAAGGATGCTAGCCGACTGTGACAGAGGGACGGGTGGAATGGAAAAGACATCGCCGGACATACAAGGATGCTAGCCGAGAGTGACAGAGGGACGGGTGGAATGGAAAAGACATCGCCGGACATACAAGGATGCTAGCCGAGAGTGACAGAGGGACGGGTGGAATGGGAAAGACATCGCTGGACATACAAGGATGCTAGCCGACAGTAACAGAGGGACGGGTGGAATGGGAAAGACATCGCCGGACATACAAGGATGCTAGCCGAGAGTGACAGAGGGACGGGTGGAATGGAAAAGACATCGCCGGACATACAAGGATGCTAGCCGAGAGTGACAGAGGGACGGGTGGAATGGGAAAGACATCGCCGGACATACAAGGATGCTAGCCGAGAGTGACAGAGGGACGGGTGGAATGGAAAAGACATCGCCGGACATACAAGGATGCTAGCCGAGAGTGACAGAGGGACGGGTGGAATGGGAAAGGCATCGCTGGACAAAGAAAGATGCTAGCCGACAGTAACAGAGGGACGGGTGGAATGGGAAAGACATCGCCGGACATACAAGGATGCTAGCCGAGAGTGACAGAGGGACGGGTGGAATGGAAAAGACATCGCCGGACATACAAGGATGCTAGCCGAGAGTGACAGAGGGACGGGTGGAATGGAAAAGACATCGCTGGACATACAAGGATGCTAGCCGACTGCGACAGAGGGACGGGTGGAATGGGAAAGGCATCGCCGGACATACAAGGATGCTAGCCGACTGTGACAGAGGGACGGATGGAATGGGAAAGACATCGCTGGACATACAAGGATGCTAGCCGACTGTTACAGAGGGACGGGTGGAATGGGAAAGACATCGCTGGACATAGAAGGATGCTAGGCTACTGTGACAGAGGGACGGGTGGAATGGGAAAGACATCGCCGGACATACAAGGATGCTAGCCGACTGTGACAGAGGGACGGATGGAATGGGAAAGACATCGCTGGACATACAAGGATGCTAGCCGACTGTGACAGAGGGACGGGTGGAATGGGAAAGACATCGCCGGATATACAAGGATGCTAGCCGACAGTAACCGAGGGACGGGTGGAATGGGAAAGACATCGCCGGACATACAAGGATGCTAGCCGAGAGTGACAGAGGGACGGGTGGAATGGAAAAGACATCGCCGGACATACAAGGATGCTAGCCGAGAGTGACAGAGGGACGGGTGGAATGGGAAAGACATCGCTGGACATACAAGGATGCTAGCCGACAGTAACAGAGGGACGGGTGGAATGGGAAAGACATCGCCGGACATACAAGGATGCTAGCCGAGAGTGACAGAGGGACGGGTGAAATGGAAAAGACATCGCCGGACATACAAGGATGCTAGCCGAGAGTGATAGAGGGACGGGTGGAATGGGAAAGACATCGCTGGACATACAAGGATGCTAGCCGAGAGTGACAGAGGGACGGGTGGAATGGGAAAGACAACGCCGGACATACAAGGATGCTAGCCGAGAGTGACAGAGGGACGGGTGGAATGGAAAAGACATCGCCGGACATACAAGGATGCTAGCCGACTGTGACAGAGGGACGGGTGGAATGGGAAAGACATCGCCGGACATACAAGGATGCTAGCCGACTGTTACAGAGGGACGGGTGGAATGGGAAAGGCATCGCTGGACAAAGAAAGATGCTAGCCGACTGTGACAGAGGGACGGGTGGAATGGGAAAGACATCGCCGGACATACAAGGATGCTAGCCGACTGTGACAGAGGGACGGGTGGAATGGGAAAGGCATCGCTGGACATACAAGGATGCTAGCCGAGAGTGACAGAGGGACGGGTGGAATGGGAAAGACATCGCTGGACATACAAGGATGCTAGCCGACTGTGACAGATGGACGGGTGGAACGGGAAAGACATCGCTGGACATACAAGGATGCTAGGCTACTGTGACAGAGGGACGGGTGAAACGGGAAAGACATCGCCGGACATACAAGGATGCTAGCCGACCGTGACAGAGGGGGGGGTGAAATGGGAAAGACATCGCCGGACATACAAGGATGCTAGCCGACTGTGACAGAGGGGCGGGTAGAATGGGAAAGACATCGCCGGACATACAAGGATGCTAGTCGACTGTTACAGAGGGACGGATGGAATGGGAAAGGCATCGCTGGACAAAGAAAGATGCTAGCCGACTGTGACAGAGGGACGGGTGGAATGGGAAAGACATCGCCGGACATACAAGGATGCTAGCCGAGAGTGACAGAGGGACGGGTGAAATGGGAAAGACATCGCTGGACATACAAGGATGCTAGCCGACTGTGACAGAAGGACGGGTGGAATGGGAAAGACTTTGCCGGACATACAAGGATGCTAGCCGACTGTGACAGAGGGACGGGTGGAATGGGAAAGTCATCGCCGGACATACAAGGATGCTGGCCGACTGGGGCAGAGGGACGGGTGGAATGGGAAAGACATCGCTGGACACAGAAGGATGCTAGGCTACTGTGACAGAGGGACGGGTGGAATGGGAAAGACATCGCCGGACAAACAAGGATGCTAGCCGACTGTGACAGAGGGACGGGTGGAATGGGAAAGACATCGCCGGACATACAAGGATGCTAGCCGACTGTGACAGAGGGACGGGTGGAACGGGAAAGACATCGCTGGACATACAAGGTTGTTAGCGGACTGGGGCAGAGGGACGGGTGGAATGGGAAAGACATCGCCGGACATACAAGGATGCTAGCCGAGAGTGACAGAGGGACGGGTGGAATGGAAAAGACATCGCCGGACATACAAGGATGCTAGCCGAGAGTGACAGAGGGACGGGTGGAATGGGAAAGGCATCGCCGGACATACAAGGATGCTATCCGAGAGTGACAGAGGGACGGGTGGAATGGGAAAGGCATCGCTGGACATACAAGGATGCTAGCCGAGAGTGACAGAGGGACGGATGGAATGGGAAAGACATCGCTGCACATACAAGGATGTTAGCGGACTGTGACAGAGGGACGGGTGGAATGGGAAAGGCATCGCTGGACAAAGAAAGATGCTAGCCGACTGTGACAGAGGGACGGGTGGAATGGGAAAAACATCGCCGGACATACAAGGATGCTAGCCGACTGTTACAGAGGGACGGGTGGAATGGGAAAGGCATCGCTGGACAAAGAAAGATGCTAGCCGACTGTGACAGAGGGACGGGTGGAATGGGAAAGACATCGCCGGACATACATGGATGCTAGCCGACTGTGACAGAGGGACGGGTGGAATGGGAAAGACATCGCTGGACATACAAGGATGCCAGCCGACTGTTACAGAGGGACGGGTGGAATGGGAAAGGCATCGCTGGACAAAGAAAGATGCTAGCCGACTGTGACAGAGGGACGGGTGGAATGGGAAAGACATCGCCGGACATACAAGGATGCTAGCCGACTGTTACAGAGGGACGGGTGGAATGGGAAAGGCATCGCTGGACAAAGAAAGATGCTAGCCGACTGTGACAGAGGGACGGGTGGAATGGGAAAGACATCGCCGGACATACATGGATGCTAGCCGACTGTGACAGAGGGACGGGTGGAATGGGAAAGACATCGCTGGACATACAAGGATGCTAGCCGACTGTGACAGAGGGACGGGTGGAATGGGAAAGACATCGCCGGACATACAAGGATGCTAGCCGAATGTGACAGAGGGACGGGTGGAATGGGAAAGACATCGCCGGACATACATGGATGCTAGCCGACTGTGACAGAGGGACGGGTGGAACGGGAAAGACATCGCTGGACATACAAGGATGCTAGCCGACCGTGACAGAGGGACGGGTGGAATGGGAAAGACTTTGCTGGACATACAAGGATGCTAGCCGAGAGTGACAGAGGGACGGGTGGAATGGGAAAGGCATCGCTGGACATACAAGGATGCTAGCCGAGAGTGACTGAGGGATAGGTTGAATGGGAAAGACATCGCCGGACATACAAGGATGCTAGCCGAGAGTGACAGAGGGACGGGTGGAATAGGAAAGACATCGCTGGACATACAAGGATGCTAGCCGACTGTGACAGAGGGACGGGTGGAATGGAAAAGACATCGCCGGACATACAAGGATGCTAGCCGACTGTTACAGAGGGACGGGTGGAATGGAAAAGACATCGCCGGACATACAAGGATGCTAGCCGAGAGTGACAGAGGGACCGGTGGAATGGGAAAGACATCGCTGGACATACAAGGATGCTATCCGACTGTAGCAGAAGGACGGGTGGAATGGGAAAGACATCGCCGGACATACAAGGATGCTAGCCGAGAGTGACAGAGGGACGGGTGAAATGGGAAAGACATCGCTGGACATACAAAGATGCTAACCGAGTGTGACACAGGGACGGGTGGATTGGGAAAGACATCGCTGGACATACAAGGATGCTAGCCGACTGTGACAGAGGGACGGGTGGAATGGGAAAGACATCGCTGGACAAAAAAACATGCTAGCCGACAGTGACAGAGGGACGGGTGGAATGGGAAAGACATCGCCGGACATACAAGGATGCTAGCCGACTGTGACAGAGGGACGGGTGAAATGGGAAAGACATCGCTGGACATACAAGGATGCTAGCCGACTGTGACAGAGGGACGGGTGGAATGGGAAAGACATGCCGGACATACAAGGATGCTAGCCGAGAGTGACAGAGGGACGGGTGAAATGGGAAAGACATCGCTGGACATACAAGGATGCTAGCCGACTGTGACAGAGGGACGGGTGGTATGGGAAAGACATCGCCGGACATACAATAATGCTAACCGAGTGTGACAGAGGGACGGGTGGATTGGGAAAGACATCGCTGGACATACAAGGATGCTAGCCGACTGTGACAGAGGGACGGGTGGAATGGGAAAGACATCGCTGGAGAAAAAAACATGCTAGCCGACAGTGACAGAGGGACGGGTGGAATGGGAAAGACATCGCCGGACATACAAGGATGCTAGCCGACTGTGACAGAAGGACGGGTGAAATGGGAAAGACATCGCTGGACATACAAGGATGCTAGCCGACTGTAACAGAGGGACGGGTGGAATGGGAAAGACATCGCCGGACATACAAGGATGCTAGCCGAGAGTGACAGAGGGACGGGTGAAATGGGAAAGACATCGCTGGACATACAAGGATGCTAGCCGACTGTGACAGAGGGACGGGTGAAATGGGAAAGACATCGCCGGACATACAAGGATGCTAGCCGACTATGAGAGAGGGACGGGTGGAATGGGAAAGACATCGCTGGACATACAAGGATGCTAGCCGACTGTGACAGAGGGACGGGTGGAATGGGAAAGACATCGCCGGACATACAAGGATGCTAGCCGAGAGTGACAGAGGGACGGGTGAAATGGGAAAGACATCGCTGGACATACAAGGATGCTAGCCGACTGTGACAGAGGGACGGGTGAAATGGGAAAGACATCGCCGGACATACAAGGATGCTAGCCGACTGTGAGAGAGGGACGGGTGGAATGGGAAAGACATCGCTGGACATACAAGGATGCTAGGCCACTGTGAGAGAGGGACGGGTGGAATGGGAAAGACATCGCCGGACATACAAAGATGCTAACCGAGTGTGACAGAGGGACGGGTGGAATGGGAAAGACATCGCTGGACATACAAGGATGCTAGCCGACTGTGACAGAGGGACGGGTGGTATGGGAAAGACATCGCTGGACAAAAAAACATGCTAGCCGACAGTGACAGAGGGACGGGTGGAATGGGAAAGACATCGCCGGACATACAAGGATGCTAGCCGACTGTGACAGAGGGACGGGTGAAATGGGAAAGACATCGCTGGACATACAAGGATGCTAGCCGACTGTGACAGAGGGACGGGTGGAATGGGAAAGACATCGCCGGACATACAAGGATGCTAGCCGAGAGTGACAGAGGGACAGGTTGAATGGGAAAGACATCGCCGGACATACAACGATGCTAGCCGAGAGTGACAGAGGGACGGGTGGAATAGGAAAGACATCGCTGGACATACAAGGATGCTAGCCGACTGTGACAGAGGGACGGGTGGAATAGAAAAGACATCGCCGGACATACAAGGATGCTAGCCGACTGTTACAGAGGGACGAGTGGAATGGAAAAGACATCGCCGGACACACAAGGATGCTAGCCGACTGTGACAGAGGGACGGGTGGAATGGGAAAGGCATCGCCGGACATACAAGGATGCTAGCCGAGAGTGACAGAGGGACGGGTGGAATGGGAAAGACATCGCCGGACATACAAGGATGCTAGCCGACTGTGACAGAGGGACGGGTGAAATGGGAAAGACATCGCCGGACATACAAGGATGCTAGCCGACTGTGACAGAGGGGCGGGTGAAATGGGAAAGACATCGCCGGACATACAAGGATGCTAGCCGACTGTGACAGAGGGACGGGTGGAATGGGAAAGGCATCGCTGGACAAAGAAAGATGCTAGCCGACTGTGACAGAGGGACGGGTAGAATGGGAAAGACATCGCCGGATATACAAGGATGCTAGCCGACTGTGACAGAGGGACGGGTGGAATGGGAAAGGCATCGCCGGACATACAAGAATGCTAGCCGAGAGTGACAGAGGGACGGATGGAATGGGAAAGACATCGCCGGACATACAAGGATGCTAGCCGACTGTGACAGAGGGACGGGTGAAATGGGAAAGACATCGCCGGACATACAAGGATGCTAGCCGACTGTGACAGAGGGACCGGTGAAATGGGAAAGACATCGCCGGACATACAAGGATGCTAGCCGACTGTGACAGAGGGACGGGTGGAATGGGAAAGACATCGCCGGACATACAAGGATGCTAGCCGACTGTGACAGAGGGACGGGTGGAATGGGAAAGACTTTGCTGGACATACAAGGATGCTAGCCGACTGTGACAGGGGGACGGGTGGAATGGGAAAGGCATCGCTGGACATACAAGGATGCTAGCCGACTGTGAGAGAGGGACGGGTGAAATGGGAAAGGCATCGCCGGACATACAAGAATGCTAGCCGAGAGTGACAGAGGGACGGATGGAATGGGAAAGACATCGCCGGACATACAACGATGCTAGCCGACTGTGACAGAGGGACGGGTGAAATGGGAAAGACATCGCTGGACAAAAAAAGATGCTAGCCGACAGTGACAGAGGGACGGGTGGAATGGGAAAGACATCGCCGGACATACAAGGATGCTAGCCGACTGTGACAGAGGGACGGGTGGAATGGGAAAGACTTTGCCGGACATACAAGGATGCTAGCCGACTGTGACAGAGGGACGGGTGGAACGGGAAAGACATCGCTGGACATACAAGGATGCTAGCCGACTGTGACAGAGGGTCGGGTGGAATGGGAAAGACATCGCCGGACATACAAGGATGCTAGCCGACTGTGACAGAGGGACGGGTGGAATGGGAAAGACATCGCTGGACATACAAGGATGCTAGCCGACTGTGACAGAGGGACGGGTGGAACGGGAAAGACATCGCTGGACATACAAGGATGCTAGCCGACTGTGACAGAGGGACGGGTGGAACGGGAAAGACATCGCTGGACATACAAGGATGCTAGCCGACTGTGACAGGGGGACGGGTGGAACGGGAAAGACTTTGCCGGACATACAAGGATGCTAGCCGACTGTGACAGGGGGACGGGTGGAACGGGAAAGACTTTGCTGGACATACAAGGATGCTAGCCGACTGTGACAGGGGGACGGGTGGAATGGGAAAGACATCGCTGGACATACAAGGATGCTAGCCGACTGTGACAGGGGGACGGGTGGAATGGGAAAGACTTTGCCGGACATACAAGGATGCTAGCCGACTGTGACAGGGGGACGGGTGGAATGGGAAAGGCATCGCCGGACATACAAGGATGCTAGCCGACTGTGACAGAGGGACGGGTGGAATGGGAAAGACATCGCTGGACATACAAGGATGCTAGCCGACTGTGACAGGGGGACGGGTGGAATGGGAAAGACTTTGCTGGACATACAAGGATGCTAGCCGACTGTGACAGAGGGACGGGTGGAATGGGAAAGACTTTGCCGGACATACAAGGATGCCAGCCGAGAGTGACAGAGGGACGGGTGGAATGGGAAAGACATCGCCGGACATACAAGGATGCTAGCCGACTGTGACAGAGGGACGGGTGGAATGGGAAAGACTTTGCCGGACATACAAGGATGCTAGCCGACTGTGACAGGGGGACGGGTGGAATGGGAAAGGCATCGCCGGACATACAAGGATGCTAGCCGACAGTGACAGAGGGACGGGTGGAATGGGAAAGACATCGCCGGACATACAAGGATGCTAGCCGAGAGTGACAGAGGGACGGGTGGAACGGGAAAGACTTTGCTGGACATACAAGGATGCTAGCCGAGAGTGACAGAGGGACGGGTGGAACGGGAAAGACTTTGCCGGACATACAAGGATGCTAGCCGACTGTGACAGAGGGACGGGTGGAATGGGAAAGACATCGCCGGACATACAAGGATGCTAGCCGACTGTGACAGGGGGACGGGTGGAATGGGAAAGACTTTGCCGGACATACAAGGATGCTAGCCGACTGTGACAGGGGGACGGGTGGAATGGGAAAGACTTTGCCGGACATACAAGGATGCTAGCCGACTGTGACAGGGGGACGGGTGGAATGGGAAAGACATCGCCGGACATACAAGGATGCTAGCCGACTGTGACAGAGGGACGGGTGGAATGGGAAAGACTTTGCCGGACATACAAGGATACTAGCCGACTGTGACAGAGGGACGGGTGGAATGGGAAAGACTTTGCCGGACATACAAGGATGCTAGCCGAGAGTGACAGAGGGACGGGTGGAATGGGAAAGACATCGCCGGACATACAAGGATGCTAGCCGAGAGTGACAGAGGGACGGGTGGAATGGGAAAGACATCGCTGGACATACAAGGATGCTAGCCGACTGTGACAGGGGGACGGGTGGAATGGGAAAGACTTTGCTGGACATACAAGGATGCTAGCCGAGAGTGACAGAGGGACGGGTGGAATGGGAAAGACATCGCCGGACATACAAGGATGCTAGCCGACTGTGACAGAGGGACGGGTGGAACGGGAAAGACATCGCCGGACATACAAGGATGCTAGCCGACTGTGACAGAGGGACGGGTGGAACGGGAAAGACTTTGCTGGACATACAAGGATGCTAGCCGAGAGTGACAGAGGGACGGGTGGAATGGGAAAGACATCGCCGGACATACAAGGATGCTAGCCGACTGTGACAGAGGGACGGGTGGAATGGGAGAGACTTTGCCGGACATACAAGGATGCTAGCCGAGAGTGACAGAGGGACGGGTGGAATGGGAAAGACATCGCCGGACATACAAGGATGCTAGCCGAGAGTGACAGAGGGACGGGTGGAATGGGAAAGACATCGCTGGACATACAAGGATGCTAGCCGACTGTGACAGAGGGACGGGTGGAATGGGAAAGGCTTTGCTGGACATACAAGGATGCTAGCCGAGAGTGACAGAGGGACGGGTGGAATGGGAAAGGCTTTGCTGGACATACAAGGATGCTAGCCGAGAGTGACAGAGGGACGGGTGGAATGGGAAAGGCATCGCCGGACATACAAGGATGCTAGCCGAGAGTGACAGAGGGACGGGTGGAATGGGAAAGACATCGCTGGACATACAAGGATGCTAGCCGACTGTGACAGGGGGACGGGTGGAATGGGAAAGACTTTGCTGGACATACAAGGATGCTAGCCGAGAGTGACAGAGGGACGGGTGGAATGGGAAAGACATCGCCGGACATACAAGGATGCTAGCCGACTGTGACAGGGGGACGGGTGGAATGGAAAAGACATCGCCGGACATACAAGGATGCTAGCCGACTGTGACAGGGGGACGGGTGGAATGGGAAAGACATCGCCGGACATACAAGGATGCTAGCCGACTGTGACAGGGGGACGGGTGGAATGGGAAAGACATCGCTGGACATACAAGGATGCTAGCCGACTGTGACAGAGGGACGGGTGGAACGGGAAAGACTTTGCCGGACATACAAGGATGCTAGCCGACTGTGACAGGGGGACGGGTGGAATGGGAAAGACTTTGCCGGACATACAAGGATGCTAGCCGACTGTGACAGGGGGACGGGTGGAACGGGAAAGACTTTGCCGGACATACAAGGATGCTAGCCGACTGTGACAGAGGGACGGGTGGAACGGGAAAGACTTTGCCGGACATACAAGGATGCTAGCCGACTGTGACAGAGGGACGGGTGGAATGGGAAAGACTTTGCCGGACATACAAGGATGCTAGCCGACTGTGACAGGGGGACGGGTGGAATGGGAAAGACTTTGCCGGACATACAAGGATGCTAGCCGACTGTGACAGGGGGACGGGTGGAATGGGAAAGACTTTGCCGGACATACAAGGATGCTAGTCGACTGTGACAGAGGGACGGGTGGAACGGGAAAGACTTTGCCGGACATACAAGGATGCTAGCCGACTGTGACAGGGGGACGGGTGGAATGGGAAAGACTTTGCCGGACATACAAGGATGCTAGCCGACTGTGACAGGGGGACGGGTGGAATGGGAAAGACTTTGCCGGACATACAAGGATGCTAGTCGACTGTGACAGAGGGACGGTTGGCACGGGAAAGACATCGCTGGAAATACAAGGATGCTAGCCGAGAGTGACAGAGGGACGGGTGGAACGGGAAAGACTTTGCTGGACATACAAGGATGCTAGTCGACTGTGACAGAGGGACGGGTGGAATGGGAAAGACATCGCCGGACATACGAGGATGCTAGCCGACTGTGACAGGGGGACGGGTGGAATGGGAAAGACTTTGCTGGACATACAAGGATGCTAGCCGAGAGTGACAGAGGGACGGGTGGAATGGAAAAGACATCGCCGGACATACAAGGATGCTAGCCGACTGTGACAGGGGGACGGGTGGAATGGGAAAGACATCGCCGGACATACAAGGATGCTAGCCGACTGTGACAGAGGGACGGGTGGAATGGGAAAGACTTTGCTGGACATACAAGGATGCTAGCCGAGAGTGACAGAGGGACGGGTGGAATGGGAAAGGCATCGCTGGACATACAAGGATGCTAGCCGACTGTGAGAGAGGGACGGGTGAAATGGGAAAGGCATCGCCGGACATACAAGAATGCTAGCCGAGAGTGACAGAGGGACGGATGGAATGGGAAAGACATCGCCGGACATACAACGATGCTAGCCGACTGTGACAGAGGGACGGGTGGAATGGGAAAGACATCGCTGGACAAAAAAACATGCTAGCCGACAGTGACAGAGGGACGGGTGGAATGGGAAAGACATCGCCGGACATACAAGGATGCTAGCCGACTGTGACAGAGGGACGGGTGGAATGGAAAAGACATCGCCGGACATGCAAGGATGCTAGCCGACTGTGACAGAGGGACGGGTGGAATGGGAAAGGCATCGCCGGACATACAAGGATGCTAGCCGACTGTGACAGAGGGACGGGTGGAATGGGAAAGGCATCGCTGGACAAAGAAAGATGCTAGCCGACTGTGACAGAGGGACGGGTAGAATGGGAAAGACATCGCCGGGTATACAAGGATGCTAGCCGACTGTGACAGAGGGACGGGTGGAATGGGAAAGGCATCGCCGGACATACAAGAATGCTAGCCGAGAGTGACAGAGGGACGGGTGGAACGGGAAAGACATCGCTGGACATACAAGGATGCTAGCCGACTGTGACAGAGGGACGGGTGGAACGGGAAAGGCATCGCCGGACATACAAGGATGCTAGCCGACTGTGACAGAGGGACGGGTGGAATGGGAAAGGCCTCGCTGGACAAAGAAAGATGCTAGCCGACTGTGACAGAGGGACGGGTGGAACGGGAAAGACATCGCCGGACATACAAGGATGCTAGCCGACTGTGACAGAGGGACGGGTGGAATGGGAAAGGCATCGCTGGACAAAGAAAGATGCTAGCCGACTGTGACAGAGGGACGGGTAGAATGGGAAAGACATCGCCGGGTATACAAGGATGCTAGCCGACTGTGACAGAGGGACGGGTGGAACGGGAAAGGCCTCGCTGGACAAAGAAAGATGCTAGCCGACTGTGACAGAGGGACGGGTGGAACGGGAAAGACATCGCTGGACATACAAGGATGCTAGCCGACTGTGACAGAGGGACGGGTGGAACGGGAAAGGCATCGCCGGACATACAAGGATGCTAGCCGACTGTGACAGAGGGACGGGTGGAACGGGAAAGACTTTGCTGGACATACAAGGATGCTAGCCGACTGTGACAGAGGGACGGGTGGAACGGGAAAGGCCTCGCTGGACAAAGAAAGATGCTAGCCGACTGTGACAGAGGGACGGGTGGAACGGGAAAGACATCGCCGGACATACAAGGATGCTAGCCGACTGTGGCAGAGGGACGGGTGGAATGGGAAAGGCATCGCTGGACATACAAGGATGCTAGCCGACTGTGGCAGAGGGACGGGTGGAATAATAAAACTGTGGATGCCTTTATTGGTGAGCGCTGCTCAATAAATCAATATATTGTGAATAGCGATCTGAATCCTGAACGCAATTGAAGTCTGGCTACTGTGATGGTGGGTGGGGGGGGGGGTTGAGTTGGCGAGGGGAGGGGGTGTGGGGGGAAAGCAACTGTAATTAGAACAGGACATGTCGATACACAGAGTGGGAGACCAGGCGCCTGAGTGACGCGAGGTAAAGAGGACGGAGGGTGGTGGGTAGGGGAGGTATGATGTTGGGTGGGGAAGGGGCATGATGGCGGGATGGGGAGGGGGTATGATGGCGGGTGGGGAGGGGGTATGATGGCGGGTGGGAAGGGCGTATGATGGCGGGATGTGAGGGGGTATGATGGCGGTTGAGGAGGGAGTATGATGGCGGGTGGGGAGGGGTTTGATGGCGGGTGGGGAGGGCGTATGATGGCGGGTGGGGAGAGGGTATGATGGCGGGTGGGGAGGGGGTATGATGGCGGGTGGGGAGGGGGTATGATGGCGGGTGGGGAGTGGGTATGATGACGGGATGTGAGGGGGTATGATGGCGGTTGGGGAGGGGGTATGATGGCGGGTGGGGAGGGGGTATGATGGCGGTTGGGGAGGGGGTATGATGGCGGGTGGGGAGGGCGTATGATGGCGGGTGGGGAGGGGGTATGATGGCGGGTGGGAAGGGCGTATGATGGCGGGATGTGAGGGGGTATGATGGCGGTTGAGGAGACGGTATGATGGCGGGTGGGAAGGGCGTATGATGGCGGGTGGGGAGGGGGTATGATGGCGGGTGGGAAGGGCGTATGATGGCGGGTGGGGAGGGGGTATGATGGCGGGTGGGAAGGGTGTATGATGGCGGGTGGGGAGGGGGTATGATGGCGGGTGGGAAGGGCGTATGACGGTGGGTGGAGAGGTGTATGATGGCGGGTGGGATGGGGTATGATGGTGGGTGGGAAGGGGTATGATGGCGGGTGGGATGGGGTATGATGGTGGGTGGGAAGGGTTATGATGGCGGGTGGGATGGGGTAAGATAGTGGGTGGGGAGGGGGTATGATGGCGGGTGGAAGGGTATGATGGCGGGTGGGGATCGGGTATCATGGCGGGTTAGAGAGGGGGTAAAATGGCGAGGGGGGGGCGTATGCTTGCGGTGGGGGAGGGGGTAAGATGGCGGGTGGGTAAGGGGTATGAGGGCGACTGGGGAGGGGGTATGATGGCGGGTGGGCAGGGGGTATGAGGGCGGCTGGGGAGGGGGCATGATGGCGGGTGGGCAGGGGGTATGAGGGCGGCTGGGGAGGGGGCATGATGGCGGTTGGGAAGGAGGTATGAGGGCGGCTGGGGAGGGGCATAATGGCGGGTGGGGAGAGGGTATGATGGCGAGTAGGGAAGGGGCATGATGGCGGGTGGTATAGGGGTATGGTGCCGGGTGGGGAGGGGTTATGATGGTGGGTTGTGAGGGGGTATGATGGTGGGTGGGGAGGAGGTATGATGGTATGTGGGGAGGAGGTATGATGGCGTGTGGGGAAGGGGTATGATGGCGGGTTGGGAGGTGCTATGATGACGGGTGGGGAGGTGCTATGATGGCGGGTGGGGAGGGGGTATCATAGAGGGTGGGGAAGGGGTATGATGGCGGGTTGGGAGGGGGTATTATAGAGGGTGGGGATGGGGTATGATGGCGGGTGGGGAGGGGGTATTATAGAGGGTGGGGATGGGGTATGATGGTGGGAGGGGAGGGGGTATGATGGTGGGTGGGGATGGGGCATGATGGCGGGTGGGCGAGGGGTAAGATGGCGTGTTGGGAGGGGGTATGACGGTGGGTGGGAAGGGGTATGATGGCGTGTTGGGAGGGGGTATGATGGTGGGTGTGATGGGGTATGACGGTGGGTGGGAAGGGGTATGATGGCGGGTGGGATGGGGTATGATGGCGGGTGGGATGAGGTATGATGGTGGGTGGGGAGGGGTATGATGGTGGGTGGGGAGGGGGTATATGGCGGGTGGGGAGGGGGTATGATGGCGGGTGGGATGGGGTATGATGGTGGATGGGGAGGGGGTATTATAGCGGGTGGGGAGGGGGTATGATGGCGGGTGGGGAGGGGATATTATAGCGGGTGGAGAGGGGGTATGGTGGCCGATGGTGACGGGGATATGATGGCGGGTGGGGACCGGGTATGTTGCCGTGTGGAGAGGAGTTATGATGGTGGGTGGGATGGGGTATGATGGTGGATGGGGAGGGGGTATAATAGCGGGTGGAGAGAGGTTATGATGGCGGGTGGGTATGAGGTATGATGGCGGGTGGGGAGGGGATATTATAGCGGGTGGAGAGGGGGTATGGTGGCCGATGGTGACGGGGATATGATGGCGGGTGGGGACCGGGTATGTTGCCGTGTGGAGAGGAGTTATGATGGTGGGTGGGATGGGGTATGATGGTGGATGGGGAGGGGGTATGATAGCGGGTGGAGAGAGGTTATGATGGCGGGTGGGTATGGGGTATGATGGCGGGTGGGGAGGGTATATTATAGCGGGTGGAGAGGGGGTATGGTGGCCGATGGTGACGGGGATATGATGGCGGGTGGGGACCGGGTATGTTGCCGTGTGGAGAGGAGTTATGATGGTGGGTGGGATGGGGTATGATGGTGGATGGGGAGGGGGTATGATAGCGGGTGGAGAGAGGTTATGATGGCGGGTGGGTATGGGGTATGATGGCGGGTGGGGAGGGGATATTATAGCGGGTGGAGAGGGGGTATGGTGGCCGATGGTGACGGGGATATGATGGCGGGTGGGGACCGGGTATGTTGCCGTGTGGAGAGGAGTTATGATGGTGGGTGGGATGGGGTATGATGGTGGATGGGGAGGGGGTATGATAGCGGGTGGAGAGAGGTTATGATGGCGGGTGGGTATGGGGTATGATGGCGGGTGGGGAGGGGATATTATAGCGGGTGGAGAGGGGGTATGGTGGCCGATGGTGACGGGGATATGATGGCGGGTGGGGACCGGGTATGTTGCCGTGTGGAGAGGAGTTATGATGGTGGGTGGGATGGGGTATGATGGTGGATGGGGAGGGGGTATGATAGCGGGTGGAGAGAGGTTATGATGGCGGGTGGGATGGGGTATGATGGCGGGTGAGTATGGGGTATGATGGCGCGTGGGGAAGGGGTATGATGGCGGGTGGGAAGGGTAAGATGGAGGGTGGGGATCGGGTATCATGGCGGGTTAGAGAGGGGGTATAATGGCGGGGGGGGAGGCGTATGACTGCGGTGGGGGAGGGGGTACGATGGCGGGTGGGGAGTGGGTATGAGGGCGGCTGGGGAGGGGATACAATGGCGGGTGGGATGGGGTATGATGGCGGGGGGGCATGGGGTATGATGGCGGGTGGGGGGGGTATGATGGTGGGTGGGGATGGGGTGTGATGGCGGGAAGGGAGGGGGTATGACGGCGGGGGGGGGGAAGGGGGTATGATGGTGGGTGGGGATGGGGTATGATGGCGAGTGGGGAGGGGGTATAATGGCGGGTGGGGATGGGGTGTGAAGGCGGATGGGGAGGGGGCATTATAGAGGGTGGGGATGGGGTATGATGGTGGGAGGGGAGGGGGTATGATGGTGGGTGGGGATGGGGCATGATGGCGGGTGGGGAGGGGTATGATGGCGTGTTGGGAGGGGGTATGATGGTGGGTGTGATGGGGTATGACGGTGGGTGGGAAGGGGTATGATGGCGGGTGGGATTGGGTATGATAGCGAGTGGGGAGGGGGTATAATGGCGGGTGGGGATGGGGTGTGAAGGCGGATGGGGAGGGGGCATTATAGCGGGTGGAGAGGGGTTATGATGGCGGGTGGGGAGGGGGTATAATGGCGGGTGGGGAGCGGGTATGGTGTCGGGTGGTGAGGGGATATGATGGCGGGTGGGGACCGGGTTTGGTGCCGGGTGGGGAGGGCGTATGATGGCGGGGGAGGGAGGGGGGGAGGGGCTAAGATGGCGGGTGGGGAGGGGGTATGATGGTGGTTGGGGAGGGGTATGATGGCGAGGGGGGGGGGGCAGGCCGTATGATGGCGGGTGGGGAGGGGTATAATGGCGGGTGGGTATGGGGTATGATGGTGGGTGGGGAGGGGTATGGTGGCGGGTGGGATGGGGTATGATGTTGGGTGGGGAGGGGGTATGATGGTGGATGGGAAGGGGTATGGTGGTGGGTGGGGATGGGGTATGATGGTGGGTGGGGATGGGGTATGATGGCGGGTGTGGAAGGGGTATGATGGTGGGTGGGGATGGGGTATGATGGCGGGTGTGGAAGGGGTATGATGGCGGGTGGGTATGGGGTATGATGGTGGGTGGGGAGGGGTATGGTGGCGGGTGGAATGGGGTATGATGTTGGGTGGGAAGGGGCATGATGGCGGGTGGGATGGGGTATGATGGTGGGTGGGGAGGGGGTATGATGGTGGATGGGAAGGGGTATGATGGCGGGTGGGGATCGGGTATAATGGCGGGTGGGATGGGGTATGATGCTGGATGGGGAGGGGGTATTAAAGCGGGTGGGGAGGGGGTATGATGGCGGGTGGGTAAGGGGTATAATCGCTGGTGGGGAGGGGGTATGATGGCGGGTCGGATGAGATATGATGGTGGTTGGGAGGGGGTATGATGGCGGGTGGGGAGGGGTATGATGGCGGGTGGGATGGGGTATGATGTTGGGTGGGATGGGGTATGATGGTGGATGGGAAGAGGTATGATGGCGGGTGGGGATCGGGTATAATGGCGGGTGGGATGGGGTATGATGCTGGATGGGGAGGGGGTATTAAAGCGGGTGGGGAGGGGGTATGATGGCGGGTGGGGAAGGGGTATAATCGCTGGTGGGGAGGGGGTATGATGGCGGGTCGGATGAGGTATGATGGTGGTTGGGAAGGGGTATGATGGCGGGTGGAGAGGGGTATGGTGTCGGGTGGTGAGGGGGTGTGATGGCGGGTGGGGACCGGGTATAGTGCCGGGTTAGAGAGGGGTTATGATGGTGGGTGGGGAGGGGGTATGATGGCGGGTAGGATGGGGTATGATGGCGGGTGGGAAGGGGTATGATGGCAGGTGGGGAGGGGGTATGATGGCGGGTGGAAGGGTATGATTGCGGGTGGGGATCGGGTATCATGGCGGGTAAGAAAGGGGGTATAAAGGCGGGGGGGGGCGTATGATTGCGGTGGGGGAGGGGGTATGATGGCGGGTGGGGAGGGGGTATGAGGGCGGCTGGGGAGGGGGTATGATGGCGGGTGGGGAGGCGGGTGGGATGGGGTATGATGGTGGGTTGGAAGGGGTATGTTGGCGGGAGGGATGGGGTATGATGGTGGGTGGGGAGGGGGTATGATGGCGGGTGGGATGGGGTATGATGGTGGGTTGGAAGGGGTATGATGGCGGGTGGGATGGGATATGATGGTGGGTGGGGAGGGGGTATGATGGCGGGTGGGATGGCGTATGATGGTGGGTGTGAAGGGGTATGATGGCGGGTGGGATGGGGTATGGTGGTGGGTGGGCAGGGGTATGATGGCGGGTGGGATGGTGTATGATGGTGGGTGGGGAGGAGGTATGACGGCGGGTGGGATGGGGCATGATTGTGGGTGGGATGGGGTATGATGGTGGGTGGGATGGGGTATGATGGTGGGTGGGGATGGGGTATAATGGCGGGTGGGATGGGGTATGATGCTGGATGGGGAGGGGGTGTTAAAGCGGGTGGGGAGGGGGTATGATGGCGGGTGGGGAGGGGGTATAATGGCTGGTGGGAGGGGGTATGATGGCGGTTCGGATGGGGTATGATGGTGGTTGGGAAGGGGTATGATGGCGGGTGGAGAGGGGATGTAGTGTCGGGTGGTTAGGGGGTATGATGGCGGGTGGGGACCGGGTATAGTGCCGGGTTAGAGAGGGGTTATGATGGTGGGTGGGGAGGGGGTATGATGGCGGGTAGGATGGGGTATGATGGTGGATGGGGAGGGGGTTTGATAACGGGTGGAGATGGGTTATGATGGCGGGTGAGTATGGGGTATGATGGCGGGTGGGAAGGGGTATGATGGCGGGTGGGGAGGGGGTATGATGGCGGGTGGAAGGGTATGATGGCGGGTGGGGATCGGGTATCATGGCGGGTTAGAAAGGGAGTATAAAGTCGGGGGGGGGGGCGTATGATTGCGGTGGGGGAGGGGGTATGATGGCGGGTGGGGAGGGGGTATGAGGGCGGCTAGGGAGGGGGTATGATGGCGGGTGGGCAGGGGGTATGAGGGCGGCTGGGCAGGGGGAGGACTAGTGGGGAGGGCCTATGATGGCGGGAGGGCAAGGGGCTAAGATGACGGTGGGAAGGAAGTATGAGGGCGGCAGGGGAGGGGGTATAATGGCGGGGGGGATGGGGTGTGATGGCGGGTGGGGAGGGGGTATTATAACCGGTGGAGAAGGGGGTGGCGGGTGGGGAGGGCGTATGATGGTGGGGGGGTTAGGGGCTAAAATGGCGTGTGGGGAGGGTATGATGGCGGGTGGAGAGCGATTATGATGGCGGGTGGGGAGAGGGTATGATGGCGGTGCGATGGGGTATGATGGCGGGTGGAGAGGGTGATGATGGCGGGTGGGGAGGGGGTATGATGGCGGGTGGAGAGCGATTATGATGGCGGGTGGGGAGAGGGTATGATGGCGGGTGCGATGGGGTATGATGGCGGGTGGAGAGGGTGATGATGGCGGGTGGGGATGGGGTGTGATGGCGGGTGGGGAGGGGTTTGATGGCGGGTGGGGAGGGGGTATGATGGCGGGTGTAGAGGGGTGATGATGGCGGGTGGGGAGGGGGTATGATGGCGGGTGGAAGGGTATGATGGCGGGTGGGGATCGGGTATCATGGCGGGTTAGAAAGGGAGTATAAAGTCGGGGGGGGGGGTATGATTGCGGTGGGGGAGGGGGTATGATGGCGGGTGGGCAGGGGGTATGAGGGCGGCTGGGCAGGGGGAGGACTAGTGGGGAGGGCCTATGATGGCGGGAGGGCAAGGGGCTAAGATGACGGTGGGAAGGAGGTATGAGGGCGGCAGGGGAAGGGGTATAATGGCGGGTGGGGAGGGGGTATGCTGGCGGGTGGGGATGGTGTATGATGGCGGGTGGGGATGGGGTGTGATGGCGGGTGGGGAGGGGGTATGATGGTGGGTGGGGATGGGGTGTGATGGCGGGTGGGAAGGGGGTATGAAGGCGGGTGGAGAGAGATTATGATGGCGGGTGGGATGGGGTATGAGAGCGGCTGGGGAGGGGGTATGATGGCGGGTGGGCAGGGGGTATGAGGGCGGCTGGGCAGGGGGAGGACTAGTGGGGAGGGCCTATGATGGCGGGAGGGCAAGGGGCTAAGATGACGGTGGGAAGGAGGTATGAGGGCGGCAGGGGAAGGGGTATAATGGCGGGTGGGGAGGGGGTATGCTGGCGGGTGGGGATGGTGTATGATGGCGGGTGGGGATGGGGTGTGATGGCGGGTGGGGAGGGGGTATTATAACCGGTGGAGAAGGGGGTGGCGGGTGGGAAGGGCGTATGATGGTGGGGGGGTTAGGGGCTAAAATGGCGTGTGGGGAGGGTATGATGGCGGGGGGCGGAGGGGGTATGATGGTGGGTGGGGATGGGGTATGATGGCGGGTGGGGAGGGTGTAAGATGGCGGGTGGGGAGGGGGTATGATGGTGGGTGGGGATGGGTTATGATGGCGTGTGGGGAGAGGGGTGATGATGGCGGGTGGGGATGGGGTGTGATGGCGGGTGGGGAGGGGGTATGATGGTGGGTGGGGAGGGTGATGATGGCGGGTGGGGATGGGGTGTGATGGCGGGTGGGGAGGGGGTATGATGGCGGGGGGCGGATGGGGTATGATGGCGGGTGGGGATGGGTTATGATGGCGTGTGGGAAAGAGGTATGATGGCGGGTGGGGATGGGGTGTGATGGCGGGTGGGGAGGGGGTATGATGGTGGGTGGGGATGGGGTGTGATGGCGGGTGGGGAGGGGGTATGATGGCTGGGGGCGGATGGGGTATGATGGTGGGTGGGGAGGGGGTATGATGGTGGGTGGGGATGGGGTGTGATGGCGGGTGGGAAGGGGGTATGAAGGCGGGTGGAGAGAGATTATGATGGCGGGTGGGATGGGGTATGGTGACGGGTGGGGAGGGCGTATGATGGCGGTGGGGGAGGGGGTATGATGGCGGGTGGGGAGGGGGTATGATGGTGGGTGGGGAAGGGGTATGATGGTGGGTGGAGAGGGGGTATTGTAGCGGGTGGAGAGGGGTTATGATGGTGGGGAGGGGGCATGATGGTGGGTGGGTAGGGGGGAAGATGGTGGGTGGGAAGGGGTATTATAGCGGGTGGAGAGGGGTTATGATGACGGATGGGGAGGGGGTATGATGGTGGGTGGGGAGGGGGTATGATAGAGGGTGGGGAGGGGGTATGATGGCGGGTGGGGAAGGGGTATGGTGGTGGGTGGGAAGGTGGTATGATGGCGGGTGTGGTAGTTGTTTAGAGGGAAATTTTAAATGGTAAAGGTGAGACTTGGCAAACATGGTAATGTTGTTAATAGTGGTACTTACTACTGGTAGTTAATTAGAGAATGGCATATGGCGAAGGACATAAGGCCGTGGTAGTACACGAGGCTCGGCGGCAGCAGTCGTCACATCTCGCTCTGCTTGACCGCCAGGGGGCACTGGTAACACTGCCGTTATACTTCATGCACGCTGGAACGGTGTCGGTGTCGCGCCTCCAGTGCGTCACAGCGTCCTGACCCCGGGAAGACAGCCACAGAAACTTGAGAGTAAAACTGTGCCTTGCCGTGGGCCATAGTTAGGCCTCCCGGTGCCCCGCGTCACCCCCCCCCCCTTCCCCGCGAAGGGGCATGGCCGGCCCGTGGTCACTGGAGCGACAAGGCTAGTCATGGCCCGCCATGGTGTGCGTTGGTCGCCATAAGCGTGCAGAAACCACAGTCAGCTGTGACGGCGTCCCACACAGTGCGTATCCCCAACCTCCCCCCTCCCCCACACTTCTGGGGACCTGCCCCACCCCGGACCACCCAACCCCCTGTCCCTCCCCACACCCCCGCATGCACTCACCCAGTGTCACGCTGAACCTTGTGGTTTGAGAGCCCCGGAGAGAGACACACATGCATAGTACGAATTGTAGCCACCAGGAACAGCCACAGGGCCCGGACAAACAACGGCTCCCACCGCCAAAGATCGACCTGAGCACACCGGCTTCCCCCCAGTCTCTGAACCACACCGCAATGGAATTGTAGCTGGCGTCCTGCCCCGTAAAACCCTGTCATCCCCGTGTCCGTGTCACCCAGACTCGCATCACCCGGACCCCTGGCACCCGGACCCGTCGCGCCCATCTCCGGCCCTCACCTTCCAAAGCCGCCCTGCCACTCACGCGCCACCTGGCCACAGACTAGACGTCATCCCTCACGGAGAGTGAGTCGATCGGAGGTCGCACGCCGAGAGGCTCCCGAGTGAATCCCTCTACCAGGTGGGTGTACCAACAACCTGTACTACCCACCCCGCCATGTCTGTCCTCTACCAGGGAGGTGTACCAACAACCTGTACTACCCACCCCGCCATGTCTGTCCTCTACCAGGGAGGTGTACCAACAACCTGTACCACCCACCCCACCATGTCTGTCAGGGAGGTGTACCAACAACCTGTGCTACCCGCCTCACCATGTCTGTCCTCTACCAAGGAGGTGTACCAACAACCTGTACTACCCACCCCACCATGTATGTCAGGGAGGTGTACCAACAACCTGTACTACCCACCCCACCATGTCTGTCCTCTACCAGGGAGGTGTACCAACAACCTGTACCACCCACCCCACCATGTCTGTCAGGGAGGTGTACCAACAACCTGTGCTACCCGCCTCACCATGTCTGTCCTCTACCAGGGCGGTGTACCAACAACCTGTGCTACCCACCCCACCATGTCTGTCCTCTACCAGGGAGGTGTACCGACAACCTGTGCTATCCACCCCACCATGTCTGTCCTCTACCAGGGAGGTGTACCAACAACCTGTACCACTCACCCCGCCATGTCTGTCCTCTACCAGGGAGGTGTACCAACAACCTGTACCACCCACCCCGCCATGTCTGTCCTCTACCAGGGAGGTGTACCAACAACCAGTACCACTCACCCCGCCATGTCTGTCCTCTACCAGGGAGGTGTACCAACAACCTGTACCACCCACCCCGCCATGTCTGTCCTCTACCAGGGAGGTGTACCAACAACCTGTACCAACCACCCCGCCATGTCTGTCAGGGAGGTGTACCAACAACCTGTACCACCCACCCCACCATGTCTGTCCTCTACCAGGGAGGTGTACCAACAACCTGTACCACCCACCCCACCATGTCTGTCCTATGCCAGGGAGGTGTACCAACAACCTGTACTACCCACCCCACCATGTCTGTCCTCTACCAGGGAGGTGTACCAACAACCTGTGCTAACCACCCCACCATGTCTGTCCTCTACCAGGGAGGTGTACCAACAACCTGTACTACCCACCCCACCATGTCTGTCCTCTACCAGGGAGGTGTACCAACAACCTGTGCTACCCACCCCGCCATGTCTGTCCTCTACCAGGGAGGTGTACCAACAACCTGTACTACCCACCTCACCATGTCTGTCAGGGAGGTGTACCAACAACCTGTACCACCCACCCCACCATGTCTGTCCTCTACCACGGAGGTGTACCAACAACCTGTACTACCCACCCTACCATGTCTGTCCTCTACCAGGGAGGTGTACCAACAGCCTGTACTACCCACCCCACCATGTCTGTCCTCTACCAGGGAGGTGTACCAACAACCTGTATCACCCACCCCACCATGTCTGTCCTCTACCAGGGAGGTGTACCAACAACCTGTACCACCCACCCCATCATGTCTGTCCTATGCCAGGGAGGTTTACCAATAACCTGTACTACCCACCTCACCATGTCTGTCAGGGAGGTGTACCAACAACCTGTACCACCCACCCCACCATGTCTGTCCTCTACCACGGAGGTGTACCAACAACCTGTACCACCCACCCTACCATGTATGTCCTCTAGCAGGGAGGTGTACCACCAACCTGTACTACCCACCCCACCATGTCTGTCCTCTACCAGGGAGGTGTACCACCAACCTGTACTACCCACCCCACCATGTCTGTCCTCTACTAGGGAGGTGTACCAACAACCTGTACCACCCACCCCATCATGTCTGTCCTATGCCAGGGAGGTGTACCAACAACCTGTACTACCCACCTCACCATGTCTGTCAGGGAGGTGTACCAACAACCTGTACCACCCACCCCACCATGTCTGTCCTCTACCACGGAGGTGTACCAACAACCTGTACCACCCACCCTACCATGTATGTCCTCTAGCAGGGAGGTGTACCACCAACCTGTACTACCCACCCCACCATGTCTGTCCTCTACCAGGGAGGTGTACCAACAACCTGTACTACCCACCCCACCATGTCTGTCCTCTACCAGGGAGGTGTACCAACAACCTGTACCACCCACCCTACCATGTCTGTCCTCTACCAGGGAGGTGTACCAACAACCTGTACTACCCACCTCACCATGTCTGTCCTCTACCAGGGAGGTGTACCAACAACCTGTACCACCCACCCTACCATGTCTGTCCTCTACCAGGGAGGTGTACCAACAACCTGTACTACCCACCCCACCATGTCTGTCCTCTACCAGGGAGGTGTTCCAACAATCTATACTACCCACCCCGCCATGCCTGTCCTCTACCAGGGAGGTGTACCAACAACCTGTATTACCCACCCCACCATGTCTGTCCTCTACCAGGGAGGTGTACCAACAACCTGTGCTACCCACCCCGCCATGTCTGTCCTCTACCAGGGAGGTGTACCAACAACCTGTACTACCCACCTCACCATGTCTGTCAGGGAGGTGTACCAACAACCTGTACCACCCACCCCACCATGTCTGTCCTCTATCACGGAGGTGTACCAACAACCTGTACCACCCACCCTACCATGTCTGTCCTCTACCAGGGAGGTATACCAACAACCTGTACTACACACCCCACCATGTCTGTCCTCTACCAGGGAGGTGTACCAACAACCTGTACCACCCACCTCACCATGTCTGTCCTCTACCAGGGAGGTGTACCAACAACCTGTACCACCCACCCCATCATGTCTGTCCTATGCCAGGGAGGTGTACCAACAACCTGTACTACCCACCTCACCATGTCTGTCAGGGAGGTGTACCAACAACCTGTACCACCCACCCCACCATGTCTGTCCTCTACCACGGAGGTGTACCAACAACCTGTACCACCCACCCTACCATGTATGTCCTCTAGCAGGGAGGTGTACCACCAACCTGTACTACCCACCCCACCATGTCTGTCCTCTACCAGGGAGGTGTACCAACAACCTGTACTACCCACCCCACCATGTCTGTCCTCTACCAGGGAGGTGTACCAACAACCTGTACCACCCACCCTACCATGTCTGTCCTCTACCAGGGAGGTGTACCAACAACCTGTACTACCCACCTCACCATGTCTGTCCTCTACCAGGGAGGTGTACCAACAACCTGTACCACCCACCCTACCATGTCTGTCCTCTACCAGGGAGGTGTACCAACAACCTGTACTACCCACCCCACCATGTCTGTCCTCTACCAGGGAGGTGTTCCAACAATCTATACTACCCACCCCGCCATGCCTGTCCTCTACCAGGGAGGTGTACCAACAACCTGTATTACCCACCCCACCATGTCTGTCCTCTACCAGGGAGGTGTACCAACAACCTGTGCTACCCACCCCGCCATGTCTGTCCTCTACCAGGGAGGTGTACCAACAACCTGTACTACCCACCTCACCATGTCTGTCAGGGAGGTGTACCAACAACCTGTACCACCCACCCCACCATGTCTGTCCTCTATCACGGAGGTGTACCAACAACCTGTACCACCCACCCTACCATGTCTGTCCTCTACCAGGGAGGTGTACCAACAACCTGTACTACACACCCCACCATGTCTGTCCTCTACCAGGGAGGTGTACCAACAACCTGTACCACCCACTCTACCATGTCTGTCCTCTACCAGGGAGGTGTACCAACAACCTGTACTACCCACCCCACCATGTCTGTCCTCTACCAAGGAGGTGTACCAACAACCTGTACCACCCACCCTATCATGTCTGTCCTCTACCAGGGAGGTGTACCAACAACCTGTACTACCCACCCCACCATGTCTGTCCTCTACCAGGGAGGTGTACCAACAACCTGTACCACCCACCCCGCCATGTCTGTCCTCTACCAGGGAGGTGTACCAACAACCTGTACCACCCACCCTACCATGTCTGTCCTCTACCAGGGAGGTGTACCAACAACTTGTACTACCCACCCCACCATGTCTGTCCTCTACCAGGGAGGTGTACCAACAACCTGTACTACCCACCCCACCATGTCTGTCCTCTACCAGGGAGGTGTACCAACAACCTGTACTACCCACCCCACCATGTCTGTCCTCTACCAGGGAGGTGTACCAACAACCTGTACCACCCACCCCACCATGTCTGTCCCGTCATGTGTCTGTGAGTGGGCTGTGCGGCATGTGTCTGTGAGTGGGCTGTGCGGCATGTGTCTGTGAGTGGGCTGTGCGTCATGTGTCTGTGAGTGGGCTGTGCGGCATGTGTCTGTGATTCGGCTGTGCGGCATGTATCTGTGAGTGGGCTATGCGGCATGTGTCTGTGAGTGGGCTGTGCGGCATGTGTCTGTGAGTGGGCTGTGCGTCATGTGTCTATGAGTGGGCTATGCGTCATGTGTCTGTGAGTGGGCTGTGCGTCATGTGTCTGTGAGTGGGCTGTGCGTCATGTGTCTGTGAGTGGGCTGTGCGTCATGTGTATGTGAGTGGGCTGTGCGTGATGTGTCTGTGAGTAGGCTGTGCGTGATGTGTCTGTGAGTGGGCTGTGCGTCATGTGTCTGTGAGTTGGATGTGCATGATGTGTCTGTGAGTGGGCTGTGCGGCATGTGTCTGTGAATGGGTTGTGCGTCATGTGTCTGTGAATGGGCTGTGCGTCATGTGTCTGGGAGGGGGTTGTGCGTCATGTGTCTGTGAGTGGGCTGTGCGTCATGTGTCTGTGAGTGGGCTGTGCGTCATGTGTCTGTGAGTGGGCTGTGCGGCATGTGTCTGTGAGTCGGCTGTGCGGCATGTGTCTGTGAGTCGGCTGTGCGGCATGTGTCTGTGAGTGGGCTGTGCGGCATGGGCCTGTGAGTGGGCTGTGCGGCATGTGTCTGTGAGTGGGCTGTGAGGCATGTGTCTGTGAGTGGGCTGTGCGGCATGTGTTTGTGAGTGGGCTGTGCGGCATGTGTCTGTGAGTGGGCTGTGAGGCATGTGTCTGTGAGTTGGGTGTGCGTGATGTGTCTGTGAGTGGGCTGTGCTTGATGTGTCTGAGAGCGGGCTGTGCGGCATGTGTCTGTGAGTGGGCTGTGCGTCATGTGTCTGTGAGTGGGCTGTGCGTGATGTGTCTGTGAGTTGGATGTGCGGCATGTGTCTGTGAGTGGGCTGTGCGGCATGTGTCAGTGAGTGGGCTGTGCGGCATGTGTCTCTGAGTGGGCTGTGAGGCATGTGTCTCTGAGTGGGCTGTGAGGCATGTGTCTGTGAGTGGGCTGTGCGGCATGTGTCTGTGAGTGGGCTGGGCGTGATGTGTCTGTGAGTGGGCTGTGCGCCATGTATCTGTGAGTGGGCTGTGCTGCGTGTGTCTGTGAGTGGGCTGTGCGTCATGTGTCTGTGAGTGGGCTGTGCGGCATGTGTCTGCGAGTGGGCTATGCTTCATGTGTCTGTGAGTGGGCTGTGCGGCATGTGTCTGTGAGTGGGCTATGCGTCATGTGTATGTGAGTGGGCTGTGCGGCCTGTGTCTGTGAGTGGGCTGTGCGTCATGTGTGTGTGAGTGGGATGTGCGTCATGTGTCTGTGAGTTGGATGTGCGTGATGTGTCTGTGAGTTGGATGTGCGTGATGTGTCTGTGAGTGGGCTGTGCGGCATGTGTCTGTGAGTGGGCTGTGCGTCATGTGTGTGTGAGTGGGATGTGCGTGATGTGTCTGTGAGTGGGCTGTGCGGCATGTGTCTGTGAGTGGGCTGTGCGTCATGTGTGTGTGAGTGGGATGTGCGTCATGTGTCTGTGAGTTGGATGTGCGTGATGTGTCTGTGAGTTGGATGTGCGTGATGTGTCTGTGAGTGGGCTGTGCGGCATGTGTCTGTGAGTGGGCTGTGCGTCATGTGTGTGTGAGTGGGATGTGCGTCATGTGTCTGTGAGTTGGATGTGCGTGATGTGTCTGTGAGTTGGATGTGCGTGATGTGTCTGTGAGTGGGCTGTGCGGCATGTGTCTGTGAGTGGGCTGTGCGGCATGTGTCTGTGAGTGGGCTGTGCGGCATGTGTCTGTGAGTGGGCTGTGCGGCCTGTGTCTCTGAGTGGGCTGTGCGTCATGTGTCAGTGAGTGGGCTGTGCGGCATGTGTCTGTGAGTGGGCTGTGAGGCATGTGTCTGTGAGTGGGCTGTGCGGCATGTGTTTGTGAGTGGGCTGTGCGGCATGTGTCTGTGAGTGGGCTGTGAGGCATGTGTCTGTGAGTTGGGTGTGCGTGATGTGTCTGTGAGTGGTCTGTGCTTGATGTGTCTGAGAGCGGGCTGGGCGGCATGTGTCTGTGAGTGGGCTGTGCGTGATGTGTCTGTGAGTTGGATGTGCGGCATGTGTCTGTGAGTGGGCTGTGCGGCATGTGTCAGTGAGTGGGCTGTGCGGCATGTGTCTCTGAGTAGGCTGTGAGGCATGTGTCTCTGAGTGGGCTGTGAGGCATGTGTCTGTGAGTGGGCTGTGCGGCATGTGTCTGTGAGTGGGCTGGGCGTGATGTGTCTGTGAGTGGGTTGTGCGCCATGTATCTGTGAGTGGGCTGTGCTGCGTGTGTCTGTGAGTGGGCTGTGCGTCATGTGTCTGTGAGTGGGCTGTGCGGCATGTGTCTGCGAGTGGGCTATGCTTCATGTGTCTGTGAGTGGGCTGTGCGGCATGTGTCTGTGAGTGGGCTATGCGTCATGTGTATGTGAGTGGGCTGTGCGGCCTGTGTCTGTGAGTGGGCTGTGCGTCATGTGTGTGTGAGTGGGCTGTGCGGCATGTGTCTGTGAGTTGGATGTGCGTGATGTGTCTGTGAGTGGGCTGTGCGGCATGTGTCTGTGAGTAGGCTGTGCGTCATGTGTCTGTGAGTGGGCTGTGCGGCATGTGTCTGTGAGTGGGCTGTGCGGCATGTGTCTGTGAGTGGGCTGTGCGGCATGTGTCTGTGAGTGGGCTGTGCGGCATGTGTCTGTGAGTGGGCTGTGCGGCATGTGTCAGTGAGTGGGCTATGCTTCATGTGTCTGTGAGTGGGCTGTGCGGCATGTGTCTGTGAGTGGGCTGTGCGGCCTGTGTCTGTGAGTGGGCTGTGCGTCATGTGTGTGTGAGTGGGATGTGCGTCATGTGTCTGTGAGTGGGCTGTGCGTCATGTGTCTATGAGTGGTCTATGCATCATGTATCTGTGAGCGGGCTGTGCGGCATGTGTCTGTGAGTGGGCTGTGAGGCATGTGTCTGTGAGTGGGCTGTGCGTCATGTGTCTATGAGTGGTCTATGCATCATGTATCTGTGAGCGGGCTGTGCGTCATGTGTATGTGAGTGGGCTGTGCTTCATGTGTCTGTGAGTGGGCTGTGCGGCATGTGTATGTGAGTGGGCTGTGCGTCATGTGTCTGTGAGTGGGCTGTGCGTGATGTGTGTGTGAGTGGGATGTGCGTCATGTGTCTGTGAGTGGGCTGTGCGTCATGTGTCTATGAGTGGTCTATGCATCATGTATCTGTGAGCGGGCTGTGCGGCATGTGTCTGTGAGTGGGCTGTGAGGCATGTGTCTGTGCGTGGGCTATGCTTCATGTGTCTGTGAGTGGGCTGTGCGGCATGTGTCTGTGAGTGGGCTATGCGTCATGTGTCTGTGAGTGGGCTGTGCGTCATGTGTCTCTGAGTGGGCTGTGAGGCATGTGTCTGTGAATTGGCTGTGAGGCATGTGTCTGTGAGTGGGCTGTGCGGCATGTGTCTGTGAGTGGGCTGTGCTTCATGTGTCTGTGGGTGGGCTGTGCGGCATGTGTCTGTGAGTGGGCTGTGCGACATGTGTCTGTGAGTGGGCTATGCGGCATGTATCTGTGAGTGGGCTGTGCGGCATGTGTCTGTGAGTGGGCTGTGCGGCATGTGTCTGTGAGTGGGCTGTGCGGCATGTGTCTGTGAGTGGGCTGTGCGCCATGTATCTGTGAGTGGGCTGTGCGGCATGTGTCTGTGAGTGGGCTGTGAGGCATGTGTCTGTGAGTGGGTTGTGCGCCATGTATCTGTGAGTGGGCTGTGCGGCATGTGTCTGTGAGTGGGCTGTGCGGCATGTGTCTGTGAGTGGGTTGTGCGCCATGTATCTGTGAGTGGGCTGTGCGTCATGTGTCTGTGAGTGGGCTGTGCGGCATGTGTCTGTGAGTGGGCTGTGCGGCATGTGTCTGTGAGTGAGCTGTGAGGCATGTGTCTGTGAGTGGGCTGTGCGTGATGTGTGTGTGAGTGGGCTGTGCGTCATGTGTCTGTGAGTGGGCTGTGCGGCATGTGTCTGTGAGTGGGTTGTGCGCCATGTATCTGTGAGTGGGCTGTGCGGCATGTGTCTGTGAGTGGGCTGTGAGGCATGTGTCTGTGAGTGGGTTGTGCGCCATGTATCTGTGAGTGGGCTGTGCGTCATGTGTCTGTGAGTGGGCTGTGCGGCATGTGTCTGTGAGTGGGCTGTGCGTCATGTGTCTGTGAGTGGGCTGTGCGTCATGTGTGTGTGAGTGGGCTGTGAGGCATGTGTCTGTGAGTGGGCTGTGAGGCATGTGTCTGTGAGTGGGCTGTGCGGCATGTGTCTGTGAGTGGGCTGTGCGGCATGTGTCTGTGAGTGGGCTGTGCGGCATGTGTCTGTGAGTGAGCTGTGAGGCATGTGTCTGTGAGTGGGCTGTGCGTGATGTGTGTGTGAGTGGGCTGTGCGTCATGTGTCTGTGAGTGGGCTGTGCGGCATGTGTCTGTGAGTGGGTTGTGCGCCATGTATCTGTGAGTGGGCTGTGCGGCATGTGTCTGTGAGTGGGCTGTGAGGCATGTGTCTGTGAGTGGGTTGTGCGCCATGTATCTGTGAGTGGGCTGTGCGTCATGTGTCTGTGAGTGGGCTGTGCGGCATGTGTCTGTGAGTGGGCTGTGCGTCATGTGTCTGTGAGTGGGCTGTGCGTCATGTGTGTGTGAGTGGGCTGTGAGGCATGTGTCTGTGAGTGGGCTGTGAGGCATGTGTCTGTGAGTGGGCTGTGCGGCATGTGTCTGTGAGTGGGCTGTGAGGCATGTGTCTGTGAGTGGGTTGTGCGCCATGTATCTGTGAGTGGGCTGTGCGTCATGTGTCTGTGAGTGGGCTGTGCGGCATGTGTCTGTGAGTGGGCTGTGCGTCATGTGTCTGTGAGTGGGCTGTGCGTCATGTGTCTGTGAGTGGGCTGTGAGGCATGTGTCTGTGAGTGGGCTGTGAGGCATGTGTCTGTGAGTGGGTTGTGCGCCATGTGTCTGTGAGTGGGCTGTGCGGCATGTGTCTGTGAGTGGGCTGTGCTTCATGTGTCTGTGAGTGGGCTGTACGGCATGTGTCTGTGAGTGGGCTGTGCGACATGTGTCTGTGAGTGGGCTATGCGGCATGTGTCTGTGAGTGGGCTATGCGGCATGTATCTGTGAGTGGGCTGTGCGGCATGTGTCTGTGAGTGGGCTGTGCGGCATGTGTCTGTGAGTGGGCTGTGCGGCATGTGTCTGTGAGTGGGTTGTGCGCCATGTATCTGTGAGTGGGCTGTGCGGCATGTGTCTGTGAGTGGGCTGTGAGGCATGTGTCTGTGAGTGGGTTGTGCGCCATGTATCTGTGAGTGGGCTGTGCGTCATGTGTCTGTGAGTGGGCTGTGCGGCATGTGTCTGTGACTGGGTTATGAGTGGAATGCCTTGATCAGGCATTGAGTGGGGCGACATGGCAGCGCGAGGCGGCTGCCCGTGTCACGCTGACCATGTCGCGTTGAGGGGGGCACAATGGGGAGAGTTGAGGGCGTGACCTGCGCGCACCCTGATAGAGATGAGTGACAAAGAGGGCCGGCTAACCCCGGCCATCAGACGATGAATGCTGGCAGACGGGCGAGTCATTGCCCGCTATGTCTAATTACAATAAATAACCGTTAAGTACCTATTGGTGAGATTGACTTCGTCTTCCAATACGCTTGGGTGACAGCGGTCGGCGTGTGTGTGCGGGGGGGGGGGGGCAGCGACTGGTGTGTGTGGGGGGGGGGGAGGGACCACGTTCTGTGTGTTGGGGGGGGGGGGGCAGGTGGCAGCGAAGGGTTCATGTATGGTGGGGGTGACAGCGGCCCGTGTGCATGGAGTGGGAATAGGTATTGCTGATGCCCCTTAGATGCCCGAGAGCTATTATCTCAGTGAAAGGACGTCGGTGTGGACCCGACGAGGCCAGGTGGTGGGGTGGGGGGGACGTCTCGAGTATCCGTGGCGAGACGACCTGAGACCGGTGGCAGGACTGGGCCCGGGCCACATTCTCATACAAGCGCTTTGTCCGCCACCCTCATAAACAGGACCCACATAATGAATTGATGGCCGACCTTTGTGGTCGAGACGTGATCGGCTCGTCAAGTTAAACTTAAGGGGCAAAAGCGCGTGAAGCAACCTTTCTTATTACCCGAACCCAAGCAGGCATGTCTGATAGCTTCCTAATTCCACGCTCCACGCTCCAACGATCACTCTCGAAACATGGGACCAGTCTGATATGGCCCCGTGTCACGTGACCGCCATGTCTCCGTGTCACGTGACCGCCATGTCTCCGTGTCACGTGACCGCCATGTTTCCGTGCCACATGACCGCCTTGGCTCCCCGGCCTCTGGTGCCCCGGCCCCCGGTGCCCCGGCCCCTGGTGCCCCGGCCCCTGGTGCCCCGGCCCCTGGTGCCCCGGCCCCTGGTGCCCCGGCCCCTGGTGCCCCGGCCCCTGGTGCCCCGGCCCCTGGTGCCCCGGCCTCTGGTGCCCTGGCCTCTGGTGCCCCGGACCCTGGTGCCCAAGCCCCTAGTGTCTCGGCTCCTGGTGCCTTGGTGCCCCGGCCCCTGGTACCTTGGTGCCCCGGCCCCTGGTACCTTGGTGCCCCGGCCCCTGGTGCCCCGGCCTCTGGTGCCCTGGCCTCTGGTGCCCCGGACCCTGGTGCCCAAGCCCCTAGTGTCTCGGCTCCTGGTGCCTTGGTGCCCCGGCCCCTGGTACCTTGGTGCCCCGGCCTCTGGTGCCCCGGCCCCTGGTGCCCCGGCCTCTGGTGCCCCGGCCCCTGATGCCCCGGCCCCTGGTACCCCGGCCCCTGGTGCCCCGGCCTCTGGTGCCCCGGCCCCTGGTGCCCCGGCCCCTGGTGCCCCGGCCCCTGGTACCCCGGCCTCTGGTGCCCCGGCCCCTGGTGCCCCGGCCTCTAGTGCCCTGGTGCCCCGGCCCCTGGTACCCCGGCCTCTGGTGCCCCGGCCTCTGGTGTCCCGGCCTCTGGTGCCCCGGTGCCCCGGGCCCTGGTAAATGACGGTGTCACGGTGACACTCACCGCCCTGACACTGACACCTGTGACGGTGGCGGTGTGCTAACCACTGTGTCACGGTGACACTCACCGCCCTGACACTGACACCTGTGACGGTGGCGGTGTGCTGCTAACCACTGTGTCACGGTGACACTCACCGCCCTGACACTGACACCTGTGACGGTGGCGGTGTGCTAACCACTGTGTCACGGTGACACTCACCGCCCTGACACTGACACCTGTGACGGTGGCGGTGTGCTAACCACTGTGTCACGGTGACACTCACCGCCCTGACACTGACACCTGTGACGGTGGCGGTGTGCTGCTAACCACTGTGTCACGGTGACACTCACCGCCCTGACACCGACACCTGTGACGGTGGCGGTGTGCTAACCACTGTGTCACGGTGACACTCACCGCCCTGACACTGACACCTGTGTTTAGTGGGCGCGATCTCTTCCAATGTTTTATGTCCAATGTAATGCCAGTTGTGAAAGTTAGCAAAGAGAACACGATTGTTTGCATGCCACAAGTTCTCGTGGTAATTGACAGCGGCTAGCTAGCGGCGGCTAGCGCTTTGAAAATGGTTAGGGGAGGGCAGGGCTGGGGGTGGGGATGGTGTGGAGGGAGGAAGGGAGATGTCAATCGTGACAATGTGTCAACTTCTAAGAAACTGTTTGTTCACTGGTCTCTACGAAGCAGGACTTCATTCCTGTTATTAACGTATTCCACTTACAGCCGAACGCGAGACCAAGCTTCCCCTCCCCCCCCCTTCCCACTCGCAACCCAGCCTCCCAACCCCCATCATCCCAGTAAACCCCACTGCCCCCGACGCAGCCCAGCCCAGCTCACCCCACGCCACCCCTTCATCCCCGTTCATCTCCCCCCACCCAGCGTTTCCCGGCCCACCCGGAACGTTAATGACGTATTAGGACACTGCGTTGAGAGGCACATCAGTAAATACAACTGGGATGCTGATCAAGCATTGATCAGCAGAAGTTTGGTTGCTAAATCAATATTGATATTGGTTGGTGCAGTGTGCGAGGTGGTGCGGCACGCAGACACCTGAGCCGTGCGGGGTGGGCTGCCGCGCGGCGCCGCCCGCCGCCACCGGCTCCACCGCACGACCCAGACACACGGGCTAATTGTAGCCAAGTCTTTAAGATGTTTTAAAGGGCATGTTAATAACCAAACGAAGTGAATATAATATGGTATGGTCTGGAATGTTCGCAAATAACACCCACAATTTAAAGCGTGTTTTTTATAGGAAGTGATAGCGAGAAAACCTTATGTGTGACTTTGTCGTCCGTGAAAGGCTTATTGGGTATATGACAGGCCTGTGACGTGAGCGGTGTCTGCAGGCGTGTGTTCCGGAGAGTGGGGGCGGCACTGCTCCCCCCACCACCCTCCACCCCCCGGCCCTCGCTCTGTATAACCTGTCGGCTGTTCCGCCTCGCTCACACCACATATTGCGGTTCGGCATGAGTGACATTCAGTGTTTAGGCATTGAGGCGCCGTGTGACGTCAGAGCTATGGCTGTGTTTCACGCCGCTGGTTAGATGTGGGGGGTGGGGGTTAGGGGAGTGGGGTGCAGAGGGTAAGGTCACCTTCCTCCGATTGCGCGTCATTCGGAACTTTGGACTTCTGGAATTTAGGACCAGACCGCGAGTAAACACATTGTTACCGTGCCCAGTGGAAGGCGGCCACGTGACCGGGTCAGAGCCACACTGGTTGTCCTGTCCACTCCTGTGACGTCACAACTGGTCAGCATGGGTGACCCTGACGCCCTGTGACGTCACCAGTGGTCAGCATGGGTAACCACAACATATTGTGACATTATGTGACGTCACGAGTGGTGAGCATGGGTAACCACCACATCTTGTGACGAAATGTGCAAGAAGACACCGTTATAGCGTTATCTGTGTTGTTGTATTGGGCTATAGTGTGCGCAATCGGAGGGGGAAACTCACACACTATTCAGCATGGCCTGCGCTTTTAATGCCACTTCAGCTACACTTGACTGATGTTCAGCACGAAAATGTGGTTTTTGCCTGTGGAGTGATGTGTGTGGAGTGGCCAGACTGCCCCGAGGCGCGGACCCAGCTCAACGCGGGCCTCACGGGGTCACACAGGCCAAGGCCGAACATCACAGCACAGAATACACCTGCTCAATCCCTCCTTATTTTGTGAACAAGTCTAGGTAGCCTCGGGCATAGTTCTTTTTAATTGACGTTCGAGTCCTAAGAGGTGTTGTGGTGTTTAATTCGTTAGGTAGGTAGGTAGGTAGGTTGGACACAATCCAGCGTGAACTACAGCCATCAGGTCTACAGCCTCACTGTGGCAAACCATGGCCCAGGTCTACAGCCTCACTGTGGCAAACCATGGCCCAGGTCTACAGCCTCACTGTGGCAAACCATGGCCCAGGTCTACAGCCTCACTGTGGCAAACCATGGCCCAGGTCTACAGCCTCACTGTGGCAAACCATGGCCCATGTCTACAGCCTCACTGTGGCAAACCATGGCCCGGGTCTACAGCCTCACTGTTGGCAAACCATGGTCTAGGTCTACAGCCTCACTGAGGCAAACCATGGTCTAGGTCTACAGCCTCACTGAAGCAAACCATGGTCCAGGTCTACAGCCTCACTGAAGCAAACCATGGTCCAGGTCTACAGCCTCACTGAGGCAGACCATCCCCCAGGTCTACAGCCTCATTGAGGCAGACCATCCCCCAGGTCTACAGCTTCGTTGAGGCAAACCATCCTCCAGGTCTACAGCCTCACTGAGGCAGGCAATTGCCCAGGTCTACAGCCTCACTGAAGCAGACCATCCCACAGGTCTACAGCCTCATTGAGGCAGACCATCCCCCAGGTTTACAGCCTCATTGGGGCAGACCATCCCCCAGGTCTACAGCCTCACTGGGGCAGACCATCGCCCAGGTCTACAGCTTCATTGAGACAGACCATCATCCAGGTCTACAGAATCACTGAGGCAGACCATCGCCCAGGTCTACAGCCTGATTGAGGCAGACCATCCCCCAGGTCTACAGTTTCAATGAGGCAGACCATCCCCCAGGTCTACAGCTTCATTGAGACAGACCATCATCCAGGTCTACAGAATCACTGAGGCAGACCATCCCCCAGGTCTACAGCCTCACTGAGGCAGACCATCCCCCAGGTCTACAGCCTCAATGAGGCAGACCATCCCCAGGTCTACAGCCACATTGAGGCAGACCATCCGCCAGGTCTAGAGCCTCACTGAGGCAGGCCATCCCCAGGTCTACAACCTCATTGAGGCAGGCCACCCCCCAGGTCTACAGCCTCACTGAGGCAGACCATCCCCCAGGTCTACAGCTTCAATGAGGCAGACCATCCCCAGGTCTACAGCCACATTGAGGCAGACCATCCCCCAGGTCTAGAGCCTCACTGGGGCAGACCATCCCCAGGTCTAGAGCCTCACTGAGGCAGACCATCCTCCAGGTCTACAGCCTCATTGAGGCAGGCCATCCCCAGGTCTACAGCCTCACTGAGGCAGACCATCCCCCAGGTCTACAGCCTCACTGAGGCAGACCATCCCCAGGTCTACAGCCACATTGAGGCAGACCATCCGCCAGGTCTAGAGCCTCACTGGGGCAGACCATCCCCAGGTCTAGAGCCTCACTGAGGCAGGCCATCCCCAGGTCTACAGCCTGACTGAGGCAGGCCATCCCCAGGTCTACAGCCTCACTGAGGCAGGCCATCCCCAGGTCTACAACCTCATTGAGGCAGGCCATCCCCAGGTCTACAGCCTGACTGAAGCAGACCATCCCCCAGGTCTACAGTTTCACTGAGGCAGGCCATCCCCCAGGTCTAGAGCCTCATTGAGGCAGACCATCCCCCGGGTCTACAGCCTCACTGAGGCAGACCATCCCCCAGGTCTACAGCGTCATTGAGGCAGACCATCCCCCAGGTCTACAGCCTCACTGAGGCAGACCATCCCCCAGGTCTACAGCGTCATTGAGGCAGACCATCCCCCAGGTCTACAGCCTCACTGAGGCAGACCATCCCCCAGGTCTACAGCGTCATTGAGGCAGACTATCCCCCAGGTCTACAGCGTCATTGAGGCAGACCATCCCCCAGGTCTACAGTTTCACTGAGGCGGACCATCCCCCAGGTCTACAGCGTCATTGAGGCAGACCATCCCCCAGGTCTACAGCGTCATTGAGGCAGGCCATCCCCAGGTCTACAGCCTCACTGAGGCAGACCATCCCCCAGGTCTACAGCCTCACTGAGGCAGACCATCCCCAGGTCTACAGCCACATTGAGGCAGACCATCCGCCAGGTCTAGAGCCTCACTGGGGCAGACCATCCCCAGGTCTAGAGCCTCACTGAGGCAGGCCATCCCCAGGTCTACAGCCTGACTGAGGCAGGCCATCCCCAGGTCTACAGCCTCACTGAGGCAGGCCATCCCCAGGTCTACAACCTCATTGAGGCAGGCCATCCCCAGGTCTACAGCCTGACTGAAGCAGACCATCCCCCAGGTCTACAGTTTCACTGAGGCAGGCCATCCCCCAGGTCTAGAGCCTCATTGAGGCAGACCATCCCCCGGGTCTACAGCCTCACTGAGGCAGACCATCCCCCAGGTCTACAGCGTCATTGAGGCAGACCATCCCCCAGGTCTACAGCCTCACTGAGGCAGACCATCCCCCAGGTCTACAGCGTCATTGAGGCAGACCATCCCCCAGGTCTACAGCCTCACTGAGGCAGACCATCCCCCAGGTCTACAGCGTCATTGAGGCAGACTATCCCCCAGGTCTACAGCGTCATTGAGGCAGACCATCCCCCAGGTCTACAGTTTCACTGAGGCGGACCATCCCCCAGGTCTACAGCGTCATTGAGGCAGACCATCCCCCAGGTCTACAGCGTCATTGAGGCAGACCATCCCCCAGGTCTACAGCCTCCCTCTGACAAACGACGTATAAGGGACCTTCACTGGAAACGGCCGGGCTTGATACTCGATTCTGTATCTGTGTGGGGGTGGGAGGTCATGGTCATGGTCTGGCGGGCACACGCGGTCACTTCCCGCTGGTTGACACTGTGCTTCATCCACGCGTGTTCTCAGCCGGCCTGGACGCCTGTCGTGATCGGGGACTCCCTACTAAAGGTCGCTGACTGACGCTGACTGACGCTTTGTTGTCATGGTAGCCATTATATTGTTATTTAATGCCTCTATGTCCTTCACATTAATGCATCGTGCGCGCGACAGGTGTCCTTGGTTTCATTACCTTGGCAACGGGAGCTTCCCTAGCGAACGGGTGAGACAGGAGACAAGCGAGAGGCACAGTCACAGCATCCTCATACACACACACCAACTCCTTGGTGGACGGGTGTTTATTTGGTAGAAGTTTTACTGGAGGTATGGCGCGTGTTATGAAGGGTTCCCGCCAGGTGGCTGTTACCTCAGTGTGACCAGTAGGTACTGACCGCATGTAGTGTGCTAGACCATAAAAGACCCCCCCCCCCTCCCATGTGGCCCCTGGTGTGCATTCCGAGGAGAGACATGCCCGCTCCCCTGGCCCCATCCCCTCCCTATCCTCCCTCCGATTGGAGAGGCTCGTGTCGGGTCGATAAGTCATGGCTTCTCCATACAGCGGCCACGCCTCACTGACCTCTCGTCACATACCCCACCCACTCCTTCCGCCCCACCCCCACCCCTCCCTACCGCCAGGCGGCGCGGCGCACCCACCACCCGTCTACTTCTTACCTGTGGTCCTAACGACCCATCTTGCCTTCTTCTGTCTGCCCCCTCCTCCCCCCCAACCCTGCACCCCTTACCCCCACAGCGACCCCTCGTCAGGTAGCACAGCTTCCGTGCGATGACAAATCGATGGCTTGGCCTCGCTTGGCTGGCGGCCGAGTGAGGGGGTGGGTATGACGCGGTGGGTTAGGGGGTGTGGGGTATGAGGGGTGTGCGGCCGCTCAGCTGGCCCCACAACACCCGGTCTTCCCCGCGGCACACACCACGCCGGTCCCAGTCTCAGCACCGTGACACTGTCACCTCATCAGCCGCCAGGCCACACGCCACAGTCTGTGACAGGACCGACCAGTCGGGATAAATATCACTGGCGAAGAGTACCGCATAATAAGACTAGTTCTGCTGGGCGTTCACGGATAGAGGACCCGAGACAACTGTTGTGACGGCGAGCGTGTCCGGTGCTATGGGAAGCATCACCTGCTGACAACACATACAGACCTACACCATCACCTGAAGGATTGCCTTTAGCATTGGGCCCTGGTGAGTAGCTGTCCGCCTTCGCCCGTCCTATCACCAGTGGACACTGCGTGCTCCTACCGCGTTACATTCCGCCTCTTCCTCACTCTACCCAATAGAAGGGGCAGAAATAAGACTTACCTAAGGCCGTAAGTTGAATGGGATATTAGCATGAAGCTGGCCGAGGTGTTCGGTCCAGCCGTGGAAATTACGGGCCGTAGGCTCGGCACTCAGTGGCTGTCTGCCGTCAGCACGGGCCGTAGGCGCGGCACTAGAGTCCTATTGATATCTAATGATACAGTCCATTTGATATCTGAGGATACAGTCCTATTGATATTTGAGGATATAGTCCTATTGATATCTGAGGATACAGTCCATTTGATATCTGAGGATACAGTCCATTTGATATCTGAGGATACAGTCCTATTGATATCTGAGGTTGAATCCTATTGATATCTGAGGATACATTCCTATTGATACCGGAGGATACAGTCCTATGTATATCTGAGAATTCAGTCCATTTGATATCTGAGGATACAGTCCATTTGATATCTGAGGATACAGTCCTATTGATATCTGAGGATACAGTCCTATTGATATCTGAGGATACAGTCCTATTGATATCTGAGGGTACAGTTCTATTGATATCTGAGGGTACAGTCCTATTGATATCTGAGGGTACAGTTCCAATTATATCTGAGGATACAGTTCTATTGATATCTGAGGGTACAATCCTACTGATATCTGAGGGTACAGTTCTATTGATATCTGAGGATACAGTCCTATTGATATCTGAGGGTACAGTTCTATTGATATCTGAGGGTACAGTCCTATTGATATCTGAGGATACAGTCCTATTGATATCTGAGGGTACAGTTCTATTGATATCTTAGGATACAGTTCTATTGATATCTGAGGGTACAATCCTACTGATATCTGAGGGTACAGTCTTACTGGTATCAGAGGATAGTCCTATTGATATCTGAGGGTACAGTCCTATTGATATCTGAGGGTACAGTCCTATTGATATCTGAGGGTACAGTTCTATTGATATCTTAGGATACAGTTCTATTGATATCTGAGGGTACAATCCTACTGATATCTGAGGGTACAGTCTTACTGGTATCAGAGGATAGTCCTATTGATATCTGAGGGTACAGTTCTATTGATATCTGAGGGTACAGTCCTATTGATATCTGAGGGTACAGTCTTACTGGTATCAGAGGATAGTCCTATTGATATCTGAGGGTACAGTTCTATTGATATCTGAGGGTACAGTCCTATTGATATCTGAGGGTACAGTCCTATTGATATCTGAGGGTACAGTCTTACTGGTATCAGAGGATAGTCCTATTGATATCTGAGGGTACAGTCCTATTGATATCTGAGGGTACAGTCCTATTGATATCTGAGGGTACAGTCCTATTGATATCTGAGGGTACAGTCCTATTGATATCTGAGGGTACAGTCCTATTGATATATGAGGGTACAGTCCTATTGATATCTGATTTGGTTTATGTAGGGCGCTTTCACCTGTGTAAGTGATATTCTTTCACAATGGAAAGGGTCAACGTAGAGAAGAGGCATTTCTCCGGCAGTAACCCAATACTCTTTGCACAGATGTGTTCGAACCACACATTGGCCGCTTCGGCTGGTATAAAAGAGCCCGCTAGACAATTGCCGAAGAGAGACCCCCTATTGATACAATTATTTGCCATGAAAGTTGGGACGATAATATCGATACTTATATTTCATATATATTCAAAGGTCTTTTGATTCTGTCACTGAAGAAGCCATGGATATATACACATATACACCCCCCAACATGGATGCATATACACCCCCCCAGCCAAGGATACATATACACCCCCCCCCCAGCCAAGGATATATATACACCCCCACAGCCAAGGATATATATACACCCCCCCCCCAGCCAAGGATATATATACACCCCCCCCCCAGCCAAGGATATATATACACCCCCCAACATGGATGCATATACACCCCCCCAGCCAAGGATATATATACACCCCCCAACATGGATACATATACACCCCCCCCCCCAGCCAAGGATATATATATACCCCCCAACATGGATACATATACACCCCCCCCAGCCAAGGATATATATACACCCCCCAACATGGATACATATACACCCCCCACCCTAGCCATGGTTACATATACACCCCCCCAGCCAAGTAAACATATACACCCCCCACCCTAGCCATGGTTACATATACACCCCACCAACCATGTACACCCCCTCCCACCAGCCATGGATACATGTACACCCCACCAACCATATAACCCCCCTCCCACCAGCCATGGATACATGTACACCCCACCAACCGTATACACCCCCCTCCCACCAGCCATGGATACATGTACACCCCACCAACCATATACACCCCCTCCCACCAGCCATGGATACATGTACACCCCACCAACCATATACACCCCCCTCCCACCAGCCATGGATACATGTACACCCCACCAACCATATACACCCCCCTCCCACCAGCCATGGATACATGTACACCCCACCAACCAAATACACCCCCTCCCACCAGCCATAGATACATGTACACCCCACCAACCGTATACACCCCCCTCCCCTCCCGCCAGCCATGGATACATGTACACCCCACCAACCATATACACCCCCTCCCACCAGCCATGGATACATGTACACCCCACCAACCATATACACCCCCCTCCCACCAGCCATGGATACATGTACACCCCACCAACCATATACACCCCCCTCCCACCAGCCATGGATACATGTACACCCCACCAACCATATACACCCCCTCCCACCAGCCATAGATACATGTACACCCCACCAACCGTATACACCCCCCTCCCCTCCCGCCAGCCATGGATACATGTACACCCCACCAACCATATACACCCCCTCCCACCAGCCATGGATACAGATACACCCCACCAACCATATACCCCCCCCCCCCTTCCCACCAGCCATGGATACATGTACACCCCACCAACGATAAACCCCCCCCCCCTTCCCACCAGCCATGGATACATGTACACCCCACCAACCATATACATCCCCCTCCCACCAGCCATGGCTACATGTTCACCCCACCAACCATATACACCCCCTTCCCACCAGCCATAGATACATGTACACCCCATTAACCATATACACCCCCCTCCCACCAGCCATGGATACATGTACACCCCACCAACCATATACACCCCCCTCCCACCAGCCATGAATACATGTACACCCCACCAACGATATACCCCCCCCCTTCCCACCAGCCATAGATACATGTTCACCCCACCAGCCATATACACCCCCTCCCACCAGCCATGGCTGCATGTACACCCCACCAACCATATACCCCCCCCCCTCCCACCAGCCATGGATACATGTACACCCCACCAACCATATACACCCCCCTCCCACCAGCCATGGATACAGTAATACGTGTATTTATAACTGGAACGGAACCGGGAAGTTTTCAGTGACTAGTTCATGCGAGGCACCCATGTCCCCTGCCCCGTCACTGAGACCCATTTATCATCTACTGCTCCGTGGCGACTTTAACTGCGAACGCGCCCGAGACAGCGTGCAGGCCGCATCGAGTGACAATGGAGTGTGTCGCTGGCGGTCGTAATGGAAGCGCTTTGTCGTTGAAAGAGACCTCTCTATGTAGCCCTAAAGGGACAACAACAAACACACGGGCCCACGTCCTGCACACCTCAATGCGCTATGCTCTACCCACCACCAACTCTCTCGTATTTCGAAGAGCTCTCAACTTGGTTGCTTGGTGTCGTAAAGTTTGCTGTGCCTTGGAGGGTTCGTAAGTGCCGCTACAGGTCTCACCCACGCACGACTTCTCTGGGATGAGTGTTACAGGATTGTCATCTGGACCGACAAGTGGCTTGCTCAAGAAGCCTTATTTAACCACTACCCATAGATCAGACAGTGACGCGTCAGCACGCAGCAGCGCAAGTAGTTAATACAGAATAGACACGTAGAAAGTCGTACCAGAACGCCGTGCGTAGAGCCGCGATAGAGGATTCCCTGCTGGACCCTCCTTATTGGCCTTCATTGTACAGCTATGGACCGCACTATACTGAGTTGAAGTTGATAATGTGGTGGGAGGTTACTAAGAAATGTTACAGACCGCCATCTGGCTGCAGGCTATCAGCGCCACGTATAGGCAGGGTGAGGGAGGCAAGTAGCTTTATGTAATCAAACACATCATGCCTGCCCCCCGACCCCCCGCCCCCAGACGGGGAGACCCATCGGTCTGACGCAGAAGACGGTGAAAGCTGGCCTCCGAGTGCAGTGTCAACAGGGACTCACAGGACATGGTACAGACTGGTGGTACCCCCCGCCACGGGAGATGGTACAGACAGGTGGTATCCCCACGCCACGGGAGATGGTACAGACTGGTGGTACCCCCACGCCACGGGACATGGTACAGACTGGTGGTACCCCCACGCCACGGGACATGGTAAGACTGGTGGTACTCCCACGCCACGGGACATGGTACAGACTGGTGGTATCCCCACGCCACGGGAGATGGTACAGACTGGTGGTACCCCCACGCCACGGGACATGGTACAGACTGGTGGTACCCCCACGCCACGGGACATGGTACAGACTGGTGGTACCCCCACGCCACGGGACATGGTACAGACTGGTGGTACCCCCACGCCACGGGACATGGTACAGACTGGTGGTATCCCCACGCCACGGGACATGGTACTACAGACTGGTGGTATCCCCACGCCACGGGACATGGTACAGATTGGTGGTACCCCCCGCCACGGGAGATGGTACAGACAGGTGGTATCCCCACGCCACGGGAGATGGTACAGACTGGTGGTACCCCCACGCCACGGGACATGGTACAGACTGGTGGTACCCCCACGCCACGGGACATGGTATAGACTGGTGGTACCCCCACGCCACAGGACATGGTACAGACTGGTGGTACCCCCACGCCACGGGACATGGTACAGACTGGTGGTACCCCCACGCCACGGGACATGGTATAGACTGGTGGTACCCCCACGCCACAGGACATGGTACAGACTGGTGGTACCCCCACGCCACGGGACATGGTACAGACTGGTGGTACCCCCACGCCACGGGACATGGTACAGACTGGTGGTATCCCCACGCCACGGGAGATGGTACAGACTGGTGGTACCCCCACGCCACCGGACATGGTACAAACTGGGGGTATCCCCACGCCACGGGAGATGGTACAGACTGGTGGTACCCTCACGCCACCGGACATGGTACAAACTGGTGGTATCCCCACGCCACGGGACATGGTACTACAGACTGGTGGTATCCCCACGCCACGGGACATGGTACAGATTGGTGGTACCCCCCACCACGGGAGATGGTACAGACCGGTGGTATCCCCACGCCACGGGACATGGTACAGACTGGTGGTACCCCCACGCCACGGGACATGGTACAGACTGGTGGTACCCCCACGCCACGGGACATGGTACAGACTGGTGGTACACCCACGCCACGGGACATGGTACAGACTGGTGGTACCCCCACGCCACGGGACATGGTACAGACTGGTGGTACCCCCACGCCACGGGACATGGTACAGACTGGTGGTATCCCCACGCCACGGGAGATGGTACAGACTGGTGGTACCCCCACGCCACGGGACATGGTACAAACTGGTGGTACCCCCACGCCACGGGACATGGTACAAACTGGTGGTATCCCCACGCCACGGGACATGGTACTACAGACTGGTGGTATCCCCACGCCACGGGACATGGTACAGACTGGTGGTACCCCCCGCCACGGGAGATGGTACAGACAGGTGGTATCCCCACGCCACGGGAGATGGTAAAGACTGGTGGTACCCCCACGCCACGGGACATGGTACAGACTGGTGGTACCCCCACGCCACGGGACATGGTACAGACTGGTGGTACCCCCACGCCATAGGACATGGTACAGACTGGTGGTACTCCCACGCCACGGGACATGGTACAGACTGGTGGTACCCCCACGCCACGGGACATGGTACTACAGACTGGTGGTATCCCCACGCCACGGGACATGGTACAGACTGGTGGTACCCCCACGCCACGGGACATGGTACAGACTGGTGGTACCCCCACGCCACGGGACATGGTACAGACTGGTGGTATCCCCACGCCACGGGACATGGTACAGACTGGTGGTACCCCCACGCCACGGGACATGGTACTACAGACTGGTGGTACCCCCACGCCACGGGACATGGTACAGACTGGTAGTATCCCCACGCCACGGGACATGGTACTACAGACTGGTGGTATCCCCACGCCACGGGACATGGTACAGACTGGTGGTACCCCCCGCCACGGGAGATGGTACAGACAGGTGGTATCCCCACGCCACGGGAGATGGTACAGACTGGTGGTACCCCCACGCCACGGGACATGGTACAGACTGGTGGTACCCCCACGCCACGGGACATGGTACAGACTGGTGGTACCCCCACGCCACAGGACATGGTACAGACTGGTGGTACCCCCACGCCACGGGACATGGTACAGACTGGTGGTACCCCTACGCCACGGGACATGGTACTACAGACTGGTGGTATCCCCACGCCACGGGACATGGTACAGACTGGTGGTACCCCCACGCCACGGGACATGGTACAGACTGGTGGTACCCCCACGCCACAGGACATGGTACAGACTGGTGGTACCCCCACGCCACAGGACATGGTACAGACTGGTGGTACCCCCACGCCACGGGACATGGTACAGACTGGTGGTACCCCCACGCCACGGGACATGGTACTACAGACTGGTGGTATCCCCACGCCACGGGACATGGTACAGACTGGTGGTACCCCCACGCCACGGGACATGGTACAGACTGGTGGTACCCCCACGCCACAGGACATGGTACAGACTGGTGGTACCCCCACGCCACGGGACATGGTACAGACTGGTGGTACCCCCACGCCACGGGACATGGTACTACAGACTGGTGGTATCCCCACGCCACGGGACATGGTACAGACTGGTGGTATCCCCACGCCACGGGACATGGTACAGACTGGTGGTACCCCCAAGCCACGGGACATGGTACAGACTAGTGGTATCCCCACGCCACGGGACATGGTACAGACTGGTGGTTCCCCCACGCCACGGAACATGGTACTACAGACTGGTGGTACCCCCACGCCACGGGACATGGTACACACTGGTGGTATCCCCACGCCACGGGACATGGTACAAACTGATGGTACCCCCACGCCACGGGACACACCATCAGGGCTAAATCTCTTCACAGTTTTATTTCCGTCTTACAAATATTCATGGTTGACAGTAGATTCCCGGTTTGGCGTTGACACCTAAATGTATTTTGGTGGAATGTGTATTGGTGGAAGATGGTTTGAAGAAGAAATATCATATCAGATAGTTGCGTAATCCTCTTGCAAATATTAACATTACCACTGGGGAGGTAGCCCAGCAATGGGTGGAGGCAGCGAGCTTACCACTGGGGAGACCAGCAATGGATGGAGGCAGGGAGCTTACCACTGGGAAGGCCAGCAATGGGTGGAGGCAGGGGGCTTACCACTGGGGAGACCAGCCATGGGTGGAGGCAGGGAGCTTACCACTGGGGAGGCCAGCAATGGGTGGGGGCAGGGAGCTTACCACTGTGGAGACCAGCAATAGGTGGAAGCAGGGAGCTTACCACTGGAGAGATCAGCAATGATTGGAGGCAGAGAGCTTACCACTGGGGAGACCAGCAATGGGTGGGTGCAGGGAGCTTACCACTGGGGAGACCAGCAATGGATGGGGGCAGGGAGCTTACCACTGGGGAGGGATACCAGCAATGGGTGGAAGCAGGGAGCTTACCACTGGGGAGACCAGCGATGGGTGGAAGCAGGGAGCCTACCACTGGGGAGACCAGCAATGGGTGGAGGCAAGGAGCTTACCACTGGGAAGACCAGCGATGGGTGGAGGCAGGGAGCTTACCACTGGGGAGACCAGCAATGGGTGGAGGCAGGGAGCTTACCACTGTGGAGACCAGCAATAGGTGGAAGCAGGGAGCTTACCACTGGAGAGACCAGCAATGGGTGGAGGCAAGGAGTTTACCACTGGGGAGGGATACCAGCAATGGGTGGAGGCAGGGAGCTTACCACTGGAGAGACCAGCAATGGGTGGAGGCAAGGAGTTTACCACTGGGGAGACCAGCAATGGGTGGGGGCAGGGAGCTTACCACTGGGGAGACCTGCAACGGGTGGAGGCAGGGCGCTTACTACTGGGGAGACCAGCAATGGATGGAGGCAAGGAGCTTACCACTGGAGAGACCAACAATGATTGGAGGCAGGGAGCTTACCACTGGGGAGGCCAGCGATGGGTGGAGGCAGGGAGCTTACCACTGGGAAGACCAGCAATGGGTGGAGGCAGGGCGCTTACCACTGGGGAGACCAGCCATGGGTGGAGGCAGGGAGCTTACCACTGGGGAGACCAGCAATGGGTGGAGGCAGGGAGCTTACCACTGGGGAGGCCAGCAATGGGTGGAGGCAGGGAGCTTACCACTGGGGAGACCAGCAATGGGTGGAGGCAGGGAGCTTACCACTGGGGAGGCCAGCAATGGGTGGGTGCAGGGAGCTTACCACTGGGGAGACCAGCAATGGATGGAGGCAGGGAGCTTACCACTGGGGAGACCAGCAATGGATGGAGGCAGGGAGCTTACCACTGGGAAGGCCAGCAATGGGTGGGGGCAGGGAGCTTACCACTGGGGAGGCCAGCAATGGGTGGAGGCAAGGAGCTTACCACTGGGGAGGCCAGTAATGGGTGGAGGCATGGAGCTTACCACTGGGGAGACCAGCGATGGGTGGAGGCAGGGAGCTTACTACTGGGGAGACCAGCAATGGGTGGAGGCAGGGAGCTTACCACTGGGGAGACCAGCAACCGGTGGGGGCAGGGAGCTTACCACTGGGGAGACCAGCAACCGGTGGGGGCAGGGAGCTTACCACTGGGGAGACCTGCGATGAGCATTTCCGACGGCAGTTCGTCACTTATTCGCCAGTTAATCAAACTCCTGGGTTCTTTTATGTAGGTGTTCGCACCTGCTTGATGTACTAACGGCCTTTGCCTCCTTGCCATATCATGTGGTGTGTTTTTTGCATTCTGCGATCTGTCTTGTTGTTCGGCATTCCAAAGTAACTTTCACATGAATGCACCTGTAGGTTGGGTTGGCAGGAAAAGGAAAAGGTTTTCTCCTGGCTAAACGCCATTGCACCCTGTATCCAACAGTTCGCTGGCCGGCTAGCATAAGTCTGTTTTTGCTGAACACGAAGAACGAGTCTCTTGCCCCCCTAAACCAGTTCATGTAAACTTCCAAAAAACACGATTGTTAATGTTTGGCTTCGCCCTATAAACATAACCGCATTTAATCAATTTCTATATTTTTGCAATTGGGTAGTTGTTGTTGCCATGACGGAAGATCCGCTCCTGCTTCTGCAGTCACGGAGAGGAAAGCGTGGCCTACTGGGTGGACATGGCTATCTGGCTGAGTCGTCTCCACACGTACACAGCAGTCACCGAGAGGAAAGCGTGGCCTACTGGGTGGACATGGCTATCTGGCTGAGTCGTCCGCACCCTTACACAGCAGCCACCGAGAGGCAAGCGTGGCCTACTGGGTGGACATGGCTATCTGGCTGAGTCGTCTCCACACGTACACAGCAGTCACCGAGAGGAAAGCGTGGCCTACTGGGTGGACATGGCTATCTGGCTGAGTCGTCCGCACCCTTACACAGCAGCCACCGAGAGGCAAGCGTGGCCTACTGGGTGGACATGGCTATCTGGCTGAGTCGTCTCCACACGTACACAGCAGCCACCGAGAGGCAAGCGTGGCCTACTGGGTGGACATGGCTATCTGGCTGAGTCGTCTCCACACGTACACAGCAGCCACCGAGAGGCAAGCGTGGCCTTCTGGGTGGACATGGCTATCTGGCTGAGTCGTCTCCACACGTACACAGCAGCCACCGAGAGGCAAGCGTGGCCTACTGGGTGGACATGGCTATCTGGCTGAGTCGTCTCCACACGTACACAGCAGCCACCGAGAGGCAAGCGTGGCCTACTGGGTGGACATAGCTATCTGGCTGAGTCGTCCGCACCTTTACACAGCAGTCACCGAGAGGAACGCGTGGCCTACTGGGTGGACATGGCTATCTGGCTGAGTCGTCTCCACACGTACACAGCAGCCACCAAGAGGCAAGCGTGGCCTACTGGGTGGACATGGCTATCTGGCTGAGTCGTCCGCACCCTTACACAGCAGTCACCGAGAGGAACGCGTGGCCTACTGGGTGGACATGGCTATCTGGCTGAGTCGTCCGCACCCTTACACAGCAGTCGCCGAGAGGAAAGCGTGGCCTACTGGGTGGACATAGCTATCTGGCTGAGTCGTCCGCACACGTACACAGCAATCACCGAGAGGAAAGCGTGGCCTACTGGGCGGACATGGCTATCTGGCTGAGTCGTCCCCACACGAACACAGCAGCCACCGAGAGGCAAGCGTGGCCTACTGGGCGGACATGGCTATCTGGCTGAGTCTTCCGCACCCTTACACAGCAGTCGCCGAGAGGAAAGCGTGGCCTACTGGGTGGACATAGCTATCTGGCTGAGTCGTCCGCACCCTTACACAGCAGTCACCGAGAGGAAAGCCTGGCCTACTGGGCGGACATGGCTATCTGGCTGAGTCGTCCCCACACGAACACAGCAGTCACCGAGAGGAAAGCGTGGCCTACTGGGCGGACATGGCTATCTGGCTGAGTCGTCCGCACCCTTACACAGCAGTCACCGAGAGGAAAGCGTGGCCTACTGGGTGGACATGGCTATCTGACTGAGTCGTCCCCACACGTACACAGCAGTCACCGAGAGGAAAGCGTGGCCTACTGGGCGGACATGGCTATCTGGCTGAGTCGTCCGCACCCTTACACAGCAGCCACCGAGAGGAAAGCGTGGCCTACTGGGCGGACATGGCTATCTGGCTGAGTCGTCCCCACACGTACACAGCAGTCACCGAGAGGAAAGCGTGGCCTACTGGGCGGACATGGCTATCTGGCTGAGTCGTCCCCACACGAACACAGCAGTCACCGAGAGGAAAGCGTGGCCGACTGGGTGGACATGGCTATCTGGCTGAGTCGTCCGCACCCTTACACAGCAGTCACCGAGAGGAACGCGTGGCCGACTGGGCGGACATGGCTATCTGGCTGAGTCGTCCCCACACGAACACAGCAGTCACCGAGAGGAAAGCGTGGCCTACTGGGCGGACATGGCTATCTGGCTGAGTCGTCCGCACCCTTACACAGCAGTCACCGAGAGGAAAGCGTGGCCTACTGGGTGGACATGGCTATCTGGCTGAGTCGTCCCCACACGTACACAGCAGTCACCGAGAGGAAAGCGTGGCCTACTGGGTGGACATGGCTATCTGGCTGAGTCGTCCGCACCCTTACACAGCAGTCACCGAGAGGAAAGCGTGGCCTACTGGGTGGACATGGCTATCTGGCTGAGTCGTCCGCACCCTTACACAGCAGTCACCGAGAGGAAAGCGTGGCCTACTGGGCGGACATGGCTATCTGGCTGAGTCGTCCCCACACGAACACAGCAGTCACCGAGAGGAAAGCGTGGCCTACTGGGTGGACATGGCTATCTGGCTGAGTCGTCCGAACCCTTACACAGCAGCCACCGAGAGGCAAACATGGCCTACTGGGCGGACATGGCTATCTGGCTGAGTCGTCCCCACACGTACACAGCAGTCGCCGAGAGGAAAGCGTGGCCTACTGGGCGGACATGGCTATCTGGCTGAGTCGTCCCCACACGTACACAGCAGTCACCGAGAGGAAAGCGTGGCCTACTGGGTGGACATGGCTATCTGGCTGAGTCGTCCGCACCCTTACACAGCAGTCACCGAGAGGAAAGCGTGGCCTACTGGGCGGACATGGCTATCTGGCTGAGTCGTCCGCACCCTTACACAGCAGTCACCGAGAGAAAAGCGTGGCCTACTGGGCGGACATGGCTATCTGGCTGAGTCGTCCGCACCCTTACACAGCAGTCACCGAGAGGAAAGCGTGGCCTACTGGGTGGACATGGCTATCTGGCTGAGTCGTCCCCACACGAACACAGCAGTCACCGAGAGGAAAGCGTGGCCTACTGGGCGGACATGGCTATCTGGCTGAGTCGTCCCCACACGAACACAGCAGTCACCGAGAGGAAAGCGTGGCCTACTGGGCGGACATGGCTATCTGGCTGAGTCGTCCGCACCCTTACACAGCAGTCACCGAGAGGAAAGCGTGGCCTACTGGGTGGACATGGCTATCTGGCTGAGTCGTCCCCACACGTACACAGCAGTCACCGAGAGGAAAGCGTGGCCTACTGGGTGGACATGGCTATCTGGCTGAGTCGTCCGCACCCTTACACAGCAGTCACCGAGAGGAAAGCGTGGCCTACTGGGTGGACATGGCTATCTGGCTGAGTCGTCCGCACCCTTACACAGCAGTCACCGAGAGGAAAGCGTGGCCTACTGGGCGGACATGGCTATCTGGCTGAGTCGTCCCCACACGAACACAGCAGTCACCGAGAGGAAAGCGTGGCCTACTGGGTGGACATGGCTATCTGGCTGAGTCGTCCGAACCCTTACACAGCAGCCACCGAGAGGCAAACATGGCCTACTGGGCGGACATGGCTATCTGGCTGAGTCGTCCCCACACGTACACAGCAGTCGCCGAGAGGAAAGCGTGGCCTACTGGGCGGACATGGCTATCTGGCTGAGTCGTCCCCACACGTACACAGCAGTCACCGAGAGGAAAGCGTGGCCTACTGGGTGGACATGGCTATCTGGCTGAGTCGTCCGCACCCTTACACAGCAGTCACCGAGAGGAACGCGTGGCCTACTGGGTGGACATGGCTATCTGGCTGAGTCGTCCGCACCCTTACACAGCAGTCACCGAGAGGAACGCGTGGCCTACTGGGTGGACATAGCTATCTGGCTGATTCGTCCCCACACGAACACAGCAGTCACCGAGAGGCAAGCATGGCCTACTGGGCGGACATGGCTATCTGGCTGAGTCGTCCCCACACGTACACAGCAGTCACCGAGAGGAAAGCGTGGCCTACTGGGTGGACATGGCTATCTGGCTGAGTCGTCCGCACCCTTACACAGCAGTCACCGAGAGGAAAGCGTGGCCTACTGGGTGGACTTGGCTATCTGGCTGAGTCGTCCCCACACGTACACAGCAGTCACCGAGAGGAAAGCGTGGCCTACTGGGTGGACATGGCTATCTGGCTGAGTCGTCCGCACCCTTACACAGAAGTCACCGAGAGGAAAGCGTGGCCTACTGGGTGGACATGGCTATCTGGCTGAGTCGTCCGCACCCTTACACAGCAGTCACCGAGAGGAAAGCGAGGCCTACTGGGCGGACATGGCTATCTGGCTGAGTCGTCCCCACACGAACACAGCAGTCACCGAGAGGAAAGCGTGGCCTACTGGGTGGACATGGCTATCTGGCTGAGTCGTCCGAACCCTTACACAGCAGCCACCGAGAGGCAAGCATGGCCTACTGGGCGGACATGGCTATCTGGCTGAGTCGTCCCCACACGTACACAGCAGTCGCCGAGAGGAAAGCGTGGCCTACTGGGCGGACATGGCTATCTGGCTGAGTCGTCCCCACACGTACACAGCAGTCACCGAGAGGAAAGCGTGGCCTACTGGGTGGACATGGCTATCTGGCTGAGTCGTCCGCACCCTTACACAGCAGTCACCGAGAGGAACGCGTGGCCTACTGGGTGGACATGGCTATCTGGCTGAGTCGTCCGCACCCTTACACAGCAGTCACCGAGAGGAACGCGTGGCCTACTGGGTGGACATAGCTATCTGGCTGAGTCGTCCCCACACGAACACAGCAGTCACCGAGAGGCAAGCATGGCCTACTGGGCGGACATGGCTATCTGGCTGAGTCGTCCCCACACGTACACAGCAGTCACCGAGAGGAAAGCGTGGCCTACTGGGTGGACATGGCTATCTGGCTGAGTCGTCCGCACCCTTACACAGCAGTCACCGAGAGGAACGCGTGGCCTACTGGGTGGACATAGCTATCTGGCTGAGTCGTCCCCACACGTACACAGCAGTCACCGAGAGGCAAGCATGGCCTACTGGGCGGACATGGCTATCTGGCTGAGTCGTCCCCACACGAACACAGCAGCCACCGAGAGGCAAGCATGGCCTACTGGGCGGACATGGCTATCTGGCTGAGTCGTCCCCACACGTACACAGCAGTCACCGAGAGGAAAGCGTGGCCTACTGGGTGGACATGGCTATCTGGCTGAGTCGTCCGCACCCTTACACAGCAGTCACCGAGAGGAACGCGTGGCCTACTGGGTGGACATGGCTATCTGGCTGAGTCGTCCGCACCCTTACACAGCAGTCACCGAGAGGCAAGCATGGCCTACTGGGCGGACATGGCTATCTGGCTGAGTCGTCCGCACCCTTACACAGCAGTCACCGAGAGGCAAGCATGGCCTACTGGGTGGACATAGCTATCTGGCTGAGTCGTCCCCACACGTACACAGCAGTCACCGAGAGGAAAGCGTGGCCTACTGGGTGGACATGGCTATCTGGCTGAGTCGTCCGCACCCTTACACAGCAGCCACCGAGAGGCAAGCATGGCCTACTGGGCGGACATGGCTATCTGGCTGAGTCGTCCCCACACTTACACAGCAGTCACCGAGAGGAAAACGTGGCCTACTGTGCGGACATGGCTATCTGGCTGAGTCGTCCCCACACTTACACAGCAGTCACCGAGAGGAAAACGTGGCCTACTGTGCGGACATGGCTATCTGGCTGAGTCGTCCCCACACTTACACAGCAGTCACCGAGAGGAAAGCGTGGCCTACTGGGTGGACATGGCTATCTGGCTGAGTCGTCCCCACACGAACACAGCAGTCACCGAGAGGAAAGCGTGGCCTACTGGGTGGACATGGCTATCTGGCTGAGTCGTCCGCACCCTTACACAGCAGTCACCGAGAGGAAAGCGTGGCCTACTGGGTGGACATGGCTATCTGGCTGAGTCGTCCCCACACGAACACAGCAGCTACCGAGAGAAAAGCGTGGCCTACTGGGCGGACATGGCTATCTGGCTGAGTCGTCCCCACACGAACACAGCAGTCACCGAGAGGAAAGCGTGGCCTACTGGGCGGACATGGCTATCTGGCTGAGTCGTCCGCACCCTTACACAGCAGCCACCGAGAGGAAAGCGTGGCCTACTGGGTGGACATGGCTATCTGGCTGAGTCGTCCGCACCCTTACACAGCAGCCACCGAGAGGAAAGCGTGGCCTACTGGGTGGACATGGCTATCTGGCTGAGTCGTCCCCACACGAACACAGCAGCCACCGAGAGGAAAGCGTGGCCTACTGGGTGGACATGGCTATCTGGCTGAGTCGTCCCCACACGAACACAGCAGTCACCGAGAGGAAAGCGTGGCCTACTGGGTGGACATGGCTATCTGGCTGAGTCGTCCCCACACGAACACAGCAGTCACCGAGAGGAAAGCGTGGCCTACTGGGCGGACATGGCTATCTGGCTGAGTCGTCCCCACACGAACACAGCAGTCACCGAGAGGCAAGCATGGCTATCTGGCTGAGTCGTCCCCACACGAACACAGCAGTCACCGAGAGGCAAGCGTGGCCTACTGGGCGGACATGGCTATCTGGCTGAGTCGTCCCCACACGAACACAGCAGTCACCGAGAGGAAAGCGTGGCCTACTGGGCGGACATGGCTATCTGGCTGAGTCGTCCGCACCCTTACACAGCAGCCACCGAGAGGCAAGCATGGCCTACTGGGCGGACATGGCTATCTGGCTGAGTCGTCCCCACACGAACACAGCAGCCACCAAGAGGCAAGCGTGGCCTACTGGGTGGACATGGCTATCTGGCTGAGTCGTCCGCACCCTTACACAGCAGCCACCGAGAGGCAAGCATGGCCTACTGGGTGGACATGGCTATCTGGCTGAGTCGTCCCCACACGAACACAGCAGTCACCGAGAGGAAAGCGTGGCCTACTGGGCGGACATGGCTATCTGGCTGAGTCGTCCGCACCCTTACACAGCAGCCACCGAGAGGCAAGCATGGCCTACTGGGCGGACATGGCTATCGGGCTGAGTCGTCCCCACACGAACACAGCAGCCACCAAGAGGCAAGCGTGGCCTACTGGGTGGACATGGCTATCTGGCTGAGTCGTCCGCACCCTTACACAGCAGCCACCGAGAGGCAAGCATGGCCTACTGGGTGGACATGGCTATCTGGCTGAGTCGTCCCCACACGAACACAGCAGTCACCGAGAGAAAAGCGTGGCCTACTGGGCGGACATGGCTATCTGGCTGAGTCGTCCCCACACGAACACAGCAGCCACCGAGAGACAAGCGTGGCCGACTGGGCGGACATGGCTATCTGGCTGAGTCGTCCGCACCCTTACACAGCAGTCGCCGAGAGGAAAGCGTGGCCTACTGGGCGGACATGGCTATCTGGCTGAGTCGTCCGCACCCTTACACAGCAGTCACCGAGAGGAAAGCGTGGCCTACTGGGCGGACATGGCTATCTGGCTGAGTCGTCCGCACCCTTACACAGCAGTCACCGAGAGGAAAGCGTGGCCTACTGGGCGGACATGGCTATCTGGCTGAGTCGTCCCCACACGAACACAGCAGCCACCGAGAGACAAGCGTGGCCGACTGGGCGGACATGGCTATCTGGCTGAGTCGTCCCCACACGAACACAGCAGTCACCGAGAGGCAAGCATGGCCTACTGGGCGGACATGGCTATCTGGCTGAGTCGTCCCCACACGAACACAGCAGTCACCGAGAGGAAAGCGTGGCCTACTGTGTGGACATGGCTATCTGGCTGAGTCGTCCGCACCCTTACACAGCAGCCACCGAGAGGCAAGCATGGCCTACTGGGCGGACATGGCTATCTGGCTGAGTCGTCCCCACACGAACACAGCAGCCACCGAGAGAAAAGCGTGGCCGACTGGGCGGACATGGCTATCTGGCTGAGTCGTCCCCACACGAACACAGCAGCCACCGAGAGGAAAGCGTGGCCTACTGGGTGGACATAGCTATCTGGCTGAGTCGTCTCCACACGAACACAGCAGTCACCGAGAGGAAAGCGTGGCCTACTGGGTGGACATGGCTATCTGGCTGAGTCGTCCGCACCCTTACACAGCAGTCACCGAGAGGAAAGCGTGGCCTACTGGGCGGACATGGCTATCTGGCTGAGTCGTCCGCACCCTTACACAGCAGCCACCGAGAGGCAAGCGTGGCCTACTGGGCGGACATGGCTATCTGGCTGAGTCGTCCGCACCCTTACACAGCAGTCACCGAGAGGAAAGCGTGGCCTACTGGGTGGACATGGCTATCTGGCTGAGTCGTCCGCACCCTTACACAGCAGTCACCGAGAGGAAAGCATGGCCTACTGGGCGGACATGGCTATCTGGCTGAGTCGTCCGCACCCTTACACAGCAGTCACCGAGAGGAAAGCGTGGCCTACTGGGTGGACATGGCTATCTGGCTGAGTCGTCCGCACCCTTACACAGCAGCCACCGAGAGGCAAGCATGGCCTACTGGGCGGACATGGCTATCTGGCTGAGTCGTCCGCACCCTTACACAGCAGCCACCGAGAGGAAAGCGTGGCCTACTGGGCGGACATGGCTATCTGGCTGAGTCGTCCCCACACGAACACAGCAGTCACCGAGAGAAAAGCGTGGCCTACTGGGCGGACATGGCTATCTGGCTGAGTCGTCCCCACACGTACACAGCAGTCGCCGAGAGGAAAGCGTGGCCTACTGGGCGGACATAGCTATCTGGCTGAGTCGTCCGCACCCTTACACAGCAGTCACCGAGAGGAACGCGTGGCCTACTGGGTGGACATAGCTATCTGGCTGAGTCGTCCGCACCCTTACACAGCAGCCACCGAGAGGCAAGCATGGCCTACTGGGCGGACATGGCTATCTGGCTGAGTCGTCCGCACCCTTACACAGCAGCCACCGAGAGGCAAGCATGGCCTACTGGGCGGACATGGCTATCTGGCTGAGTCGTCCCCACACGAACACAGCAGTCACCGAGAGGAACGCGTGGCCTACTGGGCGGACATGGCTATCTGGCTGAGTCGTCCCCACACGAACACAGCAGTCACCGAGAGGAAAACGTGGCCTACTGGGCGGACATGGCTATCTGGCTGAGTCGTCTCCACACGTACACAGCAGTCACCGAGAGGAAAGCGTGGCCTACTGGGTGGACATGGCTATCTGGCTGAGTCGTCCCCACACGTGCACAGCAGTCACCGAGAGGAACGCGTGGCCTACTGGGTGGACATGGCTGATCCTGGTAACCTGAGCGGTCTATATCACTCATGCCATACATCTCCCTGGTAACCTGAGCGGTCTATATCACTCATGCCATACAGATCCCTGGTAACCTGAGCGGTCTATATCACTCATGCCATACATCTCCCTGGTAACCTGAGCGGTCTATATCACTCATGCCATACAGATCCCTGGTAACTTGAGCGGTCTATATCACTCATGCCATACATCTCCCTGGTAACCTGAGCGGTCTATATCACTCATGCCATACAGATCCCTGGTAACTTGAGCGGTCTATATCACTCATGCCATACATCTCCCTGGTAACCTGAGCGGTCTATAGCACTCATGCCATACAGATCCCTGGTAACCTGAGCGGTCTGTATCACTCATGCCATACAGATCCCTGGTAACCTGAGCGGTCTGTATCACTCATGCCATACATCTCCCTGGTAACCTGAGCGGTCTATATCACTCATGCCATACAGATCCCTGGTAACTTGAGCGGTCTATATCACTCATGCCATACATCTCCCTGGTAACCTGAGCGGTCTATATCACTCATGCCATACAGATCCCTGGTAACTTGAGCGGTCTATATCACTCATGCCATACATCTCCCTGGTAACCTGAGCGGTCTATAGCACTCATGCCATACAGATCCCTGGTAACCTGAGCGGTCTGTATCACTCATGCCATACAGATCCCTGGTAACCTGCGCCTACAGTGTGGGTCAAAGAGACCATTTAGCACCAGACATTTTGTCAACGATTCTCTGTTATGAAATATATTAGACAGAGGAAGTACTGCGTCACATTATTACATGAGCGTTTGTTCTCTAGCTGCAAGTTCCTGCTTGTGGCGACGGGTGGCGGTGGGGGTGGGGCGCGGCGGTGGGGGGTGGGGCGTGGCGGTGGGTGGTGGGGCATGGCGGTGGGGGGTGGGGCGTGGCGGTGGGGGGTGGGGCGTGGTGGTGCGGGATGGGGCGTGACGGTGGGGGGTGGGGCGTGGCGGTGGGGGGTGGGGCGTGGCGGTGGGGGGTGGGGCGTGGCGGTGAGACCCAGAAGGCAGTCTCAGTGGGATCTATCTGGCCGCCTACACGTTATGTTAAGTGGCCGGACGCGTGCTCCCTCCCGCACCACCCCCCCCCACCCTTATTTAAATGTCTATATTCAGTTATAAAACCGGTTTGGGAAAACACACGACTTTAATGGTTAATTTGCATTGATAGAGATCAGAATCGCCGCTTGGTTGAGGGCTCACTGTGACGGCGGCTGGGGTGTATCAGCGACCTTCACCTTTGACATGACGGGTCTATCAGCGACCTTAACCTTTGACATGACTGGGGTCTATCAGCTACCTCTACTTTTGACATGACTGGGGTCTATCAGCGACCTTCACCTTTGACATGACTGGGGCCTATCAGCTACCTTCACCTTTGACATAATTGGGCGTATCAGCGACCTTCACCTTTGCCATGACTGGGGTCTATCAGCAACTTTCACCTTTGACATGACAGGGGTGTATCAGCGACCTTCACTTTTGACTTGACTGGAGTGTATCAGCCACCTTTGACATGTTTGAAGCGTATCAGCGACCTTCACCTTTGACATGACTGGGGTGAGGCTGAAGTGGACCGGCGACTTGGTGGTTGTTGAGAACGGGATGCCGAACACTGCTTGATAGAAGAGCAGTGCTTATTAACCAATGTATCAGTGAGAGGCATTAAAGCGTACACGAAAACCGATCACAGCGGATCCTCCTTGTGTCCAGCGTGCTAGAGCGCCAACAGGGTGAGGACAGAGCGGATCCTCCTTGTGTCCAGCGTGCTAGAGCGCCAACAGGGTGAGGACACAGCGGATCCTCCTTGTGTCCAGCGTGCTAGAGCGCCAACAGGGTGAGGACACAGCGGATCCTCCTTGTGTCCAGCGTGCTAGAGCGCCAACAGGGTGAGGACACAGCGGATCCTCCTTGTGTCCAGCGTGCTAGAGCGCCAACAGGGTGAGGACACAGCGGATCCTCCTTGTGTCCAGCGTGCTAGAGCGCCAACAGGGTGAAGACACAGCGGATCCTCCTTGTGTCCAGCGTGCTAGAGCGCCAACAGGGTGAGGACACAGCGGATCCTCCTTGTGTCCAGCGTGCTAGAGCGCCAACAGGGTGAGGACACAGCGGATCCTCCTTGTGTCCAGCGTGCTAGAGCGCCAACAGGGTGAGGACACAGCGGATCCTCCTTGTGTCCAGCGTGCTAGAGCGCCAACAGGGTGAGGACAGAGCGGATCCTCCTTGTGTCCAGCGTGCTAGAGCGCCAACAGGGTGAGGACACAGCGGATCCTCCTTGTGTCCAGCGTGCTAGAGCGCCAACAGGGTGAGGACACAGCGGATCCTCCTTGTGTCCAGCGTGCTAGAGCGCCAACAGGGTGAGGACACAGCGGATCCTCCTTGTGTCCAGCGTGCTAGAGCGCCAACAGGGTGAGGACACAGCGGATCCTCCTTGTGTCCAGCGTGCTAGAGCGCCAACAGGGTGAGGACACAGCGGATCCTCCTTGTGTCCAGCGTGCTAGAGCGCCAACAGGGTGAGGACACAGCGGATCCTCCTTGTGTCCAGCGTGCTAGAGCGCCAACAGGGTGAGGACAGAGCGGATACTCCTTGTGTCCAGCGTGCTAGAGCGCCAACAGGGTGAGGACACAGCGGATCCTCCTTGTGTCCAGCGTGCTAGAGCGCCAACAGGGTGAGGACAGAGCGGATCCTCCTTGTGTCCAGCGTGCTAGAGCGCCAACAGGGTGAGGACAGAGCGGATCCTCCTTGTGTCCAGCGTGCTAGAGCGCCAACAGGGTGAGGACACAGCGGATCCTCCTTGTGTCCAGCGTGCTAGAGCGCCAACAGGGTGAGGACACAGCGGATCCTCCTTGTGTCCAGCGTGCTAGAGCGCCAACAGGGTGAGGACAGCGGATCCTCCTTGTGTCCAGCGTGCTAGAGCGCCAACAGGGTGAGGACACAGCGGATCCTCCTTGTGTCCAGCGTGCTAGAGCGCCAACAGGGTGAGGACACAGCGGATCCTCCTTGTGTCCAGCGTGCTAGAGCGCCAACAGGGTGAGGACACAGCGGATCCTCCTTGTGTCCAGCGTGCTAGAGCGCCAACAGGGTGAGGACACAGCGGATCCTCCTTGTGTCCAGCGTGCTAGAGCGCCAACAGGGTGAGGACACAGCGGATCCTCCTTGTGTCCAGCGTGCTAGAGCGCCAACAGGGTGAGGACACAGCGGATCCTCCTTGTGTCCAGCGTGCTAGAGCGCCAACAGGGTGAGGACACAGCGGATCCTCCTTGTGTCCAGCGTGCTAGAGCGCCAACAGGGTGAGGACACAGCGGATCCTCCTTGTGTCCAGCGTGCTAGAGCGCCAACAGGGTGAGGACACAGCGGATCCTCCTTGTGTCCAGCGTGCTAGAGCGCCAACAGGGTGAGGACACAGCGGATCCTCCTTGTGTCCAGCGTGCTAGAGCGCCAACAGGGTGAGGACACAGCGGATCCTCCTTGTGTCCAGCGTGCTAGAGCGCCAACAGGGTGAGGACAGAGCGGATACTCCTTGTGTCCAGCGTGCTAGAGCGCCAACAGGGTGAGGACACAGCGGATCCTCCTTGTGTCCAGCGTGCTAGAGCGCCAACAGGGTGAGGACAGAGCGGATCCTCCTTGTGTCCAGCGTGCTAGAGCGCCAACAGGGTGAGGACACAGCGGATCCTCCTTGTGTCCAGCGTGCTAGAGCGCCAACAGGGTGAGGACACAGCGGATCCTCCTTGTGTCCAGCGTGCTAGAGCGCCAACAGGGTGAGGACACAGCGGATCCTCCTTGTGTCCAGCGTGCTAGAGCGCCAACAGGGTGAGGACAGCGGATCCTCCTTGTGTCCAGCGTGCTAGAGCGCCAACAGGGTGAGGACACAGCGGATCCTCCTTGTGTCCAGCGTGCTAGAGCGCCAACAGGGTGAGGACACAGCGGATCCTCCTTGTGTCCAGCGTGCTAGAGCGCCAACAGGGTGAGGACACAGCGGATCCTCCTTGTGTCCAGCGTGCTAGAGCGCCAACAGGGTGAGGACACAGCGGATCCTCCTTGTGTCCAGCGTGCTAGAGCGCCAACAGGGTGAGGACACAGCGGATCCTCCTTGTGTCCAGCGTGCTAGAGCGCCAACAGGGTGAGGACACAGCGGATCCTCCTTGTGTCCAGCGTGCTAGAGCGCCAACAGGGTGAGGACACAGCGGATCCTCCTTGTGTCCAGCGTGCTAGAGCGCCAACAGGGTGAGGACACAGCGGATCCTCCTTGTGTCCAGCGTGCTAGAGCGCCAACAGGGTGAGGACACAGCGGATCCTCCTTGTGTCCAGCGTGCTAGAGCGCCAACAGGGTGAGGACACAGCCGATCCTCCTTGTGTCCAGCGTGCTAGAGCGCCAACAGGGTGAGGACACAGCGGATCCTCCTTGTGTACAGCGTGCTAGAGCGCCAACAGGGTGAGGACAGAGCGGATCCTCCTTGTGTCCAGCGTGCTAGAGCGCCAACACGGTGAGGGCACAGCGGATCCTCATTGTGTCCAGCGTGCTAGAGCGCCAACAGGGTGAGGACACAGCGGATCCTCCTTGTGTCCAGCGTGCTAGAGCGCCAACAGGGTGAGAACACAGCGGATCCTCCTTGTGTCCAGCGTGCTAGAGCGCCAACAGGGTGAGGACACAGCGGATCCTCCTTGTGTCCAGCGTGCTAGAGCGCCAACAGGGTGAGGACACAGCGGATCCTCCTTGTGTCCAGCGTGCTAGAGCGCCAACAGGGTGAGGACACAGCGGATCCTCCTTGTGTCCAGCGTGCTAGAGCGCCAACAGGGTGAGGACACAGCGGATCCTCCTTGTGTCCAGCGTGCTAGAGCGCCAACAGGGTGAGGACACAGCGGATCCTCCTTGTGTCCAGCGTGCTAGAGCGCCAACAGGGTGAGGACAGAGCGGATCCTCCTTGTGTCCAGCGTGCTAGAGCGCCAACAGGGTGAGGACACAGCGGATCCTCCTTGTGTCCAGCGTGCTAGAGCGCCAACAGGGTGAGGACACAGCGGATCCTCCTTGTGTCCAGCGTGCTAGAGCGCCAACAGGGTGAGGACACAGCGGATCCTCCTTGTGTCCAGGAGGTGGGGGGTGGGGCGTGGCGTGAGGACACCCAGGTGACGATGGGTGGAGCCGTTACGATGCCTTAGGCTCGGTCACTCGTGGAGGTGACCCAGCCGTGACCTAGAGGTGGCGCATTTAGCGGTCATTTGACTGCGGGGTATGTGGCCTTGGTGGGTGGGTGAGAGGCTGCTGGTTTTAAATGAGGGAGGTAGAGTAGCTGGTTGTACGTCACAATTCGTTTGGCTACAACTTGCAGTCAGATAATTTGCTAAATATTACAAAATCCGCATACGACGTTTTGCAGACGCTGTCCATATAGCTATTGTGTTTGGTAGCGGTTTACTCGATGCATTCCATGGCATTCGCCTGTCAACGTTGAACCATTTAACAGTTTAAAATCTCCCATGAAAAGTTCTGCCGCGCGCCTCCGTAGTCTCGTGTATTTGATCTATTTATAGCGGCGGGGTTGGGTGTGGGGGCGGGGGATGGGGGAAATACCGTGTGTGGGACTGGCCAGCTGTCTCATCGATCATGGGGTAATACCATCACACCCCAGCCAGCCCCCCACCCCGGCACAGCTTATACCGCCACCCCCAGAATCCCCCACAGGTAGTACCCCCTCGTTTCCACGTCCCGCTCAGCCCCGCGATACATACCCAGGCAGGAATGCGGCCATACAGTAATTAATATTTCACCAGCCGAAAGGAATCTGGCACATCTTTTCAAAGCAATGGCGTCCCTACACTGCGCTAGACCAGGTCACTGCTTGTTACCTTCAACCTGGAAGATCTGCGACGCGTCGATCCAATTGCAAGGCTTGTCAGGGCTGACTCATAAATATGTTATTGGCTGTGAAAGTAACTGACCCTATACGGAAATGTTAAGAGCTGACTCGATGTGAGACTTTTAGAGGCTGACCCGATGTGAGAAAAAGGCTGAACCGATGTGAGACTGGTTAAGGCTGACCCGATGTGAGACTGTTAAAGGCTGACCCGATGTGAGACTGTTAAAGGCTGACCCGATGTGAGACTGTTAAAGGCTGACCCGAAGACGGCGGGCCCGGCGCCCCCCAAGCTGAGGGCCTGACGGCGGGCCCGGTGCCCCCCAGGCTGAGGGCCTGACGGCGGGCCCGGCGCCCCCCAGGCTGAGGGCCTGGCGGCGAGCCCGGCGCCCCCCAGGCTGAGGGCCTGACGGCGGGCCCGGTGCCGTCCAGGCTGAGGGCCTGACGGCGGGCCCGGTGCCTCCCAGGCTGAGGGTCTGACGGCGGGCCCGGTGCCCCCCAGGCTGAGGGCCTGATATCGGGCCCGGCGCCCCCCAGGCTGAGGGCCTGGCGGCGGGCCCGGCGCCCCCCAGGCTGAGGGTCTGACGGCGGGCCCGGTGCCCCCCAGGCTGAGGGTCTGACGGCGGGCCGGTGCCCCACAGGCTGAGGGCCTGGCGGCGGGCCCGGCGCCCCCCAGGCTGAGGGCCTGACGGCGGGCCCGGTGCCCTCCAGGCTGAGGGCCTGACGGCGGGCCCGGTGCCTCCCAGGCTGAGGGCCTGACGGCGGGCCCGGTCCCCCCCAGGCTGGGGGCCTGACGGCGGGCCCGGCGCCCCCCAGGCTGAGGGCCTGACGGCGGGCCCGGCGCCCCCCAGGCTGAGGGCCTGACGGCGGGCCCGGCGCCGTCCAGGCTGAGGGCCTGACGGCGGGCCCGGTGCCTCCCAGGCTGAGGGTCTGACGGCGGGCCCGGTGCCCCCCAGGCTGAGGGCCTGACGGCGGGCCCGGTGCCCCCCAGGCTGAGGGCCTGGCGGCGGGCCCGGTGCCTCCCAGGCTGAGGGTCTGACGGCGGGCCCGGCGCCCCCCAGGCTGAGGGCCTGGCGGCGGGCCCGGCGCCCCCCAGGCTGAGGGCCTGACGGCGGGCCCGGTGCCCCCCAGGCTGAGGGCCTGACGGCGGGCCCGGTGCCCCCCAGGCTGAGGGCCTGACGGCGGGCCCGGTGCCCCCCAGGCTAAGGGCCTGACGGCGGGCCCGACGCCCCCCAGGCTAAGGGCCTGACGGCGGGCCCGGTGCCTCCCAGGCTGAGGGCCTGACGGCGGGCCCGGTGCCTCCCAGGCTGAGGGTCTGACGACGGCGCCCCCAGGGTGAAAAGGGTACATGATCAAGTCTTGTTTCAAAGCAGGTGGGATCCGAAAACATCTGCTTGCAATGATACAATAACTACTCCGGGATTCCATTTTTTAATACTTATAACAAAATGTGTGAGCGATGATACGGCGATCGCGGGCCGCCCTGACGTAAGACGAACATGCCATGCATACCACTCAGCCCTCCCCCCACCCAACCCGTCGTGGACCTCCTCCCCACATAACCTTCTCTCACGTACATAGGGTGGGCGGGGGGGGGGGGGGATCTCAGACCGAGCCACGAAAGTATTGGGACAGCTTGGACAGTGATGTTTGTATAGGTCGTAGTGATGTTTGTATGGGGGGTAGTGATGTTTGTATGGGGGGTAGTGATGGCTGTATGGTATGCTGTATATGTCAGTGTGTGTGCAGTAGGTATGGGGGTAGTGGCGGCTGTATGGTATGCTGTATATGTCAGTGTGCGTGCAGTGGGTATGGGGGTAGTGGCGGCTGTATGGTATGCTGTATATGTCAGTGTGCGTGCAGTAGGTATGGGGGTAGTGGCGGCTGTATGGTATGCTGTATATGTCAGTGTGCGTGCAGTGGGTATGGGGGTAGTGGCGGCTGTATGGTATGCTGTATATGTCAGTGTGCGTGCAGTAGGTATGGGGGTAGTGGCGGCTGTATGGTATGCTGTATATGTCAGTGTGCGTGCAGTGGGTATGGGGGTAGTGGCGGCTGTATGGTATGCTGTATATGTCAGTGTGCGTGCAGTAGGTATGGGGGTAGTGGCGGCTGTATGGTATGCTGTATATGTCAGTGTGCGTGCAGTGGGTATGGGGGTAGTGGCGGCTGTATGGTATGCTGTATATGTCAGTGTGTGTGCAGTAGGTATGGGGGTAGTGGCGGCTGTATGGTATGCTGTATATGTCAGTGTGCGTGCAGTAGGTATGGGGGTAGTGGCGGCTGTATGGTATGCTGTATATGTCAGTGTGCGTGCAGTAGGTATGGGGGTAGTGGCGGCTGTATGGTATGCTGTATATGTCAGTGTGCGTGCAGTAGGTATGGGGGTAGTGGCGGCTGTATGGTATGCTGTATATGTCAGTGTGTGTGCAGTAGGTATGGGGGTAGTGGCGGCTGTATGGTATGCTGTATATGTCAGTGTGCGTGCAGTGGGTATGGGGGTAGTGGCGGCTGTATGGTATGCTGTATATGTCAGTGTGCGTGCAGTAGGTATGGGGGTAGTGGCGGCTGTATGGTATGCTGTATATGTCAGTGTGCGTGCAGTGGGTATGGGGGTAGTGGCGGCTGTATGGTATGCTGTATATGTCAGTGTGCGTGCAGTAGGTATGGGGGTAGTGGCGGCTGTATGGTATGCTGTATATGTCAGTGTGCGTGCAGTAGGTATGGGGGTAGTGGCGGCTGTATGGTATGCTGTATATGTCAGTGTGCGTGCAGTGGGTATGGGGGTAGTGGCGGCTGTATGGTATGCTGTATATGTCAGTGTGCGTGCAGTAGGTATGGGGGTAGTGGCGGCTGTATGGTATGCTGTATATGTCAGTGTGCGTGCAGTAGGTATGGGGGTAGTGGCGGCTGTATGGTATGCTGTATATGTCAGTGTGCGTGCAGTGGGTATGGAGGTAGTGGCGGCTGTATGGTATGCTGTATATGTCAGTGTGCTTGCAGTGGGTATGGGGGTAGTGGCGGCTGTATGGTATGCTGTATATGTCAGTGTGTGTGCAGTGGGTATGGGGGTAGTGGCGGCTGTATGGTATGCTGTATATGTCAGTGTGCGTGCAGTGGGTATGGGGGTAGTGGCGGCTGTATGGTATGCTGTATATGTCAGTGTGTGTGCAGTGGGTATGGGGGTAGTGGCGGCTGTATGGTATGCTGTATATGTCAGTGTGCGTGCAGTGGGTATGGGGGTAGTGGCGGCTGTATGGTATGCTGTATATGTCAGTGTGCGTGCAGTAGGTATGGGGGTAGTGGCGGCTGTATGGTATGCTGTATATGTCAGTGTGCGTGCAGTGGGTATGGGGGTAGTGGCGGCTGTATGGTATGCTGTATATGTCAGTGTGCGTGCAGTGGGTATGGGGGTAGTGGCGGCTGTATGGTATGCTGTATATGTCAGTGTGCGTGCAGTAGGTATGGGGGTAGTGGCGGCTGTATGGTATGCTGTATATGTCAGTGTGCGTGCAGTGGGTATGGGGGTAGTGGCGGCTGTATGGTATGCTGTATATGTCAGTGTGCGTGCAGTGGGTATGGGGGTAGTGGCGGCGATGCGCCCGGGGAGCTATTAGCGTCACTGCCACGTGTAATATTACAAGAAGCAACTGATGTTTTATTATGATTACTAAATGGCCCGACTGAGTAGTTCAAATTCCTTTCTGAATCACTCGCGCGCGCCCAAGGAACATACAGACCCGTAATGGGTGACGGTGCGGGACCCGGGGGTGGGGAGGGCTGAGAGGGGGTGCCGTCGGAAGGCTAAAGATGCGACGTTTAGGGCCATCGTCAATATTCTGAATCAGGTGGTCTGACTACTGCCCTGGATGGCACACGCGACATTCATCAAGTTATCCAGGAAGTGTAGTGCCGCCCACTCGCTCCACCACTCGGCCCAGAACGCCTGCAGGCTGTGACATTTCCACGTCTTTGGTGTATAGTCCGTTACTCCCTTATTATACTGAGCTGGGTGGCGCCCCCCTGCGTCACTGGCGTGTGGACTTTGGCACTGCAACTGGCGGCGAGGTGGGATCGCTGACACGGCGTGTATCCCTGTTTACAAAATGTCACCATTAAAGGGCGACTGTGTAGTCACCTGTGACAACATCGCCCGGCACCCGCCGCCACAGACTCACCTGGCCTCACCTGGAATCACCTGGCCCCACCTTGCATCACCTGGCAGCCCGCCCATTGTCTCACCTGGCCTCACCTGGCCGCCCGCCCATTGTCTCACCTGGCCTCACCTGGCCCCACCTGGCCGCGCGCCCATTGTCTCACCTGGCCCCACCTGGCCGCCCGCCCATTGTCACACCTGGCCCCACCTGGCCGCGCGCCCATTGTCTCACCTGGCCCCACCTGGCCGCCCGCCCATTGCCTCACCTGGCATTACCTGGCCGCCCGCCTGCTGTCTCACCTGGTCACACCTGGCCCCACCTGGCCGCCCGCCCATTGTCTCACCTGGCATCACCTGGCCGCCCGCACATTGTCTCACCTGGCGTCACCTGGCCCCACCTGGCCGCCCGCCCATTGTCTCACCTGGCCACACCTGGCCGCCCGCCCATTGCCTCACCTGGCCCCACCTGGCCGCCCGCCCATTGTCTCACCTGGCCCCACCTGGCCGCCCGCCCATCGTGTCACCTGGCCCCATCTGGCCTCCCGCCCATTGTCTCACCTGGCCTCACCAGGTCCCACCTGGCCGCCCGCCCATTGTCTCACCTGGCCCCACCTGGCCGCCTGCCCATTGTCTCACCTGGCCCCACCTGGCCGCCCGCCCATTGTCTCACCTGGCCTCACCTGGCCCCACCTGGCCGCCCGCCCATTGTCTCACCTGGCCTCACCAGGTCCCACCTGGCCGCCCGCCCATTGTCTCACCTTGCCCCACCTGGCCGCCCGCCCATTGTCTCACCTGGCCCCACCTGGCCGCCCGCCCATTGTCTCACCTGGCCCCACTTGGCCGCCCGCCCATTGTCTCACCTGGCCTCACCTGGCCCCGCCTGGCCGCCCGCCCATTGTCTCACCTGGCCCCACCTGGCCGCCCGCCCATTGTCTCACCTGGCCCCACTTGGCCGCCCGCCCATTGTCTCACCTGGCCTCACCTGGCCCCACCTGGCCGCCCGCCCATTGTCTCACCTGGCCTCACCTGGTCCCACCTGGCCGCCCGCCCATTGTCTCACCTGGCCTCACCTGGCCCCACCTGGCCGCCCGCCCATTGTCTCACCTGGCCTCACCTGTCCCCACCTGGCCGCCCGCCCATTGTCTCACCTGGCCCCACCTGGCCGCCCGCCCATTGTCTCACCTGGTCCCACCTGGCCGCCTACCCATTGTCTCACCTGGCCTCACCTGGTCCCACCTGGCCGCCCGCCCATTGTCTCACCTGGCCCCACCTGGCCGCCCGCCCATTGTCTCACCTGGCCTCACCTGGCCGCCCGCCCATTGTCTCACCTGGCCTCACCTGGTCCCACCTGGCCGCCCGCCCATTGTCTCACCTGGCCCCACCTGGCCGCCCGCCCATTGTCTCACCTGGCCCCACCTGGCCGCTCGCCCATTGTCTCACCTGGCCCCACCTGGCCGCCCGCCCATTGTCTCACCTGGCCCCACCTGGCCGCCCGCCCATTGTCTCACCTGGCCCCACCTGGCCGCCCGCCCATTGTCTCACCTGGCCCCACCTGGCCGCCCGCCCATTGTCTCACCTGGCCTCACCTGGCCCCACCTGGCCGCCCGCCCATTGTCTCACCTGGCCCCACCTGGTCGCCCGCCCATTGTCTCACCTGGCCTCACCTGGCCGCCCACCCATTGTCTCACCTGGCATCACCTGGCCGCCCGCCTATTGTCTCACCTGGCCCCACCTGGCCGCCCGCCCATTGTCTCACCTGGCATCACCTGGCCGCCCGCCCATTATCTCACCTGGTCCCACCTCGCCGCCCGCCCATTGTCTCACCTGGCCTCACCTGGTCCCACCTGGCCACCCGCCCATTGTCTCACCTGGCCCCACCTGGCCGTCCGCCCATTGTCTCACCTGGCCCCACCTGGCCGCCCGCCCATTGTCTCACCTGGCATCACCTGATCCCACCTAGCCGCCCGCCCATTGTCTCACCTGGCCTCACCTGGTCCCACCTGGCCGCCCGCCCGTTGTCTCACCTGGCCCCACCTGGCCGCCCGCCCATTGTCTTACCTTGCCCCACCTGGCCGCCCGCCCATTATCTCACCTGGCCTCACCTGGCCCCACCTGGCCGCCCGCCCATTGTCTCACCTGGCCCCACCTGGCCGCCCGCCCATTGTCTCACCTGGCCCCACCTGGCCGCCCGCCCATCGTCTCACCTGGCCCCACCTGGCCGCCCGCCCGTTGTCTCACCTGGCCCCACCTGGCCGCCCGCCCATTGTCTCACCTGGCCACACCTGGCCGCCCGCCCATTGTCTCACCTGGCATCACCTGGCCGCCCGCCCATTGTCTCACCTGGTCCCACCTCGCCGCCCGCCCATTGTCTCACCTGGCCTCACCTGGTCCCACCTGGCCGCCCGCCCATTGTCTCACCTGTCCCCACCTGGTCGCCCGCCCATTGTCTCACCTGAGCCCACCTGGCTGCCCGCCCATTGTCTCACCTGGCCTCACCTGGCCCCACCTGGCCGCCCGCCCATTGTCTCACCTGGCCCCACCTGGCCGCCCGCCCATTGTCTCACCTGGCCCCACCTGGTCGCCCGCCCATTGTCTCACCTGGCCCCACCTGGCCGCCCGCCCATTGATTCACCTGGCCCCACCTGGCCGCCCGCCCATTGTCTCACCTGGCCCCACCTGGCCGCCCGCCCATTGTCTCACCTGGCCCCACCTGGCCGCCCGCCCATTGTCTCACCTGGCCCCACCTGGCCGCCCGCCCATTGATTCACCTGGCCCCACCTGGCCGCCCGCCCATTGTCTCACCTGGCCCCACCTGGCCGCCCGCCCATTGTCTCACCTGGCCGCACCTGGCCGCCCGCCCATTGTCTCACCTGGCCCCACCTGGCCGCCCGCCCATTGTCTCACCTGGCCCCACCTGGCCGCCCGCCCATTGTCTCACCTGGCCTCACCTGGCCCCACCTGGCCGCCCGCCCATTGTCTCACCTGGCCACACCTGGCCGCCCGCCCATTGTCTCACCTGGCCACACCTGGCCGCCCGCCCATTCTCTCACCTGGCCCCACCTGGCCGCCCGCCCATTGTCTCACCTGGCCCCACCTGGCCGCCCGCCCATTGTCTCACCTGGCCTCACCTGGCCCCACCTGGCCGCCCGCCCATTGTCTCACCTGGCCACACCTGGCCGCCCGCCCATTGTCTCACCTGGCCACACCTGGCCGCCCGCCCATTCTCTCACCTGGCCCCACCTGGCCGCCCGCCCATTGTCTCACCTGGCCCCACCTGGTCCCACCTGGCCGCCCGCCCATTGTCTCACCTGGCCACACCTGGCCGCTCGCCCATTGGCTCACCTGGCCACATCTAGCCGCCCGGAGGTGGGGCAGAGGGCGTTTACAGTGGATGTTGACTGGAGGTGGGGCCGACGGCGGTCACAGTTGTTATTCACTGAAGGTGGGGCAGAGGACGATCACAGTGGCTGTTAACTGGAGGTGGGGCAGAGGGCGGTCACAGTGGCTGTTGACTGGAGGTGGGGCAGACGGCAGTCACAGTGGCTGTTGACTGGAGGTGGGGCAGAGGGCGGTCACAGTGGCTGTTGACTGGAGGTGGGGCAGAGGGCGGTCACAGTGGCTGTTGACTGGAGGTGGGGCAGACGGCGGTCACAGTGGCTGTTGACTGGAGGTGGGGCAGAGGGCGGTCACAGTGGCTGTCGACTGGAGGTGTGGCAGAGGGCGGTCACAGTGGCTGTCGACTGGAGGTGGGGCAGAGGGCGGTCACAGTGGCTGTTGACTAGAGGTGGGGCAGAGGGCGGTAACAGTGGCTGTCGAATGGAGGTGGGGCAGAGGACGGTTACAGTGGCTGTCGAATGGAGGTGGGGCAGAGGACGGTCACAGTGGCTGTCGAATGGAGGTGGGGCAGAGGGCGGTCACAGTGGCTGTTGACTAGAGGTGGGGCAGAGGGCGGTAACAGTGGCTGTCGAATGGAGGTGGGGCAGAGGACGGTTACAGTGGCTGTCGAATGGAGGTGGGGCAGAGGGCGGTCACAGTGGCTGTCGAATGGAGGTGGGGCAGAGGGCGGTCACAGTGGCTGTCGACTGGAGGTGGGGCAGAGGGCGGTCACAGTGGCTGTTGACTGGAGGTGGGGCAGACGGCGGTCACAGTGACTGTTGACTGGAGGTGGGGCAGAGGACGGTCACAGTGGCTGTCGACTGGAGGTGGGGCAGAGGGCGGTCACAGTGGCTGTTGACTAGAGGTGGGGCAGAGGGCGGTCAGAGTGGCTGTTGACTGGAGGTGGGGCAGAGGGCCGTCACAGTGGCTGTTGACTAGAGGTGGGGCAGAGGGCGGTCACAGTGGCTGTCGACTGGAGGTGGGGCAGACGGCGCACAGTGGCTGTCGACTGGAGGTGGGGCAGAGGGCGGTCACAGTGGCTGTCGACTGGAGGTTGGGCAGAATACGGTCACAGTGGCTGTCGAATGGAGGTGGGGCAGAGGGCGGTCACAGTGGCTGTCGAATGGAGGTGGGGCAGAGGGCGGTCACAGTGGCTGTTGACTGGAGGTGGGGCAGAGGGCGGTCACAGTGGCTGTCGACTGGAGGTGGGGCAGAGGGCGGTCACAGTGGATGAGCTGCGAGGTGCAGGCAGAGGGCGGTCACAGTGGCTGTTGACTGGAGGTGGGGCAGAGGGCGGGCATAGTGGATGAGCTGCGAGGTGCAGGCAGAGGAATGGCATTCCACCCGTGCCATGAGAGTCACGCTGGTTGATCGCGCGGCATTTCCGCTATTACAAAACTGCACAGATTGCACCCCCCCCCCCCCCCACCTACTCCCGTCGGCACCCCGCCGGCACCCCGCAACGATGCGACCCTGGCACCCGGTACCCCGTCCGTTGCCCCCCCCCCACTCTGATTCACGGCACCCCTGAACCCTAGCACAGTACCCCGATGGCATCCCAGGCTATAGGTGATCCTATAAGTCTGGCCGAGGGCCTCCTTGGCTATAGGTGGTCATTTAAGTCTGGCCGATGCAATCCTTGGCTATAGATGGTCTTATAAGTCTGGCCGATGGTATCCTTGGCTATAGGTGGTCCTATGAGTCTGGCCGATGGTATTCCTGGCTATAGATGGTCTTATAAGTCTGGCCGATGGTATCCTTGGCTATAGGTGGTCCTATGAGTCTGGCCGATTATATTTCTGGCTATAGATGGTCTTATAAGTCTGGCCGATGCAATCCTTGGCTATAGATGGTCCTATGAGTCTGGCCGATGCAATCCTTGGCTATAGATGGTCTTTTAAGTCTGGCCGATGGCCTCCTTGGCTATAGGTGGTCCTATGAGACTAGCCGACGCCATTTTGGCTATAGGTGGTCCTATAAGTCTGGCCGATGGTATCCTTGGCTATAGATGGTCTTCTAAGTCTGGCCGATGCAATCCTTGGCTATAGGTGGTCCTATGAGTCTGGCCAAGGCAATCCTTGGCTATAGGTGGTCCTATGAGTCTGGCCGATGCCATTTTTGGCTATAGGTGGCCCTATAAATCTGGCCGATGGTATACTTGGTGGTCCTATGAGTCTGGCCGATGCAATCCTTGGCTATAGGTGGTCCTATGAGTCTGGCCGATGCAATCCTTGGCTATAGGTGGTCCTATGAGTCTGGCCAAGGCAATCCTTGGCTATAGGTGGTCCTATGAGTCTGGCCGATGGCCTCCTTGGCGATAGGTGGCCCTATAAGTCTGGCCGATGCCATTTTTGGCTATAGTTTGTCCTATGAGTCTGGCCGATGCCATTTTTGGCTATAGTTTGTCCTATAAGTCTGGCCGATGGTATCTTTGGCTATATGTTGTCCTATCACAGTGTGTATGCTACTGTATGTACTCTACAGTATTTACAGTAGTGCGTTACGCACAGTGGACCCAATGGTTCTGTTTCAACGTACGTCAATGTCAACCTTAACCATGACCTGTCGTCTGTTACACCGGTAGTAATCTGTCCCTTACTGAGTAATGGCCGCAGCTTGGAGCCACGCCCGAGTCCCCAGGGGCGTGCATGGCCACAGCTTGGATCCACGCCCGCGTCCCTAGGGGCGTGCATGGCCACAGCTTGGATCCACGCCCGCGTCCCTAGGGGCGTGCATGGCCGCAGCTTGGAGCCACGCCTGAGTCCCTAGAGGCGCGCATGGCCGCAGCTTGGAGACAAGCCCGAGTCCCTAGGGGCGTGCATGGCCGCAGCTTGGAGCCAAGCCCGAGTCCCTAGGGGCGTGCATGGCCGCAGCTTGGATCCACGCCCGAGTCCCTAGGGGCGTGCATCGCCGCAGCTTGGAGCCAAGCCCGAGTCCCTAGGGGCGTGCATGGCCGCAGCTTGGAGCCAAGCCTGAGTCCCTAGGGGCGTGCATGGCCGCAGCTTGGGGCCACGCCCGAGTCCCTAGGGGCGTGCATGGCCGCAGCTTGGAGCCAAGCCCGAGTCCCTAGGGGCGTGCATGGCCGCAGCTTGGAGCCAAGCCCGAGTCCCTAGGGGCGTGCATGGCCGCAGCTTGGAGCCAAGCCCGAGTCCATAGGGGCGTGCATGGCCGCAGCTTGGAGCCACGCCTGAGTCCCTAGAGTCGTACATGGCCACATCTTGGGGCCACGCCCGAGTCCCTAGGGGCGTGCATGGCCGCCGCTTGGAGCCACGCCCGAGTCCCTAGGGGCGTGCATGGCCACAGCTTGGAGCCAAGCCCGAGTCCCTAGGGGCGTGCATGGCCGCAGCTTGGAGCCACGCCCGAGTCCCTAGGGGCGTGCATGGCCACAGCTTGGAGCCAAGCCCGAGTCCATGGGGGCGTGCATGGCCGCAGCTTGGAGCCACGCCCGAGTCCCTAGGGGCGTGCATGGCCACAGCTTGGAGCCAAGCCCGAGTCCCTAGGGGCGTGCATGGCCGCAGCTTGGAGCCACGCCCGAGTCCCTAGGGGCGTGCATGGCCGCAGCTTGGAGCCACGCCTGAGTCCCTAGAGGCGTGCATGGCCACAGCTTGGAGCCACGCCCGAGTCCCTAGGGGCGTGCATGGCCGCAGCTTGGAGTCACGCCCGAGTCCCTAGGGGCGTGCATGGCCGCAGCTTGGAGCCACGCCTGAGTCCCTAGAGGCGTGCATGGCCACAGCTTGGAGCCACGCCCGAGTCCCTAGGGGCGTGCATGGCCGCAGCTTGGAGCCACGCCCGAGTCCCTAGGGGCGTGCATGGCCACAGCTTGGAGCCACGCCCGAGTCCCTAGGGGCGTGCATGGCCGCAGCTTGGAGCCACGCCCGAGTCCCTAGGGGCGTGCATGGCCGCAGCTTGGAGCCACGTCCGAGTCCCTAGGGGCGTGCATGGCCGCAGCTTGGATCCACGCCCGAGTCCCTAGGGGCGTGCATGGCCGCTGCTTGGAGCCAAGCCCGAGTCCCTAGGGGCGTGCATGGCCGCAGCTTGGAGCCACGCCTGAGTCCCTAGAGTACATGGCCACATCTTGGGGCCACGCCCGAGTCCCTAGGGGCGTGCATGGCCACAGCTTGGAGCCACGCCCGAGTCCCTAGGGGCGTGCATGGCCGCAGCTTGGAGCCACGCCCGAGTCCCTAGGGGCGTGCATGGCCGCAGCTTGGAGCCACGTCCGAGTCCCTAGGGGCGTGCATGGCCGTAGCTTGGATCCACGCCCGAGTCCCTAGGGGCGTGCATGGCCACAGCTTGGAGCCAAGCCTGAGTCCCTAGGGGCGTGCATGGCCGCAGCTTGGAGCCACGCCCGAGTCCCTAGGGGCGTGCATGGCCACAGCTTGGAGCCAAGCCTGAGTCCCTAGGGGCGTGCATGGCCGCAGCTTGGAGCCAAACCGAGTCCCTAGGGGCGTGCATGGCCACAGCTTGGAGCCACGCCCGAGTCCCTAGGGGCGTGCATGGCCGCAGCTTGGAGCCACGCCCGAGTCCCTAGGGGCGTGCATGGCCGCAGCTTGGAGCCACGCCTGAGTCCCTAGAGGCGTGCATGGCCACAGCTTGGAGCCACGCCCGAGTCCCTAGGGGCGTGCATGGCCGCAGCTTGGAGCCACGCCCGAGTCCCTAGGGGCGTGCATGGCCACAGCTTGGAGCCACGCCCGAGTCCCTAGGGGCGTGCATGGCCGCAGCTTGGAGCCACGCCCGAGTCCCTAGGGGCGTGCATGGGCGCAGCTTGGAGCCACGTCCGAGTCCCTAGGGGCGTGCATGGCCGCAGCTTGGATCCACGCCCGAGTCCCTAGGGGCGTGCATGGCCGCAGCTTGGAGCCAAGCCCGAGTCCCTAGGGGCGTGCATGGCCGCAGCTTGGAGCCAAGCCCGAGTCCATAGGGGCGTGCATGGCCGCAGCTTGGATCCACGCCCGAGTCCCTAGGGGCGTGCATGGCCGCAGCTTGGAGCCAAGCCCGAGTCCCTAGGGGCGTGCATGGCCGCAGCTTGGAGCCAAGCCCGAGTCCATAGGGGCGTGCATGGCCGCAGCTTGGAGCCACGCCTGAGTCCCTAGAGTCGTACATGGCCACAACTTGGAGCCACGCCCGAGTCCCTAGGGGCGTGCATGGCCGCAGCTTGGAGCCACGCCCGAGTCCCTAGGGGCGTGCATGGCCGCAGCTTGGAGCCACGCCTGAGTCCCTAGAGGCGTGCATGGCCACAGCTTGGAGCCAGGCCCGAGTCCCTAGGGGCGTGCATGGCCGCAGCTTGGAGCCACGCCCGAGTCCCTAGAGGCGTGCATGGCCGCAGCTTCGAGCCACGCCTGAGTTCCTAGAGGCGTGCATGGCCACAGCTTGGAGCCACGCCCGAGTCCCTAGAGGCGTGCATGGCCGCAGCTTGGAGCCACGCCCGAGTCCCTAGGGGCGTGCATGGCCACAGCTTGGAGCCACGCCCGAGTCCCTAGGGGCGTGCATGGCCGCAGCTTGGAGCCACGCCCGAGTCCCTAGGGGCGTGCATGGCCGCAGCTTGGAGCCACGTCCGAGTCCCTAGGGGCGTGCATGGTCGCAGCTTGGAGCCACGCCTGAGTCCCTAGAGGCGTACATGGCTGCAGCTTGGGGCCACGCTCGAGTCCCTAGAGGCGTGCATGGCCGCAGCTTGGAGCCAAGCCCGAGTCCATAGGGGCGTGCATGGCCACAGCTTGGAGCCACGCCCGAGTCCCTAGGGGCGTGCATGGCCGCAGCTTGGAGCCACGCCCGAGTCCCTAGGGGCGTGCATGGCCGCAGCTTGGAGCCACGTCCGAGTCCCTAGGGGCGTGCATGGCCGCAGCTTGGATCCACGCCCGAGTCCCTAGGGGCGTGCATGGCCGCAGCTTGGAGCCAAGCCCGAGTCCCTAGGGGCGTGCATGGCCGCAGCTTGGAGCCAAGCCCGAGTCCATAGGGGCGTGCATGGCCGCAGCTTGGAGCCACGCCTGAGTCCCTAGAGTCGTACATGGCCACAACTTGGAGCCACGCCCGAGTCCCTAGGGGCGTGCATGGCCGCAGCTTGGAGCCACGCCCGAGTCCCTAGGGGCGTGCATGGCCGCAGCTTAGAGCCACGCCTGAGTCCCTAGAGGCGTGCATGGCCACAGCTTGGAGCCACGCCCGAGTCCCTAGGGGCGTGCATGGCCGCAGCTTGGAGCCACGCCCGAGTCCCTAGGGGCGTGCATGGCCGCAGCTTCGAGCCACGCCTGAGTTCCTAGAGGCGTGCATGGCCACAGCTTGGAGCCACGCCCGAGTCCCTAGGGGCGTGCATGGCCACAGCTTGGAGCCACGCCCGAGTCCCTAGGGGCGTGCATGGCCGCAGCTTGGAGCCACGCCCGAGTCCCTAGGGGCGTGCATGGCCGCAGCTTGGAGCCACGTCCGAGTCCCTAGGGGCGTGCATGGTCGCAGCTTGGAGCCACGCCTGAGTCCCTAGAGGCGTACATGGCTACAGCTTGGGGCCACGCTCGAGTCCCTAGAGGCGTGCATGGCCGCAGCTTGGAGCCAAGCCCGAGTCCATAGGGGCGTGCATGGCCGCAGCTTGGAGCCACGCCTGAGTCCCTAGAGGCGTACATGGCTACGGCTTGGGGCCACGCTCGAGTCCCTAGAGGCGTGCATGGCCGCAGCTTGGGGCCATGCCCGAGTCCCTAGAGGCGTGCATGGCCGCAGCTTGGAGCCACGCTTGAGTCCCTAGAGGCGTGCATGGCCGCAGCTTCGAGCCACGCCTGAGTTCCTAGAGGCGTGCATGGCCACAGCTTGGAGCCACGCCCGAGTCCCTAGGGGCGTGCATGGCCGCAGCTTGGAGCCACGCCCGAGTCCCTAGGGGCGTGCATGGCCACAGCTTGGAGCCACGCCCGAGTCCCTAGGGGCGTGCATGGCCGCAGCTTGGAGCCACGCCCGAGTCCCTAGGGGCGTGCATGGCCGCAGCTTGGAGCCACGTCCGAGTCCCTAGGGGCGTGCATGGTCGCAGCTTGGAGCCACGCCTGAGTCCCTAGAGGCGTACATGGCTGCAGCTTGGGGCCACGCTCGAGTCCCTAGAGGCGTGCATGGCCGCAGCTTGGAGCCACGCCCGAGTCCCTAGGGGCGTGCATGGCCGCAGCTTGGAGCCACGCCCGAGTCCCTAGAGGCGTGCATGGCCGCAGCTTCGAGCCACGCCTGAGTTCCTAGAGGCGTGCATGGCCACAGCTTGGAGCCACGCCCGAGTCCCTAGGGGCGTGCATGGCCACAGCTTGGAGCCACGCCCGAGTCCCTAGGGGCGTGCATGGCCGCAGCTTGGAGCCACGCCCGAGTCCCTAGGGGCGTGCATGGCCGCAGCTTGGAGCCACGTCCGAGTCCCTAGGGGCGTGCATGGTCGCAGCTTGGAGCCACGCCTGAGTCCCTAGAGGCGTACATGGCTACAGCTTGGGGCCACGCTCGAGTCCCTAGAGGCGTGCATGGCCGCAGCTTGGAGCCAAGCCCGAGTCCATAGGGGCGTGCATGGCCGCAGCTTGGAGCCACGCCCGAGTCCCTAGGGGTGTGCATGGCCACAGCTTGGAGCCACGCTTGAGTCCCTAGAGGCGTGCATGGCCGCAGCTTGGAGCCACGCTTGAGTCCCTAGAGGCGTGCATGGCCGCAGCTTGGAGCCACGCTTGAGTCCCTAGAGGCGTGCATGGCCGCAGCTTGGAGCCACGCTTGAGTCCCTAGAGGCGTGCATGGCCACAGCTTGGAGCCACGCCCGAGTCCCTAGGGGCCTGCATGGCCGCAGCTTCGAGTCAGTCCCTAGAGGCGTGCATGGCCGCAGCTTGGAGCCACGCTTGAGTCCCTAGGGGCCTGCATGGCCGCAGCTCGGGGCCACGCTTGAGTCCCTAGAGGCGTGCATGGCCACAGCTTGGAGCCACGCCCGAGTCCCTAGAGGCGCGCATGGCCGCAGCTTGGGGCCACGCTTGAGTCCCTAGAGGCGTGCATGGCCGCAGCTTGGAGCCACACCCGAGTCCCTAGAGGCGTGCATGGTCGCAGCTTGGAGCCACGCTTCAGTCCCTAGAGGCTTGCTTGGCGCCCCGTAGCAGTGATGTAGACTTTTGGGAAGCCGGGTAGGGAGGGACGGGGCTGCAGACGCCCTGGGTGTGACCGGACTAGGTGGGCGGTGGGGGGTGGCGTCACGCCGCCTAGTGGCCAAGGACAAGGCGACGATAAGCATCGGTAACATCAACGGCAATTATTGTCAACGCAGAGAATGCCCGAAATTCGGGGTGGAGACTGATGTGGGGGGTTGGATGGGTGGAGGGGTTATGTGTGTGATGTGGGGAGGCGGGGGGTTGTGTGTGGGGTGGGGGTGGGGGGGGCTGTGTGTGTGTGAGGGAAGGAGTGATGGGTGGGAGGCGGGCAGTAATGACGGCCATGATGTATATTACCCATGAATCATGAATGCCCAGACATATCTTGTTCACTACTTCAAGCAGGCGAGGTCACTAAGTACACATTGCCAATAGACTTGTGTCTACTCTCTTTTCAATGGGTGGGGGATGAGGGGATGAGGGGGGGGGGGGGGTTGCAGGTAGGAACAAAGCGGGCCAGAAATACAACGAGGATAGAAAAACCATCTTATTGTAGCAGATACTTTCTAAACCGTGACGGGACTGGCTACGAATCATGGCTACTGTGCCATCTGGTCTGGTTCTCTTTTACCACACTGACACATCTGGCGGGATTCCCTGTCACTGCGCTGACACATATGGCGTGGTTCACTGTCACTACACTGACACATCTGGCGTGGTTCACTGTCACTACACTGACACATCTGGCGTGGTTCACTGTCACTACACTGACACATCTGGCGTGGTTCACTGTCACTACACTGACACATCTGGCGTGGTTCACTGTCACTGCACTGACACATCTGGCGTGGTTCACTGTCACTACACTGACACATCTGGCGTGGTTCACTGTCACTACACTGACACATCTGGCGTGGTTCACTGTCACTACACTGACACATCTGGCGTGGTTCACTGTCACTACACTGACACATCTGACGTGGTTCACTGTCACTACACTGACACATCTGGCGTGGTTCACTGTCACTACACTGACACATCTGGCGTGGTTCACTGTCACTACACTGACACATCTGGCGTGGTTCACTGTCACTACACTGACACATCTGGCGTGGTTCACTGTCACTACACTGACACATCTGGCGTGGTTCACTGTCACTACACTGACACATCTGGCGTGGTTCACTGTCACTACACTGACACATCTGGCGTGGTTCACTGTCACTACACTGACACATCTGGCGTGGTTCACTGTCACTACACTGACACATCTGGCGTGGTTCACTGTCACTACACTGACACATCTGGCGTGGTTCACTGTCACTACACTGACACATGTGGCGTGGTTCACTGTCACTACACTGACACATCTGGCGTGGTTCACTGTCACTACACTGACACATCTGGCGTGGTTCACTGTCACTACACTGACACATGTGGCGTGGTTCACTGTCACTACACTGACACATCTGGCGTGGTTCACTGTCACTACACTGACACATGTGGCGTGGTTACATGTCACTACACTGACACATCTGGCGTGGTTCACTGTCACTACACTGACACATCTGGCGTGGTTCACTGTCACTACACTGACACATCTGGCGTGGTTCACTGTCACTACACTGACACATCTGGCGTGGTTCACTGTCACTACACTGACACACCTGGCGTGGTTCACTGTCACTACACTGACACATCTGGCGTGGTTCACTGTCACTACACTGACACATCTGGCGTGGTTCACTGTCACTACACTGACACATCTGGCGTGGTTCACTGTCACTACACTGACACACCTGGCGTGGTTCACTGTCACTACACTGACACATCTGGCGTGGTTCACTGTCACTACACTGACACATGTGGCGTGGTTCACTGTCACTACACTGACACATCTGGCGTGGTTCACTGTCACTACACTGACACATCTGGCGTGGTTCACTGTCACTACACTGACACATGTGGCGTGGTTACATGTCACTACACTGGCCACAGCTTGATCGGAAATCCATATTGCGTGACCGGAAGACGAAATTTCGCGTCCATGAAGTCGAAATTTCATGACCCGGAGTAAAATTTCGCGTTTATGAATTCGAAATTTCGCGTTCGTGAAGTCGAAATTTCGCGTTGATGAAGGCGAATTTCGTGATCGGAAGTCTATCGGAAAATTTGGTGACCAAAAGGCTAATATAGAATGATGTTTCGTCTTTAACACGCGCGCTTGATGTATCAATAAGGGGGTCCATATTTCGTAACCGGAAGTCGAAATTCCGCGTTCATGAAGTTGAAATTTCGCGTTCGTGCAGTCGAAATTTCGACTTCCGGTCACGAAATTTCGTCTTCACCAACGCAAAATTTCGACTGCACAAGCGCGAAATTGCGACTTACGGTCAGGAAATTTTACCTTCCGGTCACGAAATTTCAACTTTCGGTCACAAAATTTCAATTGCAGTTGTCAAAATGTTGACTTCACCAACGCGAAATTGGGACGAAAAGTGTGGTGATATGGCCCTTATACGCTGCCGTACCCTCCCGGCCAGCGCCAAGTGCCACCAACGGTGTCTTATGGTGCGGGAATAGGGTGGGGGACGGGGGGTACACTGCCAAGAATGGGGAGGGTGGACAAATTTGTATAACTGGTTACGCACTAAATATAATTCTATTAATAGCCAAGAGATATATATATATGTGGCCAGATGTACCGGCAAAAGACTTATATTGGCCGGTTGCATAAGAGAAATCAAGAGTTACTTTCGTTTAGAATACTATAATTCCAAAGACAACGAAAAATAGGAAAACTTTATTAAAAAATGGGGGAAATCCTTAATAGAAGATTTCTTGTCAATTTGAATAGGTGTTTATATATATGTTGGTGTTTAAGGGTTTATATATATTCTGGTGTTCACGTGATTAGGTGTTCAACCGGTGTAGTTGAAAATCGTTATATGTATGCATGTACCATATATGATTTAAACCAATAAAAATAAAATTAAAAATTAAAAATGGGGTGGGAGGACGGGGAGGGGGCACTGTCATGAATAAGGTGGGAGGACGGGGGTACACTGTTAGGAATGGGATGGGAGGAGGGGTGGCACTGTCAGGAATGGGATGAGAGCGGTGGGTGGCACCCTGTCAGGAATGAGGTGGGAGGGGAGGGCGGGGGGTGGCACCCTGTCACGCTCTCTTGGCTGCCGCCTAAGAATGGGATCGTATGCAGTCTCGTCCTGAGACCTGCACCTCTATGCAGTATGCTGCAGTCAGTATATATTCTGCCTTAGTGACTTACAAGTTCTCAACAAGCAAGTTCATATGTTCATATTGCAGTGTATGTCATGGAGTATTGATTGTTTCCACAGAACGACTTGGCGATGGCGGGGGCGAGGCCCAGTCACGTGGTCGGCTGCCTCACGCTGCTGGTGGTCACGTGTGTGCTCACCACCGTCCACTCTCAAGGTAGGTGGCGCCCTGCAGCCCCCGGGAACCCACCTCAGTCAGTGTGACGTAGTGTCACGTGTCCTTACGCCACGTCAGGGTACAGCGATAACATACAATGTTCATGGGTGCTCGGGGTCCACATACTGGGTCGGCAGTATTTAAACTATAAGAAATTTCAATGGATTCTATAGTCGCTCTAAAAAACGGAAATATGTCATTAAATAAATGTTATTAACTAGATATTAGACATATGTTACAGTCATGTCCCGTAGCGGTAAAGTCTTCTATCGCCATACATCACTTTTGATTTTACCGCCTTCGCCGTGTTATTAATTTATATTAAACATCTTGAAACTCATGATGTCTGTCCTGCCCTTGTCTATAGTTTGCACCTTTAGTGGTGCCTGGTCTGCTCGGTGTACTAACGCATCCCTCCCACTCCCGGGCTATTAACCTTTAGTGGTGCCTGGTCTGCTCGGTGTACTAACGCATCCCTCCCACTCCCGGGCTATTAACCTTCAGTGGTGCCTGGTCTGCTCGGTGTACTAACGCATCCCTCCCACTCCCGGGCTATTAACCTTTAGTGGTGCCTGGTCTGCTCGGTGTACTAACGCATCCCTCCCACTCCCGGGCTATTAACCTTTAGTGGTGCCTGGTCTGCTCGGTGTACTAACGCATCGCGGTGCAGGTCGGTCTTAAGCACGCGTTGTTGCGCCCGCGCGAAATTCGCATTCACCGCCTTTTGCGTTTGCAGGCAATGTGTCTACTAGAAATGTGACTGCTGCCGCAGCCAGTATTGTTCGTGGTGTACTCAATGTGTGCTGATCGTGTTCTCACCATGTGCTCACCCTGTGCTCATCGTATACTTACCATGTGCTTACCGTGTGCGCACCATGTCCTCACCATGGATTCTGCCATATTCACCTTTTGTTCACCGTGCGTTCCCCGTCTTTAGTGTATACACCGTGTGCTCACCGTGTGCTCACCGTTTGCTCACCATGTGCTCACCATCTGTTCGCCATGTGCTCACTATGTGTTCACTATGTGCTCACCATTGGTTCACCGTGTGCTCATCGTGTGTTTACCGTGTGCTCATCGTGTGTTCACCATGTGTTCACCATGTGTTCACAATGTGTTCACAATGTGTTTACATCGCGGGTTCACCGTGTGCTCGCCATGTGCATACCGTGTGTACACGGTGTGCTCGCAAGGAAGCGTTACGAGCCAGCTGGACGGGTTAAGTTACGTGTGAGTTTCCGTAGCGGGCGCCGCTAGCCAGGGGCCTATTTCACATAGTTCAGCCGGCTACGGACCTTAGTCGACTAAAATCGCCCATCATTTCCATGGTAACTTTAGCCGACTAAACCCCGTAGTCAGCTAAACTGAGTTCGTGAAATTCACCGCAGGAGGTTTAGAGGGGGTGGCGCAGTGTTAACATTCCAAATGCCGTTATTCTCGGCCAGCAGCTTATTGTTGAAGCTTTATTGTCGTTGCCTGCTTGTCGCTATCAGTTTATTTGCCAAGCTATCAGAGCTCACATAGATCAGTTCTTATCGTGTTGTGTACGCAACAGTTAGGAGCCTGGAGATGTTCACAAACATGGCATTGCACCGTTTACACAATGCTTTCTGCTCTATGCTTCGTAGTGATGGTCATATGTGCGTATATCTGGTCACGGGTGGTCACGGGTGGTCACGGTTGTTCACGGGTGGTCACGGTTGGTCACATGTGGTCACGGGTGGTCACATGGGGTCACGGTCGCTCACGGTTGGTCACGGTTGGTCATATGTGGTTTAAATTTGGTCACGGGTGGTCACGGGTGGTCACGGGTGGTGATCGTGGGTCACGGTACCTGGAGGGCTGGGTGACAGATGTTGTCACCAGGGGGCACTGGGATCATCAGGCGGCAAACTGAGAGAGACTGAAATGTCTTGGATTAATTGCATTTATGTGGGAGTAGCAGTTCTATCGCCGCTTACAGAGAGCACGCCTATCTGTTGACGGCATGTAGATAAGACGTCAGTCCCGGGTGTCTGGTGGTTGTGTGGTGGGCGAGTGTCTGTCAGGTGTACTTCTTCTCTGGCCCGGGTGTCTCCAGTATGAATGCCATACATGTCTGTTCCATACAAGTTGAGTCATTAATGGAATGTATTTTACAGAGATATGCACCAAAAAGATAGACATTTGTTTCGTCGTTGACCAGTCCGGAAGCATTAGTTCCCAGAACTGGCGCCTCGTTCAGGACTTCGTCATTGACATTGTGACCTTCTTTAACATCGGTTACGACGAGACGCGTGTCGCCATGGTAACATTTGGTAACCAGGGCGTGGTGCGGTTCGGGTTGGCTGACCGCGTCACCGTCAATGACATCAGTCGCGCCGTACGGGCTGTCGGCGCCGGAAACGGAAACACCAACACGTACATAGGGCTGAACCGCATGCGCACGGCGGTGTTTGGGCAGAATGGCGACCGCCCGGATGTGCAGAACGTGGCCATCGTGATCACGGACGGAAGGTCCACCGTGACCCCGGAGCGCACCGTGCCCGAGGCCGTGCTGGCCCAGCAGCAGGGCATTCGCATCTTCGCCATCGGGGTGACCGAAAACATCAACTCTGACGAGCTGCGGGCCATCTCCTCGCCGCCCCACGAGACCAACCGCAACTACTGGGAGTCACCCGACTTCTCGTCGCTGCGAGACGTCGTGGCGACCCTGCAACAGGAAACCTGCGAGACTCTTCAAGTAGCAGGTAAAGAAAGCTAAAACAAAGATTGACAGGTACAGTTCTCACCGGTTTGTGACGTGGGAGTAACGCGTGTCTACAGCCACAGCCTTCGGATGACTTCTCTTTTTCAGATGGGCTCAGCATGTAATCGGGGACAGATATTCAGCACGGTATAGACGGTGAGGGTATCTGAACCTAAACAATCCCCAAGGGTGAGAGAGCAGCCGGAAGAGTGGCCACGGTGCCCAGCGCTCTGCCCAGCGCATGCCCAGCGCTCTGCCCAGCGCTCTGCCCAGCGCCCTGCCCAGCGCCCTGCCCAGCGCTCTGCCCAGCGCTTTGCCCAGCGCCCTGCCCAGCGCGCTGCCCAGCGCCCTGCCCAGCGCTCTGCAAACACTGCGCTCAACCCTCCACAATAACGCTTGCTTACAACAATATATAGCATGTTGTCATCAGATATGTATATTGTTTCCTGTATACACGTGTGTCTGTGTATGCATCTCAGCGTCCCGTGCATGCCGAGAACAACTGTGATTCTCGAATCATCGCATTGTATAAGTGAACCACTGAGTATATTAATGTCAATTATTTCACCCTTTAAGCAGAACGCTTTCCATGACAAGCAAAACGCATGCGAGCTATTTTTGTAGATGTCGTCTTCGTTTTCCATCTGTAAAGTTTACACACCTATCTGTGACTAGTTAACCAGTACACTAACTATGGCCGCCCTACCCTCCGCCCAGTCTGGCCTACTCTCAGCCCAGTCTGGCCTACTCTCCCCCCAGTCTGGTCTACCCCCCCCCCCACTCTGACCTATGCTCTCTCCAATCTGGCCTACCCTCCCCCATTCTGGTCTACCCTCCCCCAGTCTGGCCTACCCCCCGCCCAGTCTGGCCTACCCTCCCCCAGTCTGGTCTACCCTCCCCCCACTCTGGCCTACCCTCATCCCAGTCTGGTCTACCCTCCCCCCAGTCTGAAATATCACCTCCAGTCTGGGCTACCCTCCCCCCAGTCTGGCCTACCCTCCCCCCAGTCTGGCCTACCCCTCAGGCTGGCATACCCCTCCTCTTCCCCAGTCTGACCTATCCTGCACCCCCCCCCCCCCGCACCTCTCTGGCCTACCCCCCCCCCCCCCAGTCTCACCTATCCTCCCCCTAATCTGGCCTGCCTTCCGCCCAGTCTGGGCTACACCCCCCTCCCCAGTCTGGCCTACCCCACAGTCTAGGCTACCCTCCCCCCCCCCAGTTTAGGCTACCCTCCCCCTGTCTAGCCTCCCCCCCCCCAGTTTGGACTACCCTCCCCCAGTCTGGCATGCCTTCCGCCCAGCCTGGCCTGCCTTCCGCCCTGTCTGGCCGGCCTTCCGCCTAGTCTGACCTACCGCCCCCCCCCCCTCCTCCCCCCAGTCTGGCCTCCCCCCCCCCCCCACCCCAGTCTCACCTATCCTCCCCCTAATCTGGCCTGCCTTCCGCCCTGTCTGGCCGGCCTTCCGTCTAGTCTGACCTACCCCCCCTCCTTCCCCCAGTCTGGCCTACCCCCCCCCCCCCAGTCTGGCCTACCCTGACACCCTGTAACTTCTGTCCGAAGGCTGTAGACAGGCCGACATAGGGATCGTCATGGACTCGTCCGGCACCATATTGTCGAACCCGGCTGACTGGAACCTGCTGAAGAACTTCATCCGCCAGTTGGTGGACCGCCTGGACATCGGTGTGGACACCGTGCGCCTGGGCCTCGTCAACTTTGCGGGGCAGGCCGTGGTGGAGTTCTACCTGGACAGATACAACACCCAAGACGACATCAAGCGGGCCGTGGACCGCGTCACCGCCATCCAGACCTCCACCGACACCGCCGTGGCGCTGCGCACCCTGCGCGAGAACTTCTTCCAGTCGTTCCGCGGAGACCGCGCCAACGTCCCCAACATCGGCATAGTGATCACGGACGGGCGCAGCAGGGACCCCGAGCGCACGCGCCAGGAGGCCGAGCGCACCAAGGACGCCGGGGTGAAGATGTTGGCCGTGGGCGTGACGCAGAACGTGGACCTCCAGGAGCTCCGAGACATCGCCTCCGACCGGTTCCTCGGGGTCTTCCAGGTCGCGCAGTTCTCTGACCTCGTCACTCAGCTGGATGACGTCATCCAGGCGGCCTGCGAGGAGACCAAGTTCGAAACTCAGCGTGAGCTCCCTTTAACTATTAACCGTCCAGGCACTAGCAATGCCGCCAGTGAACGAATCCTAATACATGATCGAATGCATGTGACACATATCCTATTAACTCAATGCAAAATATGTATACTTCATATGACTTAATCATAATTATCTAAGTTGGTAACACTAAGTCAACTAAGTCAACTTGTACAATATATGCATACATTATAATGCTAATATGAATATACATTATTGGAAGCATGTCATGCATATTGCTAGCATTTAATGCGTTACTCCAGTTACATTGTAGGCCTGATGGCTGATGTAGGCCTGATGGTTCTAGGCCAGATGGCTGTAGGCCTGATGGCTACTGTAGGCCTGATGGCTACTGTAGGCCTGATGGCTGTAGGCCTGATGGCCACGGTAGGCCTGATGGTTGTAGGCCTGATGGTTGTAGGCCTGATGGTTGTAGGCCAGATGGCTGTAGGCCTGATGGCTACTGTAGGCCTGATGGTTGTAGGCCTGATGGCTGTAGGCCTGATGGCTACTGTAGGCCTGATGGCTGTAGGCCTGATGGCCACGGTAGGCCTGATGGTTGTAGGCCTGATGGTTGTAGGCCTGATGGTTGTAGGCCAGATGGCTGTAGGCCGGATGGCTACTGTAGGCCTGATGGCTGATGTAGGCCAGATGGCTGTAGCCCTGATGGCTATTGTAGGCCTGATGGTTGTAGGCCTGATGGTTGTAGGCCAGATGGCTGTAGGCCTGGTGGCTGCTGTAGGCCTGATGGCTGTAGGTCTGATGGTTGTAGGCCTGATGGTTGTAGGCCTGATGGCTGTAGGCCTGATGGTTGTAGGCCTGATGGTTGTAGGCCTGATGGCTGATGTAGGCCTGATGGTTGTAGGCCTAATGGCTGTAGGCCTGATGGCTGATGTAGGCCTGATGGTTGTAGGCCTGATGGTTATAGACCTGATGGCTGTAGGCCTTATGGTTGTACGCCTGATGGTTGTAGGCCAGATGGCTGTAGGCCTGATGGCGACTGCAGGCCTGATGGCTGATGTAGGCCAGATGGCTGTAGCCCTGATGGCTACTGTAGTCCTGATGGCTGTAGGCCTGATGGCTGATGTAGGCCTGATGGTTGTAGGCCTGATGGTTATAGACCTGATGGCTGTAGGCCTTATGGTTGTACGCCTGATGGTTGTAGGCCAGATGGCTGTAGGTCTGATGGCGACTGCAGGCCTGATGGCTGATGTAGGCCAGATGGCTGTAGCCCTGATGGCTACTGTAGTCCTGATGGCTGTAGGCCTGATGGTTGTAGGCCTGATGGTTGTAGGCCTGATGGCTGTAGGCCTGATGGTTGTAGGCCCGATGGTTGTAGGCCTGATGGCTATAGGCCTGATGGTTGTAGGCCTGATGGCTGTAGGCCTGATGGCTACTGTAGGCCTGATGGCTGTAGGCCTGATGGCCACGGTAGGCCTGATGGTTGTAGGCCTGATGGTTGTAGGCCTGATGGTTGTAGGCCAGATGGCTGTAGGCCTGATGGCTGATGTAGGCCTGATGGTTGTAGGCCTGATGGCTGTAGGCCTGATGGCTGATGTAGGCCTGAAGGTTGTAGGCATGATGGTTGTAGGCCTGATGGTTGTAGGCCTGATGGCTGCTGTAGGCCTGATGGTTGTAGGCCTGGTGGCTGCTGTAGGCCTGATGGTTGTAGGCCTGATGGTTGCTGTTGGCCTGATGGCTGCTGTAGGCCTAATGGCTGTAGGCCTGATGGTTTTAGGCCTGATGGCTATAGGCCTGATGGTTTTAGGCCTGATGGTTGTAGGCCTGATGGCTGCTGTAGGCCTGATGGATGCTGTAGGCCTGATGGTTGTAGACCTGATGGCTGCTGTAAGACTGATGGTTGTAGGTCTGATGTTTGCTGTATGCCTGATGGCTGTATGCCTGATGGCTGCTGTAGGCCTGATTGCTGTAGGCCTGGCCGCCTGTGAGGGGAGACTGTAACGCTGTGTGTTGTGCCGTGCAGAGTGTGACATCGCGGACATGGCGCTGGTCCTGGACAGCTCGACCAGCATCGTGTACGAGACCTACGACAACTGGTTCACCGCCATGCTGGGATTCGCCCAGGACCTCACCACCGCCTTCGGGGTGGCCGAGAACGGCACGCGATTTGGCGTCGTCGTCTTCAGCAACTTTGCCCAGGTCGTCATCCACCTGAACTCCTACTACGACCTGGACGCCCTCAACGCGCGCATCCAGAATCTGGACCTCGTGAGCGGAGAGACCAACCTAGCGGACGCACTGCGGCGCACGCGCACCGAGATCTTCGTGCCCCGGAATGGTGACCGCTCGAACGTCAAGAACGTCATCATCATGGTTACCGACGGGCGGGCCAATGTGTAAGTGTTATCGCCATGGTTACCGATGACGGGCCAATCTGTAAGTGTCATCGCCATGATTACCGACGGGCGAGCTAATCTGTAAGTGTTATCGCCATGGTTACCGACGGGCGGGCCAATGAGTAAGTGTCATCGCCATGACTACCGACGGGCGGGCCAATGCGTAAGTGTTATCGCCATGATTAACGACGGGCGGGCCAATGAGTAAGTGTAATCGCCATGGTTACCGACGAAGGGGCCAATGCGTAAGTGTCATCGCCATGGTTATCGACGGGCGGGCCAATGCGTAAGTGTCATCGCCATGGTTACCGACGGGCGGGCCAATGAGTAAGTGTCATCACATGGCTACCGACGGGCGGGCCAATGTGTAAGTGTCATCACCATGGTTACCGACGACAGGCCAATGTGTAAGTGTCATCACCATGGATACCGACCGGCAGGCCAATGCGTTCATCTCCATGGTTACCGATTGCGGGCTAATGTGTAAGTGTCATCACCATGGTTACCGACGGGGGGCCAATGTGTGTCATCACCATGGTTACCGACGGGGGGCCAATGTGCGTCATCACCATGGTTACCGACGGATGGCCAATATGTAAGTGTCATCTTTATGGGTACCGACCGGCGGGCCAATCCGTAAGTTCACCACCATGGTTACCGATGGGCGAGCAGTGTAATTTTCATTACCATGGTTACTGACGGGCGGCCCAATGTGAAAGTGCTATCAAAATGTTTCGTGGTGTTGTTGCAATGGAGATCAGGGGCCAATCAGTGTGTGAATGTGTGAATCTCTATAGGATTTGAGGTTCTGTGTGGTCATCTTTCAATCTCTTATCTAACGTATTCTTTCTCTTATGTGATTTATTTGACCGCATTTTTTAAACTATTGATTTTCAGGGAGGCTGATTTTGTGCAGGAGGAGGCGGATGCGGTGAAGGCCGCCAATATAGAGGTTTTCACCATCGGCATCACTGGTGACGTCGACAGGGATGAACTGAGCAACATCGCCAGCGAACCCAAGAACGACCACTTCTTCTTCTACTCCGACTTCCAAGACCTTAGGAGTCAAATTTTGCAGATCTTAGATCAGGCTTGCCGAGTTACGACAACGCAACCAACCACCCCGACAACTACACCAACAACTACACCAACAACTACAACTACACCAACAACAACAACTACACCTACAACTACACCAACAACAACCACTACACCAACAACAACCACCACACCAACAACTACAACTACACCAACAACAACAACTACACCAACAACTACAACTACACCAACAACAACAACTACACCAACAACTACAACTACACCAACAACAACCACTACACCAACAACTACAACTACACCAACAACAACCACTACACCAACAACTACAACTACACCAACAACAACCACTACACCAACAACTACAACTACACCCACAACAACTCCAAGATCGACGCCTCCACGGATCGATGGTGAGTGCGATGTGGCTTCATTCTCCCATTGCTTCCCTGGTACACATCCCTTTCCGTCCCTTAGAGCGGGATGGCTTCATTCTCCCATTGCTCCCCCTGGTACACATCCCTTTCCGTCCCCTAGAGCGGGATGGCTTCATTCTCCCATTGCTCCCCCTGGTACACATCCCTTTCCGTCCCCTAGAGCGGGATGGCTTCGTTCTCCCATTGCTTCCCTGGTACACATCCCTTTCCGTCCCCTAGAGCGGGATGGCTTCATTCTCCCATTGCTCCCCCTGGTACACATCCCTTTCCGTCCCCTAGAGCGGGATGGCTTCATTCTCCCATTGCTTCCCTGGTGCACATCCCTTTCCGTCCCCTAGAGCGGGATGGCTTCATTCTCCCATTGCTCCCCCTGGTACACATCCCTTTCCGTCCCCTAGAGCGGGATGGCTTCATTCTCCCATTGCTCCCCCTGGTACACATCCCTTTCCGTCCCCTAGAGCGGGATGGCTTCATTCTCCCATTGCTTCCCTGGTACACATCCCTTTCCGTCCCCTAGAGCGGGATGGCTTCATTCTCCCATTGCTTCCCTGGTGCACATCCCTTTCCGTCCCTTAGAGCGGGATGGCTTCATTCTCCCATTGCTTCCCTGGTGCACATCCCTTTCCGTCCCTTAGAGCGGGATTGCTTCATTCTCCCATTGCTTCCCTGGTGCACATCCCTTACCGTCCCCTAGAGCGGGATGGCTTCATTCTCCCATTGCTTTCCTGGTGCACATCCCTTTCCGTCCCTTAGAGCGGGATGGCTTCATTCTCCCATTGCTTCCCTGGTGCACATCCCTTACCGTCCCCTAGAGCGGGATGGCTTTATTCTCCCATTGCTTCCCTGGTGCACATCCCTTTCCGTCCCTTAGAGCGGGATGGCTTCATTCTCCCATTGCTCCCCCTGGTACACATCCCTTTCCGTCCCCTAGAGCGGGATGGCTTCATTCTCCCATTGCTCCCCCTGGTACACATCCCTTTCCGTCCCCTAGAGCGGGATGGCTTCATTCTCCCATTGCTCTCCCTGGTATACATCCCTTTCCGTTCCCTAGAGCGGGATGGCTTTATTCTCCCATTGCTTCCCTGGTGCACATCCCTTTCCGTCCCCTAGAGCGGGATGGCTTCATTCTCCCATTGCTCCCCCTGGTACACATCCCTTTCCGTTCCCTAGAGCGGGATGGCTTCATTCTCCCATTGCTTCCCTGGTGCACATCCCTTTCCGTCCCCTAGAGCGGGATGGCTTCATTCTCCCATTGCTCCCCCTGGTACACATCCCTTTCCGTCCCTTAGAGCGGGATGGCTTCATTCTCCCATTGCTCCCCCTGGTACACATCCCTTTCCGTCCCCTAGAGCGGGATGGCTTCATTCTCCCATTGCTCCCCCTGGTACACATCCCTTTCCGTCCCCTAGAGCGGAATGGCTTCATTCTCCCATTGCTCTCCCTGGTACACATCCCTTTCCGTTCCCTAGAGCGGGATGGCTTCATTCTCCCATTGCTTCCCTGGTGCACATCCCTTTCCGTCCCCTAGAGCGGGATGGCTTCATTCTCCCATTGCTCCCCCTGGTACACATCCCTTCCCGTCCCCTAGGGCGGGATGGCTTCATTCTCCCATTGCTCCCCCTGGTACACATCCCTTTCCGTCCCCTAGAGCGGGATGGCTTCATTCTCCCATTGCTCCCCCTGGTACACATCCCTTTCCGTCCCCTAGAGCGGGATGGCTTCATTCTCCCATTGCTCCCCCTGGTACACATCCCTTTCCGTCCCTTAGAGCGGGATGGCTTCATTCTCCCATTGCTTCCCTGGTGCACATCCCTTTCCGTCCCTTAGAGCGGGATGGCTTCATTCTCCCATTTCTTCCCTGGTGCACATCCCTTTCCGTCCCCTAGAGCGGGATGGCTTCATTCTCCCATTGCTCCCCCTGGTGCACATCCCTTTCCGTCCCTTAGAGCGGGATGGCTTCATTCTCCCATTGCTCCCCCTGGTGCACATCCCTTTCCGTCCCCTAGAGCGGGATGGCTTCATTCTCCCATTGCTCCCCCTGGTACACATCCCTTACCGTCCCCTAGAGCGGGATGGCTTCATTCTCCCATTGCTCCCCCTGGTACACATCCCTTACCGTCCCCTAGAGCGGGATGGCTTCATTCTCCCATTGCTTCCCTGGTACACATCCCTTTCCGTCCCTTAGAGCGGGATGGCTTCATTCTCCCATTGCTTTCCTGGTGCACATCCCTTTCCGTCCCTTAGAGCGGGATGGCTTCATTCTCCCATTGCTCCCCCTGGTGCACATCCCTTTCCGTCCCCTAGAGCGGGATGGCTTCATTCTCCCATTGCTTCCCTGGTACACATCCCTTTCCGTCCCTTAGAGCGGGATGGCTTCATTCTCCCATTGCTTTCCTGGTGCACATCCCTTTCCGTCCCTTAGAGCGGGATGGCTTCATTCTCCCATTGCTCCCCCTGGTGCACATCCCTTTCCGTCCCTTAGAGCGGGATGGCTTCATTCTCCCATTGCTCCCCCTGGTGCACATCCCTTGCCGTCCCCTCGAGCGGGATGGCTTCATTCTCCCATTGCTTCCCTGGTACACATCCCTTTCCGTCCCTTAGAGCGGGATGGCTTCATTCTCCCATTGCTTTCCTGGTGCACATCCCTTTCCGTCCCTTAGAGCGGGATGGCTTCATTCTCCCATTGCTCCCCCTGGTGCACATCCCTTTCCGTCCCCTAGAGCGGGATGGCTTCATTCTCCCATTGCTTCCCCTGGTACACATCTCTTTCCGTCCCCTAGAGCGGGATGGCTTCATTCTCCCATTGCTTCCCTGGTACACAACCCTTACCGTCCCCTAGAGCGGGATGGCTTCATTCTCCCATTGCTTCCCTGGTACACATCCCTTACCGTCCCCTAGAGCGGGATGGCTTCATTCTCCCATTGCTTCCCCTGGTACACATCTCTTTCCGTCCCCTAGAGCGGGATGGCTTCATTCTCCCATTGCTTCCCTGGTACACAACCCTTACCGTCCCCTAGAGCGGGATGGCTTCATTCTCCCATTGCTTCCCTGGTACACATCCCTTACCGTCCCCTAGAGCGGGATGGCTTCATTCTCCCATTGCTTCCCCTGGTACACATCTCTTTCCGTCCCCTAGAGCGGGATGGCTTCATTCTCCCATTGCTTCCCTGGTACACATCCCTTTCCGTCCCCTAGAGCGGGATGGCTTCATTCTTCCATTGCTCTCCCTGGTACACATCCCTTACCGTCCCCTAGAACGGGATGGCTTCATTCTCCCATTGCTCCCCCTGGTACACATCCCTTGCCGTCCCCTAGAGCGGGATGGCTTCATTCTCCCATTGCTTCCCTGGTGCACATCCCTTTCCGTCCCTTAGAGCGGGATGGCTTCATTCTCCCATTTCTTCCCTGGTGCACATCCATTTCCGTCCCCTAGAGCGGGATGGCTTCATTCTCCCATTGCTCCCCCTGGTACACATCCCTTTCTGTCCCCTAGAGCGGGATGGCTTCATTCTCCCATTGCTTCCCTGGTGCACATCCCTTTCCGTCCCCTAGAGCGGGATGGCTTCATTCTCCCATTGTTCCCCCTGGTACACATCACTTACCGTCCCCTAGAGCGGGATGGCTTCATTCTCCCATTGCTCCCCCTGGTACACATCCCTTTCCGTCCCCTAGAGCGGGATGGCTTCATTCTCCCATTGCTCCCCCTGGTTTACGTCCCTTACCGTCCCCTAGAGCGGGATGGCTTCATTCTCCCATTGTTCCCCCTGGTACACATCACTTACCGTCCCCTAGAGCGGGATGGCTTCATTCTCCCATTGCTCCCCCTGGTACACATCCCTTTCCGTCCCCTAGAGCGGGATGGCTTCATTCTCCCATTGCTTCCCTGGTGCACATCCCTTTCCGTCCCTTAGAGCGGGATGGCTTCATTCTCCCATTGCTTCCCTGGTGCACATCCCTTACCGTCCCCTAGAGCGGGATGGCTTCATTCTCCCATTGCTTCCCTGGTACACATCCCTTACCGTCCCCTAGAGCGGGATGGCTTCATTCTCCCATTGCTTCCCTGGTACAAATCCCTTTCCGTCCCTTAGAGCGGGATGGCTTCATTCTTTCATTGCTTCCCTGGTACACATCCCTTTCCGTTCCCTAGAGCGGGATGGCTTCATTCTCCCATTGCTTCCCTGGTACACATCCCTTTCCGTCCCTTAGAGCGGGATGGCTTCATTCTCCCATTGCTTCCCTGGTACACATCCCTTTCCGTTCCCTAGAGCGGGATGGCTTCATTCTCCCATTGCTTCCCTGGTGCACATCCCTTTCCGTCCCTTAGAGCGGGATGGCTTCATTCTCCCATTGCTTCCCTGGTACACATCCCTTTCCGTCCCCTAGAGCGGGATGGCTTCATTCTCCCATTGCTCCCCCTGGTACACATCCCTTTCCGTCCCTTAGAGCGGGGTGGCTTCATTCTCCCATTGCTTCGCTGGTGCACATCCCTTTCCGTCCCTTAGAGCGGGATGGCTTCATTCTCCCATTTCTTCCCTGGTGCACATCCCTTACCGTTCCCTAGAGCGGGATGGCTTCATTCTCCCATTGCTTCCCTGGTGCACATCCCTTTCCGTCCCTTAGAGCGGGATGGCTTCATTCTCCCATTGCTTCCCTGGTACACATCCCTTTCCGTCCCCTAGAGCGGGATGGCTTCATTCTCCCATTGCTCCCCCTGGTACACATCCCTTTCCGTCCCTTAGAGCGGGATGGCTTCATTCTCCCATTGCTTCCCTGGTACACATCCCTTTCCGTTCCCTAGAGCGGGATGGCTTCATTCTCCCATTGCTTCCCTGGTGCACATCCCTTTCCGTCCCTTAGAGCGGGATGGCTTCATTCTCCCATTGCTTCCCTGGTGCACATCTCTTTCCGTCCCCTAGAGCGGGATGGCTTCATTCTCCCATTGCTTCCCTGGTACACATCCCTTTCTGTCCCCTAGAGCGGGATGGCTTCATTCTCCCATTGCTCCCCCTGGTACACATCCCTTTCCGTTCCCTAGAGCGGGATGGCTTCATTCTCCCATTGCTTCCCTGGTGCACATCCCTTTCCGTCCCTTAGAGCGGGATGGCTTCATTCTCCCATTGCTTCCCTGGTGCACATCCCTTTCCGTCCCTTAGAGCGGGATGGCTTCATTCTCCCATTGCTTCCCCTGGTACACATCCCTTTCCGTCCCCTAGAGCGGGATGGCTTCATTCTCCCATTGCTTCCCCTGGTACACATCTCTTTCCGTCCCCTAGAGCGGGATGGCTTCATTCTCCCATTGCTTCCCTGGTACACATCCCTTTCCGTCCCTTAGAGCGGGATGGCTTCATTCTCCCATTGCTTCCCTGGTGCACATCCCTTTCCGTCCCTTAGAGCGGGATGGCTTCATTCTCCCATTGCTTCCCTGGTACACATCCCTTTCCGTCCCCTAGAGCGGGATGGCTTCATTCTCCCATTGCTCCCCCTGGTGCACATCCCTTTCCGTCCCTTAGAGCGGGATGGCTTCATTCTCCCATTGCTTCCCTGGTACACATCCCTTTCCGTTCCCTAGAGCGGGATGGCTTCATTCTCCCATTGCTTCCCTGGTGCACATCCCTTTCCGTCCCTTAGAGCGGGATGGCTTCATTCTCCCATTGCTTCCCTGGTGCACATCTCTTTCCGTCCCCTAGAGCGGGATGGCTTCATTCTCCCATTGCTTCCCTGGTACACATCCCTTTCCGTCCCCTAGAGCGGGATGGCTTCATTCTCCCATTGCTCCCCCTGGTACACATCCCTTTCCGTTCCCTAGAGCGGGATGGCTTCATTCTCCCATTGCTTCCCTGGTGCACATCCCTTTCCGTCCCTTAGAGCGGGATGGCTTCATTCTCCCATTGCTTCCCTGGTGCACATCCCTTTCCGTCCCTTAGAGCGGGATGGCTTCATTCTCCCATTGCTTCCCCTGGTACACATCCCTTTCCGTCCCCTAGAGCGGGATGGCTTCATTCTCCCATTGCTTCCCCTGGTACACATCTCTTTCCGTCCCCTAGAGCGGGATGGCTTCATTCTCCCATTGCTTCCCTGGTACACATCCCTTTCCGTCCCTTAGAGCGGGATGGCTTCATTCTCCCATTGCTTCCCTGGTGCACATCTCTTTCCGTCCCTTAGAGCGGGATGGCTTCATTCTCCCATTGCTTCCCTGGTGCACATCCCTTTCCGTCCCTTAGAGCGGGATGGCTTCATTCTCCCATTGCTCCCCCTGGTGCACATCCCTTTCCGTCCCTTAGAGCGGGATGGCTTCATTCTCCCATTGCTTCCCTGGTGCACATCCCTTTCCGTCCCCTAGAGCGGGATGGCTTCATTCTCCCATTGCTCCCCCTGGTACACATCCCTTGCCGTCCCCTAGAGCGGGATGGCTTCATTCTCCCATTGCTTTCCTGGTGCACATCCCTTGCCGTCCCCTAGAGCGGGATGGCTTCATTCTCCCATTGCTTCCCTGGTGCACATCCCTTGCCGTCCCCTAGAGCGGGATGGCTTCATTCTCCCATTGCTTCCCTGGTGCACATCCCTTTCCGTCCCCTAGAGCGGGATGGCTTCATTCTCCCATTGCTTCCCTGGTGCACATCCCTTTCCGTCCCCTAGAGCGGGATGGCTTCATTCTCCCATTGCTCCCCCTGGTACACATCCCTTGCCGTCCCCTAGAGCGGGATGGCTTCATTCTCCCATTGCTTTCCTGGTGCACATCCCTTTCCGTCCCTTAGAGCGGGATGGCTTCATTCTCCCATTGCTTCCCTGGTGCACATCCCTTGCCGTCCCCTAGAGCGGGATGGCTTCATTCTCCCATTGCTTCCCTGGTGCACATCCCTTTCCGTCCCTTAGAGCGGGATGGCTTCATTCTCCCATTGCTTCCCTGGTGCACATCCCTTGCCGTCCCCTAGAGCGGGATGGCTTCATTCTCCCATTGCTCCCCCTGGTACACATCCCTTTCCGTCCCCTAGAGCGGGATGGCTACATTCTCCCATTGCTTCCCTGGTGCACATCCCTTTCCGTCCCTTAGAGCGGGATGGCTTCATTCTCCCATTTCTTCCCTGGTGCACATCCATTTCCGTCCCCTAGAGCGGGATGGCTTCATTCTCCCATTGCTTCCCTGGTACACATCCCTTTCCGTTCCCTAGAGCGGGATGGCTTCATTCTCCCATTGCTTCCCTGGTACACATCCCGTTCCGTCCCCTAGAGCGGGATGGCTTCATTCTCCCATTGCTCCCCCTGGTACACATCCCTTACCGTCCCCTAGAGCGGGATGGCTTCATTCTCTCATTGCTTCCCTGGTACACATCCCTTTCCGTCCCCTAGAGCGGGATGGCTTCATTCTCCCATTGCTTCCCTGGTGCACATCCCTTGCCGTCCCCTAGAGCGGGATGGCTTCATTCTCCCATTGCTTCCCTGGTGCACATCCCTTTCCGTCCCCTAGAGCGGGATGGCTTCATTCTCCCATTGCTCCCCCTGGTACACATCCCTTTCCGTTCCCTAGAGCGGGATGGCTTCATTCTCCCATTGCTTCCCTGGTACACATCCCTTTCCGTTCCCTAGAGCGGGATGGCTTCATTCTCCCATGGCTTCCCTGGTACACATCCCTTTCCGTTCCCTAGAGCGGGATGGCTTCATTCTCCCATTGCTTCCCTGGTGCACATCCCTTTCCGTCCCCTAGAGCGGGATGGCTTCATTCTCCCATTGCTCCCCCTGGTACACATCCCTTTCCGTTCCCTAGAGCGGGATGGCTTCATTCTCCCATTGCTCCCCCTGGTACACATCCCGTTCCGTCCCCTAGAGCGGGATGGATTCATTCTTCCATTGCTCCCCCTGGTTTACGTCCCTTACCGTCCCCTAGAGCGGGATGGCTTCATTCTCCCATTGCTCCCCCTGGTACACATCCCTTTCCGTTCCCTAGAGCGGGATGGCTTCATTCTCCCATTGCTCCCCCTGGTACACATCCCGTTCCGTCCCTTAGAGCGGGATGGCTTTATTCTTTCATTGCTTCCCTGGTGCACATCCCTTTCCGTCCCCTAGAGCGGGATGGCTTCATTCTCCCATTGCTTCCCTGGTACACATCCCTTTCCGTTCCCTAGAGCGGGATGGCTTTATTCTCCCATTGCTTCCCTGGTACACATCCCTTGCCGTCCCCTAGAGCGGGATGGCTTCATTCTCCCATTGCTCCCCCTGGTACACATCCCTTTCCGTCCCCTAGAGCGGGATGGCTTCATTCTCCCATTGCTCCCCCTGGTACACATCCCTTTCTGTCCCCTAGAGCGGGATGGCTTCATTCTCCCATTGCTCCCCCTGGTACACATCCCTTACCGTCCCCTAGAGCGGGATGGCTTCATTCTCCCATTGCTTCCCTGGTGCACATCCCTTTCCGTCCCTTAGAGCGGGATGGCTTCATTCTCCCATTGCTTCCCTGGTACACATCCCTTTCCGTCCCCTAGAGCGGGATGGCTTCATTCTCCCATTGCTTCCGTGGTACACATCCCTTGCCGTCCCTTAGAGCGGGATGGCTTCATTCTCCCATTGCTTCCCTGGTACACATCCCTTTCCGTTCCCTAGAGCGGGATGGCTTCATTCTCCCATTGCTCCCCCTGGTACACATCCCTTTCCGTCCCCTAGAGCGGGATGGCTTCATTCTTCCATTGCTCCCCCTGGTACACATCCCTTTCCGTCCCCTAGAGCGGGATGGCTTCATTCTCCCATTGCTCCCCCTGGTACACATCCCTTTCCGTCCCCTAGAGCGGGATGGCTTCATTCTCCCATTGCTTCCCTGGTGCACATCCCTTTCCGTCCCTTAGAGCGGGATGGCTTCATTCTCCCATTGCTTCCCTGGTACACATCCCTTTCCGTCCCCTAGAGCGGGATGGCTTCATTCTCCCATTGCTTCCCTGGTACACATCCCTTTCCGTCCCTTAGAGCGGGATGGCTTCATTCTCCCATTGCTTCCCTGGTGCACATCCCTTTCCGTCCCCTAGAGCGGGATGGCTTCATTCTCCCATTGTTCCCCCTGGTACACATCACTTACCGTCCCCTAGAGCGGGATGGCTTCATTCTCCCATTGCTCCCCCTGGTTTACGTCCCTTACCGTCCCCTAAAGCGGGATAGCTTCATTCTCCCATTGCTCTCCCTGGTACACATCCCTTTCCGTTCCCTAGAGCGGGATGGCTTCATTCTCCCATTGCTCCCCCTGGTACACATCCCGTTCCGTCCCCTAGAGCGGGATGGCTTCATTCTCCCATTGCTTCCCTGGTACACATCCCTTTCCGTTCCCTAGAGCGGGATGGCTTTATTCTCCCATTGCTTCCCTGGTACACATCCCTTGCCGTCCCCTAGAGCGGGATGGCTTCATTCTCCCATGGCTTCCCTGGTACACATCCCTTTCCGTCCCCTAGAGCGGGATGGCTTCATTCTCCCATTGCTCCCCCTGGTACACATCCCTTTCTGTCCCCTAGAGCGGGATGGCTTCATTCTCCCATTGCTCCCCCTGGTACACATCCCTTACCGTCCCCTAGAGCGGGATGGCTTCATTCTCCCATTGCTCCCCCTGGTACACATCCCGTTCCGTCCCCTAGAGCGGGATGGCTTCATTCTCCCATTGCTTCCCTGGTACACATCCCTTTCCGTTCCCTAGAGCGGGATGGCTTTATTCTCCCATTGCTCCCCCTGGTACACATCCCGTTCCGTCCCCTAGAGCGGGATGGCTTCATTCTCCCATTGCTTCCCTGGTACACATCCCTTTCCGTTCCCTAGAGCGGGATGGCTTTATTCTCCCATTGCTTCCCTGGTACACATCCCTTGCCGTCCCCTAGAGCGGGATGGCTTCATTCTCCCATGGCTTCCCTGGTACACATCCCTTTCCGTCCCCTAGAGCGGGATGGCTTCATTCTCCCATTGCTCCCCCTGGTACACATCCCGTTCCGTCCCCTAGAGCGGGATGGCTTCATTCTCCCATTGCTTCCCTGGTACACATCCCTTTCCGTTCCCTAGAGCGGGATGGCTTCATTCTCCCATTGCTCCCCCTGGTACACATCCCGTTCCGTCCCCTAGAGCGGGATGGCTTCATTCTCCCATTGCTTCCCTGGTACACATCCCTTTCCGTTCCCTAGAGCGGGATGGCTTTATTCTCCCATTGCTTCCCTGGTACACATCCCTTGCCGTCCCCTAGAGCGGGATGGCTTCATTCTCCCATGGCTTCCCTGGTACACATCCCTTTCCGTCCCCTAGAGCGGGATGGCTTCATTCTCCCATTGCTCCCCCTGGTACACATCCCTTTCTGTCCCCTAGAGCGGGATGGCTTCATTCTCCCATTGCTCCCCCTGGTACACATCCCTTACCGTCCCCCAGAGCGGGATGGCTTCATTCTTCCATTGCTCCCCCTGGTTTACGTCCCTTACCGTCCCCTAGAGCGGGATGGCTTCATTCTTTCATTGCTCTCCCTGGTTTGCGTCCATTACCGTCCCCTAGAGCGGGATGGTTCATTCTTTCATTTCCCACCCCCTGGTTTACGTCCCTTACCGTCCCCTAGAGCGGGATGGCTTCATTCTCCCATTGCTCCCCCTGGTACCCATCCCTTTCCGTCCCCTAGAGCGGGATGGCTTCATTCTTTCATTGATCCCCGTGGTGCACATCCCTGTCCGTTCGTTAGAGCGGGATGGCTTCATTCTCCCATTGCTCCCCCTGGTACACATCCCTTGCCGTCCCCTAGAGCGGGATGGCTTCATTCTCGCATTGCTCCCCCTGGTACACATCCCTTTCCTTCCCCTAGAGCGGGATGGCTTCATTCTCCCATTGCTCCCCCTGGTTTACGTCCCTTACCGTCCCCTAGAGCGGGATGGCTTCATTCTTTCATTGCTCCCCCTGGTTTACGTCCCTTTCCATCCCCTGGAGCGGGATAGCTTCATTCTCCCATGGCTCCCCCTGGTACACATCTCTTTCCGTCCCCTAGAGCGGGATGGCTTTATTCTCCCATGGCTCCCCCTGGTACACATCCCTTTCCGTCCCCTAGAGCGGGATGGCTTCATTCTCCCATTGCTCCCCCTGGTACACATCCCTTTCCGTCCCCTAGAGCGGGATGGCTTCATTCTCCCATTGCTTCCCTGGTGCACATCCCTTTCCGTCCCTTAGAGCGGGATGGCTTCATTCTCCCATTGCTCCCCCTGGTACACATCCCTGTCCGTCCGTTAGAGCGGGATGGCTTCATTCTCCCATTGCTCCCCCTGGTACACATCCCTTACCGTCCCCTAGAGCGGGATGGCTTCATTCTTCCATTGCTCCCCCTGGTACACATCCCTTTCCGTCCCCTAGAGCGGGATGGCTTCATTCTCCCATTGCTCCCCCTGGTACACATCCCTTACCGTCCCCTAGAGCGGGATGGCTTCATTCTTTCATTGCTCTCCCTGGTACACATCCCTTACCGTCCCCTAGAGCGGGATGGATTCATTCTTTCATTGCTCCCCCTGGTACACATCCCTTTCCGTCCCCTAGAGCGGGATGGCTTCATTCTTTCATTGCTCCCCCTGGTACACATCCCTTTCCGTCCCCTAGAGCCGGATGGCTTCATTCTTTCATTGCTCCCCCTGGTACACATCCCTTTCCGTCTCCCAGAGCGGGATGGCTTCATTCTCCCATTGCTCCCCCTGGTTTACGTCTCTTACCGTCCCCTAGAGCGGGATAGCTTCATTCTCCCATTGCTCCACCTGGTACACATCCCTTTCCGTCCCCTAGAGCGGGATGGCTTCATTCTCCCATTGCTCCCCCTGGTACACATCCCTTACCGTCCCCTAGAGCGGGATGGCTTCATTCTTCCATTGCTCCCCCTGGTTTACGTCCCCTACCGTCCCCTAGAGCGGGATGGCTTCATTCTTTCATTGCTCCCCCTGGTTTAGGTCCCTTACTGTCCCCTAGAGCGGGATGGCTTCATTCTCCCATTGCTCCCCCTGGTTTAGGTCCCTTACTGTCCCCTAGAGCGGGATGGCTTCATTCTCCCATTGCTTCCCTGGTGCACATCCCTTGCCGTCCCCTAGAGCGGGATGGCTTCATTCTCCCATTGCTTCCCTGGTGCACATCCCTTTCCGTCCCCTAGAGCGGGATGGCTTCATTCTCCCATTGCTCCCCCTGGTACACATCCCTTTCCGTTCCCTAGAGCGGGATGGCTTCATTCTCCCATTGCTTCCCTGGTACACATCCCTTTCCGTTCCCTAGAGCGGGATGGCTTCATTCTCCCATGGCTTCCCTGGTACACATCCCTTTCCGTTCCCTAGAGCGGGATGGCTTCATTCTCCCATTGCTTCCCTGGTGCACATCCCTTTCCGTCCCCTAGAGCGGGATGGCTTCATTCTCCCATTGCTCCCCCTGGTATACATCCCTTTCCGTTCCCTAGAGCGGGATAGCTTCATTCTCCCATTGCTCCCCCTGGTACACATCCCTTTCCGTTCCCTAGAGCGGGATGGCTTCATTCTCCCATTGCTCCCCCTGGTACACATCCCTTTCCGTCCCCTAGAGCGGGATGGCTTTATTCTTTCATTGCTTCCCTGGTGCACATCCCTTTCCGTCCCCTAGAGCGGGATGGCTTCATTCTCCCATTGCTTCCCTGGTACACATCCCTTTCCGTTCCCTAGAGCGGGATGGCTTTATTCTCCCATTGCTTCCCTGGTACACATCCCTTGCCGTCCCCTAGAGCGGGATGGCTTCATTCTCCCATGGCTTCCCTGGTACACATCCCTTTCCGTCCCCTAGAGCGGGATGGCTTCATTCTCCCATTGCTCCCCCTGGTACACATCCCTTTCCGTCCCCTAGAGCGGGATGGCTTCATTCTCCCATTGCTCCCCCTGGTTTACGTCCCTTACCGTCCCCTAGAGCGGGATGGCTTCATTCTCCCATTGCTCTCCCTGGTTTGCGTCCATTACCGTCCCCTAGAGCGGGATGGTTCATTCTTTCATTTCCCCCCCCCTGGTTTACGTCCCTTACCGTCCCCTAGAGCGGGATGGCTTCATTCTCCCATTGCTCCCCCTGGTACCCATCCCTTTCCGTCCCCTAGAGCGGGATTGCTTCATTCTTTCATTGATCCCCGTGGTGCACATCCCTTTCCGTCCCTTAGAGCGGGATGGCTTCATTCTCCCATTGCTTCCCTGGTACACATCCCTTTCCGTCCCCTAGAGCGGGATGGCTTCATTCTCCCATTGCTTCCCTGGTACACATCCCTTTCCGTCCCTTAGAGCGGGATGGCTTCATTCTCCCATTGCTTCCCTGGTGCACATCCCTTTCCGTCCCCTAGAGCGGGATGGCTTCATTCTCCCATTGTTCCCCCTGGTACACATCACTTACCGTCCCCTAGAGCGGGATGGCTTCATTCTCCCATTGCTCCCCCTGGTTTACGTCCCTTACCGTCCCCTAAAGCGGGATAGCTTCATTCTCCCATTGCTCTCCCTGGTACACATCCCTTTCCGTTCCCTAGAGCGGGATGGCTTCATTCTCCCATTGCTCCCCCTGGTACACATCCCGTTCCGTCCCCTAGAGCGGGATGGCTTCATTCTCCCATTGCTTCCCTGGTACACATCCCTTTCCGTTCCCTAGAGCGGGATGGCTTTATTCTCCCATTGCTTCCCTGGTACACATCCCTTGCCGTCCCCTAGAGCGGGATGGCTTCATTCTCCCATGGCTTCCCTGGTACACATCCCTTTCCGTCCCCTAGAGCGGGATGGCTTTATTCTCCCATTGCTCCCCCTGGTACACATCCCTTTCTGTCCCCTAGAGCGGGATGGCTTCATTCTCCCATTGCTCCCCCTGGTACACATCCCTTACCGTCCCCTAGAGCGGGATGGCTTCATTCTCCCATTGCTCCCCCTGGTACACATCCCGTTCCGTCCCCTAGAGCGGGATGGCTTCATTCTCCCATTGCTTCCCTGGTACACATCCCTTTCCGTTCCCTAGAGCGGGATGGCTTTATTCTCCCATTGCTCCCCCTGGTACACATCCCGTTCCGTCCCCTAGAGCGGGATGGCTTCATTCTCCCATTGCTTCCCTGGTACACATCCCTTTCCGTTCCCTAGAGCGGGATGGCTTTATTCTCCCATTGCTTCCCTGGTACACATCCCTTGCCGTCCCCTAGAGCGGGATGGCTTCATTCTCCCATGGCTTCCCTGGTACACATCCCTTTCCGTCCCCTAGAGCGGGATGGCTTCATTCTCCCATTGCTCCCCCTGGTACACATCCCGTTCCGTCCCCTAGAGCGGGATGGCTTCATTCTCCCATTGCTTCCCTGGTACACATCCCTTTCCGTTCCCTAGAGCGGGATGGCTTCATTCTCCCATTGCTCCCCCTGGTACACATCCCGTTCCGTCCCCTAGAGCGGGATGGCTTCATTCTCCCATTGCTTCCCTGGTACACATCCCTTTCCGTTCCCTAGAGCGGGATGGCTTTATTCTCCCATTGCTTCCCTGGTACACATCCCTTGCCGTCCCCTAGAGCGGGATGGCTTCATTCTCCCATGGCTTCCCTGGTACACATCCCTTTCCGTCCCCTAGAGCGGGATGGCTTCATTCTCCCATTGCTCCCCCTGGTACACATCCCTTTCTGTCCCCTAGAGCGGGATGGCTTCATTCTCCCATTGCTCCCCCTGGTACACATCCCTTACCGTCCCCCAGAGCGGGATGGCTTCATTCTTCCATTGCTCCCCCTGGTTTACGTCCCTTACCGTCCCCTAGAGCGGGATGGCTTCATTCTTTCATTGCTCTCCCTGGTTTGCGTCCATTACCGTCCCCTAGAGCGGGATGGTTCATTCTTTCATTTCCCCCCCCTGGTTTACGTCCCTTACCGTCCCCTAGAGCGGGATGGCTTCATTCTCCCATTGCTCCCCCTGGTACCCATCCCTTTCCGTCCCCTAGAGCGGGATGGCTTCATTCTTTCATTGATCCCCGTGGTGCACATCCCTGTCCGTTCGTTAGAGCGGGATGGCTTCATTCTCCCATTGCTCCCCCTGGTACACATCCCTTGCCGTCCCCTAGAGCGGGATGGCTTCATTCTCGCATTGCTCCCCCTGGTACACATCCCTTTCCTTCCCCTAGAGCGGGATGGCTTCATTCTCCCATTGCTCCCCCTGGTTTACGTCCCTTACCGTCCCCTAGAGCGGGATGGCTTCATTCTTTCATTGCTCCCCCTGGTTTACGTCCCTTTCCATCCCCTGGAGCGGGATAGCTTCATTCTCCCATGGCTCCCCCTGGTACACATCTCTTTCCGTCCCCTAGAGCGGGATGGCTTTATTCTCCCATGGCTCCCCCTGGTACACATCCCTTTCCGTCCCCTAGAGCGGGATGGCTTCATTCTCCCATTGCTCCCCCTGGTACACATCCCTTTCCGTCCCCTAGAGCGGGATGGCTTCATTCTCCCATTGCTTCCCTGGTGCACATCCCTTTCCGTCCCTTAGAGCGGGATGGCTTCATTCTCCCATTGCTCCCCCTGGTACACATCCCTGTCCGTCCGTTAGAGCGGGATGGCTTCATTCTCCCATTGCTCCCCCTGGTACACATCCCTTACCGTCCCCTAGAGCGGGATGGCTTCATTCTTCCATTGCTCCCCCTGGTACACATCCCTTTCCGTCCCCTAGAGCGGGATGGCTTCATTCTCCCATTGCTCCCCCTGGTACACATCCCTTACCGTCCCCTAGAGCGGGATGGCTTCATTCTTTCATTGCTCTCCCTGGTACACATCCCTTACCGTCCCCTAGAGCGGGATGGATTCATTCTGTCATTGCTCCCCCTGGTACACATCCCTTTCCGTCCCCTAGAGCGGGATGGCTTCATTCTTTCATTGCTCCCCCTGGTACACATCCCTTTCCGTCCCCTAGAGCGGGATGGCTTCATTCTTTCATTGCTCCCCCTGGTACACATCCCTTTTGCGTCTCCCAGAGCGGGATGGCTTCATTCTCCCATTGCTCCCCCTGGTTTACGTCTCTTACCGTCCCCTAGAGCGGGATAGCTTCATTCTCCCATTGCTCCACCTGGTACACATCCCTTTCCGTCCCCTAGAGCGGGATGGCTTCATTCTCCCATTGCTCCCCCTGGTACACATCCCTTACCGTCCCCTAGAGCGGGATGGCTTCATTCTTCCATTGCTCCCCCTGGTTTACGTCCCCTACCGTCCCCTAGAGCGGGATGGCTTCATTCTTTCATTGCTCCCCCTGGTTTAGGTCCCTTACTGTCCCCTAGAGCGGGATGGCTTCATTCTCCCATTGCTCCCCCTGGTTTAGGTCCCTTACTGTCCCCTAGAGCGGGATGGCTTCATTCTCCCATTGCTTCCCTGGTGCACATCCCTTGCCGTCCCCTAGAGCGGGATGGCTTCATTCTCCCATTGCTTCCCTGGTGCACATCCCTTTCCGTCCCCTAGAGCGGGATGGCTTCATTCTCCCATTGCTCCCCTTGGTACACATCCCTTTCCGTTCCCTAGAGCGGGATGGCTTCATTCTCCCATTGCTTCCCTGGTACACATCCCTTTCCGTTCCCTAGAGCGGGATGGCTTCATTCTCCCATGGCTTCCCTGGTACACATCCCTTTCCGTTCCCTAGAGCGGGATGGCTTCATTCTCCCATTGCTTCCCTGGTGCACATCCCTTTCCGTCCCCTAGAGCGGGATGGCTTCATTCTCCCATTGCTCCCCCTGGTACACATCCCTTTCCGTTCCCTAGAGCGGGATGGCTTCATTCTCCCATTGCTCCCCCTGGTACACATCCCTTTCCGTTCCCTAGAGCGGGATGGCTTCATTCTCCCATTGCTCTCCCTGGTGCACATCCCTTTCCGTTCCCTAGAGCGGGATGGCTTCATTCTCCCATTGCTCCCCCTGGTACACATCCCTTTCCGTCCCCTAGAGCGGGATGGCTTCATTCTCCCATTGCTCCCCCTGGTACACATCCCTTTCCGTTCCCTAGAGCGGGATGGCTTCATTCTCCCATTGCTCCCCCTGGTACACATCCCTTTCCGTCCCCTAGAGCGGGATGGCTTTATTCTTTCATTGCTTCCCTGGTGCACATCCCTTTCCGTCCCCTAGAGCGGGATGGCTTCATTCTCCCATTGCTTCCCTGGTACACATCCCTTTCCGTTCCCTAGAGCGGGATGGCTTTATTCTCCCATTGCTTCCCTGGTACACATCCCTTGCCGTCCCCTAGAGCGGGATGGCTTCATTCTCCCATGGCTTCCCTGGTACACATCCCTTTCCGTCCCCTAGAGCGGGATGGCTTCATTCTCCCATTGCTCCCCCTGGTACACATCCCTTTCCGTCCCCTAGAGCGGGATGGCTTCATTCTCCCATTGCTCCCCCTGGTTTACGTCCCTTACCGTCCCCTAGAGCGGGATGGCTTCATTCTCCCATTGGTCTCCCTGGTTTGCGTCCATTACCGTCCCCTAGAGCGGGATGGTTCATTCTTTCATTTCCCCCCCCCCTGGTTTACGTCCCTTACCGTCCCCTAGAGCGGGATGGCTTCATTCTCCCATTGCTCCCCCTGGTACCCATCCCTTTCCGTCCCCTAGAGCGGGATTGCTTCATTCTTTCATTGATCCCCGTGGTGCACATCCCTGTCCGTTCGTTAGAGCGGGATGGCTTCATTCTCCCATTGCTCCCCCTGGTACACATCCCTTGCCGTCCCCTAGAGCGGGATGGCTTCATTCTCGCATTGCTCCCCCTGGTACACATCCCTTTCCTTCCCCTAGAGCGGGATGGCTTCATTCTCCCATTGCTCCCCCTGGTTTACGTCCCTTACCGTCCCCTAGAGCGGGATGGCTTCATTCTTTCATTGCTCCCCCTGGTTTACGTCCCTTTCCATCCCCTGGAGCGGGATAGCTTCATTCTCCCATGGCTCCCCCTGGTACACATCTCTTTCCGTCCGCTAGAGCGGGATGGCTTTATTCTCCCATGGCTCCCCCTGGTACACATCCCTTTCCGTCCCCTAGAGCGGGATGGCTTCATTCTCCCATTGCTCCCCCTGGTACACATCCCTTTCCGTCCCCTAGAGCGGGATGGCTTCATTCTCCCATTGCTTCCCTGGTGCACATCCCTTTCCGTCCCTTAGAGCGGGATGGCTTCATTCTCCCATTGCTCCCCCTGGTACACATCCCTGTCCGTCCGTTAGAGCGGGATGGCTTCATTCTCCCATTGCTCCCCCTGGTACACATCCCTTACCGTCCCCTAGAGCGGGATGGCTTCATTCTTCCATTGCTCCCCCTGGTACACATCCCTTTCCGTCCCCTAGAGCGGGATGGCTTCATTCTCCCATTGCTCCCCCTGGTACACATCCCTTACCGTCCCCTAGAGCGGGATGGCTTCATTCTTTCATTGCTCTCCCTGGTACACATCCCTTACCGTCCCCTAGAGCGGGATGGATTCATTCTGTCATTGCTCCCCCTGGTACACATCCCTTTCCGTCCCCTAGAGCGGGATGGCTTCATTCTTTCATTGCTCCCCCTGGTACACATCCCTTTCCGTCCCCTAGACGGGATGGCTTCATTCTTTCATTGCTCCCCCTGGTACACATCCCTTTCCGTCTCCCAGAGCGGGATGGCTTCATTCTCCCATTGCTCCCCCTGGTTTACGTCTCTTACCGTCTCCTAGAGCGGGATAGCTTCATTCTCCCATTGCTCCACCTGGTACACATCCCTTTCCGTCCCCTAGAGCGGGATGGCTTCATTCTCCCATTGCTCCCCCTGGTACACATCCCTTACCGTCCCCTAGAGCGGGATGGCTTCATTCTTCCATTGCTCCCCCTGGTTTACGTCCCCTACCGTCCCCTAGAGCGGGATGGCTTCATTCTTTCATTGCTCCCCCTGGTTTAGGTCCCTTACTGTCCCCTAGAGCGGGATGGCTTCATTCTCCCATTGCTCCCCCTGGTTTAGGTCCCTTACTGTCCCCTAGAGCGGGATGGCTTCATTCTCCCATTGCTTCCCTGGTGCACATCCCTTGCCGTCCCCTAGAGCGGGATGGCTTCATTCTCCCATTGCTTCCCTGGTGCACATCCCTTTCCGTCCCCTAGAGCGGGATGGCTTCATTCTCCCATTGCTTCCCTGGTGCACATCCCTTTCCGTCCCCTAGAGCGGGATGGCTTCATTCTCCCATTGCTCCAGCTGGTACACATCCCTTTCCGTCCCCTAGAGCGGGATGGCTTCATTCTCCCATTGCTCCCCCTGGTACACATCCCTTTCCGTCCCCTAGAGCGGGATGGCTTCATTCTCCCATGGCTTCCCTGGTACACATCCCTTTCCGTTCCCTAGAGCGGGATGGCTTCATTCTCCCATTGCTTCCCTGGTGCACATCCCTTTCCGTCCCCTAGAGCGGGATGGCTTCATTCTCCCATTGCTCCCCCTGGTACACATCCCTTTCCGTTCCCTAGAGCGGGATGGCTTCATTCTCCCATTGCTCCCCCTGGTACACATCCCTTTCCGTTCCCTAGAGCGGGATGGCTTCATTCTCCCATTGCTCCCCCTGGTACACATCCCTTTCCGTCCCCTAGAGCGGGATGGCTTTATTCTTTCATTGCTTCCCTGGTGCACATCCCTTTCCGTCCCCTAGAGCGGGATGGCTTCATTCTCCCATTGCTTCCCTGGTACACATCCCTTTCCGTTCCCTAGAGCGGGATGGCTTTATTCTCCCATTGCTTCCCTGGTACACATCCCTTGCCGTCCCCTAGAGCGGGATGGCTTCATTCTCCCATGGCTTCCCTGGTACACATCCCTTTCCGTCCCCTAGAGCGGGATGGCTTCATTCTCCCATTGCTCCCCCTGGTACACATCCCTTTCCGTCCCCTAGAGCGGGATGGCTTCATTCTCCCATTGCTCCCCCTGGTACACATCCCTTACCGTCCCCTAGAGCGGGATGGCTTCATTCTCCCATTGCTTCCCTGGTACACATCCCTTACCGTCCCTTAGAGCGGGATGGCTTCATTCTCCCATTGCTTCCCTGGTACACATCCCTTTCCGTCCCCTAGAGCGGGATGGCTTCATTCTCCCATTGCTCTCCCTGGTACACATCCCTTTCCGTCCCCTAGAGCGGGATGGCTTCATTCTTCCATTGCTCTCCCTGGTACACATCCCTTTCCGTCCCCTAGAGCGGGATGGCTTCATTCTTTCATTGCTCTCCCTGGTACACATCCCTTTCCGTTCCCTAGAGCGGGATGGCTTCATTCTCCCATTGCTCCCCCTGGTACACATCCCTTTCCGTTCCCTAGAGCGGGATGGCTTCATTCTTCCATTGCTTCCCTGGTACACATCCCTTTCCGTCCCCTAGAGCGGGATGGCTTCATTCTCCCATTGCTTCCCTGGTGCACATCCCTTTCCGTCCCCTAGAGCGGGATGGCTTCATTCTCCCATTGTTCCCCCTGGTACACATCACTTACCGTCCCCTAGAGCGGGATGGCTTCATTCTCCCATTGCTCCCCCTGGTTTACGTCCCTTACCGTCCCCTAAAGCGGGATAGCTTCATTCTCCCATTGCTCTCCCTGGTACACATCACTTACCGTCCCCTAGAGCGGGATGGCTTCATTCTCCCATTGCTCCCCCTGGTTTACGTCCCTTACCGTCCCCTCAAGCGGGATAGCTTCATTCTCCCATTGCTCTCCCTGGTACACATCCCTTTCCGTTCCCTAGAGCGGGATGGCTTCATTCTTTCATTGCTCTCCCTGGTTTGCGTCCATTACCGTCCCCTAGAGCGGGATGGTTCATTCTTTCATTTCCCCCCCCCCCTGGTTTACGTCCCTTACCGTCCCCTAGAGCGGGATGGCTTCATTCTCCCATTGCTCCCCCTGGTACCCATCCCTTTCCGTCCCCTAGAGCGGGATGGCTTCATTCTTTCATTGATCCCCGTGGTGCACATCCCTGTCCGTTCGTTAGAGCGGGATGGCTTCATTCTCCCATTGCTCCCCCTGGTACACATCCCTTGCCGTCCCCTAGAGCGGGATGGCTTCATTCTCGCATTGCTCCCCCTGGTACACATCCCTTTCCGTCCCCTAGAGCGGGATGGCTTCATTCTCCCATTGCTCCCCCTGGTACACATCACTTACCGTCCCCTGGAGCGGGATGGCTTCATTCTCCCATTGTTCCCCCTGGTTTACGTCCCTTACCGTCCCCTAGAGCGGGATGGCTTCATTCTTTCATTGCTCCCCCTGGTTTACGTCCCTTTCCATCCCCTGGAGCGGGATAGCTTCATTCTCCCATGGCTCCCCCTGGTACACATCCCTTTCCGTCCCCTAGAGCGGGATGGCTTCATTCTCCCATTGCTCCCCCTGGTACCCATCCCTTTCCGTCCCCTAGAGCGGGATGGCTTCATTCTTTCATTGATCCCCGTGGTGCACATCCCTGTCCGTTCGTTAGAGCGGGATGGCTTCATTCTCCCATTGCTCCCCCTGGTACACATCCCTTGCCGTCCCCTAGAGCGGGATGGCTTCATTCTCGCATTGCTCCCCCTGGTACACATCCCTTTCCTTCCCCTAGAGCGGGATGGCTTCATTCTCCCATTGCTCCCCCTGGTTTACGTCCCTTACCGTCCCCTAGAGCGGGATGGCTTCATTCTTTCATTGCTCCCCCTGGTTTACGTCCCTTTCCATCCCCTGGAGCGGGATAGCTTCATTCTCCCATGGCTCCCCCTGGTACACATCTCTTTCCGTCCGCTAGAGCGGGATGGCTTTATTCTCCCATGGCTCCCCCTGGTACACATCCCTTTCCGTCCCCTAGAGCGGGATGGCTTCATTCTCCCATTGCTCCCCCTGGTACACATCCCTTTCCGTCCCCTAGAGCGGGATGGCTTCATTCTCCCATTGCTTCCCTGGTGCACATCCCTTTCCGTCCCTTAGAGCGGGATGGCTTCATTCTCCCATTGCTCCCCCTGGTACACATCCCTGTCCGTCCGTTAGAGCGGGATGGCTTCATTCTCCCATTGCTCCCCCTGGTACACATCCCTTACCGTCCCCTAGAGCGGGATGGCTTCATTCTTCCATTGCTCCCCCTGGTACACATCCCTTTCCGTCCCCTAGAGCGGGATGGCTTCATTCTCCCATTGCTCCCCCTGGTACACATCCCTTACCGTCCCCTAGAGCGGGATGGCTTCATTCTTTCATTGCTCTCCCTGGTACACATCCCTTACCGTCCCCTAGAGCGGGATGGATTCATTCTGTCATTGCTCCCCCTGGTACACATCCCTTTCCGTCCCCTAGAGCGGGATGGCTTCATTCTTTCATTGCTCCCCCTGGTACGCATCCCTTTCCGTCCCCTAGAGCGGGATGGCTTCATTCTTTCATTGCTCCCCCTGGTACACATCCCTTTCCGTCTCCCAGAGCGGGATGGCTTCATTCTCCCATTGCTCCCCCTGGTTTACGTCTCTTACCGTCTCCTAGAGCGGGATAGCTTCATTCTCCCATTGCTCCACCTGGTACACATCCCTTTCCGTCCCCTAGAGCGGGATGGCTTCATTCTCCCATTGCTCCCCCTGGTACACATCCCTTACCGTCCCCTAGAGCGGGATGGCTTCATTCTTCCATTGCTCCCCCTGGTTTACGTCCCCTACCGTCCCCTAGAGCGGGATGGCTTCATTCTTTCATTGCTCCCCCTGGTTTAGGTCCCTTACTGTCCCCTAGAGCGGGATGGCTTCATTCTCCCATTGCTCCCCCTGGTTTAGGTCCCTTACTGTCCCCTAGAGCGGGATGGCTTCATTCTCCCATTGCTTCCCTGGTGCACATCCCTTGCCGTCCCCTAGAGCGGGATGGCTTCATTCTCCCATTGCTTCCCTGGTGCACATCCCTTTCCGTCCCCTAGAGCGGGATGGCTTCATTCTCCCATTGCTTCCCTGGTGCACATCCCTTTCCGTCCCCTAGAGCGGGATGGCTTCATTCTCCCATTGCTCCAGCTGGTACACATCCCTTTCCGTCCCCTAGAGCGGGATGGCTTCATTCTCCCATTGCTCCCCCTGGTACACATCCCTTTCCGTCCCCTAGAGCGGGATGGCTTCATTCTCCCATGGCTTCCCTGGTACACATCCCTTTCCGTTCCCTAGAGCGGGATGGCTTCATTCTCCCATTGCTTCCCTGGTGCACATCCCTTTCCGTCCCCTAGAGCGGGATGGCTTCATTCTCCCATTGCTCCCCCTGGTACACATCCCTTTCCGTTCCCTAGAGCGGGATGGCTTCATTCTCCCATTGCTCCCCCTGGTACACATCCCTTTCCGTTCCCTAGAGCGGGATGGCTTCATTCTCCCATTGCTCCCCCTGGTACACATCCCTTTCCGTCCCCTAGAGCGGGATGGCTTTATTCTTTCATTGCTTCCCTGGTGCACATCCCTTTCCGTCCCCTAGAGCGGGATGGCTTCATTCTCCCATTGCTTCCCTGGTACACATCCCTTTCCGTTCCCTAGAGCGGGATGGCTTTATTCTCCCATTGCTTCCCTGGTACACATCCCTTGCCGTCCCCTAGAGCGGGATGGCTTCATTCTCCCATGGTTTCCCTGGTACACATCCCTTTCCGTCCCCTAGAGCGGGATGGCTTCATTCCCCCATTGCTCCCCCTGGTACACATCCCTTTCCGTCCCCTAGAGCGGGATGGCTTCATTCTCCCATTGCTCCCCCTGGTACACATCCCTTACCGTCCCCTAGAGCGGGATGGCTTCATTCTCCCATTGCTTCCCTGGTGCACATCCCTTTCCGTCCCTTAGAGCGGGATGGCTTCATTCTCCCATTGCTTCCCTGGTACACATCCCTTTCCGTGCCCTAGAGCGGGATGGCTTCATTCTCCCATTGCTTCCCTGGTACACATCCCTTGCCGTCCCTTAGAGCGGGATGGCTTCATTCTCCCATTGCTTCCCTGGTACACATCCCTTACCGTCCCTTAGAGCGGGATGGCTTCATTCTCCCATTGCTTCCCTGGTACACATCCCTTTCCGTCCCCTAGAGCGGGATGGCTTCATTCTCCCATTGCTCTCCCTGGTACACATCCCTTTCCGTCCCCTAGAGCGGGATGGCTTCATTCTTCCATTGCTCTCCCTGGTACACATCCCTTTCCGTCCCCTAGAGCGGGATGGCTTCATTCTTTCATTGCTCTCCCTGGTACACATCCCTTTCCGTTCCCTGGAGCGGGATGGCTTCATTCTCCCATTGCTCCCCCTGGTACACATCCCTTTCCGTTCCCTAGAGCGGGATGGCTTCATTCTTCCATTGCTTCCCTGGTACACATCCCTTTCCGTCCCCTAGAGCGGGATGGCTTCATTCTCCCATTGCTTCCCTGGTGCACATCCCTTTCCGTCCCCTAGAGCGGGATGGCTTCATTCTCCCATTGTTCCCCCTGGTACACATCACTTACCGTCCCCTAGAGCGGGATGGCTTCATTCTCCCATTGCTCCCCCTGGTTTACGTCCCTTACCGTCCCCTAAAGCGGGATAGCTTCATTCTCCCATTGCTCTCCCTGGTACACATCACTTACCGTCCCCTAGAGCGGGATGGCTTCATTCTCCCATCGCTCCCCCTGGTTTACGTCCCTTACCGTCCCCTAAAGCGGGATAGCTTCATTCTCCCATTGCTCTCCCTGGTACACATCCCTTTCCCTTCCCTAGAGCGGGATGGCTTCATTCTTTCATTGCTCTCCCTGGTTTGCGTCCATTACCGTCCCCTAGAGCGGGATGGTTCATTCTTTCATTTCCCCCCCCCCTGGTTTACGTCCCTTACCGTCCCCTAGAGCGGGATGGCTTCATTCTCCCATTGCTCCCCCTGGTACCCATCCCTTTCCGTCCCCTAGAGCGGGATGGCTTCATTCTCCCATTGCTTCCCTGGTACACATCCCTTTCCGTCCCCTAGAGCGGGATGGCTTCATTCTCCCATTGCTTCCCTGGTACACATCCCTTGCCGTCCCTTAGAGCGGGATGGCTTCATTCTCCCATTGCTTCCCTGGTACACATCCCTTACCGTCCCTTAGAGCGGGATGGCTTCATTCTCCCATTGCTTCCCTGGTACACATCCCTTTCCGTCCCCTAGAGCGGGATGGCTTCATTCTCCCATTGCTCTCCCTGGTACACATCCCTTTCCGTCCCCTAGAGCGGGATGGCTTCATTCTTCCATTGCTCTCCCTGGTACACATCCCTTTCCGTCCCCTAGAGCGGGATGGCTTCATTCTTTCATTGCTCTCCCTGGTACACATCCCTTTCCGTTCCCTAGAGCGGGATGGCTTCATTCTCCCATTGCTCCCCCTGGTACACATCCCTTTCCGTTCCCTAGAGCGGGATGGCTTCATTCTTCCATTGCTTCCCTGGTACACATCCCTTTCCGTCCCCTAGAGCGGGATGGCTTCATTCTCCCATTGCTTCCCTGGTGCACATCCCTTTCCGTCCCCTAGAGCGGGATGGCTTCATTCTCCCATTGTTCCCCCTGGTACACATCACTTACCGTCCCCTAGAGCGGGATGGCTTCATTCTCCCATTGCTCCCCCTGGTTTACGTCCCTTACCGTCCCCTAAAGCGGGATAGCTTCATTCTCCCATTGCTCTCCCTGGTACACATCACTTACCGTCCCCTAGAGCGGGATGGCTTCATTCTCCCATTGCTCCCCCTGGTTTACGTCCCTTACCGTCCCCTAAAGCGGGATAGCTTCATTCTCCCATTGCTCTCCCTGGTACACATCCCTTTCCGTTCCCTAGAGCGGGATGGCTTCATTCTTTCATTGCTCTCCCTGGTTTGCGTCCATTACCGTCCCCTAGAGCGGGATGGTTCATTCTTTCATTTCCCCCCCCCCCTGGTTTACGTCCCTTACCGTCCCCTAGAGCGGGATGGCTTCATTCTCCCATTGCTCCCCCTGGTACCCATCCCTTTCCGTCCCCTAGAGCGGGATGGCTTCATTCTTTCATTGATCCCCGTGGTGCACATCCCTTACCGTCCCCCAGAGCGGGATGGCTTCATTCTCCCATTGCTCCCCCTGGTACACATCACTTACCGTCCCCTGGAGCGGGATGGCTTCATTCTCCCATTGTTCCCCCTGGTTTACGTCCCTTACCGTCCCCTAGAGCGGGATGGCTTCATTCTTTCATTGCTCCCCCTGGTTTACGTCCCTTTCCATCCCCTGGAGCGGGATAGCTTCATTCTCCCATGGCTCCCCCTGGTACACATCCCTTGCCGTCCCCTAGAGCGGGATGGCTTCATTCTCGCATTGCTCCCCCTGGTACACATCCCTTTCCGTCCCCTAGAGCGGGATGGCTTCATTCTCCCATTGCTCCCCCTGGTACACATCACTTACCGTCCCCTGGAGCGGGATGGCTTCATTCTCCCATTGTTCCCCCTGGTTTACGTCCCTTACCGTCCCCTAGAGCGGGATGGCTTCATTCTTTCATTGCTCCCCCTGGTTTACGTCCCTTTCCATCCCCTGGAGCGGGATAGCTTCATTCTCCCATGGCTCCCCCTGGTACACATCCCTTTCCGTCCCCTAGAGCGGGATGGCTTCATTCTCCCATTGCTCCCCCTGGTACACATCCCTTTCCGTCCCCTAGAGCGGGATGGCTTCATTCTCCCATTGCTTCCCTGGTGCACATCCCTTTCCGTCCCTTAGAGCGGGATGGCTTCATTCTCCCATTGTTCCCCTGGTACACATCCCTTACCGTCCCCTAGAGCGGGATGGATTCATTCTGTCATTGCTCCCCCTGGTACACATCCCTTTCCGTCCCCTAGAGCGGGATGGCTTCATTCTCCCATTGCTCCCCCTGGTACACATCTCTTACCGTCCCCTAGAGCGGGATGGCTTCATTCTCCCATTGCTCCCCCTGGTACACATCCCTTACCGTCCCCTAGAGCGGGATGGCTTCATTCTCCCATTGTTCCCCCTGGTACACATCCCTTACCGTCCTCTAGAGCGGGATGGCTTCATTCTCCCATTGTTCCCCCTGGTACACATCCCTTGCCGTCCCCTAGAGCGGGATGGCTTCATTCTTCCATTGCTCCCCCTGGTACACATCCCTTTCCGTCCCCTAGAGCGGGATGGCTTCATTCTCCCATTGCTCCCCCTGGTACACATCCCTTACCGTCCCCTAGAGCGGGATGGCTTCATTCTTTCATTGCTCCCCCTGCTACACATCCCTTTCCGTCCCCTAGAGCGGGATGGCTTCATTCTTTCATTGCTCCCCCTGGTACACATCCCTTTCCGTCCCCTAGAGCGGGATGGCTTCATTCTCCCATTGCTCCCCCTGGTACACATCCCTTACCGTCCCCTAGAGCGGGATGGCTTCATTCTCCCATTGCTCCCCCTGGTACACATCCCTTTCCGTCCCCTAGAGCGGGATGGCTTCATTCTTCCATTGCTCCCCCTGGTGCACATCCCTTTCCGTCCCCTAGAGCGGGATGGCTTCATTCTCCCATTGCTCCCCCTGGTACACATCCCTTACCGTCCCCTAGAGCGGGATGGCTTCATTCTTTCATTGCTCCCCCTGCTACACATCCCTTTCCGTCCCCTAGAGCGGGATGGCTTTATTCTTTCATTGCTCCCCCTGGTACACATCCCTTACCGTCCCCTAGAGCGGGATGGCTTCATTCTCCCATTGCTCCCCCTGGTTTACCTCTCTTACCGTCCCCTAGAGCGGGATAGCTTCATTCTCCCATTGCTCCACCTGGTACACATCCCTTTCCGTCCCCTAGAGCGGGATGGCTTCATTCTCCCATTGCTCCCCCTGGTACACATCCCTTACCGTCCCCTAGAGCGGGATGGCTTCATTCTTCCATTGCTCCCCCTGGTTTACGTCCCCTACCGTCCCCTAGAGCGGGATGGCTTCATTCTTTCATTGCTCCCCCTGGTTTACGTCCCCTACCGTCCCCTAGAGCGGGATGGCTTCATTCTTTCATTGCTCCCCCTGGTTTAGGTCCCTTACTGTCCCCTAGAGCGGGATGGCTTCATTCTCCCATTGCTCCCCCTGGTATACATCCCTTTCCGTCCCCTAGAGCGGGATGGCTTCATTCTCCCATTGTTTCCCCTGGTACACATCCCTTTCCGTCCCCTAGAGCGGGATGGCTTCATTCTTTCATTGCTCCCCCTGGTACACATCCCTTTCTGTCCCCTAGAGCGGGATGGCTTCATTCTTTCATTGCTCCCCCTGGTACACATCCCTTTCCGTCCCCTAGAGCGGGATGGCTTTATTCTCCCATTGCTCCCCCTGGTACACATCCCGTTCCGTCCCCTAGAGCGGGATGGCTTCATTCTCCCATTGCTCCCCCTGGTACACATCCCTTGCCGTCCCCTAGAGCGGGATGGCTTCATTCTCCCATTGCTCCCCCTGGTACACATCCCTTTCCGTCCCCTAGAGCGGGATGGCTTCATTCTCCCATTGCTCCCCCTGGTACACATCCCTTTCCGTCCCCTAGAGCGGGATGGCTTCATTCTCCCATTGCTCCCCCTGGTACACATCCCTTTCCGTCCCCTAGAGCGGGATGGCTTCATTCTCCCATTGCTCCCCCTGGTACACATCCCTTTCCGTCCCCTAGAGCGGGATGGCTTCATTCTCCCATTGCTTTCCTGGTGCACATCCCTTTCCGTCCCTTAGAGCGGGATGGCTTCATTCTCCCATTGCTCCCCCTGGTACACATCCCTGTCCGTCCGTTAGAGCGGGATGGCTTCATTCTCCCATTGCTCCGCCTGGTACACATCCCTTACCGTCCCCTAGAGCGGGATGGCTTCATTCTTTCATTGCTCTCCCTGGTACACATCCCTTACCGTCCCCTAGAGCGGGATGGATTCATTCTGTCATTGCTCCCCCTGGTACACATCCCTTTCCGTCCCCTAGAGCGGGATGGCTTCATTCTTCCATTGCTCCCCCTGGTACACATCCCTTACCGTCCCCTAGAGCGGGATGGCTTCATTCTTTCATTGCTCCCCCTGCTACACATCCCTTTCCGTCCCCTAGAGCGGGATGGCTTCATTCTTTCATTGCTCCCCCTAGTACACATCCCTTTCCGTCTCCCAGAGCGGGATGGCTTCATTCTTCCATTGCTCCCCCTGGTACACATCCCTTTCCGTCCCCTAGAGCGGGATGGCTTCATTCTTTCATTGCTCCCCCTGGTACACATCCCTTGCCGTCCCCTAGAGCGGGATGGCTTCATTCTCCCATTGCTCCCCCTGGTACACATCCCTTTCCGTCCCCTAGAGCGGGATGGCTTCATTCTTTCATTGCTCCCCCTGCTACACATCCCTTTCCGTCCCCTAGAGCGGGATGGCTTCATTCTTTCATTGCTCCCCCTGGTACACATCCCTTTCCGTCTCCCAGAGCGGGATGGCTTCATTCTTCCATTGCTCCCCCTGGTACACATCCCTTACCGTCCCATAGAGCGGGATGGCTTCATTCTTTCATTGCTCCCCCTGGTTTACGTCTCTTACCGTCCCCTAGAGCGGGATAGCTTCATTCTCCCATTGCTCCCCCTGGTTTACGTCTCTTACCGTCCCCTAGAGCGGGATAGCTTCATTCTCCCATTGCTCCAGCTGGTACACATCCCTTTCCGTCCCCTAGAGCGGGATGGCTTCATTCTCCCATTGCTCCCCCTGGTACACATCCCTTACCGTCCCCTAGAGCGGGATGGCTTCATTCTTCCATTGCTCCCCCTGGTTTACGTCCCCTACCGTCCCCTAGAGCGGGATGGCTTCATTCTTTCATTGCTCCCCCTGGTTTAGGTCCCTTACTGTCCCCTAGAGCGGGATGGCTTCATTCTCCCATTGCTCCCCCTGGTACACATCCCTTTCCGTCCCCTAGAGCGGGATGGTTTCATTCTTTCATTGTTCCCCCTGGTACACATCCCTTACCGTCCCCTAGAGCGGGATGGCTTCATTCTTTCATTGCTCCCCCTGGTTTACGTCCCCTACCGTCCCCTAGAGCGGGATGGCTTCATTCTTTCATTGCTCCCCCTGGTTTAGGTCCCTTACTGTCCCCTAGAGCGGGATGGCTTCATTCTCCCATTGCTCCCCCTGGTACACATCCCTGTCCGTCCGTTAGAGCGGGATGGCTTCATTCTCATATTGTTCCCCCTGGTACACATCCCTTACCGTCCCCTAGAGCGGGATGGCTTCATTCTTTCATTGCTCCCCCTGGTACACATCCCTTTCCGTCCCCTAGAGCGGGATGGCTTCATTCTCCCATTGCTTCCCCTGGTACACATCCCTTTCCGTCCCCTAGAGCGGGATGGCTTCATTCTTTCATTGCTCCCCCTGGTACACATCCCTTCCTGTCCCCTAGAGCGGGATGGCTTCATTCTTTCATTGCTCCCCCTGGTACACATCCCTTTCCGTCCCCTAGAGCGGGATGGCTTTATTCTCCCATTGCTCCCCCTGGTACACATCCCGTTCCGTCCCCTAGAGCGGGATGGCTTCATTCTCCCATTGCTCCCCCTGGTACACATCCCTTGCCGTCCCCTAGAGCGGGATGGCTTCATTCTCCCATTGCTCCCCCTGGTACACATCCCTTTCCGTCCCCTAGAGCGGGATGGCTTCATTCTCCCATTGTTCCCCCTGGTACACATCCCTTTCCGTCCCCTAGAGCGGGATGGCTTCATTCTCCCATTGCTCCCCCTGGTACACATCCCATTCCGTCCCCTAGAGCGGGATGGCTTCATTCTCCCATTGCTCCCCCTGGTACACATCCCGTTCCGTCCCCTAGAGCGGGATGGCTTCATTCTCCCATTGCTCCCCCTGGTACACATCCCTTTCCGTCCCCTAGAGCGGGATGGCTTCATTCTCCCATTGCTCCCCCTGGTACACATCTCTTTCCGTCCCCTAGAGCGGGATGGCTTCATTCTCCCATTGCTCCCCCTGGTACACATCCCTTTCCGTCCCCTAGAGCGGGATGGCTTCATTCTCCCATTGCTCCCCCTGGTACACATCTCTTTCCGTCCCCTAGAGCGGGATGGCTTCATTCTCCCATTGCTCCCCCTGGTACACATCCCTTACCGTCCCCTAGAGCGGGATGGCTTCATTCTTTCATTGATCCCCGTGGTACACATCCCTGTCCGTTCGTTAGACCGGGATGGCTTCATTCTCCCATTGCTCCCCCTGGTACACATCCCTTACCGTCCCCTAGAGCGGGATGGCTTCATTCTCCCATTGCTCCCCCTGGTACACATCCCTTTCCGTCCCTTAGAGCGGGATGGCTTCATTCTCCCATTGCTTCCCTGGTGCACATCCCTTTCCGTCCCTTAGAGCGGGATGGCTTCATTCTTTCATTGCTCCCCTGGTTTACGTCCCTTACCGTCCCCTAGAGGGGGATGGCTTCATTCTCCCATTGCTCCCCCTGGTACACATCCCTTACCGTCCCCTAGAGCGGGATGGCTTCATTCTTTCATTGCTCCCCCTGGTACACATCCCTTTCCGTCCCCTAGAGCGGGATGGCTTCATTCTTTCATTGCTCCCCCTGGTACACATCCCTTTCCGTCTCCCAGAGCGGGATGGCTTCATTCTTCCATTGCTCCCCCTGGTTTACGTCTCTTACCGTCCCCTAGAGCGGGATAGCTTCATTCTCCCATTGCTCCCCCTGGTTTACGTCTCTTACCGTCCCCTAGAGCGGGATAGCTTCATTCTCCCATTGCTCCCCCTGGTACACATCCCTTTCCGTCCCCTAGAGCGGGATGGCTTCATTCTTCCATTGCTCCCCCTGGTTTACGTCCCCTACCGTCCCCTAGAGCGGGATGGCTTCATTCTTTCATTGCTCCCCCTGGTTTAGGTCCCTTACTGTCCCCTAGAGCGGGATGGCTTCATTCTCCTATTGCTCCCCCTGGTACACATCCCTTTCCGTCCCCTAGAGCGGGATGGCTTCATTCTCCCATTGCTCCCCCTTGTACACATCCCTGTCCGTCCGTTAGAGCGGGATGGCTTCATTCTCCCATTGTTCCCCCTGGTACACATCCCTTTCCGTCCCCTAGAGCGGGATGGCTTCATTCTTTCATTGCTCCCCCTGGTACACATCCCTTTCCGTCTCCCAGAGCGGGATGGCTTCATTCTTCCATTGCTCCCCCTGGTTTACGTCTCTTACCGTCCCCTAGAGCGGGATAGCTTCATTCTCCCATTGCTCCCCCTGGTTTACGTCTCTTACCGTCCCCTAGAGCGGGATAGCTTCATTCTCCCATTGCTCCCCCTGGTACACATCCCTTTCCGTCCCCTAGAGCGGGATGGCTTCATTCTTCCATTGCTCCCCCTGGTTTACGTCCCCTACCGTCCCCTAGAGCGGGATGGCTTCATTCTTTCATTGCTCCCCCTGGTTTAGGTCCCTTACTGTCCCCTAGAGCGGGATGGCTTCATTCTCCCATTGCTCCCCCTGGTACACATCCCTTTCCGTCCCCTAGAGCGGGATGGCTTCATTCTCCCATTGCTCCCCCTTGTACACATCCCTGTCCGTCCGTTAGAGCGGGATGGCTTCATTCTCCCATTGTTCCCCCTGGTACACATCCCTTGCCGTCCCCTAGAGCGGGATGGCTTCATTCTTTCATTGCTCCCCCTGGTTTACGTCCCTTACCGTCCCCTAGAGCGGGATGGCGTCATTCTTTCATTGCTCCCCTGGTTTACGTCCCTTACCGTCCCCTAGAGCGGGATGGCTTCATTCTCCCATTGCTCCCCCTGGTACACATCCCTTACCGTCCCCTAGAGCGGGATGGCTTCATTCTTTCATTGCTCCCCCTGGTACACATCCCTTTCCGTCCCCTAGAGCGGGATGGCTTCATTCTTTCATTGCTCCCCCTGGTACACATCCCTTTCTGTCCCCTAGAGCGGGATGGCTTCATTCTTTCATTGCTCCCCCTGGTACACATCCCTTTCCGTCCCCTAGAGCGGGATGGCTTTATTCTCCCATTGCTCCCCCTGGTACACATCCCTTTCCGTCCCCTAGAGCGGGATGGCTTCATTCTCCCATTGCTCCCCCTGGTACACATCCCTTGCCGTCCCCTAGAGCGGGATGGCTTCATTCTCCCATTGCTCCCCCTGGTACACATCCCTTTCCGTCCCCTAGAGCGGGATGGCTTCATTCTCCCATTGCTCCCCCTGGTACACATCCCTTTCCGTCCCCTAGAGCGGGATGGCTTCATTCTTTCATTGATCCCCGTGGTACACATCCCTGTCCGTTCGTTAGAGCGGGATGGCTTCATTCTCCCATTGCTCCCCCTGGTACACATCCCTTTCCGTCCCCTAGAGCGGGATGGCTTCATTCTTTCATTGCTCCCCCTGGTACACATCCCTTTCTGTCCCCTAGAGCGGGATGGCTTCATTCTTTCATTGCTCCCCCTGGTACACATCCCTTTCCGTCCCCTAGAGCGGGATGGCTTTATTCTCCCATTGCTCCCCCTGGTACACATCCCGTTCCGTCCCCTAGAGCGGGATGGCTTCATTCTCCCATTGCTCCCCCTGGTACACATCCCTTGCCGTCCCCTAGAACGGGATGGCTTCATTCTCCCATTGCTCCCCCTGGTACACATCCCTTTCCGTCCCCTAGAGCGGGATGGCTTCATTCTCCCATTGCTCCCCCTGGTACACATCCCTTTCCGTCCCCTAGAGCGGGATGGCTTCATTCTCCCATTGCTCCCCCTGGTACACATCCCTTTCCGTCCCCTAGAGCGGGATGGCTTCATTCTCCCATTGCTCCCCCTGGTACACATCCCTTACCGTCCCCTAGAGCGGGATGGCTTCATTCTTCCATTGCTCCCCCTGGTTTACGTCCCCTACCGTCCCCTAGAGCGGGATGGCTTCATTCTTTCATTGCTCCCCCTGGTTTAGGTCCCTTACTGTCCCCTAGAGCGGGATGGCTTCATTCTCCCATTGCTCCCCCTGGTACACATCCCTTTCCGTCCCCTAGAGCGGGATGGCTTCATTCTCCCATTGCTCCCCCTTGTACACATCCCTGTCCGTCCGTTAGAGCGGGATGGCTTCATTCTCCCATTGTTCCCCCTGGTACACATCCCTTACCGTCCCCTAGAGCGGGATGGCTTCATTCTTTCATTGCTCCCCCTGGTTTACGTCCCTTACCGTCCCCTAGAGCGGGATGGCGTCATTCTTTCATTGCTCCCCTGGTTTACGTCCCTTACCGTCCCCTAGAGCGGGATGGCTTCATTCTCCCATTGCTCCCCCTGGTACACATCCCTTACCGTCCCCTAGAGCGGGATGGCTTCATTCTTTCATTGCTCCCCCTGGTACACATCCCTTTCCGTCCCCTAGAGCGGGATGGCTTCATTCTCCCATTGCTCCCCCTGGTACACATCCCTTACCGTTCCCTAGAGCGGGATGGCTTTATTCTCCCATTGCTCCCACTGGTACACATCCCGTTCCGTCCCCTAGAGCGGGATGGCTTCATTCTCCCATTGCTCCCCCTGGTACACATCCCTTTCCGTCCCCTAGAGCGGGATGGCTTCATTCTCCCATTGCTCCCCCTGGTACACATCCCTTACCGTCCCCTAGAGCGGGATGGCTTAATTCTTTCATTGATCCCCGTGGTACACATCCCTGTCCGTTCGTTAGAGCGGGATGGCTTCATTCTCCCATTGTTCCCCCTGGTACACATCCCTTACCGTCCCCTAGAGCGGGATGGCTTCATTCTTTCATTGCTCCCCCTGGTTTACGTCCCTTACCGTCCCCTAGAGCGGGATGGCGTCATTCTTTCATTGCTCCCCTGGTTTACGTCCCTTACCGTCCCCTAGAGCGGGATGGCTTCATTCTCCCATTGCTCCCCCTGGTACACATCCCTTACCGTCCCCTAGAGCGGGATGGCTTCATTCTTTCATTGCTCCCCCTGGTACACATCCCTTTCCGTCCCCTAGAGCGGGATGGCTTCATTCTCCCATTGCTCCCCCTGGTACACATCCCTTACCGTTCCCTAGAGCGGGATGGCTTTATTCTCCCATTGCTCCCCCTGGTACACATCCCTTTCCGTCCCCTAGAGCGGGATGGCTTTATTCTCCCATTGCTCTCCCTGGTACACATCCCTTTCCGTCCCCTAGAGCGGGATGGCTTCATTCTCCCATTGCTCCCCCTGGTACACATCCCTTTCCGTCCCCTAGAGCGGGATGGCTTTATTCTCCCATTGCTCCCCCTGGTACACATCCCGTTCCGTCCCCTAGAGCGGGATGGCTTCATTCTCCCATTGCTCCCCCTGGTACACATCGCTTTCCGTCCCCTAGAGCGGGATGGCTTCATTCTCCCATTGCTCCCCCTGGTACACATCCCTTTCCGTCCCCTAGAGCGGGATGGCTTCATTCTCCCATTGCTCCCCCTGGTACACATCCCTTTCCGTCCCCTAGAGCGGGATGGCTTCATTCTCCCATTGCTTCCCTGGTTGACGTCCCTTTCCGTCCCCTAGAGCGGGATGGCTTCATTCTCCCATTGCTCCCCCTGGTACACATCTCTTTCCGTCCCCTAGAGCGGGATGGCTTCATTCTCCCATTGCTCCCCCTGGTACACATCCCTTTCCGTCCCCTAGAGCGGGATGGCTTCATTCTCCCATTGCTCTCCCTAGTACACATCCCTTTCCGTCCCCTAGAGCGGGATGGCTTCATTCTCCCATTGCTCCCCCTGGTACACATCCCTTGCCGTCCCCTAGAGCGGGATGGCTTTATTCTCCCATTGCTCCCCCTGGTACACATCCCGTTCCGTCCCCTAGAGCGGGATGGCTTCATTCTCCCATTGCTCCCCCTGGTACACATCCCTTTCCGTCCCCTAGAGCGGGATGGCTTCATTCTCCCATTGCTCCCCCTGGTACACATCCCTTTCCGTCCCCTAGAGCGGGATGGCTTCATTCTCCCATTGCTCCCCCTGGTACACATCTCTTTCCGTCCCCTAGAGCGGGATGGCTTCATTCTCCGATTGCTTCCCTGGTTGACGTCCCTTTCCGTCCCCTAGAGCGGGATGGCTTCATTCTTCCATTGCTCCCCCTGGTACACATCCCTTACCGTTCCCTAGAGCGGGATGGCTTCATTCTCCCATTGCTCCCCCTGGTACACATCCCTTTCCGTCCCCTAGAGCGGGATGGCTTCATTCTCCCATTGCTCCCCCTGGTACACATCTCTTTCCGTCCCCTAGAGCGGGATGGCTTCATTCTCCCATTGCTCCCCCGGTACACATCCTTTACCGTCCCCTAGAGCGGGATGGCTTCATTCTTTCATTGATCCCCGTGGTACACATCCCTGTCCGTTCGTTAGAGCGGGATGGCTTCATTCTCCCATTGCTCCCCCTGGTACACATCCCTTTCCGTCCCCTAGAGCGGGATGGCTTCATTCTTTCATTGCTCCCCCTGGTACACATCCCTTTCTGTCCCCTAGAGCGGGATGGCTTCATTCTTTCATTGCTCCCCCTGGTACACATCCCTTTCCGTCCCCTAGAGCGGGATGGCTTTATTCTCCCATTGCTCCCCCTGGTACACATCCCTTTCCGTCCCCTAGAGCGGGATGGCTTCATTCTCCCATTGCTCCCCCTGGTACACATCCCTTGCCGTCCCCTAGAACGGGATGGCTTCATTCTCCCATTGCTCCCCCTGGTACACATCCCTTTCCGTCCCCTAGAGCGGGATGGCTTCATTCTCCCATTGCCCCCCCTGGTACACATCCCTTTCCGTCCCCTAGAGCGGGATGGCTTCATTCTCCCATTGCTCCCCCTGGTACACATCCCTTTCCGTCCCCTAGAGCGGGATGGCTTCATTCTCCCATTGCTCCCCCTGGTACACATCCCTTACCGTCCCCTAGAGCGGGATGGCTTCATTCTTCCATTGCTCCCCCTGGTTTACGTCCCCTACCGTCCCCTAGAGCGGGATGGCTTCATTCCTTCATTGCTCCCCCTGGTTTAGGTCCCTTACTGTCCCCTAGAGCGGGATGGCTTCATTCTCCCATTGCTCCCCCTGGTACACATCCCTTTCCGTCCCCTAGAGCGGGATGGCTTCATTCTCCCATTGCTCCCCCTTGTACACATCCCTGTCCGTCCGTTAGAGCGGGATGGCTTCATTCTCCCATTGTTCCCCCTGGTACACATCCCTTACCGTCCCCTAGAGCGGGATGGCTTCATTCTTTCATTGCTCCCCCTGGTTTACGTCCCTTACCGTCCCCTAGAGCGGGATGGCGTCATTCTTTCATTGCTCCCCTGGTTTACGTCCCTTACCGTCCCCTAGAGCGGGATGGCTTCATTCTCCCATTGCTCCCCCTGGTACACATCCCTTACCGTCCCCTAGAGCGGGATGGCTTCATTCTTTCATTGCTCCCCCTGGTACACATCCCTTTCCGTCCCCTAGAGCGGGATGGCTTCATTCTCCCATTGCTCCCCCTGGTACACATCCCTTACCGTTCCCTAGAGCGGGATGGCTTTATTCTCCCATTGCTCCCATTGGTACACATCCCGTTCCGTCCCCTAGAGCGGGATGGCTTCATTCTCCCATTGCTCCCCCTGGTACACATCCCTTTCCGTCCCCTAGAGCGGGATGGCTTCATTCTCCCATTGCTCCCCCTGGTACACATCCCTTACCGTCCCCTAGAGCGGGATGGGTTCATTCTTTCATTGATCCCCGTGGTACACATCCCTGTGCGTTCGTTAGAGCGGGATGGCTTCATTCTCCCATTGTTCCCCCTGGTACACATCCCTTACCGTTCCCTAGAGCGGGATGGCTTCATTCTTTCATTGCTCCCCCTGGTTTACGTCCCTTACCGTCCCCTAGAGCGGGATGGCGTCATTCTTTCATTGCTCCCCTGGTTTACGTCCCTTACCGTCCCCTAGAGCGGGATGGCTTCATTCTCCCATTGCTCCCCCTGGTACACATCCCTTACCGTCCCCTAGAGCGGGATGGCTTCATTCTTTCATTGCTCCCCCTGGTACACATCCCTTTCCGTCCCCTAGAGCGGGATGGCTTCATTCTCCCATTGCTCCCCCTGGTACACATCCCTTACCGTTCCCTAGAGCGGGATGGCTTCATTCTCCCATTGCTCCCCCTGGTACACATCCCTTTCCGTCCCCTAGAGCGGGATGGCTTCATTCTCCCATTGCTCCCCCTGGTACACATCTCTTTCCGTCCCCTAGAGCGGGATGGCTTCATTCTCCCATTGCTTCCCCGGTTGACGTCCCTTTCCGTCCCCTAGAGCCGGATGGCTTCATTCTTCCATTGCTCCCCCTGGTACACATCCCTTTCCGTCCCCTAGAGCGGGATGGCTTCATTCTCCCATTGCTCCCCCTGGTACACATCTCTTTCCGTCCCCTAGAGCGGGATGGCTTCATTCTCCCATTGCTTCCCTGGTTGACGTCCCTTTCCGTCCCCTAGAGCCGGATGGCTTCATTCTTCCATTGCTCCCCCTGGTACACATCCCTTACCGTTCCCTAGAGCGGGATGGCTTCATTCTCCCATTGCTCCCCCTGGTACACATCCCTTTCCGTCCCCTAGAGCGGGATGGCTTCATTCTCCCATTGCTCCCCCTGGTACACATCCCTTTCCGTCCCCTAGAGCGGGATGGCTTCATTCTCCCATTGCTCCCCCTGGTACACATCCTTTACCGTCCCCTAGAGCGGGATGGCTTCATTCTTTCATTGATCCCCGTGGTGCACATCCCTGTCCGTTCGTTAGAGCGGGATGGCTTCATTCTCCCATTGCTCCCCCTGGTACACATCCCTTACCGTTCCCTAGAGCGGGATGGCTTCATTCTCCCATTGCTCCCCCTGGTACACATCCCTTTCCGTCCCCTAGAGCGGGATGGCTTCATTCTCCCATTGCTCCCCCTGGTACACATCCCTTTCCGTCCCCTAGGGCGGGATGGCTTCATTCTCCCATTGCTCTCCCTGGTGCACATCCCTTTCCGTCCCCTAGAGCGGGATGGCTTCATTCTCCCATTGCTCCCCCTGGTACACATCCCTTTCCGTCCCCTAGGGCGGGATGGCTTCATTCTCCCATTGCTCCCCCTGGTACACATCCCTTTCCGTCCCCTAGAGCGGGATGGCTTTATTCTCCCATTGCTCCCCCTGGTACACATCCCGTTCCGTCCCCTAGAGCGGGATGGCTTCATTCTCCCATTGCTCCCCCTGGTACACATCCCTTGCCGTCCCCTAGAGCGGGATGGCTTCATTCTCCCATTGCTCCCCCTGGTACACATCCCTTTCCGTCCCCTAGAGCGGGATGGCTTCATTCTCCCATTGCTCCCCCTGGTACACATCCCTTTCCGTCCCCTAGAGCGGGATGGCTTCATTCTCCCATTGCTCCCCCTGGTACACATCCCTTTCCGTCCCCTAGAGCGGGATGGCTTTATTCTCCCATTGCTCCCCCTGGTACACATCCCGTTCCGTCCGCTAGAGCGGGATGGCTTCATTCTCCCATTGCTCCCCCTGGTACACATCCCTTTCCGTCCCCTAGAGCGGGATGGCTTCATTCTCCCATTGCTCCCCCTGGTACACATCCCTTTCCGTCCCCTAGAGCGAGATGGCTTCATTCTCCCATTGCTCCCCCTGGTACACATCCCTTGCCGTCCCCTAGAGCGGGATGGCTTCATTCTCCCATTGCTCCCCCTGGTACACATCCCTTACCGTCCCCTAGAGCGGGATGGCTTCATTCTCCCATTGCTTCCCTGGTACACATCCCTTTCCGTCCCCTAGAGCGGGATGGCGTCATTCTCCCATTGCTCCCCCTGGTACACATCCCTTTCCGTCCCCTAGAGCGGGATGGCTTCATTCTTTCATTGCTCTCCCTGGTACACATCCCTTACCGTCCCCTAGAGCGGGATGGCTTCATTCTTTCATTGCTCCCCCTGGTACACATCCCTTGCCGTCCCCTAGAGCGGGATGGCTTCATTCTTCCATTGCTCCCCCTGGTACACATCCCTTACCGTCCCCTAGAGCGGGATGGCTTCATTCTCCCATTGCTTCCCTGGTACACATCCCTTTCCGTCCCTTAGAGCGGGATGGCTTCATTCTCCCATTGCTCCCCCTGGTACACATCCCTTTCCGTCCCCTAGAGCGGGATGGCTTCATTCTCCCATTGCTCCCCCTGGTGCACATCCCTTTCCGTCCCCTAGAGCGGGATGGCTTCATTCTCCCATTGCTCCCCCTGGTACACATCCCTTTCCGTCCCCTAGAGCGGGATGGTTTCATTCTCCCATTGCTCCCCCTGGTGCACATCCCTTTCCGTCCCCTAGAGCGGGATGGCTTCATTCCCCCATTTCTTCCCTGGTGCACATCCCTTACCGTCCCCTAGAGCGGGATGGCTTCATTCTCCCATTGCTCCCCCTGGTACACATCCCTTTCCGTCCCCTAGAGCGGGATGGCTTCATTCTCCCATTGCTCCCCCTGGTACACATCCCTTTCCGTCCCCTAGAGCGGGATGGCTTCATTCTCCCATTGCTCCCCCTGGTACACATCCCTTTCTGTCCCCTAGAGCGGGATGGCTTTATTCTCCCATTGCTCCCCCTGGTACACATCCCGTTCCGTCCCCTAGAGCGGGATGGCTTCATTCCCCCATTGCTCCCCCTGGTACACATCCCTTTCCGTCCCCTAGAGCGGGATGGTTTTATTCTCCCATTGCTCCCCCTGGTACACATCCCTTTCCGTCCCCTAGAGCGGGATGGCTTCATTCTCCCATTGCTCCCCCTGGTACACATCCCTTTCCGTCCCCTAGAGCGGGATGGTTTCATTCTCCCATTGCTCCCCCTGGTACACATCCCGTTCCGTCCCCTAGAGCGGGATGGCTTCATTCTTTCATTGCTCCCCCTGGTACACATCCCTTACCGTCCCCTAGAGCGGGATGGCTTCATTCTCCCATTGCTCCCCCTGGTACACATCCCTTTCCGTCCCCTAGAGCGGGATGGCTTCATTCTCCCATTGCTCCCCCTGGTACACATCCCTTTCCGTCCCCTAGAGCGGGATGGCTTCATTCTCCCATTGCTCCCCCTGGTACACATCCCTTTCCGTCCCCTAGAGCGGGATGGCTTCATTCTCCCATTGCTCCCCCTGGTACACATCCCTTTCCGTCCCCTAGAGCGGGATGGTTTCATTCTCCCATTGCTCCCCCTGGTGCACATCCCTTTCCGTCCCCTAGAGCGGGATGGCTTCATTCCCCCATTTCTTCCCTGGTGCACATCCCTTACCGTCCCCTAGAGCGGGATGGCTTCATTCTCCCATTGCTCCCCCTGGTACACATCCCTTTCCGTCCCCTAGAGCGGGATGGCTTCATTCTCCCATTGCTCCCCCTGGTACACATCCCTTTCCGTCCCCTAGAGCGGGATGGCTTCATTCTCCCATTGCTCCCCCTGGTACACATCCCTTTCTGTCCCCTAGAGCGGGATGGCTTTATTCTCCCATTGCTCCCCCTGGTACACATCCCGTTCCGTCCCCTAGAGCGGGATGGCTTCATTCTTCCATTGCTCCCCCTGGTACACATCCCTTGCCGTCCCCTAGAGCGGGATGGCTTCATTCTTCCATTGCTCCCCCTGGTACACATCCCTTGCCGTCCCCTAGAGCGGGATGGCTTCATTCTCCCATTGCTCCCCCTGGTTTACGTCCCTTACCGTCCCCTAGAGCGGGATGGCTTCATTCTCCCATTGTTCCCCCTGGTACACATCCCTTTCCGTCCCCTAGAGCGGGATGGCTTCATTCTTTCATTGCACTCCCTGGTACACATTCCTTACCGTCCCCTAGAGCGGGATGGCTTCATTCTTTCATTGCTCCCCCTGGTACACATCCCTTTCCGTCCCCTAGAGCGGGATGGCTTCATTCTTCCATTGCTCCCCCTGGTACACATCCCTTTCCGTCCCCTAGAGCGGGATGGCTTCATTCCCCCATTGCTTCCCTGGTGCACATCCCTTTCCGTCCCCTAGAGCGGGATGGCTTCATTCTCCCATTGCTCCCCCTGGTACACATCCCTTTCCGTCCCCTAGAGCGGGATGGCTTCATTCTTTCATTGCTCTCCCTGGTACACATCCCTTACCGTCCCCTAGAGCGGGATGGCTTCATTCTTTCATTGCTCCCCCTGGTACACATCCCTTTCCTTCCCCTAGAGCGGGATGGCTTCATTCTTCCATTGCTCCCCCTGGTACACATCCCTTTCCGTCCCCTAGAGCGGGATGGCTTCATTCCCCCATTGCTTCCCTGGTGCACATCCCTTTCCGTCCCCTAGAGCGGGATGGCTTCATTCTTTCATTGCTCCCCCTGCTACACATCCCTTTCCGTCCCCTAGAGCGGGATGGCTTCATTCTTTCATTGCTCCCCCTGGTACACATCCCTTACCGTCCCCTAGAGCGGGATGGCTTCATTCTCCCATTGTTCCCCCTGGTACACATCCCTTACCGTCCTCTAGAGCGGGATGGCTTCATTCTTTCATTGCTCCCCCTGGTACACATCCCTTACCGTCCCCTAGAGCGGGATGGCTTCATTCTCCCATTGTTCCCCCTGGTACACATCCCTTACCGTCCTCTAGAGCGGGATGGCTTCATTCTTTCATTGCTCTCCCTGGTACACATCCCTTACCGTCCCCTAGAGCGGGATGGCTTCATTCTCCCATTGTTCCCCCTGGTACACATCCCTTACCGTCCTCTAGAGCGGGATGGCTTCATTCTTTCATTGCATTCCCTGGTACACATCCCTTACCGTCCCCTAGAGCGGGATGGCTTCATTCTCCCATTGCTCCCCCTTGTACACATCCCTGTCCGTCCGTTAGAGCGGGATGGCTTCATTCTTCCATTGCTCCCCCTGGTACACATCCCTTACCGTCCCCTAGAGCGGGATGGCTTCATTCTTGCATTGCTCCCCCTGGTACACATCCCTTTCCGTCCCCTAGAGCGGGATGGCTTCATTCTTTCATTGCTCCCCCTGGTACACATCCCTTTCCGTCCCCTAGAGCGGGATGGCTTCATTCTCCCATTGTTCCCCCTGGTACACATCCCTTTCCGTCCCCTAGAGCGGGATGGCTTCATTCTTTCATTGCTCCCCCTGGTACACATCCCTTACCGTCCCCTAGAGCGGGATGGCTTCATTCTCCCATTGCTCCCCCTGGTACACATCCCTTTCCGTCCCCTAGAGCGGGATGGCTTCATTCTTTCATTGCTCCCCCTGGTACACATCCCTTACCGTCCCCTAGAGCGGGATGGCTTCATTCTTTCATTGTTCCCCCTGGAACACATCCCTTACCGTCCCCTAGAGCGGGATGGCTTCATTCTTTCATTGTTCCCCCTGGTACACATCCCTTACCGTCCCCTAGAGCGGGATGGCTTCAGTCTTTCATTGTTCCCCCTGGTACACATCCCTTTCCATCCCCTAGAGCGGGATGGCTTCATTCTCCCATTGCTTCCCTGGTACACATCCCTTTCCGTCCCTTAGAGCGGGATGGCTTCATTCTCCCATTGCTCTCCCTGGTACACATCCCTTTCCGTCCCCTAGAGCGGGATGGCTTCATTCTTCCATTGCTCCCCCTGGTTTACGTCCCTTACCGTCCCCTAGAGCGGGATGGCTTCATTCTTTCATTGTTCCCCCTGGTACACATCCCTTACCGTCCCCTAGAGCGGGATGGCTTCATTCTTTCATTGTTCCCCCTGGTACACATCCCTTACCGTCCCCTAGAGCGGGATGGCTTCATTCTTTCATTGTTCCCCCTGGTACACATCCCTTTCCATCCCCTAGAGCGGGATGGCTTCATTCTCCCATTGCTTCCCTGGTGCACATCCCTTGCCGTCCCCTAGAGCGGGATGGCTTCATTCTCCCATTGCTCCCCCTGGTACACATCCCTTTCCGTCCCCTAGAGCGGGATGGCTTCATTCTTTCATTGCTCCCCCTGGTACACATCCCTTACCGTCCCCTAGAGCTGGATGGCTTCATTCTTTCATTGTTCCCCCTGGTACACATCCCTTACCGTCCCCTAGAGCGGGATGGCTTCATTCTTTCATTGTTCCCCCTGGTACACATCCCTTACCGTCCCCTAGAGCGGGATGGCTTCATTCTTTCATTGTTCCCCCTGGTACACATCCCTTTCCGTCCCCTAGAGCGGGATGGCTTCATTCTTTCATTGCTCTCCCTGGTACACATCCCTTTCCGTCCCCTAGAGCGGGATGGCTTCATTCTTTCATTGCTCTCCCTGGTACACATCCCTTACCGTCCCCTAGAGCGGGATGGCTTCATTCTCCCATTGCTCCCCCTGGTACACATCCCTTTCCGTCCCCTAGAGCGGGATGGCTTCATTCTTCCATTGCTCCCCCTGGTACACATCCCTTGCCGTCCCCTAGAGCGGGATGGCTTCATTCTCCCATTGTTCCCCCTGGTACACATCACTTACCGTCCCCTAGAGCGGGATGGCTTCATTCTCCCATTGCTCCCCCTGGTACACATCCCTTACCGTCCCCTAGAGCGGGATGGCTTCATTCTCCCATTGTTCCCCCTGGTACACATCACTTACCGTCCCCTAGAGCGGGATGGCTTCATTCTCCCATTGTTCCCCCTGGTACACATCACTTACCGTCCCCTAGAGCGGGATGGCTTCATTCTCGCATTGTTCCCCCTGGTACACATCCCTTTCCGTCCCCTAGAGCGGGATGGCTTCATTCTTCCATTGCTCCCCCTGGTACACATCCCTTACCGTCCCCTAGAGCGGGATGGCTTCATTCTCCCATTGTTCCCCCTGGTACACATCACTTACCGTCCCCTAGAGCGGGATGGCTTCATTCTCCCATTGTTCCCCCTGGTACACATCCCTTACCGTCCCCTAGAGCGGGATGGCTTCATTCTCCCATTGTTCCCCCTGGTACACATCCCTTGCCGTCCCCTAGAGCGGGATGGCTTCATTCTCCCATTGTTCCCCCTGGTACACATCACTTACCGTCCCCTAGAGCGGGATGGCTTCATTCTCCCATTGCTCCCCCTGGTACACATCCCTTACCGTCCCCTAGAGCGGGATGGCTTCATTCTCCCATTGTTCCCCCTGGTACACATCACTTACCGTCCCCTAGAGCGGGATGGCTTCATTCTCCCATTGTTCCCCCTGGTACACATCACTTACCGTCCCCTAGAGCGGGATGGCTTCATTCTCCCATTGTTCCCCCTGGTACACATCCCTTTCCGTCCCCTAGAGCGGGATGGCTTCATTCTTCCATTGCTCCCCCTGGTCCACATCACTTACCGTCCCCTAGAGCGGGATGGCTTCATTCTCCCATTGTTCCCCCTGGTACACATCACTTACCGTCCCCTAGAGCGGGATGGCTTCATTCTCCCATTGTTCCCCCTGGTACACATCCCTTTCCGTCCCCTAGAGCGGGATGGCTTCATTCTTCCATTGCTCCCCCTGGTACACATCCCTTACCGTCCCCTAGAGCGGGATGGCTTCATTCTCCCATTGTTCCCCCTGGTACACATCCCTTACCGTCCCCTAGAGCGGGATGGCTTCATTCTCCCATTGTTCCCCCTGGTACACATCCCTTACCGTCCCCTAGAGCGGGATGGCTTCATTCTCCCATTGTTCCCCCTGGTACACATCCCTTACCGTCCCCTAGAGCGGGATGGCTTCATTCTCCCATTGTTCCCCCTGGTACACATCACTTACCGTCCCCTAGAGCGGGATGGCTTCATTCTCCCATTGTTCCCCCTGGTACACATCCCTTTCCGTCCCCTAGAGCGGGATGGCTTCATTCTCCCATTGTTCCCCCTGGTACACATCACTTACCGTCCCCTAGAGCGGGATGGCTTCATTCTCCCATTGTTCCCCCTGGTACACATCCCTTTCCGTCCCCTAGAGCGGGATGGCTTCATTCTCCCATTGCTCCCCCTGGTACACATCCCTTACCGTCCCCTAGAGCGGGATGGCTTCATTCTCCCATTGTTCCCCCTGGTACACATCCCTTACCGTCCCCTAGAGCGGGATGGCTTCATTCTCCCATTGTTCCCCCTGGTACACATCCCTTACCGTCCTCTAGAGCGGGATGGCTTCATTCTCCCATTGTTCCCCCTGGTACACATCCCTTTCCGTCCCCTAGAGCGGGATGGCTTCATTCTCCCATTGTTCCCCCTGGTACACATCCCTTTCCGTCCCCTAGAGCGGGATGGCTTCATTCTCCCATTGCTCCCCCTGGTACACATCCCTTTCCGTCCCCTAGAGCGGGATGGCTTCATTCTCCCATTGTTCCCCCTGGTACACATCCCTTACCGTCCCCTAGAGCGGGATGGCTTCATTCTCCCATTGTTCCCCCTGGTACACATCACTTACCGTCCCCTAGAGCGGGATGGCTTCATTCTCCCATTGTTCCCCCTGGTACACATCCCTTACCGTCCCCTAGAGCGGGATGGCTTCATTCTTCCATTGCTCCCCCTGGTACACATCCCTTGCCGTCCCCTAGAGCGGGATGGCTTCATTCTCCCATTGTTCCCCCTGGTACACATCCCTTTCCGTCCCCTAGAGCGGGATGGCTTCATTCTCCCATTGCTCCCCCTGGTACACATCCCTTTCCGTCCCCTAGAGCGGGATGGCTTCATTCTCCCATTGTTCCCCCTGGTACACATCCCTTACCGTCCCCTAGAGCGGGATGGCTTCATTCTCCCATTGTTCCCCCTGGTACACATCACTTACCGTCCCCTAGAGCGGGATGGCTTCATTCTCCCATTGTTCCCCCTGGTACACATCCCTTACCGTCCCCTAGAGCGGGATGGCTTCATTCTCCCATTGTTCCCCCTGGTACACATCCCTTACCGTCCCCTAGAGCGGGATGGCTTCATTCTCCCATTGTTCCCCCTGGTACACATCCCTTACCGTCCCCTAGAGCGGGATGGCTTCATTCTCCCATTGTTCCCCCTGGTACACATCACTTACCGTCCCCTAGAGCGGGATGGCTTCATTCTCCCATTGCTCCCCCTGGTACACATCCCTTTCCGTCCCCTAGAGCGGGATGGCTTCATTCTCCCATTGTTCCCCCTGGTACACATCCCTTACCGTCCCCTAGAGCGGGATGGCTTCATTCTCCCATTGTTCCCCCTGGTACACATCACTTACCGTCCCCTAGAGCGGGATGGCTTCATTCTCCCATTGTTCCCCCTGGTACACATCCCTTACCGTCCCCTAGAGCGGGATGGCTTCATTCTCCCATTGTTCCCCCTGGTACACATCCCTTACCGTCCTCTAGAGCGGGATGGCTTCATTCTCCCATTGTTCCCCCTGGTACACATCCCTTACCGTCCCCTAGAGCGGGATGGCTTCATTCTCCCATTGTTCCCCCTGGTACACATCCCTTTCCGTCCCCTAGAGCGGGATGGCTTCATTCTCCCATTGTTCCCCCTGGTACACATCACTTACCGTCCCCTAGAGCGGGATGGCTTCATTCTCCCATTGCTCCCCCTGGTACACATCCCTTACCGTCCCCTAGAGCGGGATGGCTTCATTCTCCCATTGTTCCCCCTGGTACACATCCCTTTCCGTCCCCTAGAGCGGGATGGCTTCATTCTCCCATTGCTCCCCCTGGTACACATCCCTTACCGTCCTCTAGAGCGGGATGGCTTCATTCTCCCATTGTTCCCCCTGGTACACATCCCTTACCGTCCCCTAGAGCGGGATGGCTTCATTCTCCCATTGTTCCCCCTGGTACACATCCCTTACCGTCCTCTAGAGCGGGATGGCTTCATTCTCCCATTGTTCCCCCTGGTACACATCCCTTACCGTCCTCTAGAGCGGGATGGCTTCATTCTCCCATTGCTCCCCCTGGTACACATCCCTTGCCGTCCCCTAGAGCGGGATGGCTTCATTCTCCCATTGTTCCCCCTGGTACACATCCCTTACCGTCCCCTAGAGCGGGATGGCTTCATTCTCCCATTGTTCCCCCTGGTACACATCCCTTACCGTCCTCTAGAGCGGGATGGCTTCATTCTCCCATTGTTCCCCCTGGTACACATCCCTTACCGTCCTCTAGAGCGGGATGGCTTCATTCTCCCATTGTTCCCCCTGGTACACATCACTTACCGTCCTCTAGAGCGGGATGGCTTCATTCTCCCATTGTTCCCCCTGGTACACATCCCTTACCGTCCTCTAGAGCGGGATGGCTTCATTCTCCCATTGTTCCCCCTGGTACACATCCCTTACCGTCCTCTAGAGCGGGATGGCTTCATTCTCCCATTGTTCCCCCTGGTACACATCACTTACCGTCCTCTAGAGCGGGATGGCTTCATTCTCCCATTGTTCCCCCTGGTACACATCCCTTACCGTCCTCTAGAGCGGGATGGCTTCATTCTCCCATTGCTCCCCCTGGTACACATCCCTTGCCGTCCCCTAGAGCGGGATGGCTTCATTCTCCCATTGTTCCCCCTGGTACACATCCCTTACCGTCCCCTAGAGCGGGATGGCTTCATTCTCCCATTGTTCCCCCTGGTACACATCCCTTACCGTCCTCTAGAGCGGGATGGCTTCATTCTCCCATTGTTCCCCCTGGTACACATCACTTACCGTCCTCTAGAGCGGGATGGCTTCATTCTCCCATTGTTCCCCCTGGTACACATCCCTTACCGTCCTCTAGAGCGGGATGGCTTCATTCTCCCATTGCTCCCCCTGGTACACATCCCTTACCGTCCCCTAGAGCGGGATGGCTTCATTCTTCCATTACTTTCCTTGCTGAAGACCCTTTGCTGTCACTAAGAGAGAGTACGTGCGTGCACATCATCAGCTATAGATGATTACCAGCAGCATAAATGGGTGAGCGCAAAGTTTGTCCTGCAATCCTTGTTATTTTTTATGCTAAGGCTTATTACATGTATTATTCCATGTAATGTATTTCATCGCTAGTCCGACTGTTTTCTGTCACAGACTGTGTCGGCGATGGCGCCGACCTTATTCTGGTCCTGGACGCCTCCGGAAGTATCAATGAAAACAACTTCCGGACCATCCTGACGTTCGTGTCGGACTTGGTCAGAAAGCTGGATATCGAGTCTGGCCGTGTGAGGGTCGGGGTCATGACCTTCAGTGACTCCCCGACCTTGGCTTTCCACCTTGATCGCTATGACAACCGCGTGGACATGCTGGACGCCATCGACCGCGTGAGCTACTCTCGGCAGACGACCAACACGGCGGCGGCCCTGGAGTTCTTGCATGAGACCATGTTCACGGCGGCCCACGGCGACCGGCCGACCTACCGAAACCTGGCCGTGCTAGTGACGGACGGCGAGTCCAACCAGAAGGACGCCACCTTGGAGCAGGCCATCTTGGCCAAGTCCAAGGCCATCCATGTGATCACGGTGGGCATCGGGAGCTGGCTGGACATGGAGGAGCTGCAGAACATGGCCAGCTACTACTACCAAGACAATGTGATCCACGTGGAGCGCTTCAGCGCCCTGCCCTCCATCATCGACCAGATCCGCGACCTCACCTGCGACAGTGAGTGGGGCGGACGGATGGGGGGGGGGGGCGAGGGGTTACCGTCAGGGGGGGGGGGCGTGGGAGGGGAGCGGACTGAGTAGGGCAGGGCGGGTGGTCAATGACAAACATTATCATGGGCGCATTTCTTAGTTATATTTGTCCTTATTTTTACAGACATCGATGGCATTTATCCATTAAGGGTTGAGTGTTGATTGGCGATGCGGTAACAGTTGTGGGGTGAAGTAAGTGGCTTAGAGTTGCTGGTGCATGTTACAGACCGGAACGAGTGCGACTCCAACCCCTGCGCCAATGGCGGACAATGCAGGAACGGCTTCTTCCGCTTCGAGTGCCACAACTGTTTCTTCCCCTTCACTGGAAAGACGTGCAGAGACAGTGAGTATATGAGGAGAGCGGGTGGACGACATGTGGCACAGTGTAATCAGATACTGAACAGTAAATACACATGTATCACTACAATTTCGGAAGAGGTAGTGCAAATAAAAATGTTAGGGCTACTATAATCAGGACACGTGTAGTTAAGGCGAACATTATCAGGACAAGTGTAGCTGAGGCGACCATTATCAGGACCCGTGTAGCTAAGGCGACCATTATCAGGACAAATGTTGCTAAGGCGACCATTATCAGGACACGTGTAGTGAAGGCGACCATTATCAGGACCCGTGTAGCTAAGGCGACCATTATCACGATAAGTGTTGCTAAGGCGACCATTATCAGGACAAGTGTTGCTAAGGCGACCATTATCAGGACACGTGTCGCTAAGGCGACCATTATCAGGACACGTGTAGCTAAGGCGACCATTATCAGGACCCGTGTAGCTAAGGCGACCATTATCAGGACACGTGTGGTGAAGGCGACCATTATCAGGAGAAGTGTTGCAAAGGCGACCATTATCAGGACCCGTGTAGCTAAGGCGACCATTATCACGATAAGTGTTGCTAAGGCGACCATTATCAGGACAAATGTTGCTAAGGCGACCATTATCAGGACACGTGTAGTAAAGGCGACCATTATCATGACCCGTGTAGCTAAGGCGACCATTATCAGGAGAAGTGTTGCTAAGGCGACCATTATCAGGACACGTGTAGTTAAGGCGACTATTATCAGGACAAGTGTAGCTAAGGCGACCATTATCAGGACAAGCGTAGCTAAGGCGACCATTATCAGGACACGTGTCGCTAAGGCGACCATTATCAGGACAAGCGTGGCTAAGGCGACCATTCTCAGGACACGTCTAGTTAAGCCGACTATTATCAAAGGCAACTGTAGCTAAGACGACCATTCTCAGGACACGTGCAACTGTAGCTACCTGTTTAGATAAGCTGACAGTTGACTAAAGCAACAGTTGTCAAGACTGTTAATGGTAGTGTTGGTATTAAATGTGATTTCTGTATTCTCTGTGTCAACCCCCCCCCCCCCCCCCCCCCCCCAACCACCACCATCACAGCCTGCCGTAACGCCGCCGACGTGGTCTTTGCCATCGATGCGTCCGGCAGTATTGGCAAGGACAACTTCCGGCGGACACTCAACTTCGTGGCTGACATCGTGCAGGGGTTCGACGTGTCGGGCGCCAGCGACCAGAGCGGCGTGCGCGTCGGCTTCGTGACCTTCAGCAACGACGCGCTGCTGCAGTTCCACCTGAACCAGTACAGCGACAAGCAGGGGGTGCTGGACGCCATCAGCGTGCGCTACACGGGCGGCACCACCAACATCGCCGCGGCACTCAGGTGAGCCGTAGCCCAGGTTGGGCTTACGACAGGCCACTTCATCACTCACAGGCTCGCACTAAATTGGCAGCCGACACCAGCCTTTTTGCCGGTGAAATGCTCCTGATGGCATAAAAAATTGCAATTTTACAATAACATCCTTGCTGTTTTCACATTTCTTTAAAACCAACATTCGACTTTTCAATTGTAGCTTGCTTGTGTGCAAATAAATGTCTTATGTGCGATATCGCTGGGCTTCATAACGAGAGCCCAACGTCTACGCGGACCGCTTAGGCGCCATGATTGTTTTCAACGGTTGGTCAAAGTGACTTTTCGTGGGCCTGAAAGCAGGCAATTGAAGACCGCATGTGATACACGGAGTGGGGCCACTAACATTGGCCATTTTGGACTTCAGAGCACAATGGCAATGGCGGCCGAAAACAGTCCATGCGACAGGGTGCTCTGACAAGAATGAACGCTGAGTCTTTTACAAGAGTCACTGGGACTATTGGACAGATATTTTTGAACTATAGAAGGTTTTCAGTTAGGCAGGTATTCATATATAGGGGACAAACACATGACATAATTAAGCTTTTTGTAAATTTTATGCCAACTCTCATGATCTCTGGCTTTCAGCAAGCTGTCCACTCTGGCCTTTAGGCCAGCTCTGGTAAAGGTTGGGCCTGCCGTAACCATAACAGGAGAGGTAGCCTGGTAGTAATGGGTGACTGCGCTATTGCGTGCCCCCCCCTCCCCCCCCTCCCCCGACAGGTGAGCCGTAGCCCAGGTTGGGCCTGCCGCAACCATAACAGGAGAGGTAGCCTGGTAGTAATGGGTGACTGCGCTATTGCGTGCCCCCCCACTCCCCCGCCCCCCCTCCCCCGACAGGTGAGCCGTAGCCCAGGTTGGGCCTGCCGTAACCATAGCAAGAGAGGTAGCCTGGTAGTAATGGGTGACTGCGCTATGGCGTGCCCCCCCCCCCCCGCCCCCTCCCCCGACAGGTGAGCCGTAGCCCAGGTTGGGCCTGCCGTAACCATAACAGGAGAGGTAGCCTGGTAGTAATGGGTGACTGCGCTGTGCCCCCCCCCCCCCCCGATAGGTGAGCCGTAGCCCAGGTTGGGCCTGCCGTAACCATAAGCAGGAGAGGTAGCCTGGTAGTAATGGATGACTGCGCTGTGCCCCCCCCCCCCACGGACAGAAGGCCCCCACTCTACCCCTGCCCTGTGTCTCCAGGTACGTGCGGACCGACATGTTCCAGAGCCGGAACGGCGACCGGAGCGGCGTGGCTAACTACGTGATCCTGATGACGGACGGGCGGGCGGATGACTCGTCGGCAGCGTGGGACGAGGCCATCGCCGCACGCCAGCAGGGCATCAACATCCTGACGGTCGGGATCGGGGGCGGCGTGGACCGCGCCGAGCTCGAGGGACTCTCCTCAGAGCCCGTCAACCGCAACGTCATCATCGCCGCGGATTTCCAGGCGCTCACCGAGCAGATCAGGACCCAGGTCGTCAGCGCCACCTGCAACAGTAAGATTGCCCCGGCCAGCCCGGTGCTGTATCGTTATGTCCTGGTCCTGTTTACACTGCCCGAGGCTCAGCCAGGACTCCATACTGCATAAATGTACCGTGTATATGTAGCTGTTCCCTATCTATATCATAGATCTATTCCTATCTAGAATATACGGCGTCCGACCGCCTCTCTCCCGTGAACAGCCCCGACGCGCCCCCTGTCGCTGTGAGGGAGAGTGATGGCGGCTGTGGGGCGACACGTGTTGCTGGGTCCTCCGCTCATGGCTGCTCGTTACCTTGCAGACGAAGACGCCTGCCTCAGCAACCCCTGCCGCAATAGTGGCCGCTGTGTCGACACGATGAACGGCTTCACCTGCACCAACTGTCCCAACGGCTACTCGGGCAAGCTGTGTGAACGCGGTACGTCCTGCCCCGGCCTGCCCCGGCCTGCCCCGGCCTGCCCCGGCCTGCCCCTGCCTGCCCCGGCCTGTCCCGGCCTGCCCCGGTCTGCCCCGGCCTGCCCCGGCCTGCCCCGGCCTGCCCGGGCCTGCCCCGGCCTGCCCCTGCCTGCCCCTGCCTGCCCCTGCCTGCCCCGGCCTGCCCCGGCCTGCCCCGGCCTGCCCCGGCCTGCCCCTGCCTGCCTGGGCCTGCCCCGACCTGCCTCGGCTTGCCCCGGCCTGCCCTAACCTTTCCCGGCCTGCCATGGCCTGCCCCGGCCTGCCCTGGCCTGCCCCGACCTGCCCCGACCTGTCCCGGCCTGTCCCGGCCTGCCCTCTGCCTGCCCCGGCCTGCCCCGGCCTGCCCCGGCCTGTGCCGGCCTGCCTCTGCCTGTCCCAGCCTGCCCGGCCTGCCTCTGCCTGCCCCGGCCTGCCCCGGCCTGCCTCGGCCTGCCCCGACCTGCCCCGACCTGTCCCGGCCTGTCCCGGCCTGCCCTCTGCCTGCCCCGGCCTGCCCCGGCCTGCCCCGGCCTGTGCCGGCCTGCCTCTGCCTGTCCCAGCCTGCCCGGCCTGCCTCTGCCTGCCCCGGCCTGCCCCGGCCTGCCTCGGCCTGTCCCGGCCTGCCCCGGCCTGCCTCGGCCTGCCCCGGCCTGCCCCGGCCTGTGCCGGCCTGCCTCTGCCTGTCTCTGCCTGTCCCGGTCTGGCCGGCCTGCCTCTGCCTGTCCCGGCCTGCCCCGGCCTGCCCCGCCCTGCCTCTGCCTGCCCCGGCCTACCCGGCCTGTCCCGGCCTGTCCCGGCCTGCCCCGGCCTACCCGGCCTGTCCCGCCCTGCCTCTGCCTGCCCCGGCCTACCCGGCCTGTCCCGGCCTGCCTCTGCCTGCCCCGGCCTACCCGGCCTGTCCCGGCCTGTCCCGGCCTGCCCCGGCCTACCCGGCCTGTCCCGGCCTGTCCCGCCCTGCCTCTGCCTGCCCCGGCCTACCCGGCCTGTCCCGGCCTGCCTCTGCCTGCCCCGGCCTACCCGGCCTGTCCCGGCCTGTCCCGGCCTGCCCCGCCCTGCCCCGGCCTACCCGGCCTGTCCCGGCCTGCCCCGGCCTGCCCCTGCCTGCCCCTGCCTGCCCCGTCTCCACTAGCCACGCCCACTACTTAATAATCATGATAATAATAATAATCATGATAATAATAATAATCATGATAATCATGATAATCATGATATTAATAATAACAGAATATTAATTACCATGCTTTTGTCATGTCAGCATACCACCTGAAGATGAGTATTTTAATCTCGTGTCAGAAGTAACTTGGAACCTTAACTGCCAGTAGAGGCTTTGCCAGTGTTGCGGGTGACGTGGACTCAGTGTGTCCGTACTGTCTTGTCACTGAAGTGCCGTTCCCTTGCAGCCTGCGACGGCAAGATCGACGTAACCTTTGTTCTGGATAGCTCCGGCAGTATCCGGATCGAGCGCTTCCCGGACGTCAAGAACTTCCTGGCGAACATCACGCAGCAGCTGGACATCAGTCCGGACAAGACCCAGGTGGGCATGGTGTACTGGAGCGACTCAGCTTTCGTCCAGTTCGACCTGAACCGCTACCACACGCGGCAAGACGTGGTGCAGGCCATCCGGGCGACGCCCTTCCTGGGGGGCCGCACCAACACGGCCTCCGCCCTGCTCCTCCTGCGCGAGGCCGTCTTCACGCCCGCCCGCGGCGACCGCGACGACGCCAATAACATCGCCATCATCGTGTCCGACGGCAACTCGAACATCAACCAGGAGGACACCATCCCAGAGGCCATCGAGGACCGCGTCTTCGGCATCCACATCATGTCCGTGGCCGTCGGCAAGAAGTTCACCAACATGCTGGAGATTGAGGCCATGACCAGCCTGCCCATCGAGTCCAACGTCTTCAACGTGGAGAGTTACTCGGGCCTCCAGGATATCGTCCAGTTCATCGTGGACGGCACTTGTGACGGTACGTGGGGCTGGTCATAGGTCATAGGTCATAGGTCATAGTTCATAGGTTATAGGTCCCAGGTCACAGTCTATATGCCGCGTGTCACAGACCGCATACCAATATTTAATTCCGGTCCTGGCATTCCGTGGCAACTATGTCCATCTTAGAGCCCACGAATTAATTAGTGGAGTAAATGCACTACGCGAGAAATACGTGAGCTATACGAAAGCAATGGTTGACGCTAACATGGAAGGAAGAATGTGACGACTTAACGTTGTGAATGTCAAGTTTGATTAAAAGGAATAACATCATATGTCTACATGACGTCAGTTTGTCCCAGTGGCTGCTACATGAGTGTCACGTGACTAGATGACGTCAGTGTATCCCATTTACTGCTACATGAGTGTCACGTGACTAGATGACGTCAGTGTATCCCATTTACTGCTACATGAGTGTCACGTGACTGGATGACGTCAGTGTGTCCCATTGGCTGCTACATGAGTGTCACGTGACTAGATGACGTCAGTGTGTCCCATTGGCTGCTACATGAGTGTCACGTGACTAGATGACGTCAGTGTGTTCTATTGGCTGCCGCATGAGTGTCACGTGTCTAGATGACGTCAGTGTGTCCCATTGGCTGCTACATGAGTGTCACGTGACTAGATGACGTCAGTGTGTTCCATTGGCTGCCGTATGAGTGTCACGTGACTAGATTACGTCAGTGTGTCCCATTGACGGCTACATGAGTGTCACGTATCTAGATGACGTCAGTGTATCCCATCGATGCTACATGAGTGTCACGTGACTAGATGACGTCAGTGTGTCCCATTGGCTGCTACATGAGTGTCACGTGACTAGATGACGTCAGTGTGTCCCATTGGCTGCTACATGAGTGTCACGTGACTAGATGACGTCAGTGTGTTCTATTGGCTGCCGCATGAGTGTCACGTGTCTAGATGACGTCAGTGTGTCCCATTGGCTGCTACATGAGTGTCACGTGACTAGATGACGCCAGTCTGTCACATTGACTGCTACATGAGTGTCACGTGACTAGATGACGTCAGTGTATCCCATTTACTGCTACATGAGTGTCACGTGACTGGATGACGTCAGTGTGTCCCATTGGCTGCTACATGAGTGTCACGTGACTGGATGACGTCAGTGTGTCCCATTGGCTGCTACATGAGTGTCACGTGACTAGATGACGTCAGTGTGTTCTATTGGCTGCCGCATGAGTGTCACGTGTCTAGATGACGCCAGTGTGTCCCATTGACTGCTACATGAGTGTCACGTGACTAGATGACGTCAGTGTATCCCATTTACTGCTACATGAGTGTCACGTGACTGGATGACGTCAGTGTGTCCCATTGGCTGCTACATGAGTGTCACGTGACTAGATGACGTCAGTGTGTCCCATTGGCTGCTACATGAGTGTCACGTGACTAGATGACGTCAGTGTGTTCCATTGGCTGCCGCATGAGTGTCACGTGACTAGATGACGTCAGTGTGTCTCAGTGACTGTTACATGAGTGTCACGTGTCTAGATGACGTCAGTGTGTCACATTGGCTGCTACATGAGTGTCACGTGACTAGATGACGTCAGTGTGTTCCATTGGCTGCCGTATGAGTGTCACGTGACTAGATGACGTCAGTGTGTCCCATTGACGGCTACATGAGTGTCACGTATCTAGATGACGTCAGTGTATCCCATCGATGCTACATGAGTGTCACGTGACTAGATGACGTCAGTGTGTCCCATTGGCTGCTACATGAGTGTCACGTGACTAGATGACGTCAGTGTGTTCCATTGGCTGCCGCATGAGTGTCACGTGACTAGATGACGTCAGTGTGTCTCAGTGACTGTTACATGAGTGTCACGTGACTAGATGACGTCAGTGTATCCCATTTACTGCTACATGAGTGTCACGTGTCTAGATGACGTCAGTGTGTCACATTGGCTGCTACATGAGTGTCACGTGACTAGATGACGTCAGTGTGTTCCATTGGCTGCCGTATGAGTGTCACGTGACTAGATGATGTCAGTGCATCCCATTGACTGCTACATGAGTGTCACGTATCCTTGCAGATGTGAACGAGTGTATGAGCGACCCGTGCCTCAACGGCGGTCGCTGTGTCAATGGCCTCAAGAGATACTTCTGCATCTGCCTCACCGGCAACACCGGCTACAACTGCGACAGGAGTAAGTTTCACTTCCACTGCATGCCTCGCTCTAACGTAACGTAACGCCTCTCCAGCAATGTTAAAGGTTCTAGTGCAAGCCTGGGAAAAACGAAAATTGTTCAGAAATTCAAATAAACTTTCCCCTTACAATTTGTTTGGATCGACGTTCTGATGGCTGCACGCCAGTAGTGGTCCGTTAATGCGGTGTGTTGGCATCGCTCACCACGTTATGTAGTCGTGATGGCAAGGCGACCGTAACACTATTCTGACGTATAAATAGTACTATTAGTGTCGATAGAAATATACAAACATTCACTCTTTAGATACGTAATATAAAGTGGTTTATCAATGCAATGCTTGCAACACGACATGAGGCTCTCCCTGACGCGTTACTATGCCAGCCCTAACCCCGGCCGCCCCGGCTCTCTCTCCCCCAGGGTGCTCCAGCCAATTGGACGTGGTCTTTGTCCTGGACATCTCGGGCAGTGTGGAGGAGGAGTACCGCATGGTCATGAGCTTCGCCAAGGCCATCACGTACGGCCTGGACATGACCACGGACCGCACCCGTATCGGCGCCGTCACCTACTCCACCAACACCAACGGCATGTTCTTCCTCAGCTCCTATATCAGCAACAAGGAGGGTGTCATCAACGCGCTCAACTTCTTCCACAAGGGCGGTCGCACCAACACCCAGGAGTCGCTGTTCGAGATGCGCACCGAGCTGTTCACCACCTTCCGCGGGGACCGGTCGCTGGTGCAGAACGTGGCCATCTTGGTCACGGACGGCTACTCCAACGTCAACGAGCAGAACACGATCGCGGAGGCACTGCGGGCCAAGGATGAGGGCATCCAGATGTACGCCGTGGCCATCGGCGAGAACCCCAACATGGGCGAGCTCAACGAGATCGCCAGCGACCCGGAGAGCGAGTTCGTCTTCCGGCTGCGGTCAGCGCTCGAGGTGGATAGCGTGGCGGACGACGTCCTGCGGCAGCTGTGCCAGTAGCGAGGTAAGTAACGTGCCAGTATCGTCTGTAAGTAACTCGCCAGTAGCGTCTGTAAGTAACGCGCCAGTAGCGATGGGTAAGTAACGCGCCAGTAGCGATGGGTAAGTAACGCGCCAGTAGCGTCTGTAAGTAACTCGCCAGTAGCGTCTGTAAGTAACGGGCTAGTAGCGTCTGTAAGTAACGTGCCAGTAACAGACGGACATCTGTAACTAATGAGCCAGTAGCCAACGGACATTTGTAAGTAACGAGCCAATAACGGACGGATATCTGTAAGTAACGCGCCAGTAACGGACGGACATCTGTAATTTAGGCGCCAGTAACGAACGGACATCTGTAAGTTAGGCGCCAGTAACGGACGGACATCTGTAAGTTAGGCGCCAGTAACGGACGGACATCTGTAAGTTAGGCGCCAGTAACGGACGGACATCTGTAACGCGCCAGTAGCAGAGTCAGTTAGGCGCCGGTAACGAACGGACATCTGTAAGTTAGGCGCCAGTAACGGACGGACATCTGTAAGTTAGGCGCCGGTAACGCACGGACATCTGTAAGTTAGGGGCCAGTAACGGACGGACATCTGTAAGTAACGTGCCAATAACGGATGGACATCTGTAAGGTAGGCGCCAGTAACGAACGGACATCTGTCAGTTAGGCGCCAGTAACGGACGGACATCTGTAAGTAACGCGCCAGTTACAGACGGACATCTGTAAGTTAGGCGCCAGCAACGGACGGACATCTGTAAGTTAGGCGCCGGTAACGGACGGACATCTGTAAGTTAGGCGTCAGTAACGGACGCACATCTGTAAGTAACGTGCCAGTAACGGACGGACATCTGTAAGTAACGCGCCAGTAACAGACGGACATATGTAAGTTAGGCGCCAGTAACGGACGGACATCTGTAAGTTAGGGGCCGGTAACGGACGGACATCTGTAAGTTAGGCGCCAGTAAGGGACGGACATATACAAGTGACGTGCCAGTAACGGACGGACATCTGTAAGTAACGCGCCACTAACAGACGGACATCTGTAAGTTAGGCGCCAGTAACGGACGGACATCTGTCAGTTAGGCGCCGGTAACGGACGGACATCTGTACGTTAGGCGCCAGTAACGGACGCACATCTGTAAGTAACATGCCAGGAAAAGACGGACATCTGTAAGTTAGGCGCCAGTAACGGACGGACATCTGTAAGTTAGGCGCCAGTGACGGACGGACAACTGTGTGTTAGGCGCCAGTAACGGACGAACATCTGTAAGTAACGTGCCAGTAACGGACGGACATCTGTAAGTTAGGCGCCAGTAAAGGATGGACATCTGTAAGTTTAGCGCCAGTAACGGACGGACATCTGTAAGTTAGGCGCTAGTAACGGACGGACATCTGTAAGTTAGGCGCCGCTAACGGACGGACATCTGTAAGTTAGGCGCCAGTAAGGGACGGACATATACAAGTGACGTGCCAGTAACGGACGGACATCTGTAAGTAACGCGCCAGTAACAGACGGACATCTGTAAGTTAGGCGCCAGTAACGGACGGACATCTGTCAGTTAGGCGCCGGTAACGGACGGACATCTGTACGTTAGGCGCCAGTAACGGACGCACATCTGTAAGTAACATGCCAGGAAAAGACGGACATCTGTAAGTTAGGCGCCAGTAACGGACGGACATCTGTAAGTTAGGCGCCAGTGACGGACGGACAACTGTGTGTTAGGCGCCAGTAACGGACGAACATCTGTAAGTAACGTGCCAGTAACGGACGGACATCTGTAAGTTAGGCGCCAGTAAAGGACGGACATCTGTAAGTTTAGCGCCAGTAACGGACGGACATCTGTAAGTTAGGCGCTAGTAACGGACGGACATCTGTAAGTTAGGCGCCGCTAACGGACGGACATCTGTAAGTTAGGCGCCAGTAACGGACGGACATATACAAGTGACGTGCCAGTAACGGACGGACATCTGTAAGTAACGCGCCAGTAACAGACGGACATCTGTAAGTTAGGCGCCAGTAACGGACGGACATCTGTCAGTTAGGCGCCGGTAACGGACGGTCATCTGTACGTTAGGCGCCAGTAACGGACGCACATCTGTAAGTAACATGCCAGGAAAAGACGGACATCTGTAAGTTAGGCGCCAGTAACGGACGGACATCTGTAACTTAGGCGTCAGTAACGGACGGACATCTGTAAGTAACGTGCCAGTAACGGACGGACATCTGTAAGTTAGGCGCCAGTAACGGACGGACATCTGTAAGTTTAGCGCCAGTAACGGACGGACATCTGTAAGTTTAGCGCCAGTAACGGACGGACATCTGTAAGTTAGGCGCTAGTAACGGACGGACATCTGTAAATTAGGCGCCGGTAACGGACGGACATCTGTAAGTTAGGGGCCGGTAACGGACGGACATCTGTAAGTTAGGGGCCAGTAACGGACGGACATCTGTAAGTTAGGCGCCAGTAACAGACGGACATCTGTAAGTTAGGCGCCAGTAACGGACGGATATCTGTAAGTTAGGCGCTAGTAACGGACGGACATCTGTAAATTAGGCGCCGGTAACGGACGGACATCTGTAAGTTAGGGGCCGGTAACGGACGGACATCTATAACTTAGGCGCCAGTAACGAACGGACATCTGTAAGTTACGCGCCAGTAACGGACGGACATCTGTAAGTTAGGCGCCGGTAACGGACGGATATCTGTAAGTTAGGCGCCAGTAACGGACGGACATCTGTAAGTTAGGCGCCGGTAACGGACGGACATCTGTAAGTTAGGCGCCAGTAACGGATGGACATCTGTAACTTAGGCGTCAGTAACGGACGGACATCTGTAAGTAACGTGCCAGTAACGGACGGACATCTGTAAGTTAGGCGCCAGTAACGGACGGACGTCTGTAACTTAGGCGCCAGTAACGGCCGGACATCTGTAAGTAACGTGCCAGGAACAGTCGGACATCTGTAAGTAACGTGCCAGTAACGGACGGACATCTGTAACTTAGGCGCCAGTAACGAACGGACATCTGTAAGTTAGGCGCCGGTAATGGACGGACATCTGTAAGTTAGGGGCCAGTAACGGACGGACATCTGTAAGTAACGTGCCAGTAACGGACGGACATCTGTAAGTTAGGCGCCAGTAACAGACGGACATCTGTAAGGTAGGCGCCAGTAACGGACGGACATCTGTCAGTTAGGCGCCAGTAACGGACGGACATCTGTGAGTAACGCGGCAGTTACAGACGGACATCTGTAAGTTAGGCGCCAGCAACGGACGGACATCTGTAAGTTAGGCGCCGGTAACGGACGGACATCTGTAAGTTAGGCGTCAGTAACGGACGCACATCTGTAAGTAACGTGCCAGTAACGGACTGACATCTGTAAGTAACGCGCCAGTAACAGACGGACATATGTAAGTTAGGCGCCAGTAACGGACGGACATCTGTAAGTTAGGCGCCGGTAACGGACGGACATCTGTAAGTTAGGCGCCAGTAACGGACGGACATAGACAAGTGACGTGCCAGTAACGGACGGACATCTGTAAGTAACGCGCCAGTAACAAACGGACATCTGTAAGTTAGGCGCCAGTAACGGACGGACATCTGTCAGTTAGGCGCCAGTAACGGACGGACATCTGTCAGTTAGGCGCCGGTAACGGACGCACATCTGTAAGTTAGGCGCTAGTAACGGACGGACATCTGTAAGTTAGGCGCTAGTAACGGACGGACATCTGTAAGTTAGGCGCCAGTAACGGACGGACATCTGTAAGTTAGGCGTCAGTAACGGACGCACATCTGTAAGTAACGTGCCAGTAACGGACGGACATCTGTAAGTAACGCGCCAGTAACGGACAGACATCTGTGAGTTAGGCGCCAGTAACGAACGGACATATGTAAGTTAGGCGCCAGTAACGGACGGACATCTGTCAGTTAGGCGCCGGTAACGGACGGACATATGTAAGTTAGGCGCCAGCAACGGACGGACATCTGTAAGTTAGGCGCCGGTAACGGACGGACATCTGTAAGTAAGGCGCCAGTAACGGACGGACATATACAAGTGACGTGCCAGTAACGGACGGACATCTGGAAGTAACGCGCCAGAAACAGACGGACATCTGTAAGTTAGGCGCCAGTAACGGGCGGACATCTGTCAGTTAGGCGCCGGTAACGGACGGACATCTGTAAGTTAGGCGCCAGTAACGGACGCACATCTGTAAGTAACATGCCAGGAAAAGACGGACATCTGTAAGTAAGGCGCCAGGAAAAGACGGACATCTGTAAGTAAGGCGCCAGTAACGGACGGACATCTGTAAGTTAGGCGCCAGTGACGGTCGGACAACTGTAAGTTAGGCGCCAGTAACGGACGAACATCTGTAAGTTAGGCGCCGGTAACGGACGGACATCTGTAAGTAACGTGCCAGTAACAGACGGACACCTGCAAGTTAGGCGCCAGTAACGGACGGACATCTGTAACTTAGGCGTCAGTAACGGACGGACATCTGTAAGTAACGTGCCAGTAACGGACGGACATCTGTAAGTTAGGCGCGAGTAACGGACGGACATCTGTATGTTTAGCGCCAGTAACGGACGGACATCTGTAAGTTAGGCGCTACTAACGGACGGACATCTGTAAGTTAGGCGCCGCTAACGGACGGACATCTGTAAGTTAGGCGCCGGTAACGGACGGACATCTGTAAGTAACGCGCCAGTAACGGACAGACATCTGTAAGTTAGGCGCCAATAACGAACGGACATATGTAAGTTAGGCGCCAGTAACGGACGGACATCTGTAAGTTAGGCGCCGGCAACGGACGGACATATGTAAGTTAGGCGCCAGTAACGGACGGACATCTGTAAGTTAGGCGCCGGTAACGGACGGACATCTGTAAGTTAGACGCCAGTAACGGACGCACATCTGTAAGTAACATGCCAGGAAAAGACGGACATCTGTAAGTAAGGCGCCAGTAACGGACGGACATCTGTAAGTTAGGCGCCAGTGACGGACGGACAACTGTAAGTTAGGCGCCAGTAACGGACGAACATCTGTAAGTTAGGCGCCGGTAACGGACGGACATCTGTAAGTAACGTGCCAGTAACAGACGGACACCTGTAAGTTAGGCGCCAGTAACGGACGGACATCTGTAACTTAGGCGTCAGTAACGGACGGACATCTGTAAGTAACGTGCCAGTAACGGACGGACATCTGTAAGTTAGGCGCCAGTAACGGACGGACATCTGTAAGTTTAGCGCCGGTAACGGACGGACATCTGTAAGTTTAGCACCAGTAACGGACGGACATCTGTAAGTTAGGCGCTAGTAACGGACGGACATCTGTAATTTAGGCGCCGGTAACGGACGGACATCTGTAAGTTAGGGGCCGGTAACGGACGGACATCTGTAAGTTAGGGGCCAGTAACGGACGGACATCTGTAAGTTAGGCGCCAGTAACAGACGGACATCTGTAAGTTAGGCGCCAGTAACGGACGGATATCTGTAAGTAACGTGCCAGTAACAGACGAACATCTGTCAGTTAGGCGCCGGTAACGGACGTATATCTGTAACTTAGGCGCCACTAACGAACGGACATCTGTAAGTTACGCGCCGGTAACGGACGGACATCTGTAAGTAACGTGCCAGTAACGGACGGACATCTGTAACTTAGGCGCCAGTAACGAACGGACATCTGTAAGTTAGGCGCCAGTAACGGACGGACATCTGTAAGTTAGGCGCTGGTAACGGACGGACATCTGTAAGTTAGGCGCCAGTAACGGACGGACATCTGTAAGTTAGGCGCCGGTAACGGACGGACATCTGTAAGTTAGGCGCCAGTAACGGACGGACATCTGTAAGTTAGGCGCCAGTAACGGACGGACATCTGTAAGTAACGTGCCAGTAACGAACGCACATCTGTAACTTAGGCGCCAGTAACGGACGGACATCTGTAAGTAACGTCCCAGTAACGGACGGACACCTGTAAGTTAGGCGCCGGTAACGGACGGACATCTGTAAGTTAGGCGCTAGTAACGGACGGACATCTGTAATTTAGGCGCCGGTAACGGACGGACATCTGTAAGTTAGGGGCCAGTAACGGACGGACATCTGTCAGTTAGGCGCCGGTAACGGACGGATATCTGTAAGTATCGTGCCAGTAACGGACGGACATCTGTAACTTAGGCGCCAGTGACGAACGGACATCTGTAAGTTAGGCGCCAGTAACGGACGGACATCTGTAAGTTAGGCGCCGGTAACGGACGGACATCTGTAACGTAGGCGCCAGTAACGGACGGACATCTGTAAGTAACGTGCCAGGAACAGACGGACATATGTAAGTAACGTGCCAGTAACGGACGGACATCTGTAACTTAGGCGCCAGTAACGAATGGACATCTGTAAGTTAGGCGCCAGTAACGGACGGACATCTGTAAGTAACGTGCCAGTAACGGACGGACATCTGTAAGTTAGGCGCCAGTAACGAACGGACATCTGTAAGTTAGGCGCCAGTAACGGACGGACATCTGTAAGTTAGGCGCCGGTAACGGACGGACATCTGTAAGTTAGGCGCCAGTAACGGACGGACATCTGTAAGTTAGGCGCCGGTAACGGACGCACATCTGTAACTTAGGCGTCAGTAACGGACGGACATCTGTAAGTAACGTTCCAATAACAGACGGACATCTGTAAGTTAGGCGCCAATAACGGACGGACATCTGTAAGTTAGACTCCAGTAACGGACGGACATCTGTAAGTTAGGCGCCAGTAACGGACGGACATCTGTAAGTTAGGCTCCAGTAACGGACGGACATCTGTAAATTAGGCGCCAGTAACGGATGGACATCTGTAAGTTAGGCGCCAATAAGGGACGGACATCTGTAAGTAACGTGCCAGTAACAGACGGACATCTGTAAGTTAGGCGCCAGTAACGAACGGACATCTGTAAGTTAGGCGCCAGTAACGGACGGACATCTGTAAGTTAGGCGCCGGTAACGGACGGACATCTGTCAGTTAGGCGCCAGTAACGGACGGACATCTGTAAGTTAGGCGCCGGTCACGGACGCACAACTGTAACTTAGGCGTCAGTAACGGACGGACATCTGTAAGTAACGTGCCAGTAACGGACGGACATCTGTAAGTTAGGCGCCAGTAACGGACGAACATCTGTAATTTTGGCGCCAGTAACGGACGGACATCTGTAAGTAACGTGCCAGTAACAGACGGACACCTGTAAGTTGGGCGCCAGTAACGGACAGACATCTGTAACTTAGGCGTCAGTAACGGACGGACATCTGTAAGTAACGTCCCAGTAACGGACGGACATCTGTAAGTTAGGCGCCAGTAACGGACGGACATCTGTAAGTTAGGCGCCGGTAACGGACGGACGTCTGTAAGTTAGGCGCTAGTAACGGACGGACATCTGTAATTTAGGCGCCGGTAACGGACGGACATCTGTAAGTTAGGGGCCGGTAACGGACGGACATCTGTAAGTTAGTAGCCAGTAACGGACGGACATCTGTAAGTTAGGCGCCAGTAACAGACGAACATCTGTAAGTTAGGCGCCAGTAACGGACGGATATCTGTAAGTAACGTGTCAGTGACAGACGAACATCTGCCAGTTAGGCGCCAGTAACGAACGGACATCTGTAAGTTAGGCGCCAGTAACGGACGGACATCTGTAAGTTAGGCGCCGGTAACGGACGGACATCTGTCAGTTAGGCGCCAGTAACGGACGGACATCTGTAAGTTAGGCGCCGGTCACGGACGCACAACTGTAACTTAGGCGTCAGTAACGGACGGACATCTGTAAGTAACGTGCCAGTAACGGACGGACATCTGTAAGTTAGGCGCCAGTAACGGACGGACATCTGTAAGTAACGTGCCAGAAACAGACGGACATATGTAAGTAACGTGCCAGTAACGGACGGACATCTGTAACTTAGGCGCCAGTAACGAACGGAGATCTGTAGGTTAGGCGCCAGTAACGGACGGACATCTGTAAGAACCGTGCCAGTAACGGACGGACATCTGTAACTTAGGCGCCAGTAACGAACGGACATCTGTAAGTTAGGCGCCAGTAACGGACGGACATCTGTAAGTTAGGCGCCGGTAACGGACGGACATCTGTAAGTTAGGCGCCAGTAACGGACGGACATCTGTAAGTTAGGCGCCGGTAACGGACGCACATCTGTAACTTAGGCGTCAGTAACGGACGGACATCTGTAAGTAACGTGCCAGTAACGGACGGACATCTGTAAGTAACGTGCCAGTGACAGACGGACATCTGTAAGTTAGGCGCCGGTAACGGACGGACATCTGTAAGTTAGGCGCCAGTAACGGACGGACATTTGTAAGTAACGTGCCAGTAACAGACGGACATCTGTAAGTTAGGCGCCAGTAACGGACGGACATCTGTAAGTAACGTGCCAGTAACAGACGGACATCTGTCAGTTAGGCGCCGGTAACGGACGGACATCTGTAACTTAGGCGCCAGTAACGGACGGACATCTGTAAGTAACGTGCCAGTCACAGACGGACAACTATAACTTAGGCGCCAGTAACGGACGGATATCTGTAAGTTAGGCGCCAGTAACAGACGGACATCTGTAAGTTAGGCGGCAGTTACGGACGGACATCTGTAACTTTGGCGCCAGTAACGGACGGATATCTGTAAGTTAGGCGCCGGTAACGGACGGACATCTGTAACTTAGACGCCAGTAACGGACGGACATCTGTAAGTTAGGCGCCAGTAACAGACGAACATCTGTAAGTTAGGCGCCAGTAACGGACGGATATCTGTAAGTAACGTGTCAGTGACAGACGAACATCTGTCAGTTAGGCGCCAGTAACGAACGGACATCTGTAAGTTAGGCGCCAGTAACGGACGGACATCTGTAAGTTAGGCGCCGGTAACGGACGGACATCTGTCAGTTAGGCGCCAGTAACGGACGGACATCTGTAAGTTAGGCGCCGGTCACGGACGCACAACTGTAACTTAGGCGTCAGTAACGGACGGACATCTGTAAGTAACGTGCCAGTAACGGACGGACATCTGTAAGTTAGGCGCCAGTAACGGACGAACATCTGTAAGTTTGGCGCCAGTAACGGACGGACATCTGTAAGTAACGTGCCAGTAACAGACGGACACCTGTAAGTTGGGCGCCAGTAACGGACAGACATCTGTAACTTAGGCGTCAGTAACGGACGGACATCTGTAAGTAACGTCCCAGTAACGGACAGACATCTGTAAGTTAGGCGCCAGTAACGGACGGACATCTGTAAGTTAGGCGCCGGTAACGGACGGACATCTGTAAGTTAGGCGCTAGTAACGGACGGACATCTGTAATTTAGGCGCCGGTAACGGACGGACATCTGTAAGTTAGGGGCCGGTAACGGACGGACATCTGTAAGTTAGTAGCCAGTAACGGACGGACATCTGTAAGTTAGGCGCCAGTAACAGACGAACATCTGTAAGTTAGGCGCCAGTAACGGACGGATATCTGTAAGTAACGTGTCAGTGACAGACGAACATCTGTCAGTTAGGCGCCGGTAACGGACGGACATCTGTAACGTAGGCGCCAGTAACGGACGGACATTTGTAAGTAACGTGCCAGAAACAGACGGACATATGTAAGTAACGTGCCAGTAACGGACGGACATCTGTAACTTAGGCGCCAGTAACGAACGGAGATCTGTAGGTTAGGCGCCAGTAACGGACGGACATCTGTAAGAACCGTGCCAGTAACGGACGGACATCTGTAACTTAGGCGCCAGTAACGAACGGACATCTGTAAGTTAGGCGCCAGTAACGGACGGACATCTGTAAGTTAGGCGCCGGTAACGGACGGACATCTGTAAGTTAGGCGCCAGTAACGGACGGACATCTGTAAGTTAGGCGCCGGTAACGGACGCACATCTGTAACTTAGGCGTCAGTAACGGACGGACATCTGTAAGTAACGTGCCAGTAACGGACGGACATCTGTAAGTAACGTGCCAGTGACAGACGGACATCTGTAAGTTAGGCGCCGGTAACGGACGGACATCTGTAAGTTAGGCGCCAGTAACGGACGGACATCTGTAAGTAACGTGCCAGTAACAGACGGACATCTGTCAGTTAGGCGCCGGTAACGGACGGACATCTGTAACTTAGGCGCCAGTAACGGACGGACATCTGTAAGTAACGTGCCAGTCAGAGACGGACAACTATAACTTAGGCGCCAGTAACGGACGGATATCTGTAAGTTAGGCGCCAGTAACAGACGGACATCTGTAAGTTAGGCGGCAGTTACGGACGGACATCTGTAACTTTGGCGCCAGTAACGGACGGATATCTGTAAGTTAGGCGCCAGTAACAGACGGACATCTGTAAGTTAGGCGGCAGTAACGGACGGACATCTGTAACTTAGGCGCCAGTAACGGACGGATATCTGTAAGTTAGGCGCCAGTAACGGACGGACATCTGTAAGTAACGTGCCCGTAACAGACGGACATCTGTAAGTTAGGCACCAGTAACGGACGGACATCTGTAAGTTAGGCGCCAGTAACGGACGGACATCTGTAAGTTAGGCGCCGGTAACGAACAGACATCTGTAAGTTAGGCGCCAGTAACGGACGGACATCTGTAAGTAACGTGCCAGTAACAGACGGACATCTGTAAGTAACGTGCCAGTAACAGACGGACATCTGTAAGTTAGGCGCCAGTAACGGACGGACATCTGTAAGTAACGTGCCAGTAACGGACGGACATCTGTAACTTAGGCGCCAGTAACGAATGGACATCTGTAAGTTAGGCGCCAGTAACGGACGGACATCTGTAAGTAACGTGCCAGTAACGGACGGACATCTGTAACTTAGGCGCCAGTAACGAACGGACATCTGTAAGTTAGGCGCCAGTAACGGACGGACATCTGTAAGTTAGGCGCCGGTAACGGACGGACATCTGTAAGTTAGGCGCCAGTAACGGACGGACATCTGTAAGTTAGGCGCCGGTAACGGACGCACATCTGTAACTTAGGCGTCAGTAACGGACGGACATCTGTAAGTAACGTCCCAATAACAGACGGACATCTGTAAGTTAGGCGCCAGTAACGGACGGACATCTGTAAGTTAGACTCCAGTAACGGACGGACATCTGTAAGTTAGGCGCCAGTAACGGACGGACATCTGTAACTTAGGCTCCAGTAACGGACGGACATCTGTAAGTTAGGCGCCAGTAACGGATGGACATCTGTAAGTTAGGCGCCAATAACGGACGGACATCTGTAAGTAACGTGCCCCTAACAGACGGACATCTGTAAGTTAGGCGCCAGTAACGAACGGACATCTGTAAGTTAGGCGCCAGTAACGGACGGACATCTGTAAGTTAGGCGCCGGTAACGGACGGACATCTGTAAGTTAGGCGCCAGTAACGGACGGACATCTGTAAGTTAGGCGCCGGTCACGGACGCACAACTGTAACTTAGGCGTCAGTAACGGACGGACATCTGTAAGTAACGTGCCAGTAACGGACGGACATCTGTAAGTTAGGCGCCAGTAACGGACGAACATCTGTAAGTTTGGCGCCAGTAACGGACGGACATCTGTAAGTAACGTGCCAGTAACAGACGGACACCTGTATGTTGGGCGCCAGTAACGGACGGACATTTGTAACTTAGGCGTCAGTAACGGACGGACATCTGTAAGTAACGTCCCAGTAACGGACGGACATCTGTAAGTTAGGGGCCAGTAACGGACGGATATCTGTAAGTAACGTGTCAGTGACAGACGAACATCTGTCAGTTAGGCGCCGGTAACGGACGGACATCTGTAACGTAGGCGCCAGTAGCGGACGGACGTCTGTAAGTTAGGCGCCAGTCACGGACGGACATCTGTAAGTAACGTGCCAGTAACGAACGCACATCTGTAACTTAGGCGCCAGTAACGGACGGACATCTGTAAGTAACGTCCCAGTAACGGACGGACACCTGTAAGTTAGGCGCCAGTAACGGACGGACATCTGTAAGTTAGGCGCCGGTAACGGACGGACATCTGTAAGTTAGGCGCTAGTAACGGACGGACATCTGTAATTTAGGCGCCGGTAACGGACGGACATCTGTAAGTTAGGGGCCAGTAACGGACGGACATCTGTCAGTTAGCCGCCGGTAACGGACGGATATCTGTAAGTAACGTGCCAGTAACGGACGGACATCTGTAACTTAGGCGCCAGTGACGAACGGACATCTGTAAGTTAGTCGCCAGTAACGGACGGACATCTGTAAGTTAGGCGCCGGTAACGGACGGACATCTGTAACGTAGGCGCCAGTAACGGACGGACATCTGTAAGTAACGTGCCAGGAACAGACGGACATATGTAAGTAACGTGCCAGTAACGGACGGACATCTGTAACTTAGGCGCCAGTAACGAATGGACATCTGTAAGTTAGGCGCCAGTAACGGACGGACATCTGTAAGTAACGTGCCAGTAACGGGCGGACATCTGTAAGTTAGGCGCCAGTAACGAACGGACATCTGTAAGTTAGGCGCCAGTAACGGACGGACATCTGTAAGTTAGGCGCCGGTAACGGACGGACATCTGTAAGTTAGGCGCCAGTAACGGACGGACATCTGTAAGTTAGGCGCCGGTAACGGACGCACATCTGTAACTTAGGCGTCAGTAACGGACGGACATCTGTAAGTAACGTTCCAATAACAGACGGACATCTGTAAGTTAGGCGCCAATAACGGACGGACATCTGTAAGTTAGACTCCAGTAACGGACGGACATCTGTAAGTTAGGCGCCAGTAACGGACGGACATCTGTAAGTTAGGCTCCAGTAACGGACGGACATCTGTAAGTTAGGCGCCAGTAACGGATGGACATCTGTAAGTTAGGCGCCAATAAGGGACGGACATCTGTAAGTAACGTGCCAGTAACAGACGGACATCTGTAAGTTAGGCGCCAGTAACGAACGGACATCTGTAAGTTAGGCGCCAGTAACAGACGGACATCTGTAAGTTAGGTGCCGGTAACGGACGGACATCTGTAAGTTAGGCGCCAGTAACGGACGGACATCTGTAAGTTAGGCGCCGGTCACGGACGCACAACTGTAACTTAGGCGTCAGTAACGGACGGACATCTGTAAGTAACGTGCCAGTAACGGACGGACATCTGTAAGTTAGGCGCCAGTAACGGACGGACATCTGTAAGTTAGGGGCCGGTAACGGACGGACATCTGTAAGTTAGTAGCCAGTAACGGACGGACATCTGTAAGTTAGGCGCCAGTAACAGACGAACATCTGTAAGTTAGGCGCCAGTAACGGACGGATATCTGTAAGTAACGTGTCAGTGACAGACGAACATCTGTCAGTTAGGCGCCGGTAACGGACGGACATCTGTAACGTAGGCGCCAGTAACGGACGGACATCTGTAAGTAACGTGCCAGAAACAGACGGACATATGTAAGTAACGTGCCAGTAACGGACGGACATCTGTAACTTAGGCGCCAGTAACGAACGGAGATCTGTAGGTTAGGCGCCAGTAACGGACGGACATCTGTAAGAAACGTGCCAGTAACGGACGGACATCTGTAACTTAGGCGCCAGTAACGAACGGACATCTGTAAGTTAGGCGCCAGTAACGGACGGACATCTGTAAGTTAGGCGCCGGTAACGGACGGACATCTGTAAGTTAGGCGCCAGTAACGGACGGACATCTGTAAGTTAGGCGCCAGTAACGAACGGACATCTGTAAGTTAGGCGCCAGTAACGGACGGACATCTGTAAGTTAGGCGCCGGTAACGGACGGACATCTGTAAGTTAGGCGCCAGTAATGGACGGACATCTGTAAGTTAGGCGCCGGTAACGGACGCACATCTGTAACTTAGGCGTCAGTAACGGACGGACATCTGTAAGTAACGTGCCAGTAACGGACGGACATCTGTAAGTAACGTGCCAGTGACAGACGGACATCTGTAAGTTAGGCGCCGGTAACGGACGGACATCTGTAAGTTAGGCGCCAGTAACGGACGGACATTTGTAAGTAACGTGCCGGTAACAGACGGACATCTGTAAGTTAGGCGCCAGTAACGGACGGACATCTGTAAGTAACGTGCCAGTAACAGACGGACATCTGTCAGTTAGGCGCCGGTAACGGACGGACATCTGTAACTTAGGCGCCAGTAACGGACGGACATCTGTAAGTAACGGGCCAGTCACAGACGGACAACTGTAACTTAGGCGCCAGTAACGGACGGATATCTGTAAGTTAGGCGCCAGTAACAGACGGACATCTGTAAGTTAGGCGGCAGTAACGGACGGACATCTGTAACTTAGGCGCCAGTAACGGACGGATATCTGTAAGTTAGGCGCCAGTAACAGACGGACATCTGTAAGTTAGGCGGCAGTAACGGACGGACATCTGTAACTTAGGCGCCTGTAACGGACGGATATCTGTAAGTTAGGCGCCAGTAACGGACGGACATCTGTAAGTAACGTGCCAGTAACAGACGGACATCTGTAAGTTAGGCACCAGTAACGGACGGACATCTGTAAGTTAGGCGCCAGTAACGGACGGACATCTGTAAGTTAGGCGCCGGTAACGGACAGACATCTGTAAGTTAGGCGCCAGTAACGGACGGACATCTGTAAGTAACGTGCCAGTAACAGACGGACATCTGTAAGTAACGTGCCAGTAACAGACGGACATCTGTAAGTTAGGCGCCAGTAACGGACGGACATCTGTAAGTAACGTGCCAGTAACGGACGGACATCTGTAAGTTAGGCGCCACTAAAGGCTGTAGGTAAAGTCCATGTGTTGTGCAATGTAAGAACCGGTGACACGCCACAACCCATGCTGACGTCAAGCTGTGCTGGTTGTTTTTGCAGATGTGGCGCTATCTCGGGAAGTTTGTAACATCCGCTACCATGGCAACCCTGATGAAGGTTGTCAAGACTGGATTGCGTGATATCACAAGTGCTCTCGATATATAGTAGTAACAGACAAGTAACATCCGTCACTTCCATCACTGACCACTGTGATGGGAGTGGCCACCTTCGGACACCCCGACTGGGTGTCCCAGACAATATTCCCTTAGAATGCACAGAGTGGGGGTCTCACTGCAGTAATATCACAGAGTATGGGTTTCACTGCAATAATGGCATAGAGTGGGGGTCTCACTGCAGTAATAACACAGGTTATGGGTTTTACTGCAATAATGGCACAGAGTGGGGGTCTCACTGCAGTAATAGCACAGAGTGGGGGTTTCACTACAGTAACTGCAGTAATAGCACAGAGTGGGGGTCTCACTGCAGTAATGGCACAGACTGGGGGTCTCACTCTAGTAATGGCACAGAGTGGGGGTCTCACTGCAGTCATAGCACAGAGTATGGGTTTCACTGCAGTGATGGCACAGAGTGAGGTTTCATTGCAGTAATAGCACAGAGTGGGGTCTCACTGCAGTAATGGTACATAGTATCGGTCTCACTACAGTATTGGCACAGAGTGGGGATCTCACTGCAGTAAAAACACATAGTATGGTTTTATTTGCAGTAATAGCACAGAGTGGGGGTCTTAATGCAGTAATAGCACAGAGTGAGGGTCTCACTGCAGTAATAGCACAGAATGAGGATCTCACTGCAGTAATGGCACAGAGTGGGGGTCTTAATGCAGTAATAGCACAGAGTGGGGGTCTCGCTGCAGTAATAGCACAGATTATGGGTTTCACTGCAATAATGGCACAGAGTGGGGGTCTCACTGCAGTAATAGCACAGACTGGGGTCTCACTGCAGTAATAGCGCAGAGTGGGGGTCTCACTGCAGTAATAGCACAGAGTGGGGGTCTTAATGCAGTAATAGCACAGAGTGAGGGTCTCACTGCAGTAATAGCACAGAATGAGGATCTCACTGCAGTAATAGCACAGAGTGGGGGTCTTAATGCAGTAATAGCACAGAGTGGGGGTCTCGCTGCAGTAATAGCACAGATTATGGGTTTCACTGCAATAATGGCACAGAGTGGGGGTCTCACTGCAGTAATAGCACAGACTGGGTCTCACTGCAGTAATAGCGCAGAGTGGGGGTCTCACTGCAGTAATAGCACAGAGTGGGGGTCTCACTACACTAACTGCAGTAATAGCACAGAGTGGGTTTCTCACTGTAGTAATAGCACAGATTATGGGTTTCACTGCAATAATGGCACAGAGTGGGGGTCTCACTGCAGTAATAGCACAGACTGGGTCTCACTGCAGTAATAGCGCAGAGTGGGGGTCTCACTGCAGTAATAGCACAGAGTGGGGGTCTCACTACACTAACTGCAGTAATAGCACAGAGTGGGGGTCTCGCTGCAGTAATAGCACAGATTATGGGTTTCACTGCAATAATGGCACAGAGTGGGGGTCTCACTGCAGTAATAGCACAGAGTGGGGGTCACACTGCAGTAATAGCACAGAGTGGGGGTCTCACTGCAGTAAAAGCAAAGAGTGGGGGTCTCACATCGCTCTAACCCGTGCTTTACTGGCAATGTGCGTCTATAATTAAGCCTCAACGTGACATGATTACTCATACCGAAGAGATCCATGTTAAAGATGTTCGTTGTAACATGCTGCTATGTGTTTTATGTATCAGAAGGAGTAGGGAGGGTGGGCGTACAAGGCAGATAAGGTTGTATCTCACCCCTTGGCGCCCTTCAATACCAGGTAATGTGTAGACAAGTCCCGGGAATCCGTAAGGGCTAAGGCTTTGTTTATGTGTAGATTGTGGTTGATAGAACGCCATCTAATGTAGGCCCTGGCAACATATTTGTTATTGCCTATTTGTAACATCTGCGGCTTGTTCCCGACAACTGTGGAGGTGGCGATGTATGTTTGTAGTCACCAGACATCCCTGTTTACACTTGAGGCTGTTGCAAATGCTGTACACTGTACACTGCTCTGTATATGTATCATTGTATTGTGCTGTATTGCCCGTGTACAAAGTTGTTGAGAAAGCTGCCGGAATATGCTGTATATTTTTACAATATAATTTTATGACCATATAGCAATATAAAGTAATGACGTCACTTTAATTGGTATTCGTGTGCTCATCTCTAGTGCTGTGTCCAGACAGTAAAACTCCTCTCTCTTGTTCAGACTTTAGAACGCGTCTAGTGCTGCACCAGACTCTAGAACGCGTCTCTAGTGCTATACCAGACTGCAGAACGCGTTTCTAGTGCTGCACCAGACTGTAGAACGCGTCTCTTTTTCTGTGTTCAGACTAGAACGCGTCTCTATTGTCGTGTTCAGATTGTAGGACGAGTCTCTATTGTCGTGTTCAGATTGTAGAACGAGTGTATATTGTCGTGTCCAGACTGTAGAACGCGTTTTTATTGTTGCGTTCAGATTGTGGAACGCGTGTCTAGTGCTGCACCCAAACTGTAGAACGCGTCTCCAGTTCTGTGCGCAGATTGAAGTTTCTTTTTGCCGTTAACGAATTTGTTTAAACGCTAGATTTTCAATGTCGTTTTGTGCCCTCACGGGACATTAGAACTCTCGTCACCGGCAACATCCGGGACACTAGAACTCTCGTCTCGTCACCCGCAACATCCGGGACACTAGAACTCTCGTCTCGTCACCCGCAACATCCGGGACACTAGAACTCTCTTCTCGTCACCCACAACATCCGGGACACTAGAACTCTCTTCTCGTCACCCGCAACATCCGGGAGACTAGAACTCTCGTCTCGTCGCCCGCAACATCCGGGACACTAGAACTCTCTTCTCGTCACCCGCAACATTCGGGAGACTAGAACTCTCGTCTCGTCACCCGCAACATCCGAGACCCTGGAACTCTCGTCTCGTCACCCGCAACATCCGAGACACTGGAACTCTCGTCATATTGCGCTGGCACTTGAATAAACACTTTTGTATCGATTGTGTGTTCACAAGACTGCACAATAAATGTTGTGATTGGCATTGTTGCAAAATGTGTTAGTGACAGGGAACACAATAAGGTAAAGACCACTGCAGGGCTGCTGTCACGTTAGCTTGCACACAATTATTACTTCGAAACGACAGTTCTATGTGCCCTTTCCCCAAAAAAACAAATTGGCGGACGCAAGAAAAACTTAAACGTAATGGTTACCCATTAAAAGGTGTTACAGCAACGTTTATGTGAGATTTGTAGAACCACAGGGGCCAGTGTTAAGTCATGATGATGCTGGAGGATGATAGCAGTACCTTTTATTTACCCATAGTTGACAACACCATGAGAGGCAGCTTCATAGAAACTCGCACCCCTTAACCTGACCACGTCATACATGAGATCATACCCCTTAACCTGACCACGTCATACATGAGATCATACCCCTTAACCTGACCACGTCATACAGGAGATTATACCCCTTAACCTGACCACGTCATACATGAGATCATACCCCTTAACCTGACCACGTCATACATGAGATCATACCCCTTAACCTGACCACGTCATACATGAGATCATACCCCTTAACCTGACCACGTCATACATGAGATCATACCCCTTAACCTGACCACGTCATACAGGAGATCATACCCCTTAACCTGACCACGTCATATAGGAGATCATACCCTTAACCTGACCACGTCATACATGAGATCATACCCCTTAACCTGACCACGTCATATAGAAGATCATACCCCTTAACCTGACCACGTCATATAGGAGATCATACCCCTTAACCTGACCACGTCATACAGGAGATTACACCCCTTAACCTGACCACGTCATACATGAGATTACACCCCTTAACCTGACCACGTCATACATGAGATCATACCCCTTAATCTGACCACGTCATACATGAGATCATACCCCTTAACCTGACCACGTCATACAGGAGATCATACCCCTTAACCTGACCACGCCATACAGGAGATCATACCCCTTAACCTGACCACGTCATATAGGAGATCATACCCCTTAACCTGACCACGTCATATAGGAGATCATACCCCTTAACCTGACCACGTCATACAGGAGATTACACCCCTTAACCTGACCACGTCATACATGAGATTACACCCCTTAACCTGACCACGTCATACATGAGATCATACCCCTTAACCTGACCACGTCATACATGAGATCATACCCCTTAACCTGACCACGTCATACAGGAGATCATACCCCTTAACCTGACCACGTCATACAGGAGATCATACCCCTTAACCTGACCACGTCATATAGGAGATCATACCCCTTAACCTGACCACGTCATACATGAGATCATACCCCTTAACCTGACCACGTCATACAGGAGATCATACCCCTTAACCTGACCACGTCATACAGGAGATCATACCCCTTAACCTGACCACGTCATATAGGAGATCATACCCCTTAACCTGACCACGTCATATAGGAGATCATACCCCTTAACCTGACCACGTCATACAGGAGATTACACCCCTTAACCTGACCACGTCATACATGAGATTACACCCCTTAACCTGACCACGTCATACATGAGATCATAACCCTTAACCTGACCACGTCATACATGAGATCATACCCCTTAACCTGACCACGTCATACAGGAGATCATACCCCTTAACCTGACCACGTCATACAGGAGATCATACCCCTTAACCTGACCACGTCATATAGGAGATCATACCCCTTAACCTGACCACGTCATACATGAGATCATACCCCTTAACCTGACCACGTCATATAGGAGATCATACCCCTTAACCTGACCACGTCATATAGGAGATCATACCCCTTAACCTGACCACGTCATATAGGATATCATACCCCTTAACCTGACCACGTCATACATGAGATTATACCCCTTAACCTGACCACGTCATACAGGAGATCATACCCCTTAACCTGACCACGTCATACATGAGATCATACCCCTTAACCTGACCACGTCATACAGGAGATTATACCCCTTAACCTGACCACGTCATACATGAGATCATACCCCTTAACCTGACCACGTCATACATGAGATCATACTCCTTAACCTGACCACGTCATACATGAGATCATACCCCTTAACCTGACCACGTCATACATGAGATCATACCCCTTAACCTGACCACGTCATATAGGAGATCATACCCCTTAACCTGACCACGTCATACATGAGATCATACCCCTTAACCTGACCACGTCATATAGGAGATCATACCCCTTAACCTGACCACGTCATACATGAGATTACACCCCTTAACCTGACCACGTCATATAGGAGATCATACCCCTTAACCTGACCACGTCATACAGGAGATTACACCCCTTAACCTGACCACGTCATACATGAGATTACACCCCTTAACCTGACCACGTCATACATGAGATCATACCCCTTAACCTGACCACGTCATACATGAGATCATACCCCTTAGCCTTACCACGTCATACATGAGATCATACCCCTTAACCTGACCACGTCATACAGGAGATCATACCCCTTAACCTGACCACGTCATACAGGAGATTATACCCCTTAACCTGACCACGTCATATAGGAGATCATACCCCTTAACCTGACCACGTCATACATGAGATTATACCCCTTAACATGACCACGTCATACAAGGAGATTTTACCCCTTTGTTGGTGAGCCCTGTGACATCTGCACTGACACCCTTTGTTGGTGACCCCTGTGACATATGTACTGACACCCTTTGTTGGTGAGCTCTGTGACATTGGTACTGACACCTTTGTTGGTGAGCCCTGTGACATCTGTACTGACACCTTTGTTGGTGAGCCCTGTGACATCTGTACTGACACCTTTGTTGGTGAGCTCTGTGACATATGTACTGACACCTTTGTTGGTGAGCTCTGTGACATCTGTACTGACACCTTTGTTGGTGAGCCCTGTGACATATGTACTGACACCTTTGTTGGTGAGCTCTGTGACATCTGTACTGACACCCTTTGTTGGTGAGCTCTGTGACATCTGTACTGACACCCTTTGTTGGTGAGCTCTGTGACATCTGTACTGACACCCTTTGTTGGTGAGCTCTGTGACATCGGTACTGACACCCTTTGTTGGTGAGCCCTGTGACATCTGTACTGACACCCTTTGTTGGTGAGCCCTGTGACATCTGTACTGACACCTTTTGTTGGTGAGCCCTGTGACATCGGTACTGACAGCCTTTGTTGGTGAGCCCTGTGACATCTGTTCTGGCACCCTTTGTTGGTGAGCCCTGTGACATCTGTACTGACACCCTTTGTTGGTGAGCCCTGTGACATCTGTACTGACACCCTTTGTTGTTGAGCTCTGTGACATTGGTACTGACACCCTTTGTTGGTGAGCCCAGTGACATCTGTACTGACACCCTTTGTTGGTGAGCCCTGCGACATTGGTAATGACACCCTTTGTTGGTGAGCTCTGTGACATTGGTACTGACACCCTTTGTTGGTGAGCCCAGTGACATCTGTACTGACACCCTTTGTTGGTGAGCTCTGTGACATTGGTACTGACACCCTTTGTTGGTGAGTCCAGTGACATCTGTACTGACACCCTTTGTTGGTGAGCCCAGTGACATCTGTACTGACACCCTTTGTTGGTGAGCTCTGTGACATCTGTACTGACACCCTTTCTTTGTTGGTTAATCCAGTGACAATGTGTCCATATGTGTTGACATAAATGTGGACAAAAACTATTGCATTTTCCACTCGAGTGAGCCATCAAATTGTAAAATGTATCTTCGTTTTTATTTTAGCTTTATTTATTTTAGTAAAATATCTGAGATAAGCTTTGTATCAAAGAAACAAGAAAACTTATGTAACAGTATTTCAACAAATCACGTATGTGTGCTGAAAGGGTTACTTTTAACTTTGCGCTTAGCATCGCTTTCTTGCCGACGTCCAAAGAGTGTCGCATCTGCTTCTGAAGGAGTCACATCACGTTCAGCTCCAATAAAACGTGCAGCCAACTATTTACTCGAATCCTAACACGAGACCCTCTCTTATAGTTCATTACGTTTTCAAATCTCCTGTCAGCTGCAAACGTTGAACAAAGCATCACAGTAAGTGACATCATCCGTGGTTCCGCTGCGAGATGGCCAGAGCGACCAGTATGAGCGTGGTGGAGGCCTGTCCTCCGGGCGTCACAGTAAGTCAGTGGTTCCGCTGCGAGATGGCCAGAGCGACCAGTATGAGCGTGGTGGCGGCCTGTCCTCCGGGCGTCACAGTAAGTCAGTGGTTCCGCTGCGAGATGGCCAGAGCAATTAGTATGAGCGTGGTGGCGGCCTGTCCTCCGGGCGTCACAGTAAGTCAGTGGTTCCGCTGCGAGATGGCCAGAGCGACCAGTATGGTGGTGGAGGCCTGTCCTCCGGGCGTCACAGTAAGTCAGTGGTTCCGCTGCGAGATGACCAGAGCGACCAGTATGAGCGTGGTGGAGGCCTGTCCTCCGGGCGTCACAGTAAGTCAGTGGTTCCGCTGCGAGATGGCCAGAGCGACCAGTATGAGCGTGGTGGCGGCCTGTCCTCCGGGCGTCACAGTAAGTCAGTGGTTCCGCTGCGAGATGGCCAGAGCGACCAGTATGAGCGTGGTGGAGGCCTGTCCTCCGGGCGTCACAGTAAGTCAGTGGTTCCGCTGCGAGATGGCCAGAGCGACCAGTATGAGCGTGGTGGCGGCCTGTCCTCCGGGCGTCACAGTAAGTCAGTGGTTCCGCTGCGAGATGGCCAGAGCGACCAGTATGGTGTGGAGGCCTGTCCTCCGGGCGTCACAGTAAGTCAGTGGTTCCGCTGCGAGATGGCCAGAGCAATCAGTATGAGCGTGGTGGCGGCCTGTCCTCCGGGCGTCACAGTAAGTCAGTGGTTCCGCTGCGAGATGGCCAGAGCGACCAGTATGGTGGTGGAGGCCTGTCCTCCGGGCGTCACAGTAAGTCAGTGGTTCCGCTGCGAGATGGCCAGAGCGACCAGTATGAGCGTGGTGGAGGCCTGTCCTCCGAGCGTCACAGTAAGTCAGTGATTCCGCTGCGAGATGGCCAGAGCGACCAGTATGAGCGTGGTGGCGGCCTGTCCTCCGGGCGTCACAGTAAGTCAGTGGTTCCGCTGCGAGATGGCCAGAGCGACCAGTATGAGTGTGGTGGCGGCCTGTCCTCCGGGCGTCACAGTAAGTCAGTGGTTCCGCTGCGAGATGGCCAGAGCGACCAGTATGGTGGTGGCGGCCTGTCCTCCGGGCGTCACAGTAAGTCTGGTTCCGCTGCGAGATGGCCAGAGCAACCAGTATGAGCGTGGTGGCGGCCTGTCCTCCGGGCGTCACAGTAAGTCAGTGGTTCCGCTGCGAGATGGCCAGAGGGACCAGTATGAGTGTGGTGGCGGCCTGTCCTCCGGGCGTCACAGTAAGTCAGTGGTTCCGCTGCGAGATGGCCAGAGCGATCAGTATGGTGGTGGAGGCCTGTCCTCCGGGCGTCACAGTAAGTCTGGTTCCGCTGCGAGATGGCCAGAGCAACCAGTATGAGCGTGGTGGCGGCCTGTCCTCCGGGCGTCACAGTAAGTCAGTGGTTCCGCTGCGAGATGGCCAGAGCGACCAGTTTGAGCGTGGTGGCGGCCTGTCCTCCGGGCGTCACAGTAAGTCAGTGGTTCCGCTGCGAGATGGTCAGAGCGACCAGTATGAGCGTGGCGGCGGCCTGTCCTCCGGGCGTCACAGTAAGTCAGTGGTTCCGCTGCAAGATGGCCAGAGCAACCAGTATGAGCGTGGTGGAGGCCTGTCCTCCGGGCGTCACAGTAAGTCAGTGGTTCCGCTGCGAGATGGCCAGAGCGATCAGTATGGTGGTGGAGGCCTGTCCTCCGGGCGTCACAGTAAGTCTGGTTCCGCTGCGAGATGGCCAGAGCAACCAGTATGAGCGTGGTGGCGGCCTGTCCTCCGGGCGTCACAGTAAGTCAGTGGTTCCGCTGCGAGATGGCCAGAGCGACCAGTTTGAGCGTGGTGGCGGCCTGTCCTCCGGGCGTCACAGTAAGTCAGTGGTTCCGCTGCGAGATGGTCAGAGCGACCAGTATGAGCGTGGCGGCGGCCTGTCCTCCGGGCGTCACAGTAAGTCAGTGGTTCCGCTGCAAGATGGCCAGAGCAACCAGTATGAGCGTGGTGGAGGCCTGTCCTCCGGGCGTCACAGTAAGTCAGTGGTTCCGCTGCGAGATGGCCAGAGCGACCAGTATGGTGGTGGCGGCCTGTCCTCCGGGCGTCACAGTAAGTCAGTGGTTCCGCTGCGAGATGGCCAGAGCGACCAGTATGGTGGTGGCGGCCTGTCCTCCGGGCGTCACAGTAAGTCAGTGGTTCCGCTGCGAGATGGCCAGAGCGACCAGTATGGTGGTGGCGGCCTGTCCTCCGGGCGTCACAGTAAGTCAGTGGTTCCACTGCGAGATGGCCAGAGCGACCAGTATGGTGGTGGCGGCCTGTCCTCCGGGCGTCACAGTAAGTCAGTGGTTCCGCTGCGAGATGGCCAGAGCGACCAGTATGGTGGTGGCGGCCTGTCCTCCGGGCGTCACAGTAAGTCAGTGGTTCCACTGCGAGATGGCCAGAGCGACCAGTATGGTGGTGGCGGCCTGTCCTCCGGGCGTCACAGTAAGTCAGTGGTTCCGCTGAGAGATGGACAGAGGGACCAGTATGAGCGTGGTGGAGGCCTGTCCTCCGGGCGTCACAGTAAGTCAGTGGTTCCGCTGCGAGATGGCCAGAGCGATCAGTATGAGCGTGGTGGCGGCCTGTCCTCCGGGCGTCACAGTAAGTCAGTGGTTCCGCTGCGAGATGGCCAGAGCGACCAGTATGAGCGTGGTGGAGGCCTGTCCTCCGGGCGTCACAGTAAGTCAGTGGTTCCGCTGCGAGATGGCCAGAGCGATCAGTATGAGCGTGGTGGAGGCCTGTCCTCCGGGCGTCACAGTAAGTCAGTGGTTCCGCTGCGAGATGGCCAGAGCGATCAGTATGAGCGTGGTGGCGGCCTGTCCTCCGGGCGTCACAGTAAGTCAGTGGTTCCGCTGCGAGATGGCCAGAGCGACCAGTATGAGCGTGGTGGCGGCCTGTCCTCCGGGCGTCACAGTAAGTCAGTGGTTCCGCTGCGAGATGGCCAGAGCGACCAGTATGAGCGTGGTGGCGGCCTGTCCTCCGGGCGTCACAGTAAGTCAGTGGTTCCGCTGCGAGATGGCCAGAGCGATCAGTATGAGCGTGGTGGCGGCCTGTCCTCCGGGCGTCACAGTAAGTCAGTGGTTCCGCTGCGAGATGGCCAGAGCGACCAGTATGAGCGTGGTGGCGGCCTGTCCTCCGGGCGTCACAGTAAGTCTGGTTCCGCTGCGAGATGGCCAGAGCGATCAGTATGAGCGTGGTGGAGGCCTGTCCTCCGGGCGTCACAGTAAGTCAGTGGCTCCGCTGCGAGATGGCCAGAGCGACCAGTATGAGCGTGGTGGCGGCCTGTCCTCCGGGCGTCACAGTAAGTCAGTGGTTCCGCTGCGAGATGGCCAGAGCGACCAGTATGGTGGTGGCGGCCTGTCCTCCGGGCGTCACAGTAAGTCAGTGGTTCCGCTGCGAGATGGCCAGAGCGACCAGTATGAGCGTGGTGGCGGCCTGTCCTCCGGGCGTCACAGTAAGTCAGTGGTTCCGCTGCGAGATGGCCAGAGCGACCAGTATGAGCGTGGTGGCGGCCTGTCCTCCGGGCGTCACAGTAAGTCAGTGGTTCCGCTGCGAGATGGCCAGAGCGACCAGTATGGTGGTGGAGGCCTGTCCGCCGGGCGTCACAGTAAGTCTGGTTCCGCTGCGAGATGGCCAGAGCGACCAGTATGGTGGTGGAGGCCTGTCCTCCGGGCGTCACAGTAAGTCAGTGGTTCCGCTGCGAGATGGACAGAGCAACCAGTATGAGCGTGGTGGCGGCCTGTCCTCCGGGCGTCACAGTAAGTCAGTGGTTCCGCTGCGAGATGGCCAGAGCGACCAGTATGAGCGTGGTGGCGGCCTGTCCTCCGGGCGTCACAGTAAGTCAGTGGTTCCGCTGCGAGATGGCCAGAGCGACCAGTATGGTGGTGGAGGCCTGTCCTCCGGGCGTCACAGTAAGTCAGTGGTTCCGCTGCGAGATGGCCAGAGCGACCAGTATGAGCGTGGTGGAGGCCTGTCCTCCGGGCGTCACAGTAAGTCAGTGGTTCCGCTGCGAGATGGCCAGAGCGACCAGTATGGTGTGGAGGCCTGTCCTCCGGGCGTCACAGTAAGTCAGTGGTTCCACTGCGAGATGGCCAGAGCGACCAGTATGAGCGTGGTGGCGGCCTGTCCTCCGGGCGTCACAGTAAGTCAGTGGTTCCGCTGAGAGATGGACAGAGGGACCAGTATGAGTGTGGTGGCGGCCTGTCCTCCGGGCGTCACAGTAAGTCTGGTTCCGCTGCGAGATGGTCAGAGCGACCAGTATGGTGGTGGAGGCCTGTCCTCCGGGCGTCACAGTAAGTCAGTGGTTCCGCTGCGAGATGGCCAGAGCGACATGTATGAGCGTGGTGGAGGCCTGTCCTCCGGGCGTCACAGTAAATCAGTGGTTCCGCTGCGAGATGGCCAGAGCGACCAGTATGGTGTGGAGGCCTGTCCTCCGGGCGTCACAGTAAGTCAGTGGTTCCACTGCGAGATGGCCAGAGCGACCAGTATGAGCGTGGTGGAGGCCTGTCCTCCGGGCGTCACAGTAAGTCAGTGGTTCCGCTGAGAGATAGACAGAGGGACCAGTATGAGTGTGGTGGCGGCCTGTCCTCCGGGCGTCACAGTAAGTCAGTGGTTCCGCTGAGAGATGGACAGAGGGACCAGTATGAGTGTGGTGGCGGCCTGTCCTCCGGGCGTCACAGTAAGTCTGGTTCCGCTGCGAGATGGCCAGAGCTACCAGTATGAGTGTGGTGGCGGCCTGTCCTCCGGGCGTCACAGTAAGTCAGTGGTTCCGCTGCGAGATGGCCAGAGCGACCAGTATGGTGGTGGAGGCCTGTCCTCCGGGCGTCACAGTAAGTCAGTGGTTCCGCTGCGAGATGGCCAGAGCGACCAGTATGGTGGTGGAGGCCTGTCCTCCGGGCGTCACAGTAAGTCAGTTGTTCCGCTGCGAGATGGCCAGAGCGACCACTATGGTGTGGCGGCCTGTCCTCCGGGCGTCACAGTAAGTCAGTAGTTCCACTGCGAGATGGCCAGAGCGACCAGTATGAGCGTGGTGGAGGCCTGTCCTCCGGGCGTCACAGTAAGTCAGTGGTTCCGCTGCGAGATGGCCAGAGCGACCAGTATGAGCGTGGTGGCGGCCTGTCCTCCGGGCGTCGCAGTAAGTCTGGTTCCGCTGCGAGATGGCCAGAGCGACCAGTATAAGCGTTATGGAGGCCTGTCCTCCGGGCGTCACAGTAAGTCAGTGGTTCCGCTGCGAGATGGCCAGAGCGACCAGTATGAGCGTGGTGGAGGCCTGTCCTCCGGGCGTCACAGTAAGTCAGTGGTTCCACTGCGAGATGGCCAGAGCGACCAGTATGGTGGTGGCGGCCTGTCCTCCGGGCGTCACAGTAAGTCAGTGGTTCCGCTGCGAGATGGCCAGAGCGACCAGTATGAGCGTGGTGGAGGCCTGTCCTCCGGGCGTCACAGTAAGTCAGTGGTTCCGCTGCGAGATGGCCAGAGCGACCAGTATAAGCGTTATGGAGGCCTGTCCTCCGGGCGCACAGTAAGTCAGTGGTTCCGCTGCGAGATGGCCAGAGCGACCAGTATGGTGGTGGAGGCCTGTCCTCCGGGCGTCACAGTAAGTCAGTGGTTCCGCTGCGAGATGGCCAGAGCGACCAGTATGAGCGTGGTGGCGGCCTGTCCTCCGGGCGTCACAGTAAGTCAGTGGTTCCGCTGCGAGATGGCCAGAGCAATCAGTATGGTGGTGGCGGCCTGTCCTCCGGGCGTCACAGTAAGTCAGTGGTTCCGCTGCGAGATGGCCAGAGCAACCAGTATGAGTGTGGTGGCGGCCTGTCCTCCGGGCGTCACAGTAAGTCAGTGGTTCCGCTGCTAGATGGCCAGAGGGACCAGTATGGTGGTGGAGGCCTGTCCTCCGGGCGTCACAGTAAGTCAGTGGTTCCGCTGAGAGATGGACAGAGGGACCAGTATGAGCGTGGTGGAGGCCTGTCTTCCGGGCGTCACAGTAAGTCAGTGGTTCCGCTGAGAGATGGACAGAGGGACCAGTATGAGTGTGGTGGCGGCCTGTCCTCCGGGCGTCACAGTAAGTCAGTGGTTCCGCTGCGAGATGGCCAGAGCGACCAGTATGGTGGTGGAGGCCTGTCCTCCGGGCGTCACAGTAAGTCAGTGGTTCCGCTGAGAGATGGACAGAGGGACCAGTATGAGTGTGGTGGCGGCCTGTCCTCCGGGCGTCACAGTAAGTCAGTGGTTCCGCTGCGAGATGGCCAGAGCGATCAGTATGGTGGTGGAGGCCTGTCCTCCGGGCGTCACAGTAAGTCTGGTTTCGCTGCGAGATGGCCAGAGCGACCAGTATGAGCGTGGTGGCGGCCTGTCCTCCGGGCGTCACAGTAAGTCAGTGGTTCCGCTGCGAGATGGCCAGAGCGACCAGTATGGTGGTGGAGGCCTGTCCTCCGGGCGTCACAGTAAGTCAGTGGTTCCGCTGCGAGATGGCCAGAGCGACCAGTATGAGCGTGGTGGAGGCCTGTCCTCCGGGCGTCACAGTAAGTCAGTGGTTCCGCTGCGAGATGGCCAGAGCGACCAGTATGGTGGTGGAGGCCTGTCCTCCGGGCGTCACAGTAAGTCAGTGGTTCCGCTGCGAGATGGCCAGAGCGACCAGTATGAGCGTGGTGGCGGCCTGTCCTCCGGGCGTCACAGTAAGTCTGGTTCCGCTGCGAGATGGCCAGAGCAACCAGTATGAGCGTGGTGGCGGCCTGTCCTCCGGGCGTCACAGTAAGTCAGTGGTTCCGCTGCGAGATGGCCAGAGCAACCAGTATGAGCGTGGTGGAGGCCTGTCCTCCGGGCGTCACAGTAAGTCAGTGGTTCCGCTGCGAGATGGCCAGAGCGACCAGTATGGTGGTGGAGGCCTGTCCTCCGGGCGTCACAGTAAGTCAGTGGTTCCGCTGCGAGATGGCCAGAGCGACCAGTATGAGCGTGGTGGAGGCCTGTCCTCCGGGCGTCACAGTAAGTCAGTGGTTCCGCTGCGAGATGGCCAGAGCGACCAGTATGGTGGTGGAGGCCTGTCCTCCGGGCGTCACAGTAAGTCAGTGGTTCCGCTGCGAGATGGCCAGAGCGACCAGTATGAGCGTGGTGGCGGCCTGTCCTCCGGGCGTCACAGTAAGTCTGGTTCCGCTGCGAGATGGCCAGAGCAACCAGTATGAGCGTGGTGGCGGCCTGTCCTCCGGGCGTCACAGTAAGTCAGTGGTTCCGCTGCGAGATGGCCAGAGCAACCAGTATGAGCGTGGTGGAGGCCTGTCCTCCGGGCGTCACAGTAAGTCTGGTTTCGCTGCGAGATGGCCAGAGCGACCAGTATGAGCGTGGTGGCGGCCTGTCCTCCGGGCGTCACAGTAAGTCAGTGGTTCCGCTGCGAGATGGCCAGAGCGACCAGTATGGTGGTGGAGGCCTGTCCTCCGGGCGTCACAGTAAGTCAGTGGTTCCGCTGCGAGATGGCCAGAGCGACCAGTATGAGCGTGGTGGAGGCCTGTCCTCCGGGCGTCACAGTAAGTCAGTGGTTCCGCTGCGAGATGGCCAGAGCGACCAGTATGGTGGTGGAGGCCTGTCCTCCGGGCGTCACAGTAAGTCAGTGGTTCCGCTGCGAGATGGCCAGAGCGACCAGTATGAGCGTGGTGGCGGCCTGTCCTCCGGGCGTCACAGTAAGTCTGGTTCCGCTGCGAGATGGCCAGAGCAACCAGTATGAGCGTGGTGGCGGCCTGTCCTCCGGGCGTCACAGTAAGTCAGTGGTTCCGCTGCGAGATGGCCAGAGCAACCAGTATGAGCGTGGTGGAGGCCTGTCCTCCGGGCGTCACAGTAAGTCAGTGGTTCCGCTGCGAGATGGCCAGAGCGACCAGTATGGTGGTGGAGGCCTGTCCTCCGGGCGTCACAGTAAGTCAGTGGTTCCGCTGCGAGATGGCCAGAGCGACCAGTATGAGCGTGGTGGAGGCCTGTCCTCCGGGCATCACAGTAAGTCAGTGGTTCCGCTGCGAGATGGCCAGAGCAATCAGTATGAGCGTGGTGGCGGCCTGTCCTCCGGGCGTCACAGTAAGTCAGTGGTTCCGCTGCGAGATGGCCAGAGCGACCAGTATGAGCGTGGTGGAGGCCTGTCCTCCGGGCGTCACAGTAAGTCAGTGGTTCCGCTGCGAGATGGCCAGAGCGACCAGTATGGTGGTGGAGGCCTGTCCTCCGGGCGTCACAGTAAGTCAGTGGTTCCGCTGCGAGATGGCCAGAGCGACCAGTATGAGCGTGGTGGAGGCCTGTCCTCCGGGCATCACAGTAAGTCAGTGGTTCCGCTGCGAGATGGCCAGAGCAATCAGTATGAGCGTGGTGGCGGCCTGTCCTCCGAGCGTCACAGTAAGTCAGTGGTTCCGCTGCGAGATGGCCAGAGCGACCAGTATGAGCGTGGTGGAGGCTTGTCCTCCGGGCGTCACGGCGGAGGACTTCTCAGCCTGCGAGTCAGACAACAGTTTCTTTTTTTTGGACCGCTTCGGACCCCCGTTGGGAGCCCCTGAAGCGGCTGGGCCAGTCCGCATTGCGGAGAGGTCGGCATTCTCTGTATCACCCGCCAGCGCCGGGGACAAACCCGAAAGAGGTGACGTCATCATGACCTGCGTGCTCAGAACGCCGACTTCAGGAGCAGGACTGCTGCGAGGTGGCTCCACGCCATCGCGCCAGGCCACGCTTTCATCCTTGGCGGCCGCGTTGCGGTGTCCATTCGAAATTAGCTCTGTAATTGGCCGGAAACCCGGCGTCATTCTTTGGATGACCTTCCCCTCTTCATTGGACGCACCTCCGGGTCGTCCAACCCGCGCCTCTGAAACAGTCATGACAAACAATAGACGTCTCACTGGGACCTGTGATACTAGACAATGGATGTCACACTGGAACCAGCGATAACATACAATAGATAACTCACTGGGACCAGCGATGACAAACAATGGACGTCTCACATGGACCAGTGATAATAGACAAAGGGTGTCAAACTGCGTCCAGTAATAATGGACAATGAGTGTTAAACTGGGACCAGTGATAGTACACAATGGACGCCTTACTGTGATCAGTAATAATACACAATGGACGACTTACTGGGACCAGTTATAATAGACAATGAATGTCTCACAGGGACCAGTGATATTAGACAACGGATGTCTCACTGGGATCAGTGATAATAGACAATGAATGTCTCACTGGGACCAGTGATACTAGACAATGGATGTCTCACTGGGACCAGTAATAATAATAGAAAATGGATGTCTCACTGAGACCATTAATAATAATAGAAAATGGATGTCTCACTGAGACCAGTGATAACAAACAATGGTTGTATCACTGGTATCCGTGATAATATACAATGGACGTCTCACTGGGATCAGTGATAATAGACAATGAATGTCTCACTGGGATCAGTGATAATAGACAATGAGTGTCAACCTGGGACCAGTGGTAACCGACAATAAGCGTCACCAAGAAAACAAACAATGGATGCCGCACTGGGACCAGTGAAAATAGACAGTAAGTGTCAACCTGGGACCAGTGGTAACCGACAATAAGCGTCACCAAGAAAACAAACAATGGATGCCGCACTGGGACCAGTGAAAATAGACAATAAGTGTCAACCTGGGACCAGTGGTAACCGACAATAAGCGTCACCAAGAAAACAAACAATGGATGCCGCACTGGGACCAGTGAAAATAGACAATGGATGTCTCACTGGCAATATTGATAATTGACAATGGACGTCTCCCTGGGACCAGTGATAATATATAATGGATGTCTCACAGGGACCTCTGATACTAGACAATGGATGTTTCACTGGGACCAGTGATACTAAAACAATAGCGCGAGTTAGCGGGGCGTTAGGCAATTTTATTGGCCCGACATCAAGCTGTAGCAGCCCGCCAATTTTTATTATCGGCCCGAGGCCGCAAGGCCGAGGGCGGATAATGAAAATGAAGGGCCAATAAAACGCCTAACGCCATGCAAAACTCATGCTATTACTATTATTACGAGTTGAATTTAAATTTAAGGCGTTGACTTGTCTCTGCTTCATTGGTTTAATTTCCGCATGCAACGACCAAAGTAAAGCATTTTGGGGCTGACTGTCCGCAAATCGTAAGCCTTTTCACATATAGTTGGCCAGTCGCCTTTTTATACAATATATCGTTGCCCAGAAACATGGCTCGTACAACTAGGCAACTAGGCAGGTAAGCGGGCCATTTAAAGCTATAATTACAATTCTTTTGTGCGTGACGTCATCTTTCATTGTTCTATGCAGCGTTGCTATGGCAATGATTGTCGATTGCATGGGCAGCAGGGCGGTTTTGGTCAGAATACAGCATTTTAGAGGCCTTCAGATGTAATGCTATTGTACTAGTTAACATGACCACCAACTCGTAATAGCGAGCTCTAGCGAGCTATTATGGTAACGTATACGAAGAGAATAAATAAATAAATAAATAAATAAATAAATAAATAAATAAATAAATAAATAAATAAATAAATAAATAAATAAATAAATAATTTTTTTTTGGCTTGCCATACATTGCCATACTATGCGATTCAAAAAACGTCGGCCGCGCGTCATGGCCGAGAGTGAAGGCGATAATAGGAGCCATTTCAGAAAGTTCCAGATTATATAACAGAATATACGCCTAAAATTATAATTTTATTGCTTTATTTGTCTGAATATTGAAGGATTATGATTATGAAAACTATAAAACATTGATTACATTTTTTTTCACCATTTCTCCCGGCTACTAGCGGAACGCCCTCTGTTGGGACATTGATGCTAACATCCGGCAAATGCGAACCCTCGCGAACGCGTTCGAAACTCGACTCAAAGTTTTGTTTGTTTTTGCTGTTTGGCATAGATCTAAGTGATAAGAAATTTAAACGAGATGTGTATTATTTTTGAAAGTCATCTGTTTATTTCAACTGATTGCTATGACAGTTTTCATAAATATTTCAGCCCCTGGTTGTCAATTTTTTAAGTCAGATAAGTGACCAAGTCGAGTGTCGTCTTCGCGTCGGTCTGTCAAACTGTCGTGTCACTGTCAACCCTGGTCAAATTAGACAAATAACTGACTCAGTCGTTGATTTGTTGACGTCTACTTGTCAGTACGTTTTGTTGAGATTGAAGGTTGGTATTTTGATATAAAACCATCTAACTTGACAGCTTTGCCAAAGCCTTTGGCTAATTTTGATCTTGAACTAAAGTTTTAGTCCAAGCTAAAACAAGTCAGATAGTCATCGATTAGCCTGAATGTTCAGACGGTACAGTCTTGACACTTGTTCTTGTGACTGTAACAGTAAGCATCAGACTGTCAAACTGTAACGTCTGAACATTCAGACTAGCCATAGATATCATATGGATATGGTCAGGGAGACAGGAATGTCTGATGAAATCAATCTGGACTGGTTGAAAGAACAAGCATAGCTGTGGTCAACACCAGTGTCAGTGACCCTGACAGTAGACTGAAAGTTCAGACGCTACAGTCTTGACACTTGTTCTTGGTGACTGCGCTACAGTCCTGACACTTGTTCTTGGTGACTACAGTCACCAAGAACAAGTGTCAGGACTGTAGCGTCTGAACTTTCAGGCTACCCTGACAGAAGTAGGCCTAGATCTATTGCTATTTGGAATGCAGATTTTACTTTGAGGTTTTTGGAATCATGTTTATACCGAGTTATTTTGGGCCAATTGGGGCCTTTGGCTTTAAACCACTGTCTGTGACTGTAAAACTAAAAAGTAGGTAGGGTAAACACTAAATTTTCCATATGACATCAAATTTCAGCTGCAGCTTTTGCCTTTTTAAATATAACAATTTAATTCTGGTCTCTATTATGATTCCAAACCTATATTTTAGATGCCTCCACCCATGAAATATATATAGCTCTAATTTGAAGAGTTTATTTGAGACAGATTAAATAGGATTTTAAACAAAAACTGTAAATTTTTTATTACCGGTATATATTGTTCATAGATCTATACTATTTCCTAACATTTGACACCTTTTGCCTAATTCTGACACATATATCTAGGACATCAAAATTTCAGCTGCAGTTTTTGTCTTTTTAAATATAACAATTTAATTCTGGTTTCTAGACTCCAAACCTATATTTCAAATGCCTCCACCCCTGAAATATATAATTTGAAGAGTTTAATTGAGAAAAATTAAACAGGAGTTTAAACCAAAACTGTAAATATTTTAAGAATATTTTATTATATATCGTTCACATGACTTACTATTTCCTTTTTTTGACACATTTTGCCTACTTTTGACACCCCAGGATAATTCAGATTTATTCACAACCGTATCACTCATCTATGATTTGAAAAAATAGCTGTTTTTCAGTGCTATTTTGGTTAATTTTTAAATGATTTCAATCTATATAACTTATTTCAATTAATGCCATTATTACGATTTTTAATCAAATGCAGAATTATATATTTTATTCCCCTTAAAGCAACATTTTAAGTTTAAAATTGTCCCAATACAATCATTTTACATGTCAAATGTCAAAAACTGGTTTCCCTGCCAAACAAATATAGATCTAGATAACCATCACAAAACAATATAGGACATACAAATATTTTCGTATCCAGTCTATTTGGGCATGAAATTTAAACATATCACTGGCAAAAATATAGCTAGGATATCAACAGTTTAACAAATATTGAATGAAATCCCTTTTCCCGAAACTAAACAGCCCCTCTTAAAATGTCAAGCTTTGAGTATATTCACACAAAAAATGGTTGTACTTTGTATTGTCAACATCCCCTTGCTGACAAATAATTAAAATATTAATAAAAAAGGCAACAATTATTTAATAAAAAGTTTAATAAAAAAGGCAACAATTATTGAATTAAAAGTTTAATAAAAAAGGAAACAATTATTGGATTTAAAGTTTAATAGAAAAAAACAACAATTATTGAATTAAAAGTTTAATAAAAAAGGCAACAATTACTGAAACAACGGTTTTAGTAGTTCATATTGATAAGCAACACAAATGTGTACCATTTTGAGGATCAGAAAACTGTCTGGACTACTCCTACTCAAGCAGTATTACTTTCAAATAGAGATACCAAGTATACATAATAAACAGGGTTTAGCATGTAAAAGTGTCTACCGGTAAATAGGCAATAGGCAACATATGGTCAGTTTACTTCATTTTACTTATACACTGGTGCGACTTATCTATGGCTCAAGTCTAATAATTTCTCAAAATTGGTGGGTGTGACTTATACACTGGAAATTTGGTAACATTTGCCCAGTTTACTTATCTTTTTTTATGTTTACTTTCTAAAAACATTTTTTGTGAGAGATACCAATATTACATTGGTAGCAAATTGTATAGATCTAGGATGATAGAAGAAGACGGATGATGATAAAACATACATTGTACTTCTGACATGTGTTACCGCTGAAAATAGTTTTAATAGAAATGATATAGATCTATTAAAGTCCTTCTAATATAAATAGAAATATTTATGGACATGTTGTCATCAATTTTTGTTGGCCATATTGGGGCATATTTAGCTTTTTTATGAATATATAACTGGTACATAGATAGGTATAGATTGCTATAAATCTCTGACCAGGTATAAACTTGATTTAAAAATATCTCATCAACCTATATATAATTTTAGCAAAAGGAAAAAAGAATAAAAAATGAATAAGATATTAATTATCATAAAATAGATCTAATATGATTAATTATAGACTCAAGCAACTACTTATTTTTGTATTTCTCTGCATATATGACTTTAAGCCCAAATATTACCGTTAAACAACTAAGCCATCCATCTTATTTTTAATTAAAAAAAATAGATAAAAATATCAGTTCTATAACTTAAATAAGATATTTCAGTACAGGTAGTTTTAAGAATATAAACTACTTCAGCTAATACAGCAGATATAAGACAGCATCTAGTCAACTCGACCCACGACATGCCCGACCCATCACCTACTCAACCCCAGGCCAACTCGACCCCAAGCTAACTCAACCTCAAACCAACTATACCTGTGTTGGTTTTGGGTCTAGTTGTCTAGAAACCTATAAGATTAGGACAGCTGGCTGCTGCAGTTGATACAGCAGCTTTAAGATCTAGGCCTTTATTATTTTTTAATTTGGGTGAGCTCGCAACTTAGGCAATGCCTATTCATATTAATAGATAATGGACGTCTCACTGAGACCGGTGATAATAGACAATGAATGTCTCACTGGGACCAGTGATACTAGACAATGAATGTCTCACTGGGACCAGTGATAACATGCAATAGATATCTCACTGGGATCCGTGATAACAAACAATGGATGTCTCATTGGTATCAGTGATAGCATACAATGGACGTTTCACTGGGATTAGTGATAATAGACATTTAGTGTCAAACTTGGGCCAGTGATAACACACAATAGGTGCCTCACTGGCACCAGTGATAATAGACAATGGATGACTCCCTGGGACCAGTGATAAGATATAATGGATGTCTCACAGGGACTTGTGATACTAAACAACGGGTCTCTCACTGAAACCAGTAATAACATACAATAGATATCTCACTGGGACCAGCGATGAAAATCGAACGATGTCTCACTGGGACCTGTGATAATAGACAAAGGATGTCTCGCAGGGACCAGTGATAATAAACAATGCATGTCTCACAGGGACCAGTGATAACATACAATAGATATCTCACTGGGACCAGCGATGACAAACAAACGATGTCTCACTGGGACCAGTGATAATAGCGAGCGTAGTGAGCTCTTTAGATAACACACACGTAAAAAACTGACAAAATCTGTATCTCAATCCCATACTGTAAAGCGCGAAAAAAAATCAACCGGTAGTCGACCCCCAGTGGTGTGACATGCGCATGCGTTTAAATGCATTCCGGGAAAGTTCATGTTTATTTTTTTGTCAAAAACTTATATGCAGCCCAAACCCGCACATTCACTAAAGAATATACATAATTGGTAGATAATTCACATACAAAAACATAATTCCAACTGATGAAACGCTGATCATAGCGACAACATGCATGTGTCCTCCTCTCTCATGACAGAGGGCGCTCAACACGCGCGCGGGCTGCATTCGCTTGGTGGCAGCACAAGTCGAACGCGCAGACGACAGTTTCAGATTTGTCAGCAGTTTACCAGGCTTCGTTGATGTTACAACATTTTCACGTCTAGTCTAGCTTTTGTCAATTTATATCAAGGTTGGTGATACATTAAAGTGCTAAGGTAACTTATTTGTGTAATATTTAGATCTAGCCTAGGAGTTAGATCTATTTGACAGTTCATCAGGCGCCAGTGTAGGATCCATAGTCGGGCATAGAACAGTTTTGACCCTGACCAGGGGACCATTTGACTCTTTTAGCTAATGTTTACTGAGCCTTTCAGTAACATAGACTTCTAATTGACTAATATAGATCTAGCTGGAAGTTAAGTTAATGTAAGTTCCCTAGATCTAGTTTAAGTTGGATCTAAGCTTTAAACAATTTGAGGCAAAAATTGCTTCGTTAACGCATTACATGTTCTAGATCTAAGCTTAGGCCTAGATCCAGATCTAAATTTAGATCCGTTACTGGCGTTAGGCCTACAATCTAGTTCAGCTTTTGAAAATATAGATCAAGGTTGGTGATCCAAAAGGTGCTAGATCTAACGTCACATTTAGGCTGTAATCATATGACTTTCACCACTTATTTATTTACTTATTTGAACCATTTGATTGGGACAACCGTCTTTTAGCCTTTCATTAAAATAGACTTCTAATGCAGATCTAACTGGAAATTAATGTAAGACTTACTAAGCTTAAAGTTACACGTGGAGCTGGCCGTTGCAACGGCTGTACCAAAATAAACATAAACAGGAAATGTTACCTTTGACCACAAGCAGTGTCAACAGCCACCTCCAAAGAAAAAGTGGCGCTCCGGACGCTTCTATTGTCTCATATAATTTAGCGCTTGGGCCCCCTGTCGGTGGCACCGGTAAACGACTTGCTCACACACGTTTATGACGTTTCAAATCAGCACCAGTTTTCATTTTTGTGGCGGACAATTCATGAATTTGAAATGTTTTGCTCATTGCCATTGGCAGATAATTGGTGAGCGATATGGTAGGTGTTTATTGTCTGTTATGAACCTTAAGGCCTTAGGCTTGTGTTCTTATACGCAAATTTGGCATTCAAAAACCGCGAAACAACTCCACATGCAACTTTAAGTTGGATCAAAGCTTGAAAAAAAATTGAGGCAAAAATTGCTGTTGTTTGGCAGATTTTTAACAAAAAATGTAATTAAGCTTAGTCTACATCTAGAGATAAGTTAGATCTATTAAGATCTTCGAACATCTATCCATTGGCATTCTTTAATATAAGCTTACTTTAAAAAGTAACCTTACTCTAATTATCGAATCAAAGCAACATCTGTGTTCATTCAAACGGGTTGTTTGAAAGTTCATTAGGCATCCGTGTAGGATCCGTCAAATAACTAATTTCTAATATAGATTAGCTAGAAGGTAATATACAAAGCTGGATTTTTTTTGGTTTATAACAAACCCTTCAGTTAAGATTAGCCTACATCTAGAGATAATTAAGTTATCAAGATCTTCGAACATCTATCCATTAGCATTCTTCATTATATTTAAAAAGTAGTAAGTTCTTGCAGTAGTCCAATTATCAAATCAAAACAAGTTGTGCTCCCCTTCTCTAGCACATCTACTTCAAAACTAAAAGCTTCTAGATCTATCACAGCTGCTTGTCATTTGGGATCTTGTAGACTATCGTAGTCGTAGTCTATCGTAGACTACTTCTTGCTGGGTTTGCTGCGTTGAATAATGGCGGACCACCCTTACATAAAAAAATATTCACAGTACTTTGCTTCACACTGGGTAACCGTAACACAATCCAGTCAACCAGTCGTCCAGTTTCAAATTCTAGAGATCTTGAGCATAATTTTTACTCAAGCTCATTACATGAGCTGAGTCGTGAAGTTACAAATCCAAATCAGGGAGCAGGAAGGCAGGAACATAACTATTGCCGGCCACATCTATCTGACCATGGCACTCCACCTACACCATGCAATGATCCCTCCCCACAAAATACGGCACTTTTAAACTTTGAGAACAAACATTTTCGGTCAGTCAATGTACCAGGGGATGGAAATTGATTTTTTCATTGCCTTAGCCTATTTTTAGATGGCAATTTCTCTCGAACGAAACTTTACAGATCACAAATAAAGCAACCTAGGGTAATAGGAACCTAAATCATGACAGATTCGGTCAGGGGCAGGTCACTTGACTACAAATCAAATGTACTACTAAACTACTAGATTTACTTTTTCAGTACCAAAACTTTGATATTAAATATACAAAATAGCATAATATTATATGTAAAACTTCACCTTTAAAAAGAACAAGCCATAACTAAGGTTATGAGAAACAGTTTAGCCCAGTTATCATCAGTGGGGGTCCAAAAAATTGCTTCACAACAAAGTCAAAGTCTACGCTCGCCTTCTAGGTTTTACCTACAACATATTAGACAATGCACGTATCACAAGGACCAGTGATAATAAACAATGTACGTCTCACGGGGACCAGTGATATTAGGCAATGGATGTCTCACTGGAACCAGTGATAATAGACAATGGACGTCTCCCTGGGACAAGTGATAATATACAATGGATGTCTCACAGGGACCTGTGATGCTAGACAATGGATGTCTCACTGGAACCAGCGATAACATACAATAGATAACTCACTGGGACCAGCGATGACAAACAATGAGTGTCTCACCGGGACCAGTGATAATAGACAATAAGTGTACAACTGGGACCAGTGATAATACACAATGGACGTCTCACATGGACCAGTGATAATAGACAAAGGCCAGTGGTAACAAACAATGGATGTCTTACTGGGATTAGTGAAAATATACATTGAGTGTCAAACTGGGACCAGTGATAATAGACGAGGAATGTCTCGCTAGGCCAGCGATAATAGACAAGGGATGTCTCACTGGGACCTGTGATAATAGATAAGGGATGTCTCACTGGGACCTGTGATAATAGACAAGGGACTTCTCACTGGGACCTGTGATAATAGACAAGGGATGTCTCACTGGGACCTGTGATAATAGACAAGGGATGTCTCACTGGGACCTGTGATAATAGACAAGGGATGTCTCACCGGGACCTGTGATAATAGACAAGGGATGTCTCACCGGGACCTGTGATAATAGACAATAGCATGGAAAGCAAACATGGACCTGCAATATGTGCTAGATGCATACGCATGCGTCATGTACATCGCTGCATATATGACAAAGAGTGAGAGGTGTCACTGTGATCAATCATAATAGACAATGGATGTCTCACTGGGACCAGTGATAATAGACAATGGATGTGTCACTGGGACCTTTGATGACAAACAATAGACGTCTCGGTGGGACATGTGACAATAGATAATGGACGTCTCACTGGGATCCGGGATAATAGACAATGGACGTCGCACTGGGATCGGTCATAACAAATAATTGATGTCTTACTGGGAACAGTGGTAGTAGACAATGGATGTCTCACTGGGACCAGTGATAACAAACAATGGATGTATCACTTTGACCGATGGCTTACATACAATGGATGTCTCACTGGGACCAGTGATAACAAACAATGGATGTATCACTGGCATCAGTGATAATATACAATGGACAATGAACGTCGCACTGAGATTAGTGATAATAGACAATGGGTGTATCACTGGTATCAGTGATAATTTACAATGGACGTCTCACTGGGGCCAGTGATAATAGACAATAAACGTCTTACTGGGGCCGGTGATAATAGACAATGAATGTCCCAATGGGACCTCTGATAATAGACAATGGAAGTCTGACTGGGACCAGTGATAATAGACAATGGATGTTTCACTGGGACCAGTGACAATAGTCAATGCATGTCTCACGGGGACCAGTGATAATAGACAAGGGATGTCTCACTGGGGTTAGTGATAATAGACAATGGGTGTCTCACTGGGACCAGTGATGACAACCAATAGACGTCTCACTGGAACCAGTGTTAATAGACAATGGACGTCTCACTGGGATCAGTGATAATAGACAATGAGTGTCAAACTGGGACCAGTGATAATAGACAATGGGTGTTTCACTGGGACCAGTGATAATACACAAGGGATGTCTCCCTGGGACCAGTGATAATAGACAATAAATGTCTCACTGGGACCCGTGATAATAGACAATGGATGTCTCACTGGGACCCGTGATAATAGACAATGGACGTCTCACCTGGACCAGTGATGACGAACTCGTTGCAGTGTGACGTCATGCAGCAGCGGACATTGGTGGCTGAGGTGTTGACGAAGACCGGACAGCGCTGACGACAGGACTTGATGACCTGACTGAGGAGTCCTTTGTCGTAGGTCTCAAGCATGCAGGCCCCGACCTGAGACACACAGCCATATGTCAAGGTCTTGGTCACTGGAGCATAGTGCCATTATATGGATCACTATGACGGTCACCGGGGTCATGCGCGTGGAACATTATTAAGGAAATTACTGCGACGGAAGTTACTGTGACGGAAGTTACTGTGACGTAAGTTATTGCGACGGAAGTTACTGTGACGGAAGTTACTGTGACGGAACTTACTGTGACGGAAGTTACTGTGACGGAAGTTACTGTGACGGAAGTTACTGTGACGGAAATTACTGTGACGGAGGTTATCATGACTGCGGTTACTATATCGGAGGTTACTGTGACGGAAGTTATTGTGACGGAAGTTATTGTGACGGAAGTTACTATGACGGCGGTTACTGTGACGGAAATAACTGTGACGGAGGTCACTCTGACGGAGGTCACTATGACGGAGGTCACTATGACGGATGTTGCTATGACGAAGGTTATGATGACGGAAGTTAGCATGACGGAGTTTACTATGACGGAACTGGCTTTGGCTTTGTGCTACATTGAGTTTCTGTCGGGGTAATGGTTTTGGTCTGAGTGGTGGTGACATACTTGCGGTCCCCGGCACTCCTCCACGCCTCGTCGGTTACACTTGGCGTTGGCCTCCTGATAGTCTCCGGGCGTGGCGACGTCACACACGTAGCACTGCAGCGCCATTCCTGTCGACACAAGCGAGCCGCGTCATAATAAAGGACACATCGTGACAAACAAAAGACCAAGTGAACATCGTGACCATCAAAGTGCTTGGCATCCGTCCGTCTGCCAAAGATGAGGAATTTGCAGCTTCTACTGTGGTTTGCGCTTATGACCGACTGAGCTTACCGCAGTCGTGGCATCGATGGCGTGTCGTTTAGGTTTTTACTCACCGGACGCCTAGATTGGCGTTTCAAATTCACTTTCTCAAACCAGAGCCCGTCGTAGTAGGCCATTCCCTTCGCACGAGACGCGCCCACGAGACGAGACGACGTTAGATGCTCCCAAGAATTCGAATCGATGACGAAAGCCTTCATATCACGTTAGCAAGAATACTCCATACGCTTTGGGAGGCGGCCCTATTAGCAGCCAATGTTAACGAAGCTGTGACGGTATAGGTTGATATTTTGCATCCCGCTCTACATGGCAACAATTCGTCCCCGGGTCAAAGCCTTGGATAAATAACCACATCAAATGTCTCATGCAAAATGTTACACGAAAGTTAGGTTACGCAATAACATCGTTAATGAAATCCGCAAAAGCAAGGTAATTTATACATGCGAGAAGTGAAGATCGTCTTCTACGCGAACCATGTGGATCGCTCAATTGGTGGAACATCATCAAACGTGAGCTAAATTTAAGGAATACAGAAACTCCAACGTCCCTGCTTTACAACGGTAACACAATACGCGAGGAGTTGGAAAAATCACAAACCCGCGTTAATGATGCAAATATAATGTTAGATGATGCTTGACTCGAGTTCCCCTACCTTTCTATCCCAGACAACGTCGTAAGCGAAGAGGAGGTATACAGTATATTGTCCAGGTTAAACGTCAACAAAGCTACTGGACGCGACAAAATAAGTAACAGACTACTCTCTATTGGGGGCAGTGCGATTGCTTTGTCACTATCTCGATTATTTAACAGATCTCAGCATACTTCTTTGATCTGTGGAAGATTGCGAAGGTTGCCCATACAAAAGATGGATTCAAAGTGTGCCCCGTCAACCTCAATCGACCAGTTGCGCTAGTTTCCTGTGTCTCGAAGGTGTTTGAGAACCTTTGTTTAAAATTAAAATTAAATTCAATTGACATTTATAGGAAAACCGTATATTAAATCTACGTCAGTCCGGTTTTATACCGGGAGATTCTACCGTCAACCATTGCTTGTTATATTTGACAATAATTATAGAGAACTAGAAGAGGTAACGATGTCCAGTGCGTATTTATAGACATGTAAAACATTTAACAAAGTCAGTCAGTGAAGATTTTTTTGTCAAATAGGTTTTAAGTTGTTGTACAGCGTAATAGGTCGTCGTCGATGCGTCAAGTTGAAGCAAGGCTCCGTTTTGAGGCATTTGCTTTACTTTACATTAACGATATTACAGAAGACGTAGACAGCGACACATTCCTCTTCGCTAACGATGGGTCTGTGTTCAAGGTCATCGGTTTAGATTCCGAGGCAGATATAAGGGCATTATAAACCGCGATCTACAAGCTGTACATGAGTGGTCTGAAATATGGAACATGGTGATCAGCGTAGAAAAAACAAAGACTGCATTGTTAAGAAAGAAGAATCGCGATATCAAACACCATGTACATATAGCCGGCCGCACCATTGAACACGTGTCATCTCATAAGCACCTGGGTATTATGTCTGATATGTCATGGACAATGCACGTCCAACTTATTACCACTAACACGTCCGTTAGACTAAACCTGCTTATTCGGGTGAAGTATAAGTGGTTTTGTTAGCGATTCGAACTATGTTATTTGTCATACGTCCGGCCACCCGTAGAATATGGTGGCGTAGGTAACTGTGACGCCAAGAGCAGCCAAATCGAAAACTTTCAAAACGAGGCCATCCGCGTATTCACTGGTGCAAAGAGCCGATCATCTAGAATCGGGTTATTGAATCAAAGCGGTCTGCCCTCACTTACAGGCCGCCGCCAATTTCAGATTGCTGTTAAATATGCCCAGTGTGTCCTAGGCGTAACCCCATTCTATATCATATCTAGACTACCAGCCAGGTTGGGTTCCAACAGAACGACGCCAATCAATTCCGCGCCATCCATTGTATTACAAATAGCTACTTATCCAATTTCCCCTCCCCGCAGGTACAGGAATGCTTGTAACTCGTTATCGCGTGCACTATGTAGTTTTCAATCTGTTCAAGTTATTCAGCACTTTAATTAGGATAACTCATGACCTCAATCGACAAGATATTGTACATTTATTCCATTGAGAGCGAGGAGGGAGTGATGGGAGAACGAGAAGAGGGAACGGAAAGAGCGAGGAGAGAGCGAGAAGAGGGAAGGGAGAGAGCGACAAGAGCGAATGGAGAGAGCGAGGAGAGCGACAATATGGAACGGAGAGAGCGAAGAGTAAGCGAGGAGAGAACGAGAATAGGGAACGGAGATAGCGAGGAGAGAGCGAGGAGAGACAGAGAAGAGGGAATGGAGAGAGCAAGGAGAGAGTGAGAAGGGGGAACGAAGAGAGCGAGGAGAGAGCGAGAAGAAGGAACGGAGAGAGCGAGGAGAGAGCAAGAAGGAATAGAAAGAGCGAGGAGAGACCGAGAAGAGGGAACGGAGGGAGCGAGGAGAGAACGAGAAGAGAAAACGGAGGGGAGCGAGGAGAGAGCGAGAAGAGGTAACGGAGAGAGCGAGAAGAGAGCAAGAAGAGGGAATGGAGAGAGCGAGGAGAAAGCGAGAAGAGGGAATGGAGAGAGCAAGGAGAGCAAGAAGAGCGAACGGAGAGAACGAGGAGAGAGCGAGGTGACAGCAAGAAGAGGTAATGGAGAGAGCGAGGAGAGAGCGAGAAGAGAGAACGGAGAGAGCGAGGAGCGAGTGAGAAGAGGGAACGGAGAGAGCGAGGAGAGAGCGAGAAGAGGGAATGGAGAGAGCGAGGAGAGAGCGAGAAGAGGGAACGAAGAAAGCGAGGAGAGAGCGGGAAGAGGGAATGGAGAGAGCGAGGAGAGAGCGAGAAGAGCGAATGGTGAGAGCGATGAGAGAGCGAGAAGAGGGAAGGAAGAAAGCGAAGAGAGAGCGAGAAGAGGGAATGGAGAGAGCGAGGAGAGAGCGAGAAGAGGGAATGGAGAGAGCGAGGAGAGAGCAAGAAGAGGGAATGAAGGGAGCGAGGAGAGAGCGAGGAGAGAGCAAGAAGAGGGAATGAAGGGAGCGAGGAGAGAGCGAGAGGAGAGAACGGAGAGAGCAAGGAGAGAGCGAGGAGAGAGCGAGAAGAGAGAACGGAGAGAGCGAGAAGAGAGCGAGAAGAAGGAACGTAGAGAGCGAGAAGAGAGCCAAAAGAGGGAATGGAGAGAGCGAGGAGAGAGCGAGGAGAGAGCGAGAAGAGAACGAGAAAAGTAAACGGAGAGCGAGGAGAGAGCGAGAAGAGGGAAGGAAGAGAGCGAGAAGAGACAGAGAAGAGTGAACGGAGAGCGAGGAGCGAGCGAGAAGAGCCAATGGAGAGAGCGAGGAGAGAACGAGAAGAGGCAACGAAGAGAGCGAGAAGAGAGCGGGGAGAGAGCGAGAAGAGAGTGAGAAAAGGGAACGGAGAGAGCGAGGAGAAAGCGAGAAGAGAGAACGGAGAGAGCGAGGAGAAAGCGAGAAGAAGGAACGGAGAGAGCGAGGAGAGAGCGAGGAGAGGGAACGGAGAGAGCGAGGAGAGGGAACAGAGAGAGCGAGGAGAGAGCGAGGAGAGAGCCATGAGAGAACGAGAAAAGTAAACGGAGAGCGAGGAGAGAGCGAGAAGAGAGAACGGAGAGAGCGAGGAGAAAGCGAGGAGAGGGAACGGAGAGAGCGAGGAGAAAGCGAGGAGAGGGAACGGAGAGAGCGAGGAGAGAGCGAGAAGAAGGAACGGAGAGAGCGAGGAGAGAGCGAGGAGAGGGAACAAAGAGAGCGAGGAGAGGGAAGGGAGAGAGCGAGGAGAAAGCGAGAAGAGAGAACGGAGAGAGCAAGGAGAGAGCAAACAGAAGGAACGGAGAGAGCGAGGAGAAAGCGAGGAGAGGGAACGGAGAGAGCGAGAAGACGGAACAGAGAGAGCGAGGAGAGAGCGAGGAGAGAGCGATGAGAGAACGAGAAGAGGGAAGGGAGAGAGCGAGAAGAGCGAATGGAGAGAGCGAGGAGAGAGGGAGAAGAGAGGGAGGAGAGAGCGAGGAGAGAGGGAGAAGAGAGGGAGGAGAGAGCGAGAAGAGAGGGAGAAGAGAGGGAATGGAGAGAGCGAGGAGCGAGGGAGAAGAGAGGGAGGAGAGAGCAAGGAGAGAGGGAGAAGAGAGGGAGGAGAGAGCGAGAAGAGAGGGAGAAGAGAGGGAATGGAGAGAGCGAGGAGAGAGGGAGAAGAGATGGAGGAGAGAGCGAGGAGAGAGGGAGAAGAGAGGGAGGAGAGAGCGAGAAGAGAGGGAGAAGAGAGGGAATGGAGAGAGCGAGGAGCGAGGGAGAAGAGAGGGAGGAGAGGGCAAGGAGAGAGGGAGAAGAGAGGGAGGAGAGAGCAAGGAGAGAGGGAGAAGAGAGGGAGGAGAGAGCGAGAAGAGAGGGAGAAGAGAGGGAATGGAGAGAGCGAGGAGAGAGGGAGGAGAGAGCGAGGAGAGAGGGAGAAGAGAGGGAGGAGAGAGCGAGGAGAGAGGGAGAAGAGAGGGAGGAGAGAGCGAGAAGAGAGGGAGAAGAGAGGGAGGAGAGAGCGGGGAGAGAGGGAGAAGAGAGGGAGGAGAGAGCGAGGAGAGAGGGAGAAGAGAGGGAGGAGAGAGCCAGGAGAGAGGGAGAAGAGAGGGAGGAGAGAGCGAGAAGAGAGGGAGAAGAGAGGGAATGGAGAGAGCGAGGAGCGAGGGAGAAGAGAGGGAGGAGAGAGCAAGGAGAGAGGGAGAAGAGAGGGAGGAGAGAGCGAGAAGAGAGGGAGAAGAGAGGGAATGGAGAGAGCGAGGAGAGAGGGAGAAGAGAGGGAGGAGAGAGCGAGGAGAGAGGGAGAAGAGAGGGAGGAGAGAGCGAGAAGAGAGGGAGAAGAGAGGGAATGGAGAGAGCGAGGAGCGAGGGAGAAGAGAGGGAGGAGAGGGCAAGGAGAGAGGGAGAAGAGAGGGAGGAGAGAGCGTGAAGAGAGGGAGAAGAGAGGGAATGGAGAGAGCGAGGAGAGAGGGAGAAGAGAGGGAGGAGAGAGCGAGAAGAGAGGGAGAAGAGAGGGAGAAGAGAGGGAATGGAGAGAGCGAGGAGCGAGGGAGAAGAGAGGGAGGAGAGAGCAAGGACAGAGGGAGAAGAGAGGGAGGAGAGAGCGAGAAGAGAGGGAGAAGAGAGGGAATGGAGAGAGCGAGGAGCGAGGGCGAAGAGAGGGAGGAGAGAGCAAGGAGAGAGGGAGAAGAGATGGAGGAGAGAACGAGAAGAGAAGGAGAAGAGAGGGAATGGAGAGAGCGAGGAGAGAGGGGAAGAGAGGGAGGAGAGAGCGAGGAGAGAGGGAGAAGAGAATGAATGGAGAGAGCGAGGAGCGAGGGAGAAGAGAGGGAGGAGAGAGCAAGGAGAGAGGGAGAAGAGAGGGAGGAGAGAGCGAGGAGAGAGGGAGAAGAGAGGGAATGGAGAGAGCGAGGAGCGAGGGAGAAGAGAGGGAGGAGAGAGCAAGGAGAGAGGGAGAAGAGAGGGAGGAGAGAGCGAGAAGAGAGGGAGAAGAGAGGGAATGGAGAGAGCGAGGAGCGAGGGAGAAGAGAGGGAGGAGAGAGCAAGGAGAGAGGGAGAAGAGAGGGAGGAGAGAGCGAGAAGAGAGGGAGAAGAGAGGGAATGGAGAGAGCGAGCAGCGAGGGAGAAGAGAGGGAGGAGAGAGCAAGGACAGAGGGAGAAGAGAGGGAGGAGAGAGCGAGAAGAGAGGGAGAAGAGAGGGAATGGAGAGAGCGAGGAGCGAGGGAGAAGAGAGGGAGGAGAGAGCAAGGAGAGAGGGAGAAGAGAGGGAGGAGAGAGCGAGAAGAGAGGGAGAAGAGAGGGAATGGATAGAGCGAGAAGAGAGGGAGAAGAGAGGGAGGAGAGAGCGAGAAGAGAGGGAGAAGAGAGGGAATGGAGAGAGCGAGGAGCGAGGGAGAAGAGAGGGAGGAGAGAGCAAATAGAGAGGGAGAAGAGAGGGAGGAGAGAGCGAGAAGAGAGGGAGAAGAGAGGGAATGGAGAGAGCGAGGAGCAAGGGAGAAGAGAGGGAGGAGAGAGCAAGGAGAGAGGGAGCAGAGAGGGAGGAGAGAGCGAGAAGAGAGGGAGAAGAGAGGGAATGGAGAGAGCGAGGAGCGAGGGAGAAGAGCGGGAGGAGAGAGCAAGGAGAGAGGGAGAAGAGAGGGAGGAGAGAGCGAAAAGAGAGGGAGAAGAGAGGGAATGGAGAGAGCGAGGAGAGAGGGAGGAGAGAGCGAGGAGAAAGGGAGAAGAGAGGGAGGAGAGAGCGAGGAGAGAGGAAGAAGAGAGGGAGGAGAGAGCGAGAAGAGAGGGAGAAGAGAGGGAGGAGAGAGCGAGGAGAGAGAGAGAGAAGAGAGGGAGGAGAGAGCGAGAAGAGAGGGAGAAGAGAGGGAATGGAGAGAGCGAGGAGCGAGAGAGAAGAGAGGGAGGAGAGAGCAAGGAGAGAGGGAGAAGAGAGGGAGGAGAGAGCGAGAAGAGAGGGAGAAGAGAGGGAATGGAGAGAGCGAGGAGAGAGGGAGGAGAGAGCGAGGAGAGAGGGAGAAGAGAGGGAGGAGAGAGCGAGGAGAGAGGGAGAAGAGAGGGAGGAGAGAGCGAGAAGAGAGGGAGAAGAGAGGGAGGAGAGAGCGAGGAGAGAGGGAGAAGAGAGGGAGGAGAGAGCGAAGAGAGAGGGAGAAGAGAGGGAGGAGAGAGCGAGGAGAGAGGGAGAAGAGAGGGAGGAGAGAGCGAGAAGAGAGGGAGAAGAGAGGGAATGGAGAGAGCGAGGAGAGAGGGAGAAGAGAGGGAGGAGAGAGCTAGGAGAGAGGGAGAAGAGAGGGAGGAGAGAGCGAGAAGAGAGGGAGAAGAGAGGGAATGGAGAGAGCGAGGAAAGATGGAGAAGAGAGGGAGGAGAGAGCGAGGAGAGAGGGAGAAGAGAGGGAGGAGAGAGCGAGAAGAGAGGGAGAAGAGAGGGAATGGAGACAGCGAGGAGCGAGGGAGAAGAGAGGGAGGAGAAGGCAAGGAGAGAGGGAGAAGAGAGGGAGGAGAGAGCAAGGAGAGAGGGAGAAGAGAGGGAGGAGAGAGCGAGAAGAGAGGGAGAAGAGAGGGAATGGAGAGAGCGAGGGGAGAGGGAGGAGAGAGCGAGGAGAGAGGGGGAAGAGAGGGAGGAGAGAGCGAGGAGAGAGGGAGAAGAGAGGGAGGAGAGAGCGAGAAGAGAGGGAGAAGAGAGGGAGGAGAGAGCGAGGAGAGAGGGAGAAGAGAGGGAGGAGAGAGCGAGGAGAGAGGGAGAAGAGAGGGAGGAGAGAGCGAGGAGAGAGGGAGAAGAGAGGGAAGAGAGAGCGAGAAGAGAGGGAGAAGAGAGGGAATGGAGAGAGCGAGGAGCGAGGGAGAAGAGAGGGAGGAGAGAGCAAGGAGAGAGGGAGAAGAGAGGGAGGAGAGAGCGAGAAGAGAGGGAGAAGAGAGGGAATGGAGAGAGCGAGGAGAGAGGGAGAAGAGAGGGAGGAGAGAGCGAGGAGAGAGGGAGAAGAGAGGGAGGAGAGAGCGAGAAGAGAGGGAGAAGAGAGGGAATGGAGAGAGCGAGGAGCGAGGGAGAAGAGAGGGAGGAGAGGGCAAGGAGAGAGGGAGAAGAGAGGGAGGAGAGAGCGAGAAGAGAGGGAGAAGAGAGGGAATGGAGAGAGCGAGGAGCGAGGGAGAAGAGAGGGAGGAGAGAGCAAGGAGAGAGGGAGAAGAGAGGGAGGAGAGAGCGAGAAGAGAGGGAGAAGAGAGGGAATGGAGAGAGCGAGGAGCGAGGGAGAAGAGAGGGAGGAGAGAGCAAGGAGAGAGGGAGAAGAGAGGGAGGAGAGAGCGAGAAGAGAGGGAGAAGAGAGGGAGGAGAGGGCGAGGAGAGAGGGAGAAGAGAGGGAGGAGAGAGCGAGAAGAGAGGGAGAAGAGAGGGAATGGAGAGAGCGAGGAGAGAGGGAGAAGAGAGGGAGGAGAGAGCGAGGAGAGAGGGAGAAGAGAATGAATGGAGAGAGCGAGGAGCGAGGGAGAAGAGAGGGAGGAGAGAGCAAGGAGAGAGGGAGAAGAGAGGGAGGAGAGAGCGAGGAGAGAGGGAGAAGAGAGGGAATGGAGAGAGCGAGGAGCGAGGGAGAAGAGAGGGAGGAGAGAGCAAGGAGAGAGGGAGAAGAGAGGGAGGAGAGAGCGTGAAGAGAGGGAGAAGAGAGGGAATGGAGAGAGCGAGGAGCGAGGGAGAAGAGAGGGAGGAGAGAGCAAGGAGAGAGGGAGAAGAGAGGGAGGAGAGAGCGAGAAGAGAGGGAGAAGAGAGGGAATGGAGAGAGCGAGAAGAGAGGGAGAAGAGAGGGAGGAGAGAGCAAGGAGAGAGGGAGAAGAGAGGGAGGAGAGAGCGAGAAGAGAGGGAGAAGAGAGAGAATGGAGAGAGCGAGGAGCGAGGGAGAAGAGAGGGAGGAGAGAGCGAGAAGAGAGGGAGAAGAGAGGGAGGAGAGAGCGAGGAGAGAGGGAGAAGAGAGGGAGGAGAGAGCGAGAAGAGAGGGAGAAGAGAGGGAATGGAGAGAGCGAGAAGAGAGGGAGAAGAGAGGGAGGAGAGAGCAAGGAGAGAGGGAGAAGAGAGGGAGGAGAGAGCGAGAAGAGAGGGAGAAGAGAGGGAATGGAGAGAGCGAGGAGCGAGGGAGAAGAGAGGGAGGAGAGAGCAAGGACAGAGGGAGAAGAGAGGGAGGAGAGAGCGAGAAGAGAGGGAGAAGAGAGGGAATGGAGAGAGCGAGGAGCGAGGGAGAAGAGAGGGAGGAGAGAGCAAGGACAGAGGGAGAAGAGAGGGAGGAGAGCGCGAGAAGAAAGGGAGAAGAGAGGGAGGAGAGAGCAAGGAGAGAGGGAGAAGAGAGGGAGGAGAGAGCGAGAAGAGAGGGAGAAGAGAGTAATGGAGAGAGCGAGGAGCGAGGGAGAAGAGAGGGAGGAGAGAAGAAGGAGAGAGGGAGAAGAGAGGGAGGAGAGAGCGAGAAGAGAGGGAGGAGAGAGGAAATGGAGAGAGCGAGGAGAGAGTGAGAAGAGAGGGAGGAGAGAGCGAGAAGAGAGGGAGAAGAGAGGGAATGGAGAGAGCGAGGAGAGAGAGAGAAGAGAGGGAGGAGAGAGCGAGAAGAGAGGGAGAAGAGAGGGAATGGAGAGAGCGAGGAGCGAGGGAGAAGAGAGGGAGGAGAGAGCAAGGAGAGAGGGAGAAGAGAGGGAGAAGAGAGGGAGGAGAGAGCGAGAAAAGAAGGAGAAGAGAGGGAGGAGAGAGCGAGGAGAGAGGGAGAAGAGAGGGAGGAGAGAGCAAGGAGAGAGGGAGAAGAGAGGGAGGAGAGAGCGAGAAGAGAGGGAGAAGAGAGGGAATGGAGAGAGCGAGGAGCGAGGGAGAAGAGAGGGAGGAGAGAGCAAGGAGAGAGGGAGAAGAGAGGGAGGAGAGAGCGAGAAGAGAGGGAGAAGAGAGGGAGGAGAGAGCAAGGAGGGAGGGAGAAGAGAGGGAGGAGAGAGCGAGAAAAGAGGGAGAAGAGAGGGAATGGAGAGAGCGAGGAGCAATGGAGAAGAGAGGGAGGAGAGAGCAAGGAGAGAGGGAGAAGAGAGGGAGGAGAGAGCGAGAAGAGAGGGAGAAGAGAGGGAATGGAGAGAGCGAGGAGCGAGGGAGAAGAGAGGGAGGAGAGAGCAAGGAGAGAGGGAGAAGAGAGGGAGGAGAGAGCGAGAAGAGAGGGAGAAGAGAGGGAATGGAGAGAGCGAGGAGAGAGGGAGGAGAGAGCGAGGAGAGAGGGAGAAGAGAGGGAGGAGAGAGCGAGGAGAGAGGGAGAAGAGAGGGAGGAGAGAGCGAGAAGAGAGGGAGAAGAGAGGGAGGAGAGAGCGAGGAGAGAGGGAGAAGAGAGGGAGGAGAGAGCGAGGAGAGAGGGAGAAGAGAGGGAGGAGAGAGCGAGGAGAGAGGGAGAAGAGAGGGAGGAGAGAGCGAGAAGAGAGGGAGAAGAGAGGGAATGGAGAGAGCGAGGAGCGAGGGAGAAGAGAGGGAGGAGAGAGCAAGGAGAGAGAGAGCGTGGAGAGAGGGAGAAGAGAGGGAGGAGAGAGCGAGGAGAGAGGGAGAAGAGAGGGAGGAGAGAGCGAGATGAGAGGGAGAAGAGAGGGAATGGAGAGAGCGAGGAGCGAGGGAGAAGAGAGGGAGGAGAGGGCAAGGAGAGAGGGAGAAGAGAGGGAGGAGAGAGCAAGGAGAGAGGGAGAAGAGAGGGAGGAGAGAGCGAGAAGAGAGGGAGAAGAGAGGGAATGGAGAGAGCGAGGAGAGAGGGAGAAGAGAGGGAGGAGAGAGCGAGAAGAGAGGGAGAAGAGAGGGAGGAGAGAGCGAGGAGAGAGGGAGAAGAGAGGGAGGAGAGAGCGAGGAGAGAGGGAGAAGAGAGGGAGGAGAGAGCGAGGAGAGAGGGAGAAGAGAGGGAGGAGAGAGCGAGAAGAGAGGGAGAAGAGAGGGAGGAGAGAGCGAGGAGAGAGGGAGAAGAGAGGGAGGAGAGAGCGAGGAGAGAGGGAGAAGAGAGGGAGGAGAGAGCGAGGAGAGCGGGAGAAGAAAGGGAGGAGAGAGCGAGAAGAGAGGGAGAAGAGAGGGAATGGAGAGAGCGAGGAGCGAGGGAGAAGAGAGGGAGGAGAGAGCAAGGAGAGAGGGAGAAGAGAGGGAGGAGAGAGCGAGAAGAGAGGGAGAAGAGAGGGAATGGAGAGAGCGAGGAGAGAGGGAGAAGAGAGGGAGGACAGAGCGAGAAGAGAGGGAGAAGAGAGGGAATGGAGAGAGCGAGGAGCCAGGGAAAAGAGAGGGAGGAGAGAGCTAGGAGAGAGGGAGAAGAGAGGGAGGAGAGAGCGAGAAGAGAGGGAGAAGAGAGGGAATGGAGAGAGCGAGGAGAGAGGGAGAAGAGAGGGAGGAGAGAGCGAGGAGAGAGGGAGAAGAGAGGGAGGAGAGAGCGAGAAGAGAGGGAGAAGAGAGGGAATGGAGACAGCGAGGAGCGAGGGAGAAGAGAGGGAGGAGAAGGCAAGGAGAGAGGGAGAAGAGAGGGAGGAGAGAGCAAGGAGAGAGGGAGAAGAGAGGGAGGAGAGAGCGAGGAGAGAGGGAGAAGAGAGGGAGGAGAGAGCGAGAAGAGAGGGAGAAGAGAGGGAGGAGAGAGCGAGGAGAGAGGGAGAAGAGAGGGAGGAGAGAGCGAGGAGAGAGGGAGAAGAGAGGGAGGAGAGAGCAAGGAGAGAGGGAGAAGAGAGGGAGGAGAGAGCGAGAAGAGAGGGAGAAGAGAGGGAATGGAGAGAGCGAGGAGCGAGGGAGAAGAGAGGGAGGAGAGAGCAAGGAGAGAGGGAGAAGAGAGGGAGGAGAGAGCGAGAAGAGAGGGAGAAGAGAGGGAATGGAGAGAGCGAGGAGAGAGGGAGAAGAGAGGGAGGAGAGAGCGAGGAGAGAGGGAGAAGAGAGGGAGGAGAGAGCGAGAAGAGAGGGAGAAGAGAGGGAATGGAGAGAGCGAGGAGCGAGGGAGAAGAGAGGGAGGAGAGGGCAAGGAGAGAGGGAGAAGAGAGGGAGGAGAGAGCAAGGAGAGAGGGAGAAGAGAGGGGGGAGAGAGCGAGAAGAGAGGGAGAAGAGAGGGAGGAGAGGGCGAGGAGAGAGGGAGAAGAGAGGGAGGAGAGAGCGAGAAGAGAGGGAGAAGAGAGGGAATGGAGAGAGCGAGGAGAGAGGGAGAAGAGAGGGAGGAGAGAGCGAGGAGAGAGGGAGAAGAGAATGAATGGAGAGAGCGAGGAGCGAGGGAGAAGAGAGGGAGGAGAGAGCAAGGAGAGAGGGAGAAGAGAGGGAGGAGAGAGCGAGGAGAGAGGGAGAAGAGAGGGAGGAGAGAGCAAGGAGAGAGGGAGAAGAGAGGGAGGAGAGAGCGAGAAGAGAGGGAGAAGAGAGGGAATGGAGAGAGCGAGGAGCGAGGGAGAAGAGAGGGAGGAGAGAGCGAGAAGAGAGGGAGAAGAGAGGGAGGAGAGAGCGAGGAGAGAGGGAGAAGAGAGGGAGGAGAGAGCGAGAAGAGAGGGAGAAGAGAGGGAATGGAGAGAGCGAGAAGAGAGGGAGAAGAGAGGGAGGAGAGAGCAAGGAGAGAGGGAGAAGAGAGGGAGGAGAGAGCGAGAAGAGAGGGAGAAGAGAGGGAATGGAGAGAGCGAGGAGCGAGGGAGAAGAGAGGGAGGAGAGAGCAAGGACAGAGGGAGAAGAGAGGGAGGAGAGAGCGAGAAGAGAGGGAGAAGAGAGGGAATGGAGAGAGCGAGGAGCGAGGGAGAAGAGAGGGAGGAGAGAGCAAGGACAGAGGGAGAAGAGAGGGAGGAGAGAGCGAGAAGAGAGGGAGAAGAGAGGGAGGAGAGAGCGAGGAGAGAGGGAGAAGAGAAGGAGGAGAGAGCAAGGAGAGAGGGAGAAGAGAGGGAGGAGAGAGCGAGAAGAGAGGGAGAAGAGAGGGAATGGAGAGAGCGAGGAGCGAGGGAGAAGAGAGGGAGGAGAGCTCAAGGAGAGAGGGAGAAGAGAGGGAGGAGAGAGCGAGAAGAGAGGGAGAAGAGAGGGAGGAGAGAGCAAGGAGGGAGGGAGAAGAGAGGGAGGAGAGAGCGAGAAGAGAGGGAGAAGAGAGGGAATGGAGAGAGCGAGGAGCAATGGAGAAGAGATGGAGGAGAGAGCAAGGAGAGAGGGAGAAGAGAGGGAATGGAGAGAGCGAGGAGCGAGGGAGAAGAGAGGGAGGAGAGAGCAAGGAGAGAGAGAGCGTGGAGAGAGGGAGAAGAGAGGGAGGAGAGAGCGAGGAGAGAGGGAGAAGAGAGGGAGGAGAGAGCGAGATGAGAGGGAGAAGAGAGGGAATGGAGAGAGCGAGGAGCGAGGGAGAAGAGAGGGAGGAGAGGGCAAGGAGAGAGGGAGAAGAGAGGGAGGAGAGAGCGAGAAGAGAGGGAGAAGAGAGGGAATGGAGAGAGCGAGGAGAGAGGGAGAAGAGAGGGAGGAGAGAGCGAGGAGAGAGGGAGAAGAGAATGAATGGAGAGAGCGAGGAGCGAGGGAGAAGAGAGGGAGGAGAGAGCAAGGAGAGAGGGAGAAGAGAGGGAGGAGAGAGCGAGGAGAGAGGGAGAAGAGAGGGAGGAGAGAGCAAGGAGAGAGGGAGAAGAGAGGGAGGAGAGAGCGAGAAGAGAGGGAGAAGAGAGGGAATGGAGAGAGCGAGGAGCGAGGGAGGAGAGAGCGAGAAGAGAGGGAGAAGAGAGGGGGGAGAGAGCGAGGAGAGAGGGAGAAGAGAGGGAGGAGAGAGCGAGAAGAGAGGGAGAAGAGAGGGAATGGAGAGAGCGAGAAGAGAGGGAGAAGAGAGGGAGGAGAGAGCAAGGAGAGAGGGAGAAGAGAGGGAGAAGAGAGGGAATGGAGAGAGGGAGAAGAGAGGGAATGGAGAGAGCGAGGAGCGAGGGAGAAGAGCGGGAGGAGAGAGCAAGGACAGAGGGAGAAGAGAGGGAGGAGAGAGCGAGAAGAGAGGGAGAAGAGAGGGAATGGAGAGAGCGAGGAGCGAGGGAGAAGAGAGGGAGGAGAGAGCAAGGACAGAGGGAGAAGAGAGGGAGGAGAGAGCGAGAAGAGAGGGAGAAGAGAGGGAGGAGAGAGCGAGGAGAGAGGGAGAAGAGAGGGAGGAGAGAGCAAGGAGAGAGGGAGAAGAGAGGGAGGAGAGAGCGAGAAGAGAGGGAGAAGAGAGGGAATGGAGAGAGCGAGGAGCGAGGGAGAAGAGAGGGAGGAGAGCTCAAGGAGAGAGGGAGAAGAGAGGGAGGAGAGAGCGAGAAGAGAGGGAGAAGAGAGGGAGGAGAGAGCGAGAAGAGAGGGAGAAGAGAGGGAATGGAGAGAGCGAGGAGAGAGGGAGAAGAGAGGGAGGAGAGAGCGAGGAGAGAGGGAGAAGAGAGGGAGGAGAGAGCGAGAAGAGAGGGAGAAGAGAGGGAATGGAGAGAGCGAGGAGCGAGGGAGAAGAGAGGGAGGAGAGGGCAAGGAGAGAGGGAGAAGAGAGGGAGGAGAGAGCAAGGAGAGAGGGAGAAGAGAGGGGGGAGAGAGCGAGAAGAGAGGGAGAAGAGAGGGAGGAGAGGGCGAGGAGAGAGGGAGAAGAGAGGGAGGAGAGAGCGAGAAGAGAGGGAGAAGAGAGGGAATGGAGAGAGCGAGGAGAGAGGGAGAAGAGAGGGAGGAGAGAGCGAGGAGAGAGGGAGAAGAGAATGAATGGAGAGAGCGAGGAGCGAGGGAGAAGAGAGGGAGGAGAGAGCAAGGAGAGAGGGAGAAGAGAGGGAGGAGAGAGCGAGGAGAGAGGGAGAAGAGAGGGAGGAGAGAGCAAGGAGAGAGGGAGAAGAGAGGGAGGAGAGAGCGAGAAGAGAGGGAGAAGAGAGGGAATGGAGAGAGCGAGGGGCGAGGGAGAAGAGAGGGAGGAGAGAGCGAGAAGAGAGGGAGAAGAGAGGGAGGAGAGAGCGAGGAGAGCGGGAGAAGAGAGGGAGGAGAGAGCGAGAAGAGAGGGAGAAGAGAGGGAATGGAGAGAGCGAGAAGAGAGGGAGAAGAGAGGGAGGAGAGAGCAAGGAGAGAGGGAGAAGAGAGGGAGGAGAGAGCGAGAAGAGAGGGAGAAGAGAGGGAATGGAGAGAGCGAGGAGCGAGGGAGAAGAGAGGGAGGAGAGAGCAAGGACAGAGGGAGAAGAGAGGGAGGAGAGAGCGAGAAGAGAGGGAGAAGAGAGGGAATGGAGAGAGCGAGGAGCGAGGGAGAAGAGAGGGAGGAGAGAGCAAGGACAGAGGGAGAAGAGAGGGAGGAGAGAGCGAGAAGAGAGGGAGAAGAGAGGGAGGAGAGAGCGAGGAGAGAGGGAGAAGAGAGGGAGGAGAGAGCAAGGAGAGAGGGAGAAGAGAGGGAGGAGAGAGCGAGAAGAGAGGGAAAAGAGAGGGAATGGAGAGAGCGAGGAGCGAGGGAGAAGAGAGGGAGGAGAGCTCAAGGAGAGAGGGAGAAGAGAGGGAGGAGAGAGCGAGAGGAGAGGGAGAAGAGAGGGAGGAGAGAGCAAGGAGGGAGGGAGAAGAGAGGGAGGAGAGAGCGAGAAGAGAGGGAGAAGAGAGGGAATGGAGAGAGCGAGGAGCAATGGAGAAGAGATGGAGGAGAGAGCAAGGAGAGAGGGAGAAGAGAGGGAATGGAGAGAGCGAGGAGCGAGGGAGAAGAGAGGGAGGAGAGATCAATGAGAGAGGGAGAAGAGAGGGAGGAGAGAGCGAGAAGAGAGGGAGAAGAGAGGGAATGGAGAGAACGAGGAGAGAGGGAGGAGAGAGCGAGGAGAGAGGGAGAAGAGAGGGAGGAGAGAGCGAGGAGGGAGGGAGAAGAGAGGGAGGAGAGAGCGAGAAGAGAGGGAGAAGAGAGGGAGGGGAGAGCGAGGAGAGAGGGAGAAGAGAGGGAGGAGAGAGCGAGGAGAGAGGGAGAAGAGAGGGAGGAGAGAGCGAGGAGAGAGGGAGAAGAGAGGGAGGAGAGAGCGAGAAGAGAGGGAGAAGAGAGGGAATGGAGAGAGCGAGGAGCGAGGGAGAAGAGAGGGAGGAGAGAGCAAGGAGAGAGAGAGCGTGGAGAGAGGGAGAAGAGAGGGAGGAGAGAGCGAGGAGAGAGGGAGAAGAGAGGGAGGAGAGAGCGAGATGAGAGGGAGAAGAGAGGGAATGGAGAGAGCGAGGAGCGAGGGAGAAGAGAGGGAGGAGAGGGCAAGGAGAGAGGGAGAAGAGAGGGAGGAGAGAGCGAGAAGAGAGGGAGAAGAGAGGGAATGGAGAGAGCGAGGAGAGAGGGAGAAGAGAGGGAGGAGAGAGCGAGGAGAGAGGGAGAAGAGAATGAATGGAGAGAGCGAGGAGCGAGGGAGAAGAGAGGGAGGAGAGAGCAAGGAGAGAGGGAGAAGAGAGGGAGGAGAGAGCGAGGAGAGAGGGAGAAGAGAGGGAGGAGAGAGCAAGGAGAGAGGGAGAAGAGAGGGAGGAGAGAGCGAGAAGAGAGGGAGAAGAGAGGGAATGGAGAGAGCGAGGAGCGAGGGAGAAGAGAGGGAGGAGAGAGCGAGAAGAGAGGGAGAAGAGAGGGAGGAGAGAGCGAGGAGAGAGGGAGAAGAGAGGGAGGAGAGAGCGAGAAGAGAGGGAGAAGAGAGGGAATGGAGAGAGCGAGAAGAGAGGGAGAAGAGAGGGAGGAGAGAGCAAGGAGAGAGGGAGAAGAGAGGGAGAAGAGAGGGAATGGAGAGAGGGAGAAGAGAGGGAATGGAGAGAGCGAGGAGCGAGGGAGAAGAGAGGGAGGAGAGAGCAAGGACAGAGGGAGAAGAGAGGGAGGAGAGAGCGAGAAGAGAGGGAGAAGAGAGGGAATGGAGAGAGCGAGGAGCGAGGGAGAAGAGAGGGAGGAGAGAGCAAGGACAGAGGGAGAAGAGAGGGAGGAGAGAGCGAGAAGAGAGGGAGAAGAGAGGGAGGAGAGAGCGAGGAGAGAGGGAGAAGAGAGGGAGGAGAGAGCAAGGAGAGAGGGAGAAGAGAGGGAGGAGAGAGCGAGAAGAGAGGGAGAAGAGAGGGAATGGAGAGAGCGAGGAGCGAGGGAGAAGAGAGGGAGGAGAGCTCAAGGAGAGAGGGAGAAGAGAGGGAGGAGAGAGCGAGAAGAGAGGGAGAAGAGAGGGAGGAGAGAGCAAGGAGGGAGGGAGAAGAGAGGGAGGAGAGAGCGAGAAGAGAGGGAGAAGAGAGGGAATGGAGAGAGCGAGGAGCAATGGAGAAGAGATGGAGGAGAGAGCAAGGAGAGAGGGAGAAGAGAGGGAATGGAGAGAGCGAGGAGCGAGGGAGAAGAGAGGGAGGAGAGATCAATGAGAGAGGGAGAAGAGAGGGAGGAGAGAGCGAGAAGAGAGGGAGAAGAGAGGGAATGGAGAGAGCGAGGAGAGAGGGAGGAGAGAGCGAGGAGAGAGGGAGAAGAGAGGGAGGAGAGGGCGAGGAGAGAGGGAGAAGAGAGGGAGGAGAGAGCGAGAAGAGAGGGAGAAGAGAGGGAGGGGAGAGCGAGGAGAGAGGGAGAAGAGAGGGAGGAGAGAGCGAGGAGAGAGGGAGAAGAGAGGGAGGAGAGAGCGAGGAGAGAGGGAGAAGAGAGGGAGGAGAGAGCGAGAAGAGAGGGAGAAGAGAGGGAATGGAGAGAGCGAGGAGCGAGGGAGAAGAGAGGGAGGAGAGAGCAAGGAGAGAGAGAGCGTGGAGAGAGGGAGAGGAGAGGGAGGAGAGAGCGAGGAGAGAGGGAGAAGAGAGGGAGGAGAGAGCGAGATGAGAGGGAGAAGAGAGGGAATGGAGAGAGCGAGGAGCGAGGGAGAAGAGAGGGAGGAGAGGGCAAGGAGAGAGGGAGAAGAGAGGGAGGAGAGAGCAAGGAGAGAGGGAGAAGAGAGGGAGGAGAGAGCGAGAAGAGAGGGAGAAGAGAGGGAATGGAGAGAGCGAGGAGAGAGGGAGGAGAGAGCGAGGAGAGAGGGAGAAGAGAGGGAGGAGAGAGCGAGGAGAGAGGGAGGAGAGAGCGAGAAGAGAGGGAGAAGAGAGGGAGGAGAGAGCGAGGAGAGAGGGAGAAGAGAGGGAGGAGAGAGCGAGGAGAGAGGGAGAAGAGAGGGAGGAGAGAGCGAGGAGAGAGGGAGAAGAGAGGGAGGAGAGAGCGAGAAGAGAGGGAGAAGAGAGGGAATGGAGAGAGCGAGGAGCGAGGGAGAAGAGAGGGAGGAGAGAGCAAGGAGAGAGGGAGAAGAGAGGGAGGAGAGAGCGAGAAGAGAGGGAGAAGAGAGGGAATGGAGAGAGCGAGGAGAGAGGGAGAAGAGAGGGAGGACAGAGCGAGGAGAGAGGGAGAAGAGAGGGAATGGAGAGAGCGAGAAGAGAGGGAGAAGAGAGGGAATGGAGAGAGCGAGGAGCGAGGGAGAAGAGAGGGAGGAGAGGGCAAGGAGAGAGGGAGAAGAGAGGGAGGAGAGAGCGAGAAGAGAGGGAGAAGAGAGGGAATGGAGAGAGTGAGGAGAGAGGGAGAAGAGAGGGAGGAGAGAGCGAGAAGAGAGGGAGAAGAGAGGGAATGGAGAGAGCGAGGAGCGAGGGAGAAGAGAGGGAGGAGAGAGCAAGGAGAGAGGGAGAAGAGAGGGAGGAGAGAGCGAGAAGAGAGGGAGAAGAGAGTGAGGAGAGAGCGAGAAGAGAGGGAGAAGAGAGGGAATGGAGAGGGCGAGGAGCGAGGGAGAAGAGAGGGAGGAGTGAGCAAGGAGAGAGGGAGAAGAGAGGGAGGAGAGAGCGAGAAGAGAGGGAGAAGAGAGGGAATGGAGAGAGCGAGGAGAGAGGGAGGAGAGAGCGAGAAGAGAGGGAGAAGAGAGGGAGGAGAGAGCGAGGAGAGAGAGAGAAGAGAGGGAGGAGAGAGCGAGAAGAGAGGGAGAAGAGAGGGAGGAGAGGGCAAGGAGAGAGGGAGAAGAGAGGGAGGAGAGAGCAAGGAGAGAGGGAGAAGAGCGGGAGGAGAGAGCGAGAAGAGAGGGAGAAGAGAGGGAGGAGAGAGCGAGAAGAGAGGGAGAAGAGAGGGAATGGAGAGAGCGAGGAGCGAGGGAGAAGAGAGGGAGGAGAGAGCAAGGAGAGAGGGAGAAGAGAGGGAGGAGAGAGCGAGAAGAGAGGGAGAAGAGAGGGAATGGAGAGAGCGAGGAGAGAGGGAGGAGAGAGCGAGAAGAGAGGGAGAAGAGAGGGAGGAGAGAGCGAGGAGAGAGAGAGAAGAGAGGGAGGAGAGAGCGAGAAGAGAGGGAGAAGGGAGGGAGGAGAGGGCAAGGAGAGAGGGAGAAGAGCGGGAGGAGAGAGCGAGAAGAGAGGGAGAAGAGAGGGAGGAGAGAGCGAGAAGAGAGGGAGAAGAGAGGGAATGGAGAGAGCGAGGAGCGAGGGAGAAAAGAGGGAGGAGAGAGCAAGGAGAGAGGGAGAAGAGAGGGAGGAGAGAGCGAGAAGAGAGGGAGAAGAGAGGGAATGGAGAGAGCGAGGAGCGAGGGTGAAGAGAGGGAGGAGAGAGCAAGGAGAGAGGGGGAAGAGAGGGAGGAGAGAGCAAGGAGAGAGGGAGAAGAGAGGGAGGAGAGAGCGAGAAGAGAGGGAGAAGAGAGGGAATGGAGAGAGCGAGGAGCGAGGGAGAAGAGAGGGAGGAGAGAGCAAGGAGAGAGGGAGAAGAGAGGGAGGAGAGAGCGAGAAGAGAGGGAGAAGAGAGGGAATGGAGAGAGCGAGGAGAGAGGGAGGAGAGAGCGAGAAGAGAGGGAGAAGAGAGGGAGGAGAGAGCAAGGAGAGAGCGAGAAGAGAGGGAGAAGAGAGGGAATGGAGAGAGCGAGAAGAGAGGGAGAAGAGAGGGAGGAGAGAGCAAGGAGAGAGGGAGAAGAGAGGGAGAAGAGAGGGAATGGAGAGAGGGAGAAGAGAGGGAATGGAGAGAGCGAGGAGCGAGGGAGAAGAGAGGGAGGAGAGAGCAAGGACAGAGGGAGAAGAGAGGGAGGAGAGAGCGAGAAGAGAGGGAGAAGAGAGGGAATGGAGAGAGCGAGGAGCGAGGGAGAAGAGAGGGAGGAGAGAGCAAGGACAGAGGGAGAAGAGAGGGAGGAGAGAGCGAGAAGAGAGGGAGAAGAGAGGGAGGAGAGAGCGAGGAGAGAGGGAGAAGAGAGGGAGGAGAGAGCAAGGAGAGAGGGAGAAGAGAGGGAGGAGAGAGCGAGAAGAGAGGGAGAAGAGAGGGAATGGAGAGAGCGAGGAGCGAGGGAGAAGAGAGGGAGGAGAGCTCAAGGAGAGAGGGAGAAGAGAGGGAGGAGAGAGCGAGAAGAGAGGGAGAAGAGAGGGAGGAGAGAGCGAGAAGAGAGGGAGAAGAGAGGGAATGGAGAGAGCGAGGAGAGAGGGAGAAGAGAGGGAGGAGAGAGCGAGGAGAGAGGGAGAAGAGAGGGAGGAGAGAGCGAGAAGAGAGGGAGAAGAGAGGGAATGGAGAGAGCGAGGAGCGAGGGAGAAGAGAGGGAGGAGAGGGCAAGGAGAGAGGGAGAAGAGAGGGAGGAGAGAGCAAGGAGAGAGGGAGAAGAGAGGGGGGAGAGAGCGAGAAGAGAGGGAGAAGAGAGATAGGAGAGGGCGAGGAGAGAGGGAGAAGAGAGGGAGGAGAGAGCGAGAAGAGAGGGAGAAGAGAGGGAATGGAGAGAGCGAGGAGAGAGGGAGAAGAGAGGGAGGAGAGAGCGAGGAGAGAGGGAGAAGAGAATGAATGGAGAGAGCGAGGAGCGAGGGAGAAGAGAGGGAGGAGAGAGCAAGGAGAGAGGGAGAAGAGAGGGAGGAGAGAGCGAGGAGAGAGGGAGAAGAGAGGGAGGAGAGAGCAAGGAGAGAGGGAGAAGAGAGGGAGGAGAGAGCGAGAAGAGAGGGAGAAGAGAGGGAATGGAGAGAGCGAGGGGCGAGGGAGAAGAGAGGGAGGAGAGAGCGAGAAGAGAGGGAGAAGAGAGGGAGGAGAGAGCGAGGAGAGCGGGAGAAGAGAGGGAGGAGAGAGCGAGAAGAGAGGGAGAAGAGAGGGAATGGAGAGAGCGAGAAGAGAGGGAGAAGAGAGGGAGGAGAGAGCAAGGAGAGAGGGAGAAGAGAGGGAGGAGAGAGCGAGAAGAGAGGGAGAAGAGAGGGAATGGAGAGAGCGAGGAGCGAGGGAGAAGAGAGGGAGGAGAGAGCAAGGACAGAGGGAGAAGAGAGGGAGGAGAGAGCGAGAAGAGAGGGAGAAGAGAGGGAATGGAGAGAGCGAGGAGCGAGGGAGAAGAGAGGGAGGAGAGAGCAAGGACAGAGGGAGAAGAGAGGGAGGAGAGAGCGAGAAGAGAGGGAGAAGAGAGGGAGGAGAGAGCGAGGAGAGAGGGAGAAGAGAGGGAGGAGAGAGCAAGGAGAGAGGGAGAAGAGAGGGAGGAGAGAGCGAGAAGAGAGGGAAAAGAGAGGGAATGGAGAGAGCGAGGAGCGAGGGAGAAGAGAGGGAGGAGAGCTCAAGGAGAGAGGGAGAAGAGAGGGAGGAGAGAGCGAGAGGAGAGGGAGAAGAGAGGGAGGAGAGAGCAAGGAGGGAGGGAGAAGAGAGGGAGGAGAGAGCGAGAAGAGAGGGAGAAGAGAGGGAATGGAGAGAGCGAGGAGCAATGGAGAAGAGATGGAGGAGAGAGCAAGGAGAGAGGGAGAAGAGAGGGAATGGAGAGAGCGAGGAGCGAGGGAGAAGAGAGGGAGGAGAGATCAATGAGAGAGGGAGAAGAGAGGGAGGAGAGAGCGAGAAGAGAGGGAGAAGAGAGGGAATGGAGAGAACGAGGAGAGAGGGAGGAGAGAGCGAGGAGAGAGGGAGAAGAGAGGGAGGAGAGAGCGAGGAGGGAGGGAGAAGAGAGGGAGGAGAGAGCGAGAAGAGAGGGAGAAGAGAGGGAGGGGAGAGCGAGGAGAGAGGGAGAAGAGAGGGAGGAGAGAGCGAGGAGAGAGGGAGAAGAGAGGGAGGAGAGAGCGAGGAGAGAGGGAGAAGAGAGGGAGGAGAGAGCGAGAAGAGAGGGAGAAGAGAGGGAATGGAGAGAGCGAGGAGCGAGGGAGAAGAGAGGGAGGAGAGAGCAAGGAGAGAGAGAGCGTGGAGAGAGGGAGAAGAGAGGGAGGAGAGAGCGAGGAGAGAGGGAGAAGAGAGGGAGGAGAGAGCGAGATGAGAGGGAGAAGAGAGGGAATGGAGAGAGCGAGGAGCGAGGGAGAAGAGAGGGAGGAGAGGGCAAGGAGAGAGGGAGAAGAGAGGGAGGAGAGAGCGAGAAGAGAGGGAGAAGAGAGGGAATGGAGAGAGCGAGGAGAGAGGGAGAAGAGAGGGAGGAGAGAGCGAGGAGAGAGGGAGAAGAGAATGAATGGAGAGAGCGAGGAGCGAGGGAGAAGAGAGGGAGGAGAGAGCAAGGAGAGAGGGAGGAGAGAGCGAGGAGAGAGGGAGAAGAGAGGGAGGAGAGAGCAAGGAGAGAGGGAGAAGAGAGGGAGGAGAGAGCGAGAAGAGAGGGAGAAGAGAGGGAATGGAGAGAGCGAGGAGCGAGGGAGAAGAGAGGGAGGAGAGAGCGAGAAGAGAGGGAGAAGAGAGGGAGGAGAGAGCGAGGAGAGAGGGAGAAGAGAGGGAGGAGAGAGCGAGAAGAGAGGGAGAAGAGAGGGAATGGAGAGAGCGAGAAGAGAGGGAGAAGAGAGGGAGGAGAGAGCAAGGAGAGAGGGAGAAGAGAGGGAGAAGAGAGGGAATGGAGAGAGGGAGAAGAGAGGGAATGGAGAGAGCGAGGAGCGAGGGAGAAGAGAGGGAGGAGAGAGCAAGGACAGAGGGAGAAGAGAGGGAGGAGAGAGCGAGAAGAGAGGGAGAAGAGAGGGAATGGAGAGAGCGAGGAGCGAGGGAGAAGAGAGGGAGGAGAGAGCAAGGACAGAGGGAGAAGAGAGGGAGGAGAGAGCGAGAAGAGAGGGAGAAGAGAGGGAGGAGAGAGGGAGAAGAGAGGGAGGAGAGAGCAAGGAGAGAGGGAGAAGAGAGGGAGGAGAGAGCGAGAAGAGAGGGAGAAGAGAGGGAATGGAGAGAGCGAGGAGCGAGGGAGAAGAGAGGGAGGAGAGCTCAAGGAGAGAGGGAGAAGAGAGGGAGGAGAGAGCGAGAAGAGAGGGAGAAGAGAGGGAGGAGAGAGCAAGGAGGGAGGGAGAAGAGAGGGAGGAGAGAGCGAGAAGAGAGGGAGAAGAGAGGGAATGGAGAGAGCGAGGAGCAATGGAGAAGAGATGGAGGAGAGAGCAAGGAGAGAGGGAGAAGAGAGGGAATGGAGAGAGCGAGGAGCGAGGGAGAAGAGAGGGAGGAGAGATCAATGAGAGAGGGAGAAGAGAGGGAGGAGAGAGCGAGAAGAGAGGGAGAAGAGAGGGAATGGAGAGAGCGAGGAGAGAGGGAGGAGAGAGCGAGGAGAGAGGGAGAAGAGAGGGAGGAGAGAGCGAGGAGAGAGGGAGAAGAGAGGGAGGAGAGAGCGAGAAGAGAGGGAGAAGAGAGGGAGGGGAGAGCGAGGAGAGAGGGAGAAGAGAGGGAGGAGAGAGCGAGGAGAGAGGGAGAAGAGAGGGAGGAGAGAGCGAGGAGAGAGGGAGAAGAGAGGGAGGAGAGAGCGAGAAGAGAGGGAGAAGAGAGGGAATGGAGAGAGCGAGGAGCGAGGGAGAAGAGAGGGAGGAGAGAGCAAGGAGAGAGAGAGCGTGGAGAGAGGGAGAGGAGAGGGAGGAGAGAGCGAGGAGAGAGGGAGAAGAGAGGGAGGAGAGAGCGAGATGAGAGGGAGAAGAGAGGGAATGGAGAGAGCGAGGAGCGAGGGAGAAGAGAGGGAGGAGAGGGCAAGGAGAGAGGGAGAAGAGAGGGAGGAGAGAGCAAGGAGAGAGGGAGAAGAGAGGGAGGAGAGAGCGAGAAGAGAGGGAGAAGAGAGGGAATGGAGAGAGCGAGGAGAGAGGGAGGAGAGAGCGAGGAGAGAGGGAGAAGAGAGGGAGGAGAGAGCGAGGAGAGAGGGAGAAGAGAGGGAGGAGAGAGCGAGAAGAGAGGGAGAAGAGAGGGAGGAGAGAGCGAGGAGAGAGGGAGAAGAGAGGGAGGAGAGAGCGAGGAGAGAGGGAGAAGAGAGGGAGGAGAGAGCGAGGAGAGAGGGAGAAGAGAGGGAGGAGAGAGCGAGAAGAGAGGGAGAAGAGAGGGAATGGAGAGAGCGAGGAGCGAGGGAGAAGAGAGGGAGGAGAGAGCAAGGAGAGAGGGAGAAGAGAGGGAGGAGAGAGCGAGAAGAGAGGGAGAAGAGAGGGAATGGAGAGAGCGAGGAGAGAGGGAGAAGAGAGGGAGGACAGAGCGAGGAGAGAGGGAGAAGAGAGGGAGGAGAGAGCGAGAAGAGAGGGAGAAGAGAGGGAATGGAGAGAGCGAGGAGCGAGGGAGAAGAGAGGGAGGAGAGGGCAAGGAGAGAGGGAGAAGAGAGGGAGGAGAGAGCGAGAAGAGAGGGAGAAGAGAGGGAATGGAGAGAGTGAGGAGAGAGGGAGAAGAGAGGGAGGAGAGAGCGAGAAGAGAGGGAGAAGAGAGGGAATGGAGAGAGCGAGGAGCGAGGGAGAAGAGAGGGAGGAGAGAGCAAGGAGAGAGGGAGAAGAGAGGGAGGAGAGAGCGAGAAGAGAGGGAGAAGAGAGTGAGGAGAGAGCGAGAAGAGAGGGAGAAGAGAGGGAATGGAGAGGGCGAGGAGCGAGGGAGAAGAGAGGGAGGAGTGAGCAAGGAGAGAGGGAGAAGAGAGGGAGGAGAGAGCGAGAAGAGAGGGAGAAGAGAGGGAATGGAGAGAGCGAGGAGAGAGGGAGGAGAGAGCGAGAAGAGAGGGAGAAGAGAGGGAGGAGAGAGCGAGGAGAGAGAGAGAAGAGAGGGAGGAGAGAGCGAGAAGAGAGGGAGAAGAGAGGGAGGAGAGGGCAAGGAGAGAGGGAGAAGAGAGGGAGGAGAGAGCAAGGAGAGAGGGAGAAGAGCGGGAGGAGAGAGCGAGAAGAGAGGGAGAAGAGAGGGAGGAGAGAGCGAGAAGAGAGGGAGAAGAGAGGGAATGGAGAGAGCGAGGAGCGAGGGAGAAGAGAGGGAGGAGAGAGCAAGGAGAGAGGGAGAAGAGAGGGAGGAGAGAGCGAGAAGAGAGGGAGAAGAGAGGGAATGGAGAGAGCGAGGAGAGAGGGAGGAGAGAGCGAGAAGAGAGGGAGAAGAGAGGGAGGAGAGAGCGAGGAGAGAGAGAGAAGAGAGGGAGGAGAGAGCGAGAAGAGAGGGAGAAGGGAGGGAGGAGAGGGCAAGGAGAGAGGGAGAAGAGCGGGAGGAGAGAGCGAGAAGAGAGGGAGAAGAGAGGGAGGAGAGAGCGAGAAGAGAGGGAGAAGAGAGGGAATGGAGAGAGCGAGGAGCGAGGGAGAAAAGAGGGAGGAGAGAGCAAGGAGAGAGGGAGAAGAGAGGGAGGAGAGAGCGAGAAGAGAGGGAGAAGAGAGGGAATGGAGAGAGCGAGGAGCGAGGGAGAAGAGAGGGAGGAGAGAGCAAGGAGAGAGGGAGGAGAGAGCAAGGAGAGAGGGAGAAGAGAGGGAGGAGAGAGCGAGAAGAGAGGGAGAAGAGAGGGAATGGAGAGAGCGAGGAGCGAGGGAGAAGAGAGGGAGGAGAGAGCAAGGAGAGAGGGAGAAGAGAGGGAGGAGAGAGCGAGAAGAGAGGGAGAAGAGAGGGAATGGAGAGAGCGAGGAGAGAGGGAGGAGAGAGCGAGAAGAGAGGGAGAAGAGAGGGAGGAGAGAGCGAGGAGAGAGAGAGAAGAGAGGGAGGAGAGAGCGAGAAGAGAGGGAGAAGAGAGGGAGGAGAGGGCAAGGAGAGAGGGAGAAGAGAGGGAGGAGAGAGCAAGGAGAGAGGGAGAAGAGCGGGAGGAGAGAGCGAGAAGAGAGGGAGAAGAGAGGGAGGAGAGAGCGAGAAGAGAGGGAGAAGAGAGGGAATGGAGAGAGCGAGGAGCGAGGGAGAAGAGAGGTAGGAGAGAGCAAGGAGAGAGGGAGAAGAGAGGGAGGAGAGAGCGAGAAGAGAGGGGGAAGAGAGGGAATGGAGAGAGCGAGGAGCTAGGGAGAAGAGAGGGAGGAGAGAGCAAGGAGAGAGGGAGAAGAGAGGGAGGAGAGAGCAAGGAGAGAGGGAGAAGAGAGGGAGAAGAGAGGGAATGGAGAGAGGGAGAAGAGAGGGAATGGAGAGAGCGAGGAGCGAGGGAGAAGAGAGGGAGGAGAGAGCAAGGAGAGAGGGAGAAGAGAGGGAGGAGAGAGCAAGGAGAGAGGGAGAAGAGAGGGAGGAGAGAGCGGGAAGAGAGGGAGAAGAGAGGGAGGAGAGAGCGAGAAGAGAGGGAGAAGAGAGGGAATGGAGAGAGCGAGGAGCGAGGGAGAAGAGAGGGAGGAGAGAGCAAGGAGAGAGGGAGAAGAGAGGGAGGAGAGAGCGAGAAGAGAGGGAGAAGAGAGGGAATGGAGAGAGCGAGGAGCGAGGGAGAAGAGAGGGATGAGAGAGCGAGAAGAGAGGGAGAAGAGAGGGAATGGAGAGAGCGAGGAGCGAGGGAGAAGAGAGGGAGGAGAGAGCAAGGAGAGAGGGAGAAGAGAGGGAGGAGAGAGCGAGAAGAGAGGGAGAAGAGAGGGAATGGAGAGAGCGAGGAGCAAGGGAGAAGAGAGGGAGGAGAGAGCAAGGAGAGAGGGAGAAGAGAGGGAGGAGAGAGCGAGAAGCGAGGGAGAAGAGAGGGAATGGAGAGAGCGAGGAGCGAGGGAGAAGAGAGGGAGGAGAGAGCAAGGAGAGAGGGAGAAGAGAGGGAGGAGAGAGCGAGAAGAGAGGGAGAAGAGAGGGAGTGGAGAGAGCGAAGAGAGAGGGAGGAGAGAGCGAGGAGAGAGGGAGAAGAGAGGGAGGAGAGAGCGAGAAGAGAGGGAGAAGAGAGGGAATGGAGAGAGCGAGGAGCAAGGGAGAAGAGAGGGAGGAGAGAGCAAGGAGAGAGGGAGAAGAGAGGGAGGAGAGAGCGAGAAGAGAGGGAGAAGAGAGGGAATGGAGAGAGCGAGGAGAGAGGGAGAAGAGAGGGAGGAGAGAGCGAGAAGAGAGGGAGAAGAGAGGGAATGGAGAGAGCGAGGAGCTAGGGAGAAGAGAGGGAGGAGAGAGCAAGGAGAGAGGGAGAAGAGAGGGAGGAGAGAGCGAGAAGAGAGGGAGAAGAGAGGGAATGGAGAGAGCGAGGAGCGAGGGAGAAGAGAGGGAGGAGAGAGCAAGGAGAGAGGGAGAAGAGAGGGAGGAGAGAGCGAGGAGAGAGGGAGAAGAGAGGGAGGAGAGAGCGAGGAGAGAGGAAGAAGGGAGGGAGGAGAGAGCGAGAAGAGAGGGAGAAGAGAGGGAGGAGAGAGCGAGGAAAGAGAGAGAAGAGAGGGAGGAGAGAGCGAGAAGAGAGGGAGAAGAGAGGGAATGGAGAGAGCGAGGAGCGAGGGAGAAGAGAGGGAGGAGAGAGCAAGGAGAGAGGGAGAAGAGAGGGAGAAGAGAGGGAGGAGAGAGCGAGAAGAGAGGGAGAAGAGAGGGAGGAGAGAGCGAGGAGAGAGGGAGAAGAGAGGGAGGAGAGAGCGAGGAGAGAGGGAGAAGAGAGGGAGGAGAGAGCGAGGAGAGAGGGAGCAGAGAGGGAGGAGAGAGCGAGAAGAGAGGGAGAAGAGAGGGAATGGAGAGAGCGAGGAGCGAGGGAGAAGAGAGGGAGGAGAGAGCAAGGAGAGAGGGAGAAGAGAGGGAGGAGAGAGCGAGAAGAGAGGGAGAAGAGAGGGAATGGAGAGAGCGAGGAGAGAGGGAGAAGAGAGGGAGGAGAGAGCGAGGAGAGAGGGAGAAGAGAGGGAGGAGAGAGCGAGAAGAGGGAGAAGATAGGGAATGGAGAGAGCGAGGAGCGAGGGAGAAGAGAGGGAGGAGAGGGCAAGGAGAGAGAGAGAAGAGAGGGAGGAGAGAGCAAGGAGAGAGGGAGAAGAGAGGGAGGAGAGAGCGAGGAGAGAGGGAGAAGAGAGGGAATGGAGAGAGCGAGGAGCGAGGGAGAAGAGAGGGAGGAGAGAGCAAGGACAGAGGGAGAAGAGAGGGAGGAGAGAGCGAGAAGAGAGGGAGAAGAGAGGGAATGGAGAGAGCGAGGAGAGAGGGAGAAGAGAGGGAGGAGAGAACAAGGAGAGAGGGAGAAGAGAGGGAGGAGAGAGCGAGAAGAGAGGGAGAAGAGAGGGAATGGAGAGAGCGAGGAGCGAGGGAGAAGAGAGGGAGGAGAGAGCAAGGAGAGAGGGAGAAGAGAGGGAGGAGAGGGCGAGAAGAGAGGGAGAAGAGAGGGAATGGAGAGAGCGAGGAGAGAGGGAGGAGAGAGCGAGGAGAGAGGGAGAAGAGAGGGAGGAGAGAGCGAGGAGAGAGGAAGAAGAGAGGGAGGAGAGAGCGAGAAGAGAGGGAGAAGAGAGGGAATGGAGAGAGCGAGGAGCGAGGGAGAAGAGAGGGAGGAGAGAGCGAGAAGAGAGGGAGAAGAGAGGGAATGGAGAGAGCGAGGAGCGAGGGAGAAGAGAGGGAGGAGAGAGCGAGAAGATAGGGAGAAGAGAGGGAATGGAGAGAGCGAGGAGAGAGGGAGAAGAGAGGGAGGAGAGAGCGAAGAGAGAGGGAGAAGAGAGGGAGGAGAGAGCGAGGAGCGAGGGAGAAGAGAGGGAGGAGAGAGCAAGGAGAGAGGGAGAAGAGAGGGAGGAGAGAGCGAGAAGAGAGGGAGAAGAGAGGGAATGGAGAGAGCGAGGAGAGAGGGAGAAGAGAGGGAGGAGAGAGCGAGAAGAGAGGGAGAAGAGAGGGAATGGAGAGAGCGAGGAGCGAGGGAGAAGAGAGGGAGGAGAGAGCAAGGAGAGAGGGAGAAGAGAGGGAGGAGAGAGCGAGAAGAGAGGGAGAAGAGAGGGAATGGAGAGAGCGAGGAGCGAGGGAGAAGAGAGGGAGAAGAGAGCAAGGAGAGAGGGAGAAGAGAGGGAGGAGAGAGCGAAAAGAGAGGGAGAAGAGAAGGAATGGAGAGAGCGAGGAGCGAGGGAGAAGAGAGGGAGGAGAGAGCAAGGAGAGAGGGAGAAGAGAGGGAGGAGAGGGCGAGAAGAGAGGGATAAGAGAGGGAATGGAGAGAGCGAGGAGAGAGGGAGGAGAGAGCGAGGAGAGAGGGAGAAGAGAGGGAGGAGAGAGCGAGGAGAGAGGGAGAAGAGAGGGAGGAGAGAGCGAGGAGAGAGGGAGAAGAGAGGGAGGAGAGAGCGAGAAGAGAGGGAGAAGAGAGGGAGGAGAGAGCGAGGAGAGAGGGAGAAGAGAGGGAGGAGAGAGCGAGGAGAGAGGGAGAAGAGAGGGAGGAGAGAGCGAGAAGAGAGGGAGAAGAGAGGGAATGGAGAGAGCGAGGAGCGAGGGAGAAGAGAGGGAGGAGAGAGCAAGGAGAGAGGGAGAAGAGAGGGAGGAGAGAGCGAGAAGAGAGGGAGAAGAGAGGGAATGGAGAGAGCGAGGAGAGAGGGAGAAGAGAGGGAGGAGAGAGCGAGGAGAGAGGGAGAAGAGAGGGAGGAGAGAGCGAGAAGAGAGGGAGAAGAGAGGGAATGGAGAGAGCGAGGAGCGAGGGAGAAGAGAGGGAGGAGAGAACGAGAAGAGAGGGAGAAGAGAGGGAATGGAGAGAGCGAGGATAGAGGGAGAAGAGAGGGAGCAGGGAGCGAGAAGAGGGAACAGAGGGAGTGAGGAGAGCGAGAAGAGGGAGGGAGAAGAGGGAACGGAGAGAGCGAGGAGAGAGGGAGAAGAGGGAACGGAGAGAGCGAGGAGAGAGCGAACAGAAGGAACGGAGAGAGCGAGGAGAAAGCGAGGAGAGGGAACGGAGAGAGCGAGGAGAATGCGAGGAGAGGGAACGGAGAGAGCGAGGAGAGAGCGAGGAGAGAGCGAGGAGAGAGCGAGAAGAGAGAACGGAGAAAGCAAGGAGAGAGGAAACAGAAGGAACGGAGGGGAGCGAGGAGAAAGCGAGGAGAGGGAACAGAGAGAGCGAGGAGAGAGCGAGGAGAGAGCAAGAAGAGAGCGAGGAGAGAGCGAGAAGAGAGCGAGAAGAGAGCGAGAAGAGGGCGAAGATGGAGCGAGGAGAGAGCGAGGAGAGAGCGGGGAGGGAGCGATGAGAGAACAAGAAGAGGGAAGGGAGAGAGCGAGAAGAGCGAATGGAGAGAGCGAGGAGAACGCGAGAAGAGAGAACGGAGAGAGCGAGGAGAAAGCGAGAAGAGAGAACGGAGAGAGCGAGGAGAGAGCGAGGAGAGGGAACGGAGAGAGCGAGGAGAGAGCGAGGAGAGAGCGAGGAGAGAGCGAGAAGAGAGAACGGAGAAAGCAAGGAGAGAGGAAACAGAAGGAACGGAGAGAGCGAGGAGAAAGCGAGGAGAGGGAACGGAGAGAGCGAGGAGAAAGCGAGGAGAGGGAACGGAGAGAGCGAGGAGAGAGCGAGGAGAGAGCGAGGAGAGAGCGAGAAGAGAGAACGGAGAAAGCAAGGAGAGAGGAAACAGAAGGAACGGAGGGGAGCGAGGAGAAAGCGAGGAGAGGGAACAGAGAGAGCGAGGAGAGAGCGAGGAGAGAGCAAGAAGAGAGCGAGGAGAGAGCGAGAAGGGAGCGAGAAGAGAGCGAGAAGAGGGCGAAGATGGAGCGAGGAGAGAGCGAGGAGAGAGCGGGGAGGGAGCGATGAGAGAACAAGAAGAGGGAAGGGAGAGAGCGAGAAGAGCGAATGGAGAGAGCGAGGAGAACGCGAGAAGAGAGAACGGAGAAAGCGAGGAGAAAGCGAGAAGAGAGAACGGAGAGAGCGAGGAGAGAGCGAGGAGAGGGAACGGAGAGAGCGAGGAGAGAGCGAGAAGAGAGCGAGAAGAGAGCGAGAAGAGGGCGAAGATGGAGCGAGGAGAGAGCGAGGAGAGACCGAGAAGAGGGAACGGAGAGAGCAAGGAGAGAGCGAGAAGAGAGCGAGAAGAGAGCGAGAAGAGGGCGAAGATGGAGCGAGGAGAGAGCGAGGAGAGAGCGGGGAGGGAGCGATGAGAGAACGAGAAGAGGGAAGGGAGAGAGCGAGAAGAGCGAATGGAGAGAGCGAGGAGAAAGCGAGAAGAGAGAACGGAGAGAGCGAGGAGAAAGCGAGAAGAGAGAACGGAGAGAGCGAGGAGAAAGCGAGGAGAGGGAACGGAGAGAGCGAGGAGCGAGGGACAAGAGAGGGAGGAGAGAGCGAGGAGAGAGGGAGAAGAGAGGGAGGAGAGAGCGAGGAGAGAGGGAGAAGAGAGGGAGGAGAGAGCGAGGAGAGAGGGAGAAGAGAGGGAGGAGAGAGCGAGAAGAGAGGGAGAAGAGAGGGAGGAGAGAGCAAGGAGAGAGGGAGAAGAGAGGGAGGAGAGAGCGAGAAGAGAGGGAGAAGAGAGGGAATGGAGAGAGCGAGGAGAGAGGGAGAAGAGAGGGAGGAGGGAGCGAGAAGAGGGAACAGAGGGAGTGAGGAGAGCGAGAAGAGGGAGGGAGAAGAGGGAACGGAGAGAGCGAGGAGAGAGGGAGAAGAGGGAACGGAGGGAGCGAGGAGCGAGGGAGAAGAGGGAACGTAGGGAGCGAGGAGCCAGCGGGTGTGACTTGTACGAGCACTGACCGACAGGAAGCAGCATGCAGACCGTGCACGCGGCCGCCAACATCCGTACGGCAGGCCGGGTCCTCGGGCGGCCATGGCGGCGGCGGGCGGTGGATGTCCGTGGCCTCCGCAGCATGACGCGGCCACAACAGTGGTCTGCCCAGCGATACGTATGACTGGTTGCGGGCGGTACTGCGGCACAGATCCCGGCCGCTGAGACTGGCCGCTGTCCGGGCCGGTACAGTGGATTGGGCAGGCAGGGCCGTTACAGTGGCTGGGGCAGACAGCGCCGGCACTGTGGTTGGGGAAGGCAGGGCCGGTACTGTGGCTGGGGAAGGCAGGGCCGGCACTGTGGCTGGGGAAGGCAGGGCCGGTACTGTGGCTGGGGAAGGCAGGGCCGGTACTGTGGCTGTCTCTCCGTGGTGCGGCGCGGCGTGTGTCTCAGCGCCCTCTGGCGAGGCTGACGGCGCCCTCTGGCGAGGTTGATGGCGCCCTCTGGCGAGGTTGACACACGCCCGCCAGATGGCACTGTCGAACAGCTGTCCGCCGTCAGCAGAAATAATTCATCCAGACGCTACCACCATCAGCGTGTCCTGGGGGGTGGGGGGGGGGGGCAGTTTGTAACTTTTGAGAGGATATGTCACATGATGATCTGCCTATGCATGAGTTGGACGGACACTTACAATTAGACAGTGTGCGTCATCATTGCGGCGCAGATCACGCGCGTTCTGTCTGTCAGCGTGCAATATATGGTAATACCTGCTGACAGTGCATGTGTGCTGGGCGATCTCACTCAATCTGACTGTATCCACCAATCCAACATATTTCAAAACCAGCAAAATATAGGAAACGGACAAACATTACCCGAAGTATGTGAAAGAAGTGCAAATCCTAAATGCATTAAGAATTTGTTCTCGTGAGATTAAACTTCTATTGAATTAACTTATTATAATCTTATGATCACATTCAATGCCAACTGTCGATGTCGACATCAATACGAGATATAAGTCAGGATACATTATAAGTTCAGATTGATATCAAAGATATTAGTGTACCAAGATAGATCCAGGGGCAGATCTAGGGAACGAGCCCCCCCCCCCATCCCTTGGGAACTTGAACATGCACTGTAAAGTCAGGCTGTCCGCCGAGACATATCTTATGGATGCAATCCAGAGGCGGATCCAATGGGGGGGGTATTGTTTGGGGAACTGTGTTAAAATCGAACAAATATCCAGGCCCCCATCCCCCGGTTATAAAAAAAATTGTTGACACCTGCGGTCATTTTTACCGTCCCCCCGGTCGGAAGTTTTTTTTAGCTGTTAATGTTAAGAGAATATGCGAAAAATGCAAAGATATATATGAGAAACATAAGTATGCTGATTACGAAGTGCACTCTCTGATACTAGTAAATGTTGGAAAGTATTGAAGAGCCTCAAATCTAAACCTGCGAGAGAAGCAGGTGTGTCTGTGTATCAACAGAGATATAGAGCTGGATGAAGCGAGAGAAGCAGGCGTGTCTGTGTATCAACAGAGATATAGAGCTGGATGAAGCGAGAGAAGCAGGTGTGTCTGTGTATCAACAGAGATATAGAGCTGGATGAAGCCAGAGAAGCAGGTGTGTCTGTGTATCAACAGAGATATAGAGCTGGATGAAGCGAGAGAAGCAGGCGTGTCTGTGTATCAACAGAGATATAGAGCTGGATGAAGCGAGAGAAGCAGGTGTGTCTGTGTATCAACAGAGATATAGAGCTGGATGAAGCCAGAGAAGCAGGTGTGTCTGTGTATCAACAGAGATATAGAGCTGGATGAAGCGAGAGAAGCAGGCGTGTCTGTGTATCAACAGAGATATAGAGCTGGATGAAGCGAGAGAAGCAGGCGTGTCTGTGTATCAACAGAGATATAGAGCTGGATGAAGCCAGAGAAGCAGGTGTGTCTGTGTATCAACAGAGATATAGAGCTGGATGAAGCGAGAGAAGCAGGTGTGTCTGTGTATCAACAGAGATATAGAGCTGGGTGAAGCCAGAGAAGCAGGCGTGTCTGTGTATCAACAGAGATATAGAGCTGGATGAAGCGAGAGAAGCAGGCGTGTCTGTGTATCAAGAGAGATATAGAGCTGGATGAAGCCAGAGAAGCAGGCGTGTCTGTGTATCAACAGAGATATAGAGCTGGATGAAGCGAGAGAAGCAGGTGTGTCTGTGTATCAACAAAGATATAGAGCTGGATGAAGCCAGAGAAGCAGGCGTGTCTGTGTATCAACAGAGATATAGAGCTGGATGAAGCGAGAGAAGCAGGCGTGTCTGTGTATCAACAGAGATATAGAGCTGGATGAAGCGAGAGAAGCAGGCGTGTCTGTGTATCATTAGAGATATAGAGCTGGATGAAGCGAGAGAGGCAGGCGTGTCTGTGTATCAACAGAGATATAGAGCTGGATGAAGCGAGAGAAGCAGGCGTGTCTGTGTATCAACAGAGATATAGAGCTGGATGAAGCCAGAGAAGCAGGCGTGTCTGTGTATCAACAGAGATATAGAGCTGGATGAAGCCAGAGAAGCAGGCGTGTCTGTGTATCAACAGAGATATAGAGCTGGATGAAGCGAGAGAAGCAGGCGTGTCTGTGTATCATTAGAGATATAGAGCTGGATGAAGCGAGAGAGGCAGGCGTGTCTGTGTATCAACAGAGATATAGAGCTGGATGAAGCGAGAGAAGCAGGCGTGTCTGTGTATCAACAGAGATATAGAGCTGGATGAAGCGAGAGAAGCAGGTGTGTCTGTGTATCAACAGAGATATAGAGCTGGATGAAGCGAGAGAAGCAGGTGTGTCTGTGTATCAACAGAGATATAGAGCTGGATGAAGCCAGAGAAGCAGGTGTGTCTGTGTATCAACAGAGATATAGAGCTGGATGAAGCGAGAGAAGCAGGTGTGTCTGTGTATCAACAGAGATATAGAGCTGGATGAAGCCAGAGAAGCAGGTGTGTCTGTGTATCAACAGAGATATAGAGCAGGATGAAGCGAGAGAAGCAGGTGTGTCTGTGTATCAACAGAGATATAGAGCTGGATGAAGCGAGAGAAGCAGGCGTGTCTGTGTATCAACAGAGATATAGAGCTGGATGAAGCGAGAGAAGCAGGCGTGTCTGTGTATCAACAGAGATATAGAGCTGGATGAAGCCAGAGAAGCAGGTGTGTCTGTGTATCAACAGAGATATAGAGCTGGATGAAGCCAGAGAAGCAGGTGTGTCTGTGTATCAACAGAGATATAGAGCTGGGTGAAGCCAGAGAAGCAGGCGTGTCTGTGTATCAACAGAGATATAGAGCTGGATGAAGCGAGAGAAGCAGGCGTGTCTGTGTATCAACAGAGATATAGAGCTGGATGAAGCGAGAGAAGCAGGCGTGTCTGTGTATCAACAGAGATATAGAGCTGGATGAAGCGAGAGAGGCAGGTGTGTCTGTGCAGCAACAAAGATATAGAGCTGGATAAAGCCAGAGAAGCAGGCGTGTCTGTGTATCAACAGAGATATAAAGCTGGATGAAGCGAGAGAGGCAGGTGTGTCTGTGTATCAACAGAGATATAGAGCTGGATGAAGCGAGAGAAGCAGGTGTGTCTGTGTATCAACAGAGATATAGAGCTGGATGAAGCGAGAGAAGCAGGTGTGTCTGTGTATCAACAGAGATATAGAGCTGGATGAAGCGAGAGAAGCAGGTGTGTCTGTGTATCAACAGAGATATAGAGCTGGATGAAGCGAGAGAAGCAGGTGTGTCTGTGTATCAACAGAGATATAGAGCTGGATGAAGCCAGAGAAGCAGGTGTGTCTGTGTATCAACAGAGATATAGAGCTGGATGAAGCGAGAGAAGCAGGTGTGTCTGTGTATCAACAGAGATATAGAGCTGGATGAAGCGAGAGATGCAGGTGTGTCTGTGTATCAACAGAGATATAGAGCTGGATGAAGCGAGAGAAGCAGGTGTGTCTGTGTATCAACAGAGATATAGAGCTGGATGAAGTGAGAGAGGCAGGCGTGTCTGTGTATCAACAGAGATATAGAGCTGGATGAAGCGAGAGAAGCAGGCGTGTCTGTGTATCAACAGAGATATAGAGCTGGATGAAGCGAGAGAAGCAGGCGTGTCTGTGTATCAACAGAGATATAGAGCTGGATGAAGCGAGAGAAGCAGGTGTGTCTGTGTATCAACAGAGATATAGAGCTGGATGAAGCCAGAGAAGCAGGTGTGTCTGTGTATCAACAGAGATATAGAGCTGGATGAAGCGAGAGAAGCAGGTGTGTCTGTGTATCAACCGAGATATAGAGCTGGATGAAGCCAGAGAAGCAGGCGTGTCTGTGTATCAACAGAGATATAGAGCTGGATGAAGCGAGAGAAGCAGGCGTGTCTGTGTATCAACAGAGATATAGAGCTGGATGAAGCGGGAGAAGCAGGTGTGTCTGTTTATCAACAAAGATATAGAGCTGGATGAAGCGAGAGAAGCAGGTGTGTCTGTGTATCAACAGAGATATAGAGTTTGATGAAACCAGAGAAGCAGGTGTGTCTGTGTATCAACAGAGATATAGAGCTGGATGAAGCCAGAGAAGTAGGTGTGTCTGTGTATCAACAAAGATATAGAGCTGGATGAAGCGAGAGAAGCAGGTGTGTCTGTGTATCAACAGAGATATAGAGTTTGATGAAACCAGAGAAGCAGGTGTGTCTGTGTATCAACAGAGATATAGAGCTGGATGAAGCCAGAGAAGCAGGTGTGTCTGTGTATCAACAGAGATATAGAGCTGGATGAAGCCAGAGAAGCAGGTGTGTCTGTGTATCAACAGAGATATAGAGCTGGATGAAGCGAGAGAAGCAGGCGTATCTGTGTATCAACAGAGATATAGAGCTGGATGAAGCGAGAGAAGCAGGCGTGTCTGTGTATCAACAGAGATATAGAGATGGATGAAGCGAGAGAAGCAGGCGTGTCTGTGTATCAACAGAGATATAGAGCTGGATGAAGCGAGAGAGGCAGGTGTGTCTGTGTATCAACAAAGATATAGAGCTGGATGAAGCCAGAGAAGCAGGCGTGTCTGTGTATCAACAGAGATATAGAGCTGGATGAAGCGAGAGAGGCAGGTGTGTCTGTGTATCAACAGAGATATAGAGCTGGATGTAGCGAGAGAAGCAGGTGTGTCTGTGTATCAACAGAGATATAGAGCTGGATGAAGCGAGAGATGCAGGTGTGTCTATGTATCAACAGAGATATAGAGCTGGATGAAGCCAGAGAAGCAGGTGTGTCTGTGTATCAATAGACATATAGAGGTGGATGAAGCGAGAGAAGCAGGTGTGTCTGTGTATCAACAGAGATATAGAGCTGGATGAAGCGAGAGAAGCAGGTGTGTCTGTGTATCAACAGAGATATAGAGCTGGATGAAGCGAGAGAAGCAGGTGTGTCTGTGTATCAACAAAGATATAGAGCTGGATGAAGCGAGAGAAGCAGGTGTGTCTGTGTATCAACAGATATATAGAGTTTGATGAAACCAGAGAAGCAGGTGTGTCTGTGTATCAACAGAGATATAGAGCTGGATGAAGCCAGAGAAGCAGGTGTGTCTGTGTATCAACAAAAATATAGAGCTGGATGAAGCGAGAGAAGCAGGTGTGTCTGTGTATCAACAGAGATATAGAGTTTGATGAAACCAGAGAAGCAGGTGTGTCTGTGTATCAACAGAGATATAGAGCTGGATGAAGCCAGAGAAGCAGGTGTGTCTGTGTATCAACAGAGATATAGAGCTGGATGAAGCCAGAGAAGCAGGTGTGTCTGTGCATCAACAGAGATATAGAGCTGGATGAAGCGAGAGAAGCAGGCGTGTCTGTTTATCAACATAGATATAGAGCTGGATAAAGCGAGAGAAGCAGGCGTGTCTGTGTATCAACAGAGATATAGAGATGGATGAAGCGAGAGAAGCAGGCGTGTCTGTGTATCAACAGAGATATAGAGCTGGATGAAGCGAGAGAGGCAGGTGTGTCTGTGTATCAACAAAGATATAGACCTGGATGAAGCCAGAGAAGCAGGCGTGTCTGTGTATCAACAGAGATATAGAGCTGGATGAAGCGAGAGAGGCAGGTGTGTCTGTGTATCAACAGAGATATAGAGCTGGATGAAGCGAGAGAAGCAGGTGTGTCTGTGTATCAACAGAGATATAGAGCTGGATGAAGCGAGAGAAGCAGGTGTGTCTGTGTATCAACAGAGATATAGAGCTGGATGAAGCGAGAGAAGCAGGTGTGTCTGTGTATCAACAGCGATATAGAGCTGGATGAAGCGAGAGAAGCAGGTGTGTCTGTGTATCAACAGCGATATAGAGCTGGATGAAGCGAGAGAAGCAGGTGTGTCTATGTATCAACAGAGATATAGAGCTAGATGAAGCCAGAGAAGCAGGTGTGTCTGTGTATCAACAGAGATATAGAGCTGGATGAAGCGAGAGAAGCAGGTGTGTCTGTGTATCAACAGAGATATAGAGCTGGATGAAGCGAGAGAAGCAGGTGTGTCTGTGTATCAACAGAGATATAGAGCTGGATGAAGCCAGAGAAGCAGGTGTGTCTGTGTATCAACAGAGATATAGAGCTGGATGAAGCGAGAGAGGCAGGCTAGTCTGTGTATCAACAGAGATATAGAGCTGGATGAAGCGAGAGAAGCAGGCGTGTCTGTGTATCAACAGAGATATAGAGCTGGATGAAGCGAGAGAAGCAGGTGTGTCTGTGTATCCACAGCGATATAGAGCTGGATGAAGCCAGAGAAGCAGGTGTGTCTGCGTATCAACAGAGATAGAGAGCTGGATGAAGCGAGAGAAGCAGGTGTGTCTGTGTATCAACAGAGATATAGAGCTGGATGAAGCGAGAGAAGCAGGTGTGTCTGTGTATCAACAGAGATATAGAGCTGAATGAAGCGAGAGAAGCAGGCGTGTCTGTGTATCAACAGAGATATAGAGCTGGATGAAGCCAGAGAAGCAGGTGTGTCTGTGTATCAACAGAGATATAGAGCTGGATGAAGCGAGAGAAGCAGGTGTGTCTGTGTATCAACCGAGGTATAGACCTGGATGAAGCCAGAGAAGCAGGCGTGTCTGTGTATCAACAGAGATATAGAGCTGGATGAAGCGAGGAAAGCAGGCGTGTCTGTGTATAAACAGAGATATAGAGCTGGATGAAGCCAGAGAAGCAGGCGTGTCTGTGTATCAACAGAGATATAGAGCTGGATGGTGCGAGAGAAGCAGGTGTGTCTGTGTATCAACAGAGATATAGAGCTGGATGAAGCCAGAGAAGCAGGTGTGTCTGTGTATCAACAGAGATATAGAGCTGGATGAAGCCAGAGAAGCAGGCGTGTCTGTGTATCAACAGAGATATAGAGCTGGATGAAGCGAGAGAGGCAGGTGTGTCTGTGTATCAACAGAGATATAGAGCTGGATGAAGCGAGAGAAGCAGGTGTGTCTGTGTATCAACAGAGATATAGAGCTGGATGAAGCGAGAGAAGCAGGTGTGTCTGTGTATCAACAGAGATATAGAGCTGGATGAAGCGAGAGAAGCAGGTGTGTCTGTGTATCAACAGCGATATAGAGCTGGATGAAGCGAGAGAAGCAGGTGTGTCTGTGTATCAACAGAGATATAGAGCTGGATGAAGCGAGAGATGCAGGTGTGTCTATGTATCAACAGAGATATAGAGCTAGATGAAGCCAGAGAAGCAGGTGTGTCTGTGTATCAACAGAGATATAGAGCTGGATGAAGCGAGAGAAGCAGGTGTGTCTGTGTATCAACAGAGATATAGAGCTGGATGAAGCGAGAGAAGCAGGTGTGTCTGTGTATCAACAGAGATATAGAGCTGGATGAAGCCAGAGAAGCAGGTGTGTCTGTGTATCAACAGAGATATAGAGCTGGATGAAGCGAGAGAGGCAGGCTAGTCTGTGTATCAACAGAGATATAGAGCTGGATGAAGCGAGAGAAGCAGGCGTGTCTGTGTATCAACAGAGATATAGAGCTGGATGAAGCCAGAGAAGCAGGTGTGTCTGTGTATCAACAGCGATATAGAGCTGGATGAAGCCAGAGAAGCAGGTGTGTCTGTGTATCAACAGAGATAGAGAGCTGGATGAAGCGAGAGAAGCAGGTGTGTCTGTGTATCAACAGAGATATAGAGCTGGATGAAGCGAGAGAAGCAGGTGTGTCTGTGTATCAACAGAGATATAGAGCTGAATGAAGCGAGAGAAGCAGGCGTGTCTGTGTATCAACAGAGATATAGAGCTGGATGAAGCCAGAGAAGCAGGTGTGTCTGTGTATCAACAGAGATATAGAGCTGGATGAAGCGAGAGAAGCAGGTGTGTCTGTGTATCAACCGAGGTATAGAGCTGGATGAAGCCAGAGAAGCAGGCGTGTCTGTGTATCAACAGAGATATAGAGCTGGATGAAGCGAGGAAAGCAGGCGTGTCTGTGTATAAACAGAGATATAGAGCTGGATGAAGCCAGAGAAGCAGGCGTGTCTGTGTATCAACAGAGATATAGAGCTGGATGGTGCGAGAGAAGCAGGTGTGTCTGTGTATCAACAGAGATATAGAGCTGGATGAAGCCAGAGAAGCAGGTGTGTCTGTGTATCAACAGAGATATAGAGCTGGATGAAGCCAGAGAAGCAGGTGTGTCTGTGTATCAACAGAGCTATAGAGCTGGATGAAGCGCGAGAAGCAGGTGTGTCTGTGTATCAACAACGATATAGAGCTGGATGAAGCGAGAGAAGCAGGTGTGTCTGTGCATCAACAGAGATATAGAGCTGGATGAAGCGAGAGAAGCAGGCGTGTCTGTGTATCCACAGAGATATAGAGCTGGATGAAGCGAGAGAAGCAGGCGTGTCTGTGTATCAACAGGAATATAGAGCTGGATGAAGCGAGAGAAGCAGGCGTGTCTGTGTATCAACAGAGATATAGAGCTGGATGAAGCCAGAGAAGCAGGTGTGTCTGTGTATCAACAGAGATATAGAGCTGGATGAAGCGAGAGAAGCAGGTGTGTCTGTGTATCAACAGAGATATAGAGCTGGATGAAGCGAGAGAAGCAGGCGTGTCTGTGTATCAACAGAGATATAGAGCTGGATGAAGCCAGAGAAGCAGGTGTGTCTGTGTATCAACAGAGATATAGAGCTGGATGAAGCCAGAGAAGCAGGTGTGTCTGTGTATCAACAGAGACATAGAGCTGGATGAAGCGAGAGAAGCAGGTGTGTCTGTGTATCAACAGAGATATAGAGCTGGATGAAGCGAGAGAAGCAGGTGTGTCTGTGTATCAACAGAGATATAGAGCTGGATAAAGCGAGAGAAGCAGGTGTGTCTGTGTATCAACAGAGATATAGAGCTGGATGAAGCGAGAGAAGCAGGTGTGTCTGTGTATCAACAGAGGTTTAGAGCTGGATGAAGCCAGAGAAGCAGGTGTGTCTGTGTATCAACAGAGCTATAGAGCTGGATGAAGCGGGAGAAGGAGGTGTGTCTGTGTATCAACAGAGATATAGAGCTGGATGAAGCCAGAGAAGCAGGCGTGTCTATGTATCAACAGAGATATAGAGCTGGATGAAGCGAGAGAAGCAGGTGTGTCTGTGTATCAACAGAGATATAGAGCTGGATGAAGCCAGAGAAGCAGGTGTGTCTGTGTATCAACAAAGATATAGAGCTGGATGAAGCGAGAAAAGCAGGTGTGTCTGTGTATCAACAGAGATATAGAGCTGGATGAAGCCAGAGAAGCAGGTGTGTCTGTGTATCAACAGAGATATAGAGCTGGATGAAGCCAGAGAAGCAGGTGTGTCTGTGTATCAACAGAGATATAGAGCTGGATGAAGCGAGAGAAGCAGGTGTGTCTGTGTATCAACAGAGATATAGAGCTGGATGAAGCGAGAGAAGCAGGCGAGTCTGTGTATCAACAGAGATATAGAGCTGGATGAAGCGAGAGAAGCAGGTGTGTCTGTGTATCAACAGAGATATAGAGCTGGATGAAGCGAGAGAAGCAGGTGTGTCTGTGTATCAACAGAGATATAGAGCTGGATGAAGCGAGAGAAGCAGGTGTGTCTGTGTATCAACAGAGATATAGAGCTGGATGAAGCCAGAGAAGCAGGCGTGTCTGTGTATCAACAGAGATAGAGAGCTGGATGAAGCCAGAGAAGCAGGTGTGTCTGTGTATCAACAGAGATATAGAGCTGGATGAAGCGAGAGAAGCAGGCGTGTCTGTGTATCCACAGAGATATAGAGCTGGATGAAGCGAGAGAAGCAGGCGTGTCTGTGTATCAACAGGAATATAGAGCTGGATGAAGCGAGAGAAGCAGGCGTGTCTGTGTATCAACAGAGATATAGAGCTGGATGAAGCGAGAGAAGCAGGTGTGTCTGTGTATCAACTGAGCTATAGAGCTGGATGAAACGGGAGAAGGAGGTGTGTCTGTGTATCAACAGAGATATAGAGCTGGATGAAGCCAGAGAAGCAGGTGTGTCTGTGTATCAACAGAGATATAGAGCTGGATGAAGCGAGAGAAGCAGGCGTGTCTGTGTATCAACAGAGATATAGAGCTGGATGAAGCGAGAGAAGCAGGTGTGTCTGTGTATCAACAGAGATATAGAGCTGGATGAAGCGAGAGAAGCAGGTGTGTCTGTGTATCAACAGAGATATAGAGCTGGATGAAGCGAGAGAAGCAGGTGTGTCTGTGTATCAACAGAGATATAGAGCTGGATGAAGCCAGAGAAGCAGGCGTGGTTGTGTATCAACAGAGATATAGAGCTGGATGAAGCCAGAGAAGCAGGTGTGTCTGTGTATCAACAGAGATATAGAGCTGGATGAAGCGAGAGAAGCAGGCGTGTCTGTGTATCCACAGAGATATAGAGCTGGATGAAGCGAGAGAAGCAGGTGTGTCTGTGCATCAACAGAGATATAGAGCTGGATGAAGCGAGAGAAGCAGGTGTGTCTGTGTATCAACAGAGATATAGAGCTGGATGAAGCGAGAGAAGCAGGTGTGTCTGTGTATCAACAGAGATATAGAGCTGGATGAAGCGAGAGAAGCAGGTGTGTCTGTGTATCAACAGAGATATAGAGCTGGATGAAGCCAGAGAAGCAGGTGTGTCTGTGTATCAACAGAGATATAGAGCTGGATGAAGCCAGAGAAGCAGGCGTGTCTGTGTATCAACAGAGATATAGAGCTGGATGAAACCAGAGAAGCAGGTGTGTCTGTGTATCAACAGAGATATAGAGCTGGATGAAGCGAGAGAAGCAGGCGTGTCTGTGTATCAACAGAGATATAGAGCTGGATGAAGCGAGAGAAGCAGGTGTGTCTGTGTATCAGCAGAGATATAGAGCTGGATGAAGCGAGAGAAGCAGGTGTGTCTGTGTATCAACAACGATATAGACCTGGATGAAGCCAGAGAAGCAGGTGTGTCTGTGCATCAACAGAGGTATAGAGCGGGATGAAGCGAGAGAAGCAGGCGTGTCTGTGTATCCACAGAGATATAGAGCTGGATGAAGCGAGAGAAGCAGGCGTGTCTGTGTATCAACAGGAATATAGAGCTGGATGAAGCGAGAGAAGCAGGCGTGTCTGTGTATCAACAGAGATATAGAGCTGGATGAAGCGAGAGAAGCAGGTGTGTCTGTGTATCAACAGAGATATAGAGCTGGATGAAGCGAGAGAAGCAGGTGTGTCTGTGTATCAACAGAGATATAGAGCTGGATGAAGCGAGAGAAGCAGGCGTGTCTGTGTATCAACAGAGATATAGAGCTGGATGAAGCCAGAGAAGCAGGTGTGTCTGTGTATCAACAGAGATATAGAGCTGGATGAAGCGAGAGAAGCAGGTGTGTCTGTGTATCAACAGAGACATAGAGCTGGATGAAGCGAGAGAAGCAGGTGTGTCTGTGTATCAACAGAGATATAGAGCTGGATGAAGCGAGAGAAGCAGGTGTGTCTGTGTATCAACAGAGATATAGAGCTGGATAAAGCGAGAGAAGCAGGTGTGTCTGTGTATCAACAGAGATATAGAGCTGGATGAAGCGAGAGAAGCAGGTGTGTCTGTGTATCAACAGAGGTATAGAGCTGGATGAAGCCAGAGAAGCAGGTGTGTCTGTGTATCAACAGAGCTATAGAGCTGGATGAAGCGGGAGAAGGAGGTGTGTCTGTGTATCAACAGAGGTATAGAGCGGGATGAAGCCAGAGAAGCAGGCGTGTCTGTGTATCAACAGAGATATAGAGCTGGATGAAGCGAGACAAGCAGGTGTGTCTGTGTATCAACAGAGATATAGAGCTGGATGAAGCCAGAGAAGCAGGTGTGTCTGTGTATCAACAAAGATATAGAGCTGGATGAAGCGAGAAAAGCAGGTGTGTCTGTGTATCAACAGAGATATAGAGCTGGATGAAGCCAGAGAAGCAGGTGTGTCTGTGTATCAACAGAGATATAGAGCTGGATGAAGCCAGAGAAGCAGGTGAGTCTGTGTATCAACAGAGATATAGAGCTGGATGAAGCGAGAGAACCAGGTGTGTCTGTGTATCAACAGAGATATAGAGCTGGATGAAGCGAGAGAAGCAGGCGTGTCTGTGTATCAACAGAGATATAGAGCTGGATGAAGCGAGAGAAGCAGGCGTGTCTGTGTATCAACAGAGATATAGAGCTGGATGAAGCGAAAGAAGCAGGTGTGTCTGTGTATCAACAGAGATATAGAGCTGGATGAAGCCAGAAAAGCAGGTGTGTCTGTGTATCAACAGAGATATAGAGCTGGATGAAGCGAGAGAAGCAGGCGTGTCTGTGTATCAACAGAGATATAGAGCTGGATGAAGCGAGAGAAGCAGGCGTGTCTGTGTATCAACAGAGATATAGAGCTGGATGAAGCGAGAGAAGCAGGCGTGTCTGTGTATCAACAGAGATATAGAGCTGGATGAAGCCAGAAAAGCAGGTGTGTCTGTGTATCAACAGAGATATAGAGCTGGATGAAGCGAGAGAAGCAGGTGTGTCTGTGTATCAACAGAGATATAGAGCTGGATGAAGCGGGAGAAGGAGGTGTGTCTGTGTATCAACAGAGATATAGAGCTGGATGAAGCCAGAGAAGCAGGCGTGTCTATGTATCAACAGAGATATAGAGCTGGATAAAGCGAGAGAAGCAGGTGTGTCTGTGTATCAACAGAGATATAGAGCTGGATGAAGCCAGAGAAGCAGGTGTGTCTGTGTATCAACAGAGATATAGAGCTGGATGAAGCCAGAGAAGCAGGTGTGTCTGTGTATCAACAGAGATATAAAGCTGGATGAAGCGAGAGAAGCAGGTGTGTCTGTGTATCAACAGAGATATAGAGCTGGATGAAGCGAGAGAAGCAGGCGTGTCTGTGTATCAACAGAGATATAGAGCTGGATGAAGCGAGAGAAGCAGGCGTGTCTGTGTATCAACAGAGATATAGAGCTGGATGAAGCGAAAGAAGCAGGCGTGTCTGTGTATCAACAGAGATATAGAGCTGGATGAAGCCAGAGAAGCAGGTGTGTCTGTGTATCAACAGAGATATAGAGCTGGATGAAGCGAGAGAAGCAGGCGTGTCTGTGTATCAACAGAGATATAGAGCTGGATGAAGCGAGAGAAGCAGGCGTGTCTGTGTATCAACAGAGATATAGAGCTGGATGAAGCGAGAGAAGCAGGCGTGTCTGTGTATCAACAGAGATATAGAGCTGGATGAAGCCAGAGAAGCAGGTGTGTCTGTGTATCAACAGAGATATAGAGCTGGATGAAGCCAGAGAAGCAGGTGTGTCTGTGTATCAACAGAGATATAGAGCTGGATGAAGCGAGAGAAGCAGGTGTGTCTGTGTATCAACAGAGATATAGAGCTGGATGAAGCGAGAGAAGCAGGCGTGTCTGTGTATCAACAGAGATATAGAGCTGGATGAAGCGAGAGAAGCAGGTGTGTCTGTGTATCAACAGAGATATAGAGCTGGATGAAGCGAGAGAAGCAGGTGTGTCTGTGTATCAACAGAGATATAGAGCTGGATGAAGCGAGAGAAGCCGGTGTGTCTGTGTATCAACAGAGATATAGAGCTGGATGAAGCCAGAGAAGCAGGCGTGTCTGTGTATCAACAGAGATAGAGAGCTGGATGAAGCCAGAGAAGCAGGTGTGTCTGTGTATCAACAGAGATATAGAGCTGGATGAAGCGAGAGAAGCAGGCGTGTCTGTGTATCCACAGAGATATAGAGCTGGATGAAGCGAGAGAAGCAGGCGTGTCTGTGTATCAACAGGAATATAGAGCTGGATGAAGCGAGAGAAGCAGGCGTGTCTGTGTATCAACAGAGATATAGAGCTGGATGAAGCGAGAGAAGCAGGTGTGTCTGTGTATCAACAGAGCTATAGAGCTGGATGAAACGGGAGAAGGAGGTGTGTCTGTGTATCAACAGAGATATAGAGCTGGATGAAGCCAGAGAAGCAGGTGTGTCTGTGTATCAACAGAGATATAGAGCTGGATGAAGCGAGAGAAGCAGGCGTGTCTGTGTATCAACAGAGATATAGAGCTGGATGAAGCGAGAGAAGCAGGTGTGTCTGTGTATCAACAGAGATATAGAGCTGGATGAAGCGAGAGAAGCAGGTGTGTCTGTGTATCAACAGAGATATAGAGCTGGATGAAGCGAGAGAAGCAGGTGTGTCTGTGTATCAACAGAGATATAGAGCTGGATGAAGCCAGAGAAGCAGGCGTGTCTGTGTATCAACAGAGATATAGAGCTGGATGAAGCCAGAGAAGCAGGTGTGTCTGTGTATCAACAGAGATATAGAGCTGGATGAAGCGAGAGAAGCAGGCGTGTCTGTGTATCCACAGAGATATAGAGCTGGATGAAGCGAGAGAAGCAGGTGTGTCTGTGTATCAACAGAGATATAGAGCTGGATGAAGCGAGAGAAGCAGGTGTGTCTGTGTATCAACAGAGATATAGAGCTGGATGAAGCGAGAGAAGCAGGTGTGTCTGTGTATCAACAGAGATATAGAGCTGGATGAAGCGAGAGAAGCAGGTGTGTCTGTGTATCAACAGAGATATAGAGCTGGATGAAGCGAGAGAAGCAGGTGTGTCTGTGTATCAACAGAGATATAGAGCTGGATGAAGCCAGAGAAGCAGGCGTGTCTGTGTATCAACAGAGATATAGAGCTGGATGAAGCCAGAGAAGCAGGTGTGTCTGTGTATCAACAGAGATATAGAGCTGGATGAAGCGAGAGAAGCAGGCGTGTCTGTGTATCAACAGAGATATAGAGCTGGATGAAGCGAGAGAAGCAGGTGTGTCTGTGTATCAGCAGAGATATAGAGCTGGATGAAGCGAGAGAAGCAGGTGTGTCTGTGTATCAACAACGATATAGACCTGGATGAAGCCAGAGAAGCAGGTGTGTCTGTGCATCAACAGAGATATAGAGCTGGATGAAGCGAGAGAAGCAGGTGTGTCTGTGTATCAACAGAGATATAGAGCTGGATGAAGCGAGAGAAGCAGGCGTGTCTGTGTATCAACAGAGATATAGAGCTGGATGAAGCCAGAGAAGCAGGTGTGTCTGTGTATCAACAGAGATATAGAGCTGGATGAAGCCAGAGAAGCAGGTGTGTCTGTGTATCAACAGAGACATAGAGCTGGATGAAGCGAGAGAAGCAGGTGTGTCTGTGTATCAACAGAGATATAGAGCTGGATGAAGCGAGAGAAGCAGGTGTGTCTGTGTATCAACAGAGATATAGAGCTGGATAAAGCGAGAGAAGCAGGTGTGTCTGTGTATCAACAGAGATATAGAGCTGGATGAAGCGAGAGAAGCAGGTGTGTCTGTGTATCAACAGAGGTATAGAGCTGGATGAAGCCAGAGAAGCAGGTGTGTCTGTGTATCAACAGAGCTATAGAGCTGGATGAAGCGGGAGAAGGAGGTGTGTCTGTGTATCAACAGAGGTATAGAGCGGGATGAAGCCAGAGAAGCAGGCGTGTCTGTGTATCAACAGAGATATAGAGCTGGATGAAGCGAGAGAAGCAGGTGTGTCTGTGTATCAACAGAGATATAGAGCTGGATGAAGCCAGAGAAGCAGGTGTGTCTGTGTATCAACAAAGATATAGAGCTGGATGAAGCGAGAAAAGCAGGTGTGTCTGTGTATCAACAGAGATATAGAGCTGGATGAAGCCAGAGAAGCAGGTGTGTCTGTGTATCAACAGAGATATAGAGCTGGATGAAGCCAGAGAAGCAGGTGAGTCTGTGTATCAACAGAGATATAGAGCTGGATGAAGCGAGAGAACCAGGTGTGTCTGTGTATCAACAGAGATATAGAGCTGGATGAAGCGAGAGAAGCAGGCGTGTCTGTGTATCAACAGAGATATAGAGCTGGATGAAGCGAGAGAAGCAGGCGTGTCTGTGTATCAACAGAGATATAGAGCTGGATGAAGCGAAAGAAGCAGGCGTGTCTGTGTATCAACAGAGATATAGAGCTGGATGAAGCCAGAGAAGCAGGTGTGTCTGTGTATCAACAGAGATATAGAGCTGGATGAAGCGAGAGAAGCAGGCGTGTCTGTGTATCAACAGAGATATAGAGCTGGATGAAGCGAGAGAAGCAGGCGTGTCTGTGTATCAACAGAGATATAGAGCTGGATGAAGCGAGAGAAGCAGGCGTGTCTGTGTATCAACAGAGATATAGAGCTGGATGAAGCCAGAAAAGCAGGTGTGTCTGTGTATCAACAGAGATATAGAGCTGGATGAAGCGAGAGAAGCAGGTGTGTCTGTGTATCAACAGAGATATAGAGCTGGATGAAGCGAGAGAAGCAGGTGTGTCTGTGTATCAACAGAGATATAGAGCTGGATGAAGCGAGAGAAGCAGGCGTGTCTGTGTATCAACAGAGATATAGAGCTGGATGAAGCGAGAGAAGCAGGCGTGTCTGTGTATCAACAGAGATATAGAGCTGGATGAAGCGAGAGAAGCAGGTGTGTCTGTGTATCAACAGAGATATAGAGCTGGATGAAGCGAGAGAAGCCGGTGTGTCTGTGTATCAACAGAGATATAGAGCTGGATGAAGCCAGAGAAGCAGGCGTGTCTGTGTATCAACAGAGATATAGAGCTGGATGAAGCCAGAGAAGCAGGTGTGTCTGTGTATCAACAGAGATATAGAGCTGGATGAAGCGAGAGAAGCAGGCGTGTCTGTGTATCCACAGAGATATAGAGCTGGATGAAGCGAGAGAAGCAGGCGTGTCTGTGTATCAACAGGAATATAGAGCTGGATGAAGCGAGAGAAGCAGGCGTGTCTGTGTATCAACAGAGATATAGAGCTGGATGAAGCGAGAGAAGCAGGTGTGTCTGTGTATCAACAGAGCTATAGAGCTGGATGAAACGGGAGAAGGAGGTGTGTCTGTGTATCAACAGAGATATAGAGCTGGATGAAGCGAGAGAAGCAGGTGTGTCTGTGTATCAACAGAGATATAGAGCTGGATGAAGCGAGAGAAGCAGGTGTGTCTGTGTATCAACAGAGATATAGAGCTGGATGAAGCGAGAGAAGCAGGTGTGTCTGTGTATCAACAGAGATATAGAACTGGATGAAGCCAGAGAAGCAGGCGTGTCTGTGTATCAACAGAGATATAGAGCTGGATGAAGCCAGAGAAGCAGGTGTGTCTGTGTATCAACAGAGATATAGAGCTCGATGAAGCGAGAGAAGCAGGCGTGTCTGTGTATCCACAGAGATATAGAGCTGGATGAAGCGAGAGAAGCAGGTGTGTCTGTGTATCAACAGAGATATAGAGCTGGATGAAGCGAGAGAAGCAGGTGTGTCTGTGTATCAACAGAGATATAGAGCTGGATGAAGCGAGAGAAGCAGGTGTGTCTGTGTATCAACAGAGATATAGAGCTGGATGAAGCGAGAGAAGCAGGTGTGTCTGTGTATCAACAGAGATATAGAGCTGGATGAAGCGAGAGAAGCAGGTGTGTCTGTGTATCAACAGAGATATAGAGCTGGATGAAGCGAGAGAAGCAGGCGTGTCTGTGTATCAACAGAGATATAGAGCTGGATGAAGCCAGAGAAGCAGGTGTGTCTGTGTATCAACAGAGATATAGAGCTGGATGAAGCGAGAGAAGCAGGCGTGTCTGTGTATCAACACAGATATAGAGCTGGATGAAGCGAGAGAAGCAGGTGTGTCTGTGTATCAGCAGAGATATAGAGCTGGATGAAGCGAGAGAAGCAGGTGTGTCTGTGTATCAACAGAGATATAGACCTGGATGAAGCCAGAGAAGCAGGCGTGTCTGTGTATCAACAGAGATATAGAGCTGGATGAAGCGAGAGAAGCAGGTGTGTCTGTGTATCAACAGAGATATAGAGCTGGATGAAGCGAGAGAAGCAGGTGTGTCTGTGTATCAACAGAGATATAGAGCTGGATGAAGCGAGAGAAGCAGGTGTGTCTGTGTATCAACAGAGATATAGAGCTGGATGAAGCCAGAGAAGCAGGCGTGTCTGTGTATCAACATAGATATAGAGCTGGATGAAGCCAGAGAAGCAGGTGTGTCTGTGTATCAACAGAGATATAGAGCTGGATGAAGCGAGAGAAGCAGGTGTGTCTGTGTATCAACAGAGATATAGAGCTGGATGAAGCCAGAGAAGCAGGCGTGTCTGTGTATCAACAGAGATATAGAGCTGGATGAAGCCAGAGAAGCAGGTGTGTCTGTGTATCAACAGAGATATAGAGCTGGATGAAGCGAGAGAAGCAGGCGTGTCTGTGTATCCGCAGAGATATAGAGCTGGATGAAGCGAGAGAAGCAGGCGTGTCTGTGTAACAACAGGAATATAGAGCTGGATGAAGCGAGAGAAGCAGGCGTGTCTGTGTATCAACAGAGATATAGAGCTGGATGAAGCGAGAGAAGCAGGTGTGTCTGTGTATCAACTGAGCTATAGAGCTGGATGAAACGGGAGAAGGAGGTGTGTCTGTGTATCAACAGAGATATAGAGCTGGATGAAGCCAGAGAAGCAGGTGTGTCTGTGTATCAACAGAGATATAGAGCTGGATGAAGCGAGAGAAGCAGGCGTGTCTGTGTATCAACAGAGATATAGAGCTGGATGAAGCGAGAGAAGCAGGTGTGTCTGTGTATCAACAGAGATATAGAGCTGGATGAAGCGAGAGAAGCAGGTGTGTCTGTGTATCAACAGAGATATAGAGCTGGATGAAGCGAGAGAAGCAGGTGTGTCTGTGTATCAACAGAGATATAGAGCTGGATGAAGCCAGAGAAGCAGGCGTGTCTGTGTATCAACAGAGATATAGAGCTGGATGAAGCCAGAGAAGCAGGTGTGTCTGTGTATCAACAGAGATATAGAGCTGGATGAAGCGAGAGAAGCAGGCGTGTCTGTGTATCCACAGAGATATAGAGCTGGATGAAGCGAGAGAAGCAGGTGTGTCTGTGCATCAACAGAGATATAGAGCTGGATGAAGCGAGAGAAGCAGGTGTGTCTGTGTATCAACAGAGATATAGAGCTGGATGAAGCGAGAGAAGCAGGTGTGTCTGTGTATCAACAGAGATATAGAGCTGGATGAAGCGAGAGAAGCAGGTGTGTCTGTGTATCAACAGAGATATAGAGCTGGATGAAGCCAGAGAAGCAGGCGTGTCTGTGTATCAACAGAGATATAGAGCTGGATGAAACCAGAGAAGCAGGTGTGTCTGTGTATCAACAGAGATATAGAGCTGGATGAAGCGAGAGAAGCAGGCGTGTCTGTGTATCAACAGAGATATAGAGCTGGATGAAGCGAGAGAAGCAGGTGTGTCTGTGTATCAGCAGAGATATAGAGCTGGATGAAGCGAGAGAAGCAGGTGTGTCTGTGTATCAACAACGATATAGACCTGGATGAAGCCAGAGAAGCAGGTGTGTCTGTGCATCAACAGAGGTATAGAGCGGGATGAAGCGAGAGAAGCAGGCGTGTCTGTGTATCCACAGAGATATAGAGCTGGATGAAGCGAGAGAAGCAGGCGTGTCTGTGTATCAACAGGAATATAGAGCTGGATGAAGCGAGAGAAGCAGGCGTGTCTGTGTATCAACAGAGATATAGAGCTGGATGAAGCGAGAGAAGCAGGTGTGTCTGTGTATCAACAGAGATATAGAGCTGGATGAAGCGAGAGAAGCAGGTGTGTCTGTGTATCAACAGAGATATAGAGCTGGATGAAGCGAGAGAAGCAGGCGTGTCTGTGTATCAACAGAGATATAGAGCTGGATGAAGCCAGAGAAGCAGGTGTGTCTGTGTATCAACAGAGATATAGAGCTGGATGAAGCGAGAGAAGCAGGCGTGTCTGTGTATCAACAGAGATATAGAGCTGGATGAAGCGAAAGAAGCAGGCGTGTCTGTGTATCAACAGAGATATAGAGCTGGATGAAGCCAGAGAAGCAGGTGTGTCTGTGTATCAACAGAGATATAGAGCTGGATGAAGCGAGAGAAGCAGGCGTGTCTGTGTATCAACAGAGATATAGAGCTGGATGAAGCGAGAGAAGCAGGCGTGTCTGTGTATCAACAGAGATATAGAGCTGGATGAAGCGAGAGAAGCAGGCGTGTCTGTGTATCAACAGAGATATAGAGCTGGATGAAGCCAGAAAAGCAGGTGTGTCTGTGTATCAACAGAGATATAGAGCTGGATGAAGCGAGAGAAGCAGGTGTGTCTGTGTATCAACAGAGATATAGAGCTGGATGAAGCGAGAGAAGCAGGTGTGTCTGTGTATCAACAGAGATATAGAGCTGGATGAAGCGAGAGAAGCAGGCGTGTCTGTGTATCAACAGAGATATAGAGCTGGATGAAGCGAGAGAAGCAGGCGTGTCTGTGTATCAACAGAGATATAGAGCTGGATGAAGCGAGAGAAGCAGGTGTGTCTGTGTATCAACAGAGATATAGAGCTGGATGAAGCGAGAGAAGCCGGTGTGTCTGTGTATCAACAGAGATATAGAGCTGGATGAAGCCAGAGAAGCAGGCGTGTCTGTGTATCAACAGAGATATAGAGCTGGATGAAGCCAGAGAAGCAGGTGTGTCTGTGTATCAACAGAGATATAGAGCTGGATGAAGCGAGAGAAGCAGGCGTGTCTGTGTATCCACAGAGATATAGAGCTGGATGAAGCGAGAGAAGCAGGCGTGTCTGTGTATCAACAGGAATATAGAGCTGGATGAAGCGAGAGAAGCAGGCGTGTCTGTGTATCAACAGAGATATAGAGCTGGATGAAGCGAGAGAAGCAGGTGTGTCTGTGTATCAACAGAGCTATAGAGCTGGATGAAACGGGAGAAGGAGGTGTGTCTGTGTATCAACAGAGATATAGAGCTGGATGAAGCGAGAGAAGCAGGTGTGTCTGTGTATCAACAGAGATATAGAGCTGGATGAAGCGAGAGAAGCAGGTGTGTCTGTGTATCAACAGAGATATAGAGCTGGATGAAGCGAGAGAAGCAGGTGTGTCTGTGTATCAACAGAGATATAGAACTGGATGAAGCCAGAGAAGCAGGCGTGTCTGTGTATCAACAGAGATATAGAGCTGGATGAAGCCAGAGAAGCAGGTGTGTCTGTGTATCAACAGAGATATAGAGCTCGATGAAGCGAGAGAAGCAGGCGTGTCTGTGTATCCACAGAGATATAGAGCTGGATGAAGCGAGAGAAGCAGGTGTGTCTGTGTATCAACAGAGATATAGAGCTGGATGAAGCGAGAGAAGCAGGTGTGTCTGTGTATCAACAGAGATATAGAGCTGGATGAAGCGAGAGAAGCAGGTGTGTCTGTGTATCAACAGAGATATAGAGCTGGATGAAGCGAGAGAAGCAGGTGTGTCTGTGTATCAACAGAGATATAGAGCTGGATGAAGCGAGAGAAGCAGGTGTGTCTGTGTATCAACAGAGATATAGAGCTGGATGAAGCGAGAGAAGCAGGCGTGTCTGTGTATCAACAGAGATATAGAGCTGGATGAAGCCAGAGAAGCAGGTGTGTCTGTGTATCAACAGAGATATAGAGCTGGATGAAGCGAGAGAAGCAGGCGTGTCTGTGTATCAACACAGATATAGAGCTGGATGAAGCGAGAGAAGCAGGTGTGTCTGTGTATCAGCAGAGATATAGAGCTGGATGAAGCGAGAGAAGCAGGTGTGTCTGTGTATCAACAGAGATATAGACCTGGATGAAGCCAGAGAAGCAGGCGTGTCTGTGTATCAACAGAGATATAGAGCTGGATGAAGCGAGAGAAGCAGGTGTGTCTGTGTATCAACAGAGATTTAGAGCTGGATGAAGCGAGAGAAGCAGGTGTGTCTGTGTATCAACAGAGATATAGAGCTGGATGAAGCGAGAGAAGCAGGTGTGTCTGTGTATCAACAGAGATATAGAGCTGGATGAAGCCAGAGAAGCAGGCGTGTCTGTGTATCAACATAGATATAGAGCTGGATGAAGCCAGAGAAGCAGGTGTGTCTGTGTATCAACAGAGATATAGAGCTGGATGAAGCGAGAGAAGCAGGTGTGTCTGTGTATCAACAGAGATATAGAGCTGGATGAAGCCAGAGAAGCAGGCGTGTCTGTGTATCAACAGAGATATAGAGCTGGATGAAGCCAGAGAAGCAGGTGTGTCTGTGTATCAACAGAGATATAGAGCTGGATGAAGCGAGAGAAGCAGGCGTGTCTGTGTATCCGCAGAGATATAGAGCTGGATGAAGCGAGAGAAGCAGGCGTGTCTGTGTAACAACAGGAATATAGAGCTGGATGAAGCGAGAGAAGCAGGCGTGTCTGTGTATCAACAGAGATATAGAGCTGGATGAAGCGAGAGAAGCAGGTGTGTCTGTGTATCAACTGAGCTATAGAGCTGGATGAAACGGGAGAAGGAGGTGTGTCTGTGTATCAACAGAGATATAGAGCTGGATGAAGCCAGAGAAGCAGGTGTGTCTGTGTATCAACAGAGATATAGAGCTGGATGAAGCGAGAGAAGCAGGCGTGTCTGTGTATCAACAGAGATATAGAGCTGGATGAAGCGAGAGAAGCAGGTGTGTCTGTGTATCAACAGAGATATAGAGCTGGATGAAGCGAGAGAAGCAGGTGTGTCTGTGTATCAACAGAGATATAGAGCTGGATGAAGCGAGAGAAGCAGGTGTGTCTGTGTATCAACAGAGATATAGAGCTGGATGAAGCCAGAGAAGCAGGCGTGTCTGTGTATCAACAGAGATATAGAGCTGGATGAAGCCAGAGAAGCAGGTGTGTCTGTGTATCAACAGAGATATAGAGCTGGATGAAGCGAGAGAAGCAGGCGTGTCTGTGTATCCACAGAGATATAGAGCTGGATGAAGCGAGAGAAGCAGGTGTGTCTGTGCATCAACAGAGATATAGAGCTGGATGAAGCGAGAGAAGCAGGTGTGTCTGTGTATCAACAGAGATATAGAGCTGGATGAAGCGAGAGAAGCAGGTGTGTCTGTGTATCAACAGAGATATAGAGCTGGATGAAGCGAGAGAAGCAGGTGTGTCTGTGTATCAACAGAGATATAGAGCTGGATGAAGCCAGAGAAGCAGGTGTGTCTGTGTATCAACAGAGATATAGAGCTGGATGAAGCCAGAGAAGCAGGCGTGTCTGTGTATCAACAGAGATATAGAGCTGGATGAAACCAGAGAAGCAGGTGTGTCTGTGTATCAACAGAGATATAGAGCTGGATGAAGCGAGAGAAGCAGGCGTGTCTGTGTATCAACAGAGATATAGAGCTGGATGAAGCGAGAGAAGCAGGTGTGTCTGTGTATCAGCAGAGATATAGAGCTGGATGAAGCGAGAGAAGCAGGTGTGTCTGTGTATCAACAACGATATAGACCTGGATGAAGCCAGAGAAGCAGGTGTGTCTGTGCATCAACAGAGGTATAGAGCGGGATGAAGCGAGAGAAGCAGGCGTGTCTGTGTATCCACAGAGATATAGAGCTGGATGAAGCGAGAGAAGCAGGCGTGTCTGTGTATCAACAGGAATATAGAGCTGGATGAAGCGAGAGAAGCAGGCGTGTCTGTGTATCAACAGAGATATAGAGCTGGATGAAGCGAGAGAAGCAGGTGTGTCTGTGTATCAACAGAGATATAGAGCTGGATGAAGCGAGAGAAGCAGGTGTGTCTGTGTATCAACAGAGATATAGAGCTGGATGAAGCGAGAGAAGCAGGCGTGTCTGTGTATCAACAGAGATATAGAGCTGGATGAAGCCAGAGAAGCAGGTGTGTCTGTGTATCAACAGAGATATAGAGCTGGATGAAGCGAGAGAAGCAGGTGTGTCTGTGTATCAACAGAGATATAGAGCTGGATGAAGCGAGAGAAGCAGGTGTGTCTGTGTATCAACAGAGGTATAGAGCTGGATGAAGCCAGAGAAGCAGGTGTGTCTGTGTATCAACAGAGCTATAGAGCTGGATGAAGCGGGAGAAGGAGGTGTGTCTGTGTATCAACAGAGATATAGAGCTGGATGAAGCCAGAGAAGCAGGTGTGTCTGTGTATCAACAGAGATATAGAGCTGGATAAAGCGAGAGAAGCAGGTGTGTCTGTGTATCAACAGAGATATAGAGCTGGATGAAGCGAGAGAAGCAGGTGTGTCTGTGTATCAACAGAGGTATAGAGCTGGATGAAGCCAGAGAAGCAGGTGTGTCTGTGTATCAACAGAGCTATAGAGCTGGATGAAGCGGGAGAAGGAGGTGTGTCTGTGTATCAACAGAGGTATAGAGCGGGATGAAGCCAGAGAAGCAGGCGTGTCTGTGTATCAACAGAGATATAGAGCTGGATGAAGCGAGACAAGCAGGTGTGTCTGTGTATCAACAGAGATATAGAGCTGGATGAAGCCAGAGAAGCAGGTGTGTCTGTGTATCAACAAAGATATAGAGCTGGATGAAGCGAGAAAAGCAGGTGTGTCTGTGTATCAACAGAGATATAGAGCTGGATGAAGCCAGAGAAGCAGGTGTGTCTGTGTATCAACAGAGATATAGAGCTGGATGAAGCCAGAGAAGCAGGTGAGTCTGTGTATCAACAGAGATATAGAGCTGGATGAAGCGAGAGAAGCAGGCGTGTCTGTGTATCAACAGAGATATAGAGCTGGATGAAGCGAGAGAAGCAGGTGTGTCTGTGTATCAGCAGAGATATAGAGCTGGATGAAGCGAGAGAAGCAGGTGTGTCTGTGTATCAACAACGATATAGACCTGGATGAAGCCAGAGAAGCAGGTGTGTCTGTGCATCAACAGAGGTATAGAGCGGGATGAAGCGAGAGAAGCAGGCGTGTCTGTGTATCCACAGAGATATAGAGCTGGATGAAGCGAGAGAAGCAGGCGTGTCTGTGTATCAACAGGAATATAGAGCTGGATGAAGCGAGAGAAGCAGGCGTGTCTGTGTATCAACAGAGATATAGAGCTGGATGAAGCGAGAGAAGCAGGTGTGTCTGTGTATCAACAGAGATATAGAGCTGGATGAAGCGAGAGAAGCAGGTGTGTCTGTGTATCAACAGAGATATAGAGCTGGATGAAGCGAGAGAAGCAGGCGTGTCTGTGTATCAACAGAGATATAGAGCTGGATGAAGCCAGAGAAGCAGGTGTGTCTGTGTATCAACAGAGACATAGAGCTGGATGAAGCGAGAGAAGCAGGTGTGTCTGTGTATCAACAGAGATATAGAGCTGGATGAAGCGAGAGAAGCAGGTGTGTCTGTGTATCAACAGAGATATAGAGCTGGATAAAGCGAGAGAAGCAGGTGTGTCTGTGTATCAACAGAGATATAGAGCTGGATGAAGCGAGAGAAGCAGGTGTGTCTGTGTATCAACAGAGGTATAGAGCTGGATGAAGCCAGAGAAGCAGGTGTGTCTGTGTATCAACAGAGCTATAGAGCTGGATGAAGCGGGAGAAGGAGGTGTGTCTGTGTATCAACAGAGGTATAGAGCGGGATGAAGCCAGAGAAGCAGGCGTGTCTGTGTATCAACAGAGATATAGAGCTGGATGAAGCGAGACAAGCAGGTGTGTCTGTGTATCAACAGAGATATAGAGCTGGATGAAGCCAGAGAAGCAGGTGTGTCTGTGTATCAACAAAGATATAGAGCTGGATGAAGCGAGAAAAGCAGGTGTGTCTGTGTATCAACAGAGATATAGAGCTGGATGAAGCCAGAGAAGCAGGTGTGTCTGTGTATCAACAGAGATATAGAGCTGGATGAAGCCAGAGAAGCAGGTGAGTCTGTGTATCAACAGAGATATAGAGCTGGATGAAGCGAGAGAACCAGGTGTGTCTGTGTATCAACAGAGATATAGAGCTGGATGAAGCGAGAGAAGCAGGCGTGTCTGTGTATCAACAGAGATATAGAGCTGGATGAAGCGAGAGAAGCAGGCGTGTCTGTGTATCAACAGAGATATAGAGCTGGATGAAGCGAAAGAAGCAGGTGTGTCTGTGTATCAACAGAGATATAGAGCTGGATGAAGCCAGAAAAGCAGGTGTGTCTGTGTATCAACAGAGATATAGAGCTGGATGAAGCGAGAGAAGCAGGCGTGTCTGTGTATCAACAGAGATATAGAGCTGGATGAAGCGAGAGAAGCAGGCGTGTCTGTGTATCAACAGAGATATAGAGCTGGATGAAGCGAGAGAAGCAGGCGTGTCTGTGTATCAACAGAGATATAGAGCTGGATGAAGCCAGAAAAGCAGGTGTGTCTGTGTATCAACAGAGATATAGAGCTGGATGAAGCGAGAGAAGCAGGTGTGTCTGTGTATCAACAGAGATATAGAGCTGGATGAAGCGGGAGAAGGAGGTGTGTCTGTGTATCAACAGAGATATAGAGCTGGATGAAGCCAGAGAAGCAGGCGTGTCTATGTATCAACAGAGATATAGAGCTGGATGAAGCGAGAGAAGCAGGTGTGTCTGTGTATCAACAGAGATATAGAGCTGGATGAAGCCAGAGAAGCAGGTGTGTCTGTGTATCAACAGAGATATAGAGCTGGATGAAGCCAGAGAAGCAGGTGTGTCTGTGTATCAACAGAGATATAAAGCTGGATGAAGCGAGAGAAGCAGGTGTGTCTGTGTATCAACAGAGATATAGAGCTGGATGAAGCGAGAGAAGCAGGCGTGTCTGTGTATCAACAGAGATATAGAGCTGGATGAAGCGAGAGAAGCAGGCGTGTCTGTGTATCAACAGAGATATAGAGCTGGATGAAGCGAAAGAAGCAGGCGTGTCTGTGTATCAACAGAGATATAGAGCTGGATGAAGCCAGAGAAGCAGGTGTGTCTGTGTATCAACAGAGATATAGAGCTGGATGAAGCGAGAGAAGCAGGCGTGTCTGTGTATCAACAGAGATATAGAGCTGGATGAAGCGAGAGAAGCAGGCGTGTCTGTGTATCAACAGAGATATAGAGCTGGATGAAGCGAGAGAAGCAGGCGTGTCTGTGTATCAACAGAGATATAGAGCTGGATGAAGCCAGAGAAGCAGGTGTGTCTGTGTATCAACAGAGATATAGAGCTGGATGAAGCCAGAGAAGCAGGTGTGTCTGTGTATCAACAGAGATATAGAGCTGGATGAAGCGAGAGAAGCAGGTGTGTCTGTGTATCAACAGAGATATAGAGCTGGATGAAGCGAGAGAAGCAGGCGTGTCTGTGTATCAACAGAGATATAGAGCTGGATGAAGCGAGAGAAGCAGGTGTGTCTGTGTATCAACAGAGATATAGAGCTGGATGAAGCGAGAGAAGCAGGTGTGTCTGTGTATCAACAGAGATATAGAGCTGGATGAAGCGAGAGAAGCCGGTGTGTCTGTGTATCAACAGAGATATAGAGCTGGATGAAGCCAGAGAAGCAGGCGTGTCTGTGTATCAACAGAGATAGAGAGCTGGATGAAGCCAGAGAAGCAGGTGTGTCTGTGTATCAACAGAGATATAGAGCTGGATGAAGCGAGAGAAGCAGGCGTGTCTGTGTATCCACAGAGATATAGAGCTGGATGAAGCGAGAGAAGCAGGCGTGTCTGTGTATCAACAGGAATATAGAGCTGGATGAAGCGAGAGAAGCAGGCGTGTCTGTGTATCAACAGAGATATAGAGCTGGATGAAGCGAGAGAAGCAGGTGTGTCTGTGTATCAACAGAGCTATAGAGCTGGATGAAACGGGAGAAGGAGGTGTGTCTGTGTATCAACAGAGATATAGAGCTGGATGAAGCCAGAGAAGCAGGTGTGTCTGTGTATCAACAGAGATATAGAGCTGGATGAAGCGAGAGAAGCAGGCGTGTCTGTGTATCAACAGAGATATAGAGCTGGATGAAGCGAGAGAAGCAGGTGTGTCTGTGTATCAACAGAGATATAGAGCTGGATGAAGCGAGAGAAGCAGGTGTGTCTGTGTATCAACAGAGATATAGAGCTGGATGAAGCGAGAGAAGCAGGTGTGTCTGTGTATCAACAGAGATATAGAGCTGGATGAAGCCAGAGAAGCAGGCGTGTCTGTGTATCAACAGAGATATAGAGCTGGATGAAGCCAGAGAAGCAGGTGTGTCTGTGTATCAACAGAGATATAGAGCTGGATGAAGCGAGAGAAGCAGGCGTGTCTGTGTATCCACAGAGATATAGAGCTGGATGAAGCGAGAGAAGCAGGTGTGTCTGTGTATCAACAGAGATATAGAGCTGGATGAAGCGAGAGAAGCAGGTGTGTCTGTGTATCAACAGAGATATAGAGCTGGATGAAGCGAGAGAAGCAGGTGTGTCTGTGTATCAACAGAGATATAGAGCTGGATGAAGCGAGAGAAGCAGGTGTGTCTGTGTATCAACAGAGATATAGAGCTGGATGAAGCCAGAGAAGCAGGCGTGTCTGTGTATCAACAGAGATATAGAGCTGGATGAAGCCAGAGAAGCAGGTGTGTCTGTGTATCAACAGAGATATAGAGCTGGATGAAGCGAGAGAAGCAGGCGTGTCTGTGTATCAACAGAGATATAGAGCTGGATGAAGCGAGAGAAGCAGGTGTGTCTGTGTATCAGCAGAGATATAGAGCTGGATGAAGCGAGAGAAGCAGGTGTGTCTGTGTATCAACAACGATATAGACCTGGATGAAGCCAGAGAAGCAGGTGTGTCTGTGCATCAACAGAGGTATAGAGCGGGATGAAGCGAGAGAAGCAGGCGTGTCTGTGTATCCACAGAGATATAGAGCTGGATGAAGCGAGAGAAGCAGGCGTGTCTGTGTATCAACAGGAATATAGAGCTGGATGAAGCGAGAGAAGCAGGCGTGTCTGTGTATCAACAGAGATATAGAGCTGGATGAAGCGAGAGAAGCAGGTGTGTCTGTGTATCAACAGAGATATAGAGCTGGATGAAGCGAGAGAAGCAGGTGTGTCTGTGTATCAACAGAGATATAGAGCTGGATGAAGCGAGAGAAGCAGGCGTGTCTGTGTATCAACAGAGATATAGAGCTGGATGAAGCCAGAGAAGCAGGTGTGTCTGTGTATCAACAGAGATATAGAGCTGGATGAAGCCAGAGAAGCAGGTGTGTCTGTGTATCAACAGAGACATAGAGCTGGATGAAGCGAGAGAAGCAGGTGTGTCTGTGTATCAACAGAGATATAGAGCTGGATGAAGCGAGAGAAGCAGGTGTGTCTGTGTATCAACAGAGATATAGAGCTGGATAAAGCGAGAGAAGCAGGTGTGTCTGTGTATCAACAGAGATATAGAGCTGGATGAAGCGAGAGAAGCAGGTGTGTCTGTGTATCAACAGAGGTATAGAGCTGGATGAAGCCAGAGAAGCAGGTGTGTCTGTGTATCAACAGAGCTATAGAGCTGGATGAAGCGGGAGAAGGAGGTGTGTCTGTGTATCAACAGAGGTATAGAGCGGGATGAAGCCAGAGAAGCAGGCGTGTCTGTGTATCAACAGAGATATAGAGCTGGATGAAGCGAGAGAAGCAGGTGTGTCTGTGTATCAACAGAGATATAGAGCTGGATGAAGCCAGAGAAGCAGGTGTGTCTGTGTATCAACAAAGATATAGAGCTGGATGAAGCGAGAAAAGCAGGTGTGTCTGTGTATCAACAGAGATATAGAGCTGGATGAAGCCAGAGAAGCAGGTGTGTCTGTGTATCAACAGAGATATAGAGCTGGATGAAGCCAGAGAAGCAGGTGAGTCTGTGTATCAACAGAGATATAGAGCTGGATGAAGCGAGAGAACCAGGTGTGTCTGTGTATCAACAGAGATATAGAGCTGGATGAAGCGAGAGAAGCAGGCGTGTCTGTGTATCAACAGAGATATAGAGCTGGATGAAGCGAGAGAAGCAGGCGTGTCTGTGTATCAACAGAGATATAGAGCTGGATGAAGCGAAAGAAGCAGGCGTGTCTGTGTATCAACAGAGATATAGAGCTGGATGAAGCCAGAGAAGCAGGTGTGTCTGTGTATCAACAGAGATATAGAGCTGGATGAAGCGAGAGAAGCAGGCGTGTCTGTGTATCAACAGAGATATAGAGCTGGATGAAGCGAGAGAAGCAGGCGTGTCTGTGTATCAACAGAGATATAGAGCTGGATGAAGCGAGAGAAGCAGGCGTGTCTGTGTATCAACAGAGATATAGAGCTGGATGAAGCCAGAAAAGCAGGTGTGTCTGTGTATCAACAGAGATATAGAGCTGGATGAAGCGAGAGAAGCAGGTGTGTCTGTGTATCAACAGAGATATAGAGCTGGATGAAGCGAGAGAAGCAGGTGTGTCTGTGTATCAACAGAGATATAGAGCTGGATGAAGCGAGAGAAGCAGGCGTGTCTGTGTATCAACAGAGATATAGAGCTGGATGAAGCGAGAGAAGCAGGCGTGTCTGTGTATCAACAGAGATATAGAGCTGGATGAAGCGAGAGAAGCAGGTGTGTCTGTGTATCAACAGAGATATAGAGCTGGATGAAGCGAGAGAAGCCGGTGTGTCTGTGTATCAACAGAGATATAGAGCTGGATGAAGCCAGAGAAGCAGGCGTGTCTGTGTATCAACAGAGATATAGAGCTGGATGAAGCCAGAGAAGCAGGTGTGTCTGTGTATCAACAGAGATATAGAGCTGGATGAAGCGAGAGAAGCAGGCGTGTCTGTGTATCCACAGAGATATAGAGCTGGATGAAGCGAGAGAAGCAGGCGTGTCTGTGTATCAACAGGAATATAGAGCTGGATGAAGCGAGAGAAGCAGGCGTGTCTGTGTATCAACAGAGATATAGAGCTGGATGAAGCGAGAGAAGCAGGTGTGTCTGTGTATCAACAGAGCTATAGAGCTGGATGAAACGGGAGAAGGAGGTGTGTCTGTGTATCAACAGAGATATAGAGCTGGATGAAGCGAGAGAAGCAGGTGTGTCTGTGTATCAACAGAGATATAGAGCTGGATGAAGCGAGAGAAGCAGGTGTGTCTGTGTATCAACAGAGATATAGAGCTGGATGAAGCGAGAGAAGCAGGTGTGTCTGTGTATCAACAGAGATATAGAGCTGGATGAAGCCAGAGAAGCAGGCGTGTCTGTGTATCAACAGAGATATAGAGCTGGATGAAGCCAGAGAAGCAGGTGTGTCTGTGTATCAACAGAGATATAGAGCTCGATGAAGCGAGAGAAGCAGGCGTGTCTGTGTATCCACAGAGATATAGAGCTGGATGAAGCGAGAGAAGCAGGTGTGTCTGTGTATCAACAGAGATATAGAGCTGGATGAAGCGAGAGAAGCAGGTGTGTCTGTGTATCAACAGAGATATAGAGCTGGATGAAGCGAGAGAAGCAGGTGTGTCTGTGTATCAACAGAGATATAGAGCTGGATGAAGCGAGAGAAGCAGGTGTGTCTGTGTATCAACAGAGATATAGAGCTGGATGAAGCGAGAGAAGCAGGTGTGTCTGTGTATCAACAGAGATATAGAGCTGGATGAAGCGAGAGAAGCAGGCGTGTCTGTGTATCAACAGAGATATAGAGCTGGATGAAGCCAGAGAAGCAGGTGTGTCTGTGTATCAACAGAGATATAGAGCTGGATGAAGCGAGAGAAGCAGGCGTGTCTGTGTATCAACACAGATATAGAGCTGGATGAAGCGAGAGAAGCAGGTGTGTCTGTGTATCAGCAGAGATATAGAGCTGGATGAAGCGAGAGAAGCAGGTGTGTCTGTGTATCAACAGAGATATAGACCTGGATGAAGCCAGAGAAGCAGGCGTGTCTGTGTATCAACAGAGATATAGAGCTGGATGAAGCGAGAGAAGCAGGTGTGTCTGTGTATCAACAGAGATATAGAGCTGGATGAAGCGAGAGAAGCAGGTGTGTCTGTGTATCAACAGAGATATAGAGCTGGATGAAGCGAGAGAAGCAGGTGTGTCTGTGTATCAACAGAGATATAGAGCTGGATGAAGCCAGAGAAGCAGGCGTGTCTGTGTATCAACATAGATATAGAGCTGGATGAAGCCAGAGAAGCAGGTGTGTCTGTGTATCAACAGAGATATAGAGCTGGATGAAGCGAGAGAAGCAGGTGTGTCTGTGTATCAACAGAGATATAGAGCTGGATGAAGCCAGAGAAGCAGGCGTGTCTGTGTATCAACAGAGATATAGAGCTGGATGAAGCCAGAGAAGCAGGTGTGTCTGTGTATCAACAGAGATATAGAGCTGGATGAACCGAGAGAAGCAGGCGTGTCTGTGTATCCGCAGAGATATAGAGCTGGATGAAGCGAGAGAAGCAGGTGTGTCTGTGTATCAACAGAGATATAGAGCTGGATGAAGCGAGAGAAGCAGGTGTGTCTGTGTATCAACAGAGATATAGAGCTGGATGAAGCGAGAGAAGCAGGTGTGTCTGTGTATCAACAGAGATATAGAGCTGGATGAAGCGAGAGAAGCAGGTGTGTCTGTGTATCAACAGAGGTATAGAGCTGGATGAAGCGAGAGAAGCAGGTGTGTCTGTGTATCAACAGAGATATAGAGCTGGATGAAGCGAGAGAAGCAGGTGTGTCTGTGTATCAACAGAGATATAGAGCTGGATGAAGCCAGAGAAGCAGGCGTGTCTGTGTATCAACAGAGATATAGAGCTGGATGAAGCCAGAGAAGCAGGTGTGTCTGTGTATCAACAGAGATATAGAGCTGGATGAAGCGAGAGAAGCAGGTGTGTCTGTGTATCAACATAGATATAGAGCTGGATGAAGCCAGAGAAGCAGGTGAGTCTGTGTATCAACAGAGATATAGAGCTGGATGAAGCGAGAGAAGCAGGTGTGTCTGTGTATCAACAGAGATATAGAGCTGGATGAAGCGAGAGAAGCAGGCGTGTCTGTGTATCCACAGAGATATAGAGCTGGATGAAGCGAGAGAAGCAGGTGTGTCTGTGTATCAACAGAGATATAGAGCTGGATGAAGCGAGAGAAGCAGGTGTGTCTGTGTATCAACAGAGATATAGAGCTGGATGAAGCGAGAGAAGCAGGTGTGTCTGTGTATCAACAGAGATATAGAGCTGGATGAAGCGAGAGAAGCAGGTGTGTCTGTGTATCAACAGAGATATAGAGCTGGATGAAGCGAGAGAAGCAGGCGTGTCTGTGTATCAACAGAGATATAGAGCTGGATGAAGCCAGAGAAGCAGGTGTGTCTGTGTATCAACAGAGATATAGAGCTGGATGAAGCGAGAGAAGCAGGCGTGTCTGTGTATCAACAGAGATATAGAGCTGGATGAAGCGAGAGAAGCAGGTGTGTCTGTGTATCAGCAGAGATATAGAGCTGGATGAAGCGAGAGAAGCAGGTGTGTCTGTGTATCAACAGAGATATAGACCTGGATGAAGCCAGAGAAGCAGGCGTGTCTGTGTATCAACAGAGATATATAGCTGGATGAAGCGAGAGAAGGAGGTGTGTCTGTGTATCAACAGAGATATAGAGCTGGATGAAGCGAGAGAAGCAGGTGTGTCTGTGTATCAACAGAGGTATAGAGCTGGATGAAGCCAGAGAAGCAGGTGTGTCTGTGTATCAACAGAGCTATAGAGCTGGATGAAGCGGGAGAAGGAGGTGTGTCTGCGTATCAACAGAGATATAGAGCTGGATGAAGCCAGAGAAGCAGGCGTGTCTGTGTATCAACAGAGATATAGAGCTGGATGAAGCGAGAGAAGCAGGTGTGTCTGTGTATCAACAGAGATATAGAGCTGGATGAAGCCAGAGAAGCAGGTGTGTCTGTGTATCAACAAAGATATAGAGCTGGATGAAGCGAGAAAAGCAGGTGTGTCTGTGTATCAACAGAGATATAGAGCTGGATGAAGCCAGAGAAGCAGGTGTGTCTGTGTATCAACAGAGATATAGAGCTGGATGAAGCCAGAGAAGCAGGTGTGTCTGTGTATCAACAGAGATATAGAGCTGGATGAAGCCAGAGAAGCAGGTGTGTCTGTGTATCAACAGAGATATAGAGCTGGATGAAGCGAGAGAAGCAGGCGTGTCTGTGTATCAACAGAGATATAGAGCTGGATGAAGCGAGAGAAGCAGGCGTGTCTGTGTATCAACAGAGATATAGAGCTGGATGAAGCGAAAGAAGCAGGCGTGTCTGTGTATCAACAGAGATATAGAGCTGGATGAAGCCAGAGAAGCAGGTGTGTCTGTGTATCAACAGAGATATAGAGCTGGATGAAGCGAGAGAAGCAGGTGTGTCTGTGTATCAACAGAGATATAGAGCTGGATGAAGCCAGAGAAGCAGGCGTGTCTGTGTATCAACAGAGATATAGAGCTGGATGAAGCCAGAGAAGCAGGTGTGTCTGTGTATCAACAGAGATATAGAGCTGGATGAAGCGAGAGAAGCAGGTGTGTCTGTGTATCAACAGAGATATAGAGCTGGATGAAGCGAGAGAAGCAGGTGTGTCTGTGTATCAACAGAGATATAGAGCTGGATGAAGCGAGAGAAGCAGGTGTGTCTGTGTATCAACAGAGATATAGAGCTGGATGAAGCGAGAGAAGCAGGCGTGTCTGTGTATCAACAGAGATATAGAGCTGGATGAAGCGAGAGAAGCAGGTGTGTCTGTGTATCAACAGAGATATAGAGCTGGATGAAGCGAGAGAAGCAGGCGTGTCTGTGTATCAACAGAGATATAGAGCTGGATGAAGCGAGAGAAGCAGGTGTGTCTGTGTATCAGCAGAGATATAGAGCTGGATGAAGCGAGAGAAGCAGGTGTGTCTGTGTATCAACAGAGATATAGACCTGGATGAAGCCAGAGAAGCAGGCGTGTCTGTGTATCAACAGAGATATAGAGCTGGATGAAGCGAGAGAAGCAGGTGTGTCTGTGTATCAACAGAGATATAGAGCTGGATGAAGCGAGAGAAGCAGGTGTGTCTGTGTATCAACAGAGGTATAGAGCTGGATGAAGCCAGAGAAGCAGGTGTGTCTGTGTATCAACAGAGCTATAGAGCTGGATGAAGCGGGAAAAGGAGGTGTGTCTGCGTATCAACAGAGATATAGAGCTGGATGAAGCCAGAGAAGCAGGCGCGTCTCTGTATCAACAGAGATATAGAGCTGGATGAAGCGAGAGAAGCAGGTGTGTCTGTGTATCAACAGAGATATAGAGCTGGATGAAGCCAGAGAAGCAGGTGTGTCTGTGTATCAACAAAGATATAGAGCTGGATGAAGCGAGAAAAGCAGGTGTGCCTGTGTATCAACAGAGATATAGAGCTGGATGAAGCCAGAGAAGCAGGTGTGTCTGTGTATCAACAGAGATATAGAGCTGGATGAAGCGAGAGAAGCAGGTGTGTCTGTGTATCAACAGAGATATAGAGCTGGATGAAGCGAGAGAAGCAGGTGTGTCTGTGTATCAACAGAGATATAGAGCTGGATGAAGCGAGAGAAGCAGGCGTGTCTGTGTATCAACAGAGATATAGAGCTGGATGAAGCGAGAGAAGCAGGCGTGTCTGTGTATCAACAGAGATATAGAGCTGGATGAAGCGAAAGAAGCAGGCGTGTCTGTGTATCAACAGAGATATAGAGCTGGATGAAGCCAGAGAAGCAGGTGTGTCTGTGTATCAACAGAGATATAGAGCTGGATGAAGCGAGAGAAGCAGGCGTGTCTGTGTATCAACAGAGATATAGAGCTGGATGAAGCGAGAGAAGCAGGCGTGTCTGTGTATCAACAGAGATATAGAGCTGGATGAAGCGAGAGAAGCAGGCGTGTCTGTGTATCAACAGAGATATAGAGCTGGATGAAGCCAGAGAAGCAGGTGTGTCTGTGTATCAACAGAGATATAGAGCTGGATGAAGCGAGAGAAGCAGGTGTGTCTGTGTATCAACAGAGATATAGAGCTGGATGAAGCGAGAGAAGCAGGTGTGTCTGTGTATCAACAGAGATATAGAGCTGGATGAAGCGAGAGAAGCAGGCGTGTCTGTGTATCAACAGAGATATAGAGCTGGATGAAGCGAGAGAAGCAGGTGTGTCTGTGTATCAACAGAGATATAGAGCTGGATGAAGCGAGAGAAGCAGGTGTGTCTGTGTATCAACAGAGATATAGTGCTGGATGAAGCGAGAGAAGCAGGTGTGTCTGTGTATCAACAGAGATATAGAGCTGGATGAAGCCAGAGAAGCAGGCGTGTTTGTGTATCAACAGAGATATAGAGCTGGATGAAGCCAGAGAAGCAGGTGTGTCTGTGTATCAACAGAGATATAGAGCTGGATGAAGCGAGAGAAGCAGGCGTGTCTGTGTATCCACAGAGATATAGAGCTGGGTGAAGCGAGAGAAGCAGGCGTGTCTGTGTATCAAGAGGAATATAGAGCTGGATGAAGCGAGAGAAGCAGGCGTGTCTGTGTATCAACAGAGATATAGAGCTGGATGAAGCCAGAGAAGCAGGTGTGTCTGTGTATCAGCAGAGCTATAGAGCTGGATGAAGCGGGAGAAGGAGGTGTGTCTGTGTATCAACAGAGATATAGAGCTGGATGAAGCCAGAGAAGCAGGCGTGTCTGTGTATCAACAGATATATAGAGCTGGATGAAGCGAGAGAAGCAAGCGTGTCTGTGTATCAACAGAGATATAGAGCTGGATGAAGCGAGAGAAGCAGGTGTGTCTGTGTATCAACAGAGATATAGAGCTGGATGAAGCGAGAGAAGCAGGTGTGTCTGTGTATCAACAGAGATATAGAGCTGGATGAAGCGAGAGAAGCAGGTGTGTCTGTGTATCAACAGAGATATAGAGCTGGATGAAGCCAGAGAAGCAGGCGTGTCTGTGTATCAACAGAGATATAGAGCTGGATGAAGCCAGAGAAGCAGGTGTGTCTGTGTATCAACAGAGATATAGAGCTGGATGAAGCAAGAGAAGCAGGCGTGTCTGTGTATCCACAGAGATATAGAGCTGGATGAAGCGAGAGAAGCAGGTGTGTCTGTGTATCAACAGAGATATAGAGCTGGATGAAGCGAGAGAAGCAGGCGTGTCTGTGTATCAACAGAGATATAGAGCTGGATAAAGCGAGAGAAGCAGGTGTGTCTGTGTATCAACAGAGATATAGAGCTGGATGAAGCCAGAGAAGCAGGCGTGTCTGTGTATCAACAGAGATATAGAGCTGGATGAAGCCAGAGAAGCAGGTGTGTCTGTGTATCAACAGAGATATAGAGCTGGATGAAGCGAGAGAAGCAGGCGTGTCTGTGTATCAACAGAGATATAGAGCTGGATGAAGCGAGAGAAGCAGGTGTGTCTGTGTATCAACAGAGATATAGAGCTGGATGAAGCGAGAGAAGCAGGTGTGTCTGTGTATCAACAGAGATATAGAGCTGGATGAAGCGAGAGAAGCAGGTGTGTCTGTGTATCAACAGAGATATAGACCTGGATGAAGCCAGAGAAGCAGGCGTGTCTGTGTATCAACAGAGATATAGAGCTGGATGAAGCGAGAGAAGCAGGTGTGTCTGTGTATCAACAGAGATATAGAGCTGGATGAAGCGAGAGAAGCAGGCGTGTCTGTGTATCAACAGAGATATAGAGCTGGATGAAGCCAGAGAAGCAGGTGTGTCTGTGTATCAACAGAGATATAGAGCTGGATGAAGCGAGAGAAGCAGGCGTGTCTGTGTATCAACAGAGATATAGAGCTGGATGAAGCCAGAGAAGCAGGCGTGTCTGTGTATCAACAGAGATATAGAGCTGGATGAAGCGAGAGAAGCAGGTGTGTCTGTGTATCAACAGAGATATAGAGCTGGATGAAGCGAGAGAAGCAGGCGTGTCTGTGTATCAACAGAGATATAGAGCTGGATGATGCCAGAGAAGCAGGTGTGTCTGTGTATCAACAGAGATATAGAGCTGGATGAAGCGAGAGAAGCAGGCGTGTCTGTGTATCAACAGAGATATAGAGCTGGATGAAGCGAGAGAAGCAGGCGTGTCTGTGTATCAACAGAGATATAGAGCTGGATGAAGCCAGAGAAGCAGGCGTGTCTGTGTATCAACAGAGATATAGAGCTGGATGAAGCGAGAGAAGCAGGTGTGTCTGTGTATTAACAGAGATATAGAGCTGGATGAAGCCAGAGAAGCAGGCGTGTCTGTGTATCAACAGAGATATAGAGCTGGATGAAGCGAGAGAAGCAGGTGTGTCTGTGTATTAACAGAGATATAGAGCTGGATGAAGCGAGAGAAGCAGGTGTGTCTGTGTATCAACAGAGATATAGAGCTGGATGAAGCCAGAGAAGCAGGCGTGTCCGTGTATCAACAGAAATATAGAGCTGGATGAAGCGAGAGAAGCAGGTGTGTCTGTGTATCAACAGAGATATAGAGCTGGATGAAGCGAGAGAAGCAGGCGTGTCTGTGTATCAACAGAGATATAGAGCTGGATGAAGCCAGAGAAGCAGGCGTGTCTGTGTATCAACAGAGATATAGAGCTGGATGAAGCGAGAGAAGCAGGTGTGTCTGTGTATCAACAGAGATATAGAGCTGGATGAAGCCAGAGAAGCAGGTGTGTCTGTGTATCAACAGAGATATAGAGCTGGATGAAGCGAGAGAAGCAGGCGTGTCTGTGTATCAACAGAGATATAGAGCTGGATGAAGCGAGAGAAGCAGGTGTGTCTGTGTATCAACAGAGATATAGAGCTGGATGAAGCCAGAGAAGCAGGTGTGTCTGTGTATCAACAGAGATATAGAGCTGGATGAAGCGAGAGAAGCAGGCGTGTCTGTGTATCAACAGAGATATAGAGCTGGATGAAGCGAGAGAAGCAGGCGTGTCTGTGTATCAACAACGATATAGACCTGGATGAAGCCAGAGAAGCAGGTGTGTCTGTGCATCAACAGAGGTATAGAGCGGGATGAAGCGAGAGAAGCAGGCGTGTCTGTGTATCCACAGAGATATAGAGCTGGATGAAGCGAGAGAAGCAGGCGTGTCTGTGTATCAACAGGAATATAGAGCTGGATGAAGCGAGAGAAGCAGGCGTGTCTGTGTATCAACAGAGATATAGAGCTGGATGAAGCGAGAGAAGCAGGTGGGTCTGTGTATCAACAGAGATATAGAGCTGGATGAAGCGAGAGAAGCAGGTGTGTCTGTGTATCAACAGAGATATAGAGCTGGATGAAGCGAGAGAAGCAGGCGTGTCTGTGTATCAACAGAGATATAGAGCTGGATGAAGCCAGAGAAGCAGGTGTGTCTGTGTATCAACAGAGATATAGAGCTGGATGAAGCCAGAGAACCAGGTGTGTCTGTGTATCAACAGAGACATAGAGCTGGATGAAGCGAGAGAAGCAGGTGTGTCTGTGTATCAACAGAGATATAGAGCTGGATGAAGCGAGAGAAGCAGGTGTGTCTGTGTATCAACAGAGATATAGAGCTGGATAAAGCGAGAGAAGCAGGTGTGTCTGTGTATCAACAGAGATATAGAGCTGGATGAAGCGAGAGAAGCAGGTGTGTCTGTGTATCAACAGAGGTATAGAGCTGGATGAAGCCAGAGAAGCAGGTGTGTCTGTGTATCAGCAGAGCTATAGAGCTGGATGAAGCGGGAGAAGGAGGTGTGTCTGTGTATCAACAGAGATATAGAGCTGGATGAAGCCAGAGAAGCAGGCGTGTCTGTGTATCAACAGATATATAGAGCTGGATGAAGCGAGAGAAGCAAGCGTGTCTGTGTATCAACAGAGATATAGAGCTGGATGAAGCGAGAGAAGCAGGTGTGTCTGTGTATCAACAGAGATATAGAGCTGGATGAAGCGAGAGAAGCAGGTGTGTCTGTGTATCAACAGAGATATAGAGCTGGATGAAGCGAGAGAAGCAGGTGTGTCTGTGTATCAACAGAGATATAGAGCTGGATGAAGCCAGAGAAGCAGGCGTGTCTGTGTATCAACAGAGATATAGAGCTGGATGAAGCCAGAGAAGCAGGTGTGTCTGTGTATCAACAGAGATATAGAGCTGGATGAAGCGAGAGAAGCAGGCGTGTCTGTGTATCCACAGAGATATAGAGCTGGATGAAGCGAGAGAAGCAGGTGTGTCTGTGTATCAACAGAGATATAGAGCTGGATGAAGCGAGAGAAGCAGGCGTGTCTGTGTATCAACAGAGATATAGAGCTGGATAAAGCGAGAGAAGCAGGTGTGTCTGTGTATCAACAGAGATATAGAGCTGGACGAAGCGAGAGAAGCAGGTGTGTCTGTGTATCAACAGAGATATAGAGCTGGATGAAGCGAGAGAAGCAGGTGTGTCTGTGTATCAACAGAGATATAGAGCTGGATGAAGCCAGAGAAGCAGGCGTGTCTGTGTATCAACAGAGATATAGAGCTGGATGAAGCCAGAGAAGCAGGTGTGTCTGTGTATCAACAGAGATATAGAGCTGGATGAAGCGAGAGAAGCAGGCGTGTCTGTGTATCAACAGAGATATAGAGCTGGATGAAGCGAGAGAAGCAGGTGTGTCTGTGTATCAACAGAGATATAGAGCTGGATGAAGCGAGAGAAGCAGGTGTGTCTGTGTATCAACAGAGATATAGAGCTGGATGAAGCGAGAGAAGCAGGTGTGTCTGTGTATCAACAGAGATATAGACCTGGATGAAGCCAGAGAAGCAGGCGTGTCTGTGTATCAACAGAGATATAGAGCTGGATGAAGCGAGAGAAGCAGGTGTGTCTGTGTATCAACAGAGATATAGAGCTGGATGAAGCGAGAGAAGCAGGCGTGTCTGTGTATCAACAGAGATATAGAGCTGGATTAAGCCAGAGAAGCAGGTGTGTCTGTGTATCAACAGAGATATAGAGCTGGATGAAGCGAGAGAAGCAGGCGTGTCTGTGTATCAACAGAGATATAGAGCTGGATGAAGCCAGAGAAGCAGGCGTGTCTGTGTATCAACAGAGATATAGAGCTGGATGAAGCGAGAGAAGCAGGTGTGTCTGTGTATCAACAGAGATATAGAGCTGGATGAAGCGAGAGAAGCAGGCGTGTCTGTGTATCAACAGAGATATAGAGCTGGATGATGCCAGAGAAGCAGGTGTGTCTGTGTATCAACAGAGATATAGAGCTGGATGAAGCGAGAGAAGCAGGCGTGTCTGTGTATCAACAGAGATATAGAGCTGGATGAAGCGAGAGAAGCAGGCGTGTCTGTGTATCAACAGAGATATAGAGCTGGATGAAGCCAGAGAAGCAGGCGTGTCTGTGTATCAACAGAGATATAGAGCTGGATGAAGCGAGAGAAGCAGGTGTGTCTGTGTATTAACAGAGATATAGAGCTGGATGAAGCGAGAGAAGCAGGTGTGTCTGTGTATCAACAGAGATATAGAGCTGGATGAAGCGAGAGAAGCAGGTGTGTCTGTGTATCAACAGAGATATAGAGCTGGATGAAGCGAGAGAAGCAGGTGTGTCTGTGTATCAACAGAGATATAGAGCTGGATGAAACCAGAGAAGCAGGCGTGTCTGTGTATCAACAGAGATATAGAGCTGGATGAAGCCAGAGAAACAGGTGTGTCTGTGTATCAACAGAGATATAGAGCTGGATGAAGCGAGAGAAGCAGGTGTGTCTGTGTATCAACAGAGATATAGAGCTGGATGAAGCGAGAGAAGCAGGTGTGTCTGTGTATCAACAGAGATATAGAGCTGGATGAAGCCAGAGAAGCAGGCGTGTCTGTGTATCAACAGAAATATAGAGCTGGATGAAGCGAGAGAAGCAGGTGTGTCTGTGTATCAACAGAGATATAGAGCTGGATGAAGCGAGAGAAGCAGGCGTGTCTGTGTATCAACAGAGATATAGAGCTGGATGAAGCCAGAGAAGCAGGCGTGTCTGTGTATCAACAGAGATATAGAGCTGGATGAAGCGAGAGAAGCAGGTGTGTCTGTGTATCAACAGAGATATAGAGCTGGATGAAGCCAGAGAAGCAGGTGTGTCTGTGTATCAACAGAGATATAGAGCTGGATGAAGCGAGAGAAGCAGGCGTGTCTGTGTATCAACAGAGATATAGAGCTGGATGAAGCGAGAGAAGCAGGTGTGTCTGTGTATCAACAGAGATATAGAGCTGGATGAAGCCAGAGAAGCAGGTGTGTCTGTGTATCAACAGAGATATAGAGCTGGATGAAGCGAGAGAAGCAGGCGTGTCTGTGTATCAACAGAGATATAGAGCTGGATGAAGCGAGAGAAGCAGGCGTGTCTGTGTATCAACAACGATATAGACCTGGATGAAGCCAGAGAAGCAGGTGTGTCTGTGCATCAACAGAGGTATAGAGCGGGATGAAGCGAGAGAAGCAGGCGTGTCTGTGTATCCACAGAGATATAGAGCTGGATGAAGCGAGAGAAGCAGGCGTGTCTGTGTATCAACAGGAATATAGAGCTGGATGAAGCGAGAGAAGCAGGCGTGTCTGTGTATCAACAGAGATATAGAGCTGGATGAAGCGAGAGAAGCAGGTGGGTCTGTGTATCAACAGAGATATAGAGCTGGATGAAGCGAGAGAAGCAGGTGTGTCTGTGTATCAACAGAGATATAGAGCTGGATGAAGCGAGAGAAGCAGGCGTGTCTGTGTATCAACAGAGATATAGAGCTGGATGAAGCCAGAGAAGCAGGTGTGTCTGTGTATCAACAGAGATATAGAGCTGGATGAAGCCAGAGAAGCAGGTGTGTCTGTGTATCAACAGAGACATAGAGCTGGATGAAGCGAGAGAAGCAGGTGTGTCTGTGTATCAACAGAGATATAGAGCTGGATGAAGCGAGAGAAGCAGGTGTGTCTGTGTATCAACAGAGATATAGAGCTGGATAAAGCGAGAGAAGCAGGTGTGTCTGTGTATCAACAGAGATATAGAGCTGGATGAAGCGAGAGAAGCAGGTGTGTCTGTGTATCAACAGAGGTATAGAGCTGGATGAAGCCAGAGAAGCAGGTGTGTCTGTGTATCAACAGAGCTATAGAGCTGGATGAAGCGGGAGAAGGAGGTGTGTCTGTGTATCAACAGAGGTATAGAGCGGGATGAAGCCAGAGAAGCAGGCGTGTCTGTGTATCAACAGAGATATAGAGCTGGATGAAGCGAGAGAAGCAGGTGTGTCTGAGTATCAACAGAGATATAGAGCTGGATGAAGCCAGAGAAGCAGGTGTGTCTGTGTATGAACAAAGATATAGAGCTGGATGAAGCGAGAAAAGCAGGTGTGTCTGTGTATCAACAGAGATATAGAGCTGGATGAAGCCAGAGAAGCAGGTGTGTCTGTGCATCAACAGAGATATAGAGCTGGATGAAGCCAGAGAAGCAGGTGAGTCTGTGTATCAACAGAGATATAGAGCTGGATGAAGCGAGAGAACCAGGTGTGTCTGTGTATCAACAGAGATATAGAGCTGGATGAAGCGAGAGAAGCAGGCGTGTCTGTGTATCAACAGAGATATAGAGCTGGATGAAGCGAGAGAAGCAGGCGTGTCTGTGTATCAACAGAGATATAGAGCTGGATGAAGCGAAAGAAGCAGGCGTGTCTGTGTATCAACAGAGATATAGAGCTGGATGAAGCCAGAGAAGCAGGTGTGTCTGTGTATCAACAGAGATATAGAGCTGGATGAAGCGAGAGAAGCAGGCGTGTCTGTGTATCAACAGAGATATAGAGCTGGATGAAGCGAGAGAAGCAGGCGTGTCTGTGTATCAACAGAGATATAGAGCTGGATGAAGCGAGAGAAGCAGGCGTGTCTGTGTATCAACAGAGATATAGAGCTGGATGAAGCCAGAAAAGCAGGTGTGTCTGTGTATCAACAGAGATATAGAGCTGGATGAAGCGAGAGAAGCAGGTGTGTCTGTGTATCAACAGAGATATAGAGCTGGATGAAGCGAGAGAAGCAGGTGTGTCTGTGTATCAACAGAGATATAGAGCTGGATGAAGCGAGAGAAGCAGGCGTGTCTGTGTATCAACAGAGATATAGAGCTGGATGAAGCGAGAGAAGCAGGTGTGTCTGTGTATCAACAGAGATATAGAGCTGGATGAAGCGAGAGAAGCAGGTGTGTCTGTGTATCAACAGAGATATAGAGCTGGATGAAGCGAGAGAAGCCGGTGTGTCTGTGTATCAACAGAGATATAGAGCTGGATGAAGCCAGAGAAGCAGGCGTGTCTGTGTATCAACAGAGATATAGAGCTGGATGAAGCCAGAGAAGCAGGTGTGTCTGTGTATCAACAGAGATATAGAGCTGGATGAAGCGAGAGAAGCAGGCGTGTCTGTGTATCCACAGAGATATAGAGCTGGATGAAGCGAGAGAAGCAGGCGTGTCTGTGTATCAACAGGAATATAGAGCTGGATGAAGCGAGAGAAGCAGGCGTGTCTGTGTATCAACAGAGATATAGAGCTGGATGAAGCGAGAGAAGCAGGTGTGTCTGTGTATCAACAGAGCTATAGAGCTGGATGAAACGGGAGAAGGAGGTGTGTCTGTGTATCAACAGAGATATAGAGCTGGATGAAGCCAGAGAAGCAGGTGTGTCTGTGTATCAACAGAGATATAGAGCTGGATGAAGCGAGAGAAGCAGGCGTGTCTGTGTATCAACAGAGATATAGAGCTGGATGAAGCGAGAGAAGCAGGTGTGTCTGTGTATCACAGAGATATAGAGCTGGATGAAGCGAGAGAAGCAGGTGTGTCTGTGTATCAACAGAGATATAGAGCTGGATGAAGCGAGAGAAGCAGGTGTGTCTGTGTATCAACAGAGATATAGAGCTGGATGAAGCCAGAGAAGCAGGCGTGTCTGTGTATCAACAGAGATATAGAGCTGGATGAAGCCAGAGAAGCAGGTGTGTCTGTGTATCAACAGAGATATAGAGCTCGATGAAGCGAGAGAAGCAGGCGTGTCTGTGTATCCACAGAGATATAGAGCTGGATGAAGCGAGAGAAGCAGGTGTGTCTGTGTATCAACAGAGATATAGAGCTGGATGAAGCGAGAGAAGCAGGTGTGTCTGTGTATCAACAGAGATATAGAGCTGGATGAAGCGAGAGAAGCAGGTGTGTCTGTGTATCAACAGAGATATAGAGCTGGATGAAGCGAGAGAAGCAGGTGTGTCTGTGTATCAACAGAGATATAGAGCTGGATGAAGCGAGAGAAGCAGGTGTGTCTGTGTATCAACAGAGATATAGAGCTGGATGAAGCGAGAGAAGCAGGCGTGTCTGTGTATCAACAGAGATATAGAGCTGGATGAAGCCAGAGAAGCAGGTGTGTCTGTGTATCAACAGAGATATAGAGCTGGATGAAGCGAGAGAAGCAGGCGTGTCTGTGTATCAACACAGATATAGAGCTGGATGAAGCGAGAGAAGCAGGTGTGTCTGTGTATCAGCAGAGATATAGAGCTGGATGAAGCGAGAGAAGCAGGTGTGTCTGTGTATCAACAGAGATATAGACCTGGATGAAGCCAGAGAAGCAGGCGTGTCTGTGTATCAACAGAGATATAGAGCTGGATGAAGCGAGAGAAGCAGGTGTGTCTGTGTATCAACAGAGATATAGAGCTGGATGAAGCGAGAGAAGCAGGTGTGTCTGTGTATCAACAGAGATATAGAGCTGGATGAAGCGAGAGAAGCAGGTGTGTCTGTGTATCAACAGAGATATAGAGCTGGATGAAGCCAGAGAAGCAGGCGTGTCTGTGTATCAACAGAGATATAGAGCTGGATGAAGCCAGAGAAGCAGGTGTGTCTGTGTATCAACAGAGATATAGAGCTGGATGAAGCGAGAGAAGCAGGTGTGTCTGTGTATCAACAGAGATATAGAGCTGGATGAAGCCAGAAAAGCAGGTGTGTCTGTGTATCAACAGAGATATAGAGCTGGATGAAGCCAGAGAAGCAGGCGTGTCTGTGTATCAACAGAGATATAGAGCTGGATGAAGCGAGAGAAGCAGGTGTGTCTGTGTATCAACAGAGATATAGAGCTGGATGAAGCGAGAGAAGCAGGTGTGTCTGTGTATCAACAGAGATATAGAGCTGGATAAAGCGAGAGAAGCAGGTGTGTCTGTGTATCAACAGAGATATAGAGCTGGACGAAGCGAGAGAAGCAGGTGTGTCTGTGTATCAACAGAGATATAGAGCTGGATGAAGCGAGAGAAGCAGGTGTGTCTGTGTATCAACAGAGATATAGAGCTGGATGAAGCCAGAGAAGCAGGCGTGTCTGTGTATCAACAGAGATATAGAGCTGGATGAAGCCAGAGAAGCAGGTGTGTCTGTGTATCAACAGAGATATAGAGCTGGATGAAGCGAGAGAAGCAGGCGTGTCTGTGTATCAACAGAGATATAGAGCTGGATGAAGCGAGAGAAGCAGGTGTGTCTGTGTATCAACAGAGATATAGAGCTGGATGAAGCGAGAGAAGCAGGTGTGTCTGTGTATCAACAGAGATATAGAGCTGGATGAAGCGAGAGAAGCAGGTGTGTCTGTGTATCAACAGAGATATAGACCTGGATGAAGCCAGAGAAGCAGGCGTGTCTGTGTATCAACAGAGATATAGAGCTGGATGAAGCGAGAGAAGCAGGTGTGTCTGTGTATCAACAGAGATATAGAGCTGGATGAAGCGAGAGAAGCAGGCGTGTCTGTGTATCAACAGAGATATAGAGCTGGATGAAGCCAGAGAAGCAGGTGTGTCTGTGTATCAACAGAGATATAGAGCTGGATGAAGCGAGAGAAGCAGGCGTGTCTGTGTATCAACAGAGATATAGAGCTGGATGAAGCCAGAGAAGCAGGCGTGTCTGTGTATCAACAGAGATATAGAGCTGGATGAAGCGAGAGAAGCAGGTGTGTCTGTGTATCAACAGAGATATAGAGCTGGATGAAGCGAGAGAAGCAGGCGTGTCTGTGTATCAACAGAGATATAGAGCTGGATGATGCCAGAGAAGCAGGTGTGTCTGTGTATCAACAGAGATATAGAGCTGGATGAAGCGAGAGAAGCAGGCGTGTCTGTGTATCAACAGAGATATAGAGCTGGATGAAGCGAGAGAAGCAGGCGTGTCTGTGTATCAACAGAGATATAGAGCTGGATGAAGCCAGAGAAGCAGGCGTGTCTGTGTATCAACAGAGATATAGAGCTGGATGAAGCGAGAGAAGCAGGTGTGTCTGTGTATTAACAGAGATATAGAGCTGGATGAAGCGAGAGAAGCAGGTGTGTCTGTGTATCAACAGAGATATAGAGCTGGATGAAGCGAGAGAAGCAGGTGTGTCTGTGTATCAACAGAGATATAGAGCTGGATGAAGCGAGAGAAGCAGGTGTGTCTGTGTATCAACAGAGATATAGAGCTGGATGAAACCAGAGAAGCAGGCGTGTCTGTGTATCAACAGAGATATAGAGCTGGATGAAGCCAGAGAAACAGGTGTGTCTGTGTATCAACAGAGATATAGAGCTGGATGAAGCGAGAGAAGCAGGTGTGTCTGTGTATCAACAGAGATATAGAGCTGGATGAAGCGAGAGAAGCAGGTGTGTCTGTGTATCAACAGAGATATAGAGCTGGATGAAGCCAGAGAAGCAGGCGTGTCTGTGTATCAACAGAAATATAGAGCTGGATGAAGCGAGAGAAGCAGGTGTGTCTGTGTATCAACAGAGATATAGAGCTGGATGAAGCGAGAGAAGCAGGCGTGTCTGTGTATCAACAGAGATATAGAGCTGGATGAAGCCAGAGAAGCAGGCGTGTCTGTGTATCAACAGAGATATAGAGCTGGATGAAGCGAGAGAAGCAGGTGTGTCTGTGTATCAACAGAGATATAGAGCTGGATGAAGCCAGAGAAGCAGGTGTGTCTGTGTATCAACAGAGATATAGAGCTGGATGAAGCGAGAGAAGCAGGCGTGTCTGTGTATCAACAGAGATATAGAGCTGGATGAAGCGAGAGAAGCAGGTGTGTCTGTGTATCAACAGAGATATAGAGCTGGATGAAGCCAGAGAAGCAGGTGTGTCTGTGTATCAACAGAGATATAGAGCTGGATGAAGCGAGAGAAGCAGGCGTGTCTGTGTATCAACAGAGATATAGAGCTGGATGAAGCGAGAGAAGCAGGCGTGTCTGTGTATCAACAACGATATAGACCTGGATGAAGCCAGAGAAGCAGGTGTGTCTGTGCATCAACAGAGGTATAGAGCGGGATGAAGCGAGAGAAGCAGGCGTGTCTGTGTATCCACAGAGATATAGAGCTGGATGAAGCGAGAGAAGCAGGCGTGTCTGTGTATCAACAGGAATATAGAGCTGGATGAAGCGAGAGAAGCAGGCGTGTCTGTGTATCAACAGAGATATAGAGCTGGATGAAGCGAGAGAAGCAGGTGGGTCTGTGTATCAACAGAGATATAGAGCTGGATGAAGCGAGAGAAGCAGGTGTGTCTGTGTATCAACAGAGATATAGAGCTGGATGAAGCGAGAGAAGCAGGCGTGTCTGTGTATCAACAGAGATATAGAGCTGGATGAAGCCAGAGAAGCAGGTGTGTCTGTGTATCAACAGAGATATAGAGCTGGATGAAGCCAGAGAAGCAGGTGTGTCTGTGTATCAACAGAGACATAGAGCTGGATGAAGCGAGAGAAGCAGGTGTGTCTGTGTATCAACAGAGATATAGAGCTGGATGAAGCGAGAGAAGCAGGTGTGTCTGTGTATCAACAGAGATATAGAGCTGGATAAAGCGAGAGAAGCAGGTGTGTCTGTGTATCAACAGAGATATAGAGCTGGATGAAGCGAGAGAAGCAGGTGTGTCTGTGTATCAACAGAGGTATAGAGCTGGATGAAGCCAGAGAAGCAGGTGTGTCTGTGTATCAACAGAGCTATAGAGCTGGATGAAGCGGGAGAAGGAGGTGTGTCTGTGTATCAACAGAGGTATAGAGCGGGATGAAGCCAGAGAAGCAGGCGTGTCTGTGTATCAACAGAGATATAGAGCTGGATGAAGCGAGAGAAGCAGGTGTGTCTGTGTATCAACAGAGATATAGAGCTGGATGAAGCCAGAGAAGCAGGTGTGTCTGTGTATGAACAAAGATATAGAGCTGGATGAAGCGAGAAAAGCAGGTGTGTCTGTGTATCAACAGAGATATAGAGCTGGATGAAGCCAGAGAAGCAGGTGTGTCTGTGCATCAACAGAGATATAGAGCTGGATGAAGCCAGAGAAGCAGGTGAGTCTGTGTATCAACAGAGATATAGAGCTGGATGAAGCGAGAGAACCAGGTGTGTCTGTGTATCAACAGAGATATAGAGCTGGATGAAGCGAGAGAAGCAGGCGTGTCTGTGTATCAACAGAGATATAGAGCTGGATGAAGCGAGAGAAGCAGGCGTGTCTGTGTATCAACAGAGATATAGAGCTGGATGAAGCGAAAGAAGCAGGCGTGTCTGTGTATCAACAGAGATATAGAGCTGGATGAAGCCAGAGAAGCAGGCGTGTCTGTGTATCAACAGAGATATAGAGCTGGATGAAGCGAGAGAAGCAGGCGTGTCTGTGTATCAACAGAGATATAGAGCTGGATGAAGCGAGAGAAGCAGGCGTGTCTGTGTATCAACAGAGATATAGAGCTGGATGAAGCGAGAGAAGCAGGCGTGTCTGTGTATCAACAGAGATATAGAGCTGGATGAAGCCAGAAAAGCAGGTGTGTCTGTGTATCAACAGAGATATAGAGCTGGATGAAGCGAGAGAAGCAGGTGTGTCTGTGTATCAACAGAGATATAGAGCTGGATGAAGCGAGAGAAGCAGGTGTGTCTGTGTATCAACAGAGATATAGAGCTGGATGAAGCGAGAGAAGCAGGCGTGTCTGTGTATCAATAGAGATATAGAGCTGGATGAAGCGAGAGAAGCAGGTGTGTCTGTGTATCAACAGAGATATAGAGCTGGATGAAGCGAGAGAAGCAGGTGTGTCTGTGTATCAACAGAGATATAGAGCTGGATGAAGCGAGAGAAGCCGGTGTGTCTGTGTATCAACAGAGATATAGAGCTGGATGAAGCCAGAGAAGCAGGCGTGTCTGTGTATCAACAGAGATATAGAGCTGGATGAAGCCAGAGAAGCAGGTGTGTCTGTGTATCAACAGAGATATAGAGCTGGATGAAGCGAGAGAAGCAGGCGTGTCTGTGTATCCACAGAGATATAGAGCTGGATGAAGCGAGAGAAGCAGGCGTGTCTGTGTATCAACAGGAATATAGAGCTGGATGAAGCGAGAGAAGCAGGCGTGTCTGTGTATCAACAGAGATATAGAGCTGGATGAAGCGAGAGAAGCAGGTGTGTCTGTGTATCAACAGAGCTATAGAGCTGGATGAAACGGGAGAAGGAGGTGTGTCTGTGTATCAACAGAGATATAGAGCTGGATGAAGCCAGAGAAGCAGGTGTGTCTGTGTATCAACAGAGATATAGAGCTGGATGAAGCGAGAGAAGCAGGCGTGTCTGTGTATCAACAGAGATATAGAGCTGGATGAAGCGAGAGAAGCAGGTGTGTCTGTGTATCACAGAGATATAGAGCTGGATGAAGCGAGAGAAGCAGGTGTGTCTGTGTATCAACAGAGATATAGAGCTGGATGAAGCGAGAGAAGCAGGTGTGTCTGTGTATCAACAGAGATATAGAGCTGGATGAAGCCAGAGAAGCAGGCGTGTCTGTGTATCAACAGAGATATAGAGCTGGATGAAGCCAGAGAAGCAGGTGTGTCTGTGTATCAACAGAGATATAGAGCTCGATGAAGCGAGAGAAGCAGGCGTGTCTGTGTATCCACAGAGATATAGAGCTGGATGAAGCGAGAGAAGCAGGTGTGTCTGTGTATCAACAGAGATATAGAGCTGGATGAAGCGAGAGAAGCAGGTGTGTCTGTGTATCAACAGAGATATAGAGCTGGATGAAGCGAGAGAAGCAGGTGTGTCTGTGTATCAACAGAGATATAGAGCTGGATGAAGCGAGAGAAGCAGGTGTGTCTGTGTATCAACAGAGATATAGAGCTGGATGAAGCGAGAGAAGCAGGTGTGTCTGTGTATCAACAGAGATATAGAGCTGGATGAAGCGAGAGAAGCAGGTGTGTCTGTGTATCAACAGAGATATAGAGCTGGATGAAGCGAGAGAAGCAGGCGTGTCTGTGTATCAACAGAGATATAGAGCTGGATGAAGCCAGAGAAGCAGGTGTGTCTGTGTATCAACAGAGATATAGAGCTGGATGAAGCGAGAGAAGCAGGCGTGTCTGTGTATCAACACAGATATAGAGCTGGATGAAGCGAGAGAAGCAGGTGTGTCTGTGTATCAGCAGAGATATAGAGCTGGATGAAGCGAGAGAAGCAGGTGTGTCTGTGTATCAACAGAGATATAGACCTGGATGAAGCCAGAGAAGCAGGCGTGTCTGTGTATCAACAGAGATATAGAGCTGGATGAAGCGAGAGAAGCAGGTGTGTCTGTGTATCAACAGAGATATAGAGCTGGATGAAGCGAGAGAAGCAGGTGTGTCTGTGTATCAACAGAGATATAGAGCTGGATGAAGCGAGAGAAGCAGGTGTGTCTGTGTATCAACAGAGATATAGAGCTGGATGAAGCCAGAGAAGCAGGCGTGTCTGTGTATCAACAGAGATATAGAGCTGGATGAAGCCAGAGAAGCAGGTGTGTCTGTGTATCAACAGAGATATAGAGCTGGATGAAGCGAGAGAAGCAGGTGTGTCTGTGTATCAACAGAGATATAGAGCTGGATGAAGCCAGAGAAGCAGGTGTGTCTGTGTATCAACAGAGATATAGAGCTGGATGAAGCCAGAGAAGCAGGTGTGTCTGTGTATCAACAGAGATATAGAGCTGGATGAAGCGAGAGAAGCAGGCGTGTCTGTGTATCCACAGAGATATAGAGCTGGATGAAGCGAGAGAAGCAGGCGTGTCTGTGTATCAACAGGAATATAGAGCTGGATGAAGCGAGAGAAGCAGGCGTGTCTGTGTATCAACAGAGATATAGAGCTGGATGAAGCGAGAGAAGCAGGTGTGTCTGTGTATCAACAGAGCTATAGAGCTGGATGAAACGGGAGAAGGAGGTGTGTCTGTGTATCAACAGAGATATAGAGCTGGATGAAGCCAGAGAAGCAGGTGTGTCTGTGTATCAACAGAGATATAGAGCTGGATGAAGCGAGAGAAGCAGGCGTGTCTGTGTATCAACAGAGATATAGAGCTGGATGAAGCGAGAGAAGCAGGTGTGTCTGTGTATCACAGAGATATAGAGCTGGATGAAGCGAGAGAAGCAGGTGTGTCTGTGTATCAACAGAGATATAGAGCTGGATGAAGCGAGAGAAGCAGGTGTGTCTGTGTATCAACAGAGATATAGAGCTGGATGAAGCCAGAGAAGCAGGCGTGTCTGTGTATCAACAGAGATATAGAGCTGGATGAAGCCAGAGAAGCAGGTGTGTCTGTGTATCAACAGAGATATAGAGCTCGATGAAGCGAGAGAAGCAGGCGTGTCTGTGTATCCACAGAGATATAGAGCTGGATGAAGCGAGAGAAGCAGGTGTGTCTGTGTATCAACAGAGATATAGAGCTGGATGAAGCGAGAGAAGCAGGTGTGTCTGTGTATCAACAGAGATATAGAGCTGGATGAAGCGAGAGAAGCAGGTGTGTCTGTGTATCAACAGAGATATAGAGCTGGATGAAGCGAGAGAAGCAGGTGTGTCTGTGTATCAACAGAGATATAGAGCTGGATGAAGCGAGAGAAGCAGGTGTGTCTGTGTATCAACAGAGATATAGAGCTGGATGAAGCGAGAGAAGCAGGTGTGTCTGTGTATCAACAGAGATATAGAGCTGGATGAAGCGAGAGAAGCAGGCGTGTCTGTGTATCAACAGAGATATAGAGCTGGATGAAGCCAGAGAAGCAGGTGTGTCTGTGTATCAACAGAGATATAGAGCTGGATGAAGCGAGAGAAGCAGGCGTGTCTGTGTATCAACACAGATATAGAGCTGGATGAAGCGAGAGAAGCAGGTGTGTCTGTGTATCAGCAGAGATATAGAGCTGGATGAAGCGAGAGAAGCAGGTGTGTCTGTGTATCAACAGAGATATAGACCTGGATGAAGCCAGAGAAGCAGGCGTGTCTGTGTATCAACAGAGATATAGAGCTGGATGAAGCGAGAGAAGCAGGTGTGTCTGTGTATCAACAGAGATATAGAGCTGGATGAAGCGAGAGAAGCAGGTGTGTCTGTGTATCAACAGAGATATAGAGCTGGATGAAGCGAGAGAAGCAGGTGTGTCTGTGTATCAACAGAGATATAGAGCTGGATGAAGCCAGAGAAGCAGGCGTGTCTGTGTATCAACAGAGATATAGAGCTGGATGAAGCCAGAGAAGCAGGTGTGTCTGTGTATCAACAGAGATATAGAGCTGGATGAAGCGAGAGAAGCAGGTGTGTCTGTGTATCAACAGAGATATAGAGCTGGATGAAGCCAGAGAAGCAGGTGTGTCTGTGTATCAACAGAGATATAGAGCTGGATGAAGCGAGAGAAGCAGGCGTGTCTGTGTATCCGCAGAGATATAGAGCTGGATGAAGCGAGAGAAGCAGGTGTGTCTGTGTATCAACAGAGATATAGAGCTGGATGAAGCGAGAGAAGCAGGTGTGTCTGTGTATCAACAGAGATATAGAGCTGGATGAAGCGAGAGAAGCAGGTGTGTCTGTGTATCAACAGAGATATAGAGCTGGATGAAGCGAGAGAAGCAGGTGTGTCTGTGTATCAACAGAGGTATAGAGCTGGATGAAGCGAGAGAAGCAGGTGTGTCTGTGTATCAACAGAGATATAGAGCTGGATGAAGCGAGAGAAGCAGGTGTGTCTGTGTATCAACAGAGATATAGAGCTGGATGAAGCCAGAGAAGCAGGCGTGTCTGTGTATCAACAGAGATATAGAGCTGGATGAAGCGAGAGAAGCAGGTGTGTCTGTGTATCAACAGAGATATAGAGCTGGATGAAGCGAGAGAAGCAGGTGTGTCTGTGTATCAACATAGATATAGAGCTGGATGAAGCCAGAGAAGCAGGCGTGTCTGTGTATCAACAGAGATATAGAGCTGGATGAAGCGAGAGAAGCAGGTGTGTCTGTGTATCAACAGAGATATAGAGCTGGATGAAGCGAGAGAAGCAGGTGTGTCTGTGTATCCACAGAGATATAGAGCTGGATGAAGCGAGAGAAGCAGGTGTGTCTGTGTATCAACAGAGATATAGAGCTGGATGAAGCGAGAGAAGCAGGTGTGTCTGTGTATCAACAGAGATATAGAGCTGGATGAAGCGAGAGAAGCAGGTGTGTCTGTGTATCAACAGAGATATAGAGCTGGATGAAGCGAGAGAAGCAGGTGTGTCTGTGTATCAACAGAGATATAGAGCTGGATGAAGCGAGAGAAGCAGGTGTGTCTGTGTATCAACAGAGATATAGAGCTGGATGAAGCGAGAGAAGCAGGCGTGTCTGTGTATCAACAGAGATATAGAGCTGGATGAAGCCAGAGAAGCAGGTGTGTCTGTGTATCAACAGAGATATAGAGCTGGATGAAGCGAGAGAAGCAGGCGTGTCTGTGTATCAACAGAGATATAGAGCTGGATGAAGCGAGAGAAGCAGGTGTGTCTGTGTATCAGCAGAGATATAGAGCTGGATGAAGCGAGAGAAGCAGGTGTGTCTGTGTATCAACAGAGATATAGACCTGGATGAAGCCAGAGAAGCAGGCGTGTCTGTGTATCAACAGAGATATAGAGCTGGATGAAGCCAGAGAAGCAGGTGTGTCTGTGTATCAACAGAGATATAGAGCTGGATGAAGCGAGAGAAGCAGGTGTGTCTGTGTATCAACAGAGGTATAGAGCTGGATGAAGCCAGAGAAGCAGGTGTGTCTGTGTATCAACAGAGCTATAGAGCTGGATGAAGCGGGAGAAGGAGGTGTGTCCGCGTATCAACAGAGATATAGAGCTGGATGAAGCCAGAGAAGCAGACGTGTCTGTGTATCAACAGAGATATAGAGCTGGATGAAGCGAGAGAAGCAGGTGTGTCTGTGTATCAACAGAGATATAGAGCTGGATGAAGCCAGAGAAGCGGGTGTGTCTGTGTATCAACAAAGATATAGAGCTGGATGAAGCGAGAAAAGCAGGTGTGTCTGTGTATCAACAGAGATATAGAGCTGGATGAAGCCAGAGAAGCAGGTGTGTCTGTGTATCAACAGAGATATAGAGCTGGATGAAGCCAGAGAAGCAGGTGTGTCTGTGTATCAACAGAGATATAGAGCTGGATGAAGCGAGAGAAGCAGGTGTGTCTGTGTATCAACAGAGATATAGAGCTGGATGAAGCCAGAGAAGCAGGCGTGTCTGTGTATCAACAGAGATATAGAGCTGGATGAAGCGAGAGAAGCAGGCGTGTCTGTGTATCAACAGAGATATAGAGCTGGATGAAGCGAAAGAAGCAGGCGTGTCTGTGTATCAACAGAGATATAGAGCTGGATGAAGCCAGAGAAGCAGGTGTGTCTGTGTATCAACAGAGATATAGAGCTGGATGAAGCGAGAGAAGCAGGCGTGTCTGTGTATCAACAGAGATATAGAGCTGGATGAAGCGAGAGAAGCAGGCGTGTCTGTGTATCAACAGAGATATAGAGCTGGATGAAGCGAGAGAAGCAGGCGTGTCTGTGTATCAACAGAGATATAGAGCTGGATGAAGCCAGAGAAGCAGGTGTGTCTGTGTATCAACAGAGATATAGAGCTGGATGAAGCGAGAGAAGCAGGTGTGTCTGTGTATCAACAGAGATATAGAGCTGGATGAAGCGAGAGAAGCAGGTGTGTCTGTGTTACAACATAGATATAGAGCTGGATGAAGCGAGAGAAGCAGGTGTGTCTGTGTATCAACAGAGATATAGAGCTGGATGAAGCCAGAGAAGCAGGCGTGTCTGTGTATCAACAGAGATATAGAGCTGGATGAAGCCAGAGAAGCAGGTGTGTCTGTGTATCAACAGAGATATAGAGCTGGATGAAGCGAGAGAAGCAGGCGTGTCTGTGTATCCACAGAGATATAGAGCTGGATGAAGCGAGAGAAGCAGGTGTGTCTGTGTATCAACAGAGATATAGAGCTGGATGAAGCGAGAGAAGCAGGTGTGTCTGTGTATCAACAGAGATATAGAGCTGGATGAAGCGAGAGAAGCAGGTGTGTCTGTGTATCAACAGAGATATAGAGCTGGATGAAGCGAGAGAAGCAGGTGTGTCTGTGTATCAACAGAGATATAGAGCTGGATGAAGCGAGAGAAGCAGGTGTGTCTGTGTATCAACAGAGATATAGAGCTGGATGAAGCGAGAGAAGCTGGCGTGTCTGTGTATCAACAGAGATATAGAGCTGGATGAAGCGAGAGAAGCAGGTGTGTCTGTGTATCAACAGAGATATAGAGCTGGATGAAGCGAGAGAAGCAGGCGTGTCTGTGTATCAACAGAGATATAGAGCTGGATGAAGCGAGAGAAGCAGGTGTGTCTGTGTATCAGCAGAGATATAGAGCTGGATGAAGCGAGAGAAGCAGGTGTGTCTGTGTATCAACAGAGATATAGACCTGGATGAAGCCAGAGAAGCAGGCGTGTCTGTGTATCAACAGAGATATAGAGCTGGATGAAGCGAGAGAAGCAGGTGTGTCTGTGTATCAACAGAGATATAGAGCTGGATGAAGCGAGAGAAGCAGGTGTGTCTGTGTATCAACAGAGGTATAGAGCTGGATGAAGCCAGAGAAGCAGGTGTGTCTGTGTATCAACAGAGCTATAGAGCTGGATGAAGCGGGAGAAGGAGGTGTGTCTGCGTATCAACAGAGATATAGAGCTGGATGAAGCCAGAGAAGCAGGCGTGTCTGTGTATCAACAGAGATATAGAGCTGGATGAAGCGAGAGAAGCAGGTGTGTCTGTGTATCAACAGAGATATAGAGCTGGATGAAGCCAGAGAAGCAGGTGTGTCTGTGTATCAACAAAGATATAGAGCTGGATGAAGCGAGAAAAGCAGGTGTGTCTGTGTATCAACAGAGATATAGAGCTGGATGAAGCCAGAGAAGCAGGTGTGTCTGTGTATCAACAGAGATATAGAGCTGGATGAAGCCAGAGAAGCAGGTGTGTCTGTGTATCAACAGAGATATAGAGCTGGATGAAGCGAGAGAAGCAGGTGTGTCTGTGTATCAACAGAGATATAGAGCTGGATGAAGCCAGAGAAGCAGGCGTGTCTGTGTATCAACAGAGATATAGAGCTGGATGAAGCGAGAGAAGCAGGCGTGTCTGTGTATCAACAGAGATATAGAGCTGGATGAAGCCAGAGAAGCAGGTGTGTCTGTGTATCAACAGAGATATAGAGCTGGATGAAGCGAGAGAAGCAGGCGTGTCTGTGTATCAACAGAGATATAGAGCTGGATGAAGCGAGAGAAGCAGGCGTGTCTGTGTATCAACAGAGATATAGAGCTGGATGAAGCGAGAGAAGCAGTCGTGTCTGTGTATCAACAGAGATATAGAGCTGGATGAAGCCAGAGAAGCAGGTGTGTCTGTGTATCAACAGAGATATAGAGCTGGATGAAGCGAGAGAAGCAGGTGTGTCTGTGTATCAACAGAGATATAGAGCTGGATGAAGCGAGAGAAGCAGGTGTGTCTGTGTATCAACATAGATATAGAGCTGGATGAAGCGAGAGAAGCAGGTGTGTCTGTGTATCAACAGAGATATAGAGCTGGATGAAGCCAGAGAAGCAGGCGTGTCTGTGTATCAACAGAGATATAGAGCTGGATGAAGCGAGAGAAGCAGGTGTGTCTGTGTATCAACAGAGATATAGAGCTGGATGAAGCGAGAGAAGCAGGCGTGTCTGTGTATCCACAGAGATATAGAGCTGGATGAAGCGAGAGAAGCAGGTGTGTCTGTGTATCAACAGAGATATAGAGCTGGATGAAGCGAGAGAAGCAGGTGTGTCTGTGTATCAACAGAGATATAGAGCTGGATGAAGCGAGAGAAGCAGGTGTGTCTGTGTATCAACAGAGATATAGAGCTGGATGAAGCGAGAGAAGCAGGTGTGTCTGTGTATCAACAGAGATATAGAGCTGGATGAAGCGAGAGAAGCAGGTGTGTCTGTGTATCAACAGAGATATAGAGCTGGATGAAGCGAGAGAAGCAGGCGTGTCTGTGTATCAACAGAGATATAGAGCTGGATGAAGCGAGAGAAGCAGGTGTGTCTGTGTATCAACAGAGATATAGAGCTGGATGAAGCGAGAGAAGCAGGCGTGTCTGTGTATCAACAGAGATATAGAGCTGGATGAAGCGAGAGAAGCAGGTGTGTCTGTGTATCAGCAGAGATATAGAGCTGGATGAAGCGAGAGAAGCAGGTGTGTCTGTGTCTCAACAGAGATATAGACCTGGATGAAGCCAGAGAAGCAGGCGTGTCTGTGTATCAACAGAGATATAGAGCTGGATGAAGCGAGAGAAGCAGGTGTGTCTGTGTATCAACAGAGATATAGAGCTGGATGAAGCGAGAGAAGCAGGTGTGTCTGTGTATCAACAGAGGTATAGAGCTGGATGAAGCCAGAGAAGCAGGTGTGTCTGTGTATCAACAGAGCTATAGAGCTGGATGAAGCGGGAGAAGGAGGTGTGTCTGCGTATCAACAGAGATATAGAGCTGGATGAAGCCAGAGAAGCAGGCGTGTCTGTGTATCAACAGAGATATAGAGCTGGATGAAGCGAGAGAAGCAGGTGTGTCTGTGTATCAACAGAGATATAGAGCTGGATGAAGCCAGAGAAGCAGGTGTGTCTGTGTATCAACAAAGATATAGAGCTGGATGAAGCGAGAAAAGCAGGTGTGCCTGTGTATCAACAGAGATATAGAGCTGGATGAAGCCAGAGAAGCAGGTGTGTCTGTGTATCAACAGAGATATAGAGCTGGATGAAGCCAGAGAAGCAGGTGTGTCTGTGTATCAACAGAGATATAGAGCTGGATGAAGCGAGAGAAGCAGGTGTGTCTGTGTATCAACAGAGATATAGAGCTGGATGAAGCGAGAGAAGCAGGCGTGTCTGTGTATCAACAGAGATATAGAGCTGGATGAAGCGAGAGAAGCAGGCGTGTCTGTGTATCAACAGAGATATAGAGCTGGATGAAGCGAAAGAAGCAGGCGTGTCTGTGTATCAACAGAGATATAGAGCTGGATGAAGCCAGAGAAGCAGGTGTGTCTGTGTATCAACAGAGATATAGAGCTGGATGAAGCGAGAGAAGCAGGCGTGTCTGTGTATCAACAGAGATATAGAGCTGGATGAAGCGAGAGAAGCAGGCGTGTCTGTGTATCAACAGAGATATAGAGCTGGATGAAGCGAGAGAAGCAGGCGTGTCTGTGTATCAACAGAGATATAGAGCTGGATGAAGCCAGAGAAGCAGGTGTGTCTGTGTATCAACAGAGATATAGAGCTGGATGAAGCGAGAGAAGCAGGTGTGTCTGTGTATCAACAGAGATATAGAGCTGGATGAAGCGAGAGAAGCAGGTGTGTCTGTGTATCAACAGAGATATAGAGCTGGATGAAGCGAGAGAAGCAGGCGTGTCTGTGTATCAACAGAGATATAGAGCTGGATGAAGCGAGAGAAGCAGGTGTGTCTGTGTATCAACAGAGATATAGAGCTGGATGAAGCGAGAGAAGCAGGTGTGTCTGTGTATCAACAGAGATATAGAGCTGGATGAAGCGAGAGAAGCAGGTGTGTCTGTGTATCAACAGAGATATAGAGCTGGATGAAGCCAGAGAAGCAGGTGTGTCTGTGTATCAACAGAGATATAGAGCTGGATGAAGCGAGAGAAGCAGGTGTGTCTGTGTATCCACAGAGATATAGAGCTGGGTGAAGCGAGAGAAGCAGGCGTGTCTGTGTATCAAGAGGAATATAGAGCTGGATGAAGCGAGAGAAGCAGGCGTGTCTGTGTATCAACAGAGATATAGAGCTGGATGAAGCCAGAGAAGCAGGTGTGTCTGTGTATCAGCAGAGCTATAGAGCTGGATGAAGCGGGAGAAGGAGGTGTGTCTGTGTATCAACAGAGATATAGAGCTGGATGAAGCCAGAGAAGCAGGCGTGTCTGTGTACCAACAGATATATAGAGCTGGATGAAGCGAGAGAAGCAAGCGTGTCTGTGTATCAACAGAGATATAGAGCTGGATGAAGCGAGAGAAGCAGGTGTGTCTGTGTATCAACAGAGATATAGAGCTGGATGAAGCGAGAGAAGCAGGTGTGTCTGTGTATCAACAGAGATATAGAGCTGGATGAAGCGAGAGAAGCAGGTGTGTCTGTGTATCAACAGAGATATAGAGCTGGATGAAGCCAGAGAAGCAGGCGTGTCTGTGTATCAACAGAGATATAGAGCTGGATGAAGCCAGAGAAGCAGGTGTGTCTGTGTATCAACAGAGATATAGAGCTGGATGAAGCGAGAGAAGCAGGCGTGTCTGTGTATCCACAGAGATATAGAACTGGATGAAGCGAGAGAAGCAGGTGTGTCTGTGTATCAACAGAGATATAGAGCTGGATGAAGCGAGAGAAGCAGGCGTGTCTGTGTATCAACAGAGATATAGAGCTGGATGAAGCGAGAGAAGCAGGTGTGTCTGTGTATCAACAGAGATATAGAGCTGGACGAAGCGAGAGAAGCAGGTGTGTCTGTGTATCAACAGAGATATAGAGCTGGATGAAGCGGGAGAAGCAGGTGTGTCTGTGTATCAACAGAGATATAGAGCTGGATGAAGCCAGAGAAGCAGGCGTGTCTGTGTATCAACAGAGATATAGAGCTGGATGAAGCGAGAGAAGCAGGTGTGTCTGTGTATCAACAGAGATATAGAGCTGGATGAAGCGAGAGAAGCAGGCGTGTCTGTGTATCAACAGAGATATAGAGCTGGATGAAGCGAGAGAAGCAGGTGTGTCTGTGTATCAACAGAGATATAGAGCTGGATGAAGCGAGAGAAGCAGGCGTGTCTGTGTATCAACAGAGATATAGAGCTGGATGAAGCGAGAGAAGCAGGTGTGTCTGTGTATTAACAGAGATATAGAGCTGGATGAAGCGAGAGAAGCAGGTGTGTCTGTGTATCAACAGAGATATAGAGCTGGATGAAGCGAGAGAAGCAGGTGTGTCTGTGTATCAACAGAGATATAGAGCTGGATGAAGCGAGAGAAGCAGGTGTGTCTGTGTATCAACAGAGATATAGAGCTGGATGAAACCAGAGAAGCAGGCGTGTCTGTGTATCAACAGAGATATAGAGCTGGATGAAGCCAGAGAAGCAGGTGTGTCTGTGTATCAACAGAGATATAGAGCTGGATGAAGCCAGAGAAGCAGGTGTGTCTGTGTATCAACAGAGATATAGAGCTGGATGAAGCGAGAGAAGCAGGTGTGTCTGTGTATCAACAGAGATATAGAGCTGGATGAAGCCAGAGAAGCAGGCGTGTCTGTGTATCAACAGAAATATAGAGCTGGATGAAGCGAGAGAAGCAGGTGTGTCTGTGTATCAACAGAGATATAGAGCTGGATGAAGCGAGAGAAGCAGGCGTGTCTGTGTATCAACAGAGATATAGAGCTGGATGAAGCCAGAGAAGCAGGCGTGTCTGTGTATCAACAGAGATATAGAGCTGGATGAAGCGAGAGAAGCAGGTGTGTCTGTGTATCAACAGAGATATAGAGCTGGATGAAGCCAGAGAAGCAGGTGTGTCTGTGTATCAACAGAGATATAGAGCTGGATGAAGCGAGAGAAGCAGGCGTGTCTGTGTATCAACAGAGATATAGAGCTGGATGAAGGGAGAGAAGCAGGTGTGTCTGTGTATCAACAGAGATATAGAGCTGGATGAAGCCAGAGAAGCAGGTGTGTCTGTGTATCAACAGAGATATAGAGCTGGATGAAGCGAGAGAAGCAGGCGTGTCTGTGTATCAACAGAGAAATAGAGCTGGATGAAGCGAGAGAAGCAGGCGTGTCTGTGTATCAACAGAGATATAGAGCTGGATGATGCCAGAGAAGCAGGTGTGTCTGTGTATCAACAGAGATATAGAGCTGGATGAAGCGAGAGAAGCAGGTGTGTCTGTGTATCAACAGAGATATAGAGCTGGGAGAAGCCAGAGAAGCAGGCGTGTCTGTGTATCAACAGAGATAAAGAGCTGGATGAAGCCAGAGAAGCAGGTGTGTCTGTGTATCAACAAAGATATAGAGCTGGATGAAGCCAGAGAAGCAGGCGTGTCTGTGTATCAACAGAGATATAGAGCTGGATGAAGCCAGAGAAGCAGGCGTGTCTGTGTATCAACAGAGATATAGAGCTGGATGGAGCGAGAGAAGTAGGCGTGTCTGTGTATCATTAGAGATATAGAGCTGGATGAAGCGAGAGAGGCAGGCGTGTCTGTGTATCAACAGAGATATAGAGCTGGATGAAGCGAGAGAAGCAGGCGTGTCTGTGTATCAACAGAGATATAGAGCTGGATGAAGCGAGAGAAGCAGGCGTGTCTGTGTATCAACAGAGATATAGAGCTGGATGAAGCCAGAGAAGCAGGCGTGTCTGTGTATCAACAGAGATATAGAGCTGGATGAAGCGAGAGAAGCAGGTGTGTCTGTGTATCATTAGAGATATAGAGCTGGATGAAGCGAGAGAGGCAGGCGTGTCTGTGTATCAACAGAGATATAGAGCTGGATGAAGCGAGAGAAGCAGGCGTGTCTGTGTATCAACAGAGATATAGAGCTGGATGAAGCGAGAGAAGCAGGTGTGTCTGTGTATCAACAGAGATATAGAGCTGGATGAAGCGAGAGAAGCAGGTGTGTCTGTGTATCAACAGAGATATAGAGCTGGATGAAGCCAGAGAAGCAGGTGTGTCTGTGTATCAACAGAGATATAGAGCTGGATGAAGCGAGAGAAGCAGGTGGGTCTGTGTATCAACAGAGATATAGAGCTGGATGAAGCCAGAGAAGCAGGTGTGTCTGTGTATCAACAGAGATATAGAGCAGGATGAAGCGAGAGAAGCAGGTGTGTCTGTGTATCAACAGAGATATAGAGCTGGATGAAGCGAGAGAAGCAGGCGTGTCTGTGTATCAACAGAGATATAGAGCTGGATGAAGCGAGAGAAGCAGGCGTGTCTGTGTATCAACAGAGATATAGAGCTGGATGAAGCCAGAGAAGCAGTTGTGTCTGTGTATCAACAGAGATATAGAGCTGGATGAAGCCAGAGAAGCAGGTGTGTCTGTGTATCAACATAGATATAGAGCTGGGTGAAGCCAGAGAAGCAGGCGTGTCTGTGTATCAACAGAGATATAGAGCTGGATGAAGCGAGAGAAGCAGGCGTGTCTGTGTATCAACAGAGATATAGAGCTGGATGAAGCGAGAGAAGCAGGCGTGTCTGTGTATCAACAGAGATATAGAGCTGGATGAAGCGAGAGAAGCAGGCGTGTCTGTGTATCAACAGAGATATAGAGCTGGATGAAGCGAGAGAGGCAGGTGTGTCTGTGTAGCAACAAAGATATAGAGCTGGATAAAGCCAGAGAAGCAGGCGTGTCTGTGTATCAACAGAGATATAAAGCTGGATGAAGCGAGAGAGGCAGGTGTGTCTGTGTATCAACAGAGATATAGAGCTGGATGAAGCGAGAGAAGCAGGTGTGTCTGTGTATCAACAGAGATATAGAGCTGGATGAAGCGAGAGAAGCAGGTGTGTCTGTGTATCAACAGAGATATAGAGCTGGATGAAGCGAGAGAAGCAGGTGTGTCTGTGTATCAACAGAGATATAGAGCTGGATGAAGCGAGAGAAGCAGGTGTGTCTGTGTATCAACAGAGATATAGAGCTGGATGAAGCCAGAGAAGCAGGTGTGTCTGTGTATAAACAGAGATATAGAGCTGGATGAAGCGAGAGAAGCAGGTGTGTCTGTGTATCAACAGAGATATAGAGCTGGATGAAGCGAGAGATGCAGGTGTGTCTGTGTATCAACAGAGATATAGAGCTGGATGAAGCGAGAGAAGCAGGTGTGTCTGTGTATCAACAGAGATATAGAGCTGGATGAAGTGAGAGAGGCAGGCGTGTCTGTGTATCAACAGAGATATAGAGCTGGATGAAGCGAGAGAAGCAGGCGTGTCTGTGTATCAACAGAGATATAGAGCTGGATGAAGCGAGAGAAGCAGATGTGTCTGTGTATCAACAGAGATATAGAGCTGGATGAAGCGAGAGAAGCAGGCGTGTCTGTGTATCAACAGAGATATAGAGCTGGATGAAGCGAGAGAAGCAGGTGTGTCTGTGTATCAACAGAGATATAGAGCTGGATGAAGCCAGAGAAGCAGGTGTGTCTGTGTACCAACAGAGATATAGAGCTGGATGAAGAGAGAAAAGCAGGTGGGTCTGTGTATCAACAGAGATATAGAGCTGGATGAAGCGAGAAAAGCAGGTGGGTCTGTGTATCAACAGAGATATAGAGCTGAATGAAGCGAGAGAAGCAGGCGTGTCTGTGTATCAACAGAGATATAGAGCTGGATGAAGCCAGAGAAGCAGGTGTGTCTGTGTATCAATAGAGATATAGAGCTGGATGAAGCGAGAGAAGCAGGCGTGTCTGTGTATCAACCGAGATATAGAGCTGGATGAAGCGAGAGAAGCAGGCGTGTCTGTGTATCAACAGAGATATAGAGCTGGATGAAGCGAGAGAAGCAGGCGTGTCTGTGTATCAACAGAGATATAGAGCTGGATGAAGCGGGAGAAGCAGGTGTGTCTGTGTATCAACAAAGATATAGAGCTGGATGAAGCGAGAGAAGCAGGTGTGTCTGTGTATCAACAGAGATATAGAGTTTGATGAAACCAGAGAAGCAGGTGTGTCTGTGTATCAACAGAGATATAGAGCTGGATGAAGCCAGAGAAGCAGGTGTGTCTGTGTATCAACAAAGATATAGAGCTGGATAAAGCGAGAGAAGCAGGTGTGTCTGTGTATCAACAGAGATATAGAGCTGGATGAAGCGAGAGAAGCAGGCGTGTCTGTGTATCAACAGAGATATAGAGCTGGATGAAGCGAGAGAAGCAGGTGTGTCTGTGTATCAACAGAGATATAGAGCTGGATGAAGCGAGAGAAGCTGGTGTGTCTGTGTATCAACAGAGATATAGAGCTGGATGAAGCCAGAGAAGCAAGTGTGTCTGTGTATCAACAGAGATATAGAGCTGGATGAAGCGAGAGAAGCAGGTGTGTCTGTGTATCATTAGAGATATAGAGCTGGATGAAGCGAGAGAAGCAGGTGTGTCTGTGTATCAACAGAGATATAGAGCTGGATGAAGCGAGAGAAGCAGGCGTGTCTGTGTATCAACAGAGATATAGAGCTGGATGAAGCGAGGGAAGCAGGCGTGTGTGTGTATCAACAGAGATATAGAGCTGGATGAAGCGAGAGAAGCAGGTGTGTCTGTGTATCAACAGAGATATAGAGCTGGATGAAGCGAGAGAAGCAGGTGTGTCTGTGTATCAACAGAGATATAGAGCTGGATGAAGCCAGAGAAGCAGGTGTGTCTGTGTATCAACAGAGATATAGAGCTGGATGAAGCGAGAGAAGCAGGTGGGTCTGTGTATCAACAGAGATATAGAGCTGGATGAAGCCAGAGAAGCAGGTGTGTCTGTGTATCAACAGAGATATAGAGCAGGATGAAGCGAGAGAAGCAGGTGTGTCTGTGTATCAACAGAGATATAGAGCTGGATGAAGCGAGAGAAGCAGGCGTGTCTGTGTATCAACAGAGATATAGAGCTGGATGAAGCGAGAGAAGCAGGCGTGTCTGTGTATCAACAGAGATATAGAGCTGGATGAAGCCAGAGAAGCAGTTGTGTCTGTGTATCAACAGAGATATAGAGCTGGACGAAGCCAGAGAAGCAGGTGTGTCTGTGTATCAACATAGATATAGAGCTGGGTGAAGCCAGAGAAGCAGGCGTGTCTGTGTATCAACAGAGATATAGAGCTGGATGAAGCGAGAGAAGCAGGCGTGTCTGTGTATCAACAGAGATATAGAGCTGGATGAAGCGAGAGAAGCAGGCGTGTCTGTGTATCAACAGAGATATAGAGCTGGATGAAGCGAGAGAAGCAGGCGTGTCTGTGTATCAACAGAGATATAGAGCTGGATGAAGCGAGAGAGGCAGGTGTGTCTGTGTAGCAACAAAGATATAGAGCTGGATAAAGCCAGAGAAGCAGGCGTGTCTGTGTATCAACAGAGATATAAAGCTGGATGAAGCGAGAGAGGCAGGTGTGTCTGTGTATCAACAGAGATATAGAGCTGGATGAAGCGAGAGAAGCAGGTGTGTCTGTGTATCAACAGAGATATAGAGCTGGATGAAGCGAGAGAAGCAGGTGTGTCTGTGTATCAACAGAGATATAGAGCTGGATGAAGCGAGAGAAGCAGGTGTGTCTGTGTATCAACAGAGATATAGAGCTGGATGAAGCGAGAGAAGCAGGTGTGTCTGTGTATCAACAGAGATATAGAGCTGCTAGATGAAGCCAGAGAAGCAGGTGTGTCTGTGTATCAACAGAGATATAGAGCTGGATGAAGCGAGAGAAGCAGGTGTGTCTGTGTATCAACAGAGATATAGAGCTGGATGAAGCGAGAGATGCAGGTGTGTCTGTGTATCAACAGAGATATAGAGCTGGATGAAGCGAGAGAAGCAGGTGTGTCTGTGTATCAACAGAGATATAGAGCTGGATGAAGTGAGAGAGGCAGGCGTGTCTGTGTATCAACAGAGATATAGAGCTGGATGAAGCGAGAGAAGCAGGCGTGTCAGTGTATCAACAGCGATATAGAGCTGGATGAAGCGAGAGAAGCAGATGTGTCTGTGTATCAACAGAGATATAGAGCTGGATGAAGCGAGAGAAGCAGGCGTGTCTGTGTATCAACAGAGATATAGAGCTGGATGAAGCGAGAGAAGCAGGTGTGTCTGTGTATCAACAGAGATATAGAGCTGGATGAAGCCAGAGAAGCAGGTGTGTCTGTGTACCAACAGAGATATAGAGCTGGATGAAGAGAGAAAAGCAGGTGGGTCTGTGTATCAACAGAGATATAGAGCTGGATGAAGCGAGAAAAGCAGGTGGGTCTGTGTATCAACAGAGATATAGAGCTGAATGAAGCGAGAGAAGCAGGCGTGTCTGTGTATCAACAGAGATATAGAGCTGGATGAAGCCAGAGAAGCAGGTGTGTCTGTGTATCAATAGAGATATAGAGCTGGATGAAGCGAGAGAAGCAGGCGTGTCTGTGTATCAACCGAGATATAGAGCTGGATGAAGCCAGAGAAGCAGGCGTGTCTGTGTATCAACAGAGATGTAGAGCTGGATGAAGCGAGAGAAGCAGGCGTGTCTGTGTATCAACAGAGATATAGAGCTGGATGAAGCGGGAGAAGCAGGTGTGTCTGTGTATCAACAAAGATATAGAGCTGGATGAAGCGAGAGAAGCAGGTGTGTCTGTGTATCAACAGAGATATAGAGTTTGATGAAACCAGAGAAGCAGGTGTGTCTGTGTATCAACAGAGATATAGAGCTGGATGAAGCCAGAGAAGCAGGTGTGTCTGTGTATCAACAAAGATATAGAGCTGGATAAAGCGAGAGAAGCAGGTGTGTCTGTGTATCAACAGAGATATAGAGTTTGATGAAACCAGAGAAGCAGGTGTGTCTGTGTATCAACAGAGATATAGAGCTGGATGAAGCCAGAGAAGCAGGTGTGTCTGTGTATCAACAGAGATATAGAGCTGGATGAAGCCAGAGAAGCAGGTGTGTCTGTGTATCAACAAAGATATAGAGCTGGATGAAGCGAGAGAAGCAGGTGTGTCTGTGTATCAACAGAGATATAGAGTTTGATGAAACCAGAGAAGCAGGTGTGTCTGTGTATCAACAGAAATATAGAGCTGGATGAAGCCAGAGAAGCAGGTGTGTCTGTGTATCAACAGAGATATAGAGCTGGATGAAGCCAGAGAAGCAGGTGTGTCTGTGTATCAACAGAGATATAGAGCTGGATGAAGCGAGAGAAGCAGGCGTGTCTGTGTATCAACAGAGATATAGAGCTGGATAAAGCGAGAGAAGCAGGCGTGTCTGTGTATCAACAGAGATATAGAGATGGATGAAGCGAGAGAAGCAGGCGTGTCTGTGTATCAACAGAGATATAGAGCTGGATGAAGCGAGAGAGGCAGGTGTGTCTGTGTATCAACAAAGATATAGAGCTGGATGAAGCCAGAGAAGCAGGCGTGTCTGTGTATCAACAGAGATATAGAGCTGGATGAAGCGAGAGACGCAGGTGTGTCTGTGTATCAACAGAGATATAGAGCTGGATGAAGCGAGAGAAGCAGGTGTGTCTGTGTATCAACAGAGATATAGAGCTGGATGAAGCGAGAGAAGCAGGTGTGTCTGTGTATCAACAGAGATATAGAGCTGGATGAAGCGAGAGAAGCAGGTGTGTCTGTGTATCAACAGAGATATAGAGCTGGATGAAGCGAGAGAAGCAGGTGTGTCTGTGTATCAACAGAGATATAGAGCTGGATGAAGCCAGAGATGCAGGTGTGTCTATGTATCAACAGAGATATAGAGCTGGATGAAGCCAGAGAAGCAGGTGTGTCTGTGTATCAACAGAGATATAGAGCTGGATGAAGCGAGAGAAGCAGGTGTGTCTGTGTATCAACAGAGATATAGAGCTGGATGAAGCGAGAGAAGCAGGTGTGTCTGTGTATCAACAGAGATATAAAGCTGGATGAAGCGAGAGAAGCAGGTGTGTCTGTGTATCAACAAAGATATAGAGCTGGATGAAGCGAGAGAAGCAGGTGTGTCTGTGTATCAACAGAGATATAGAGTTTGATGAAACCAGAGAAGCAGGTGCGTCTGTGTATCAACACAGATATAGAGCTGGATGAAGCCAGAGAAGCAGGTGTGTCTGTGTATCAACAAAGATATAGAGCTGGATGAAGCGAGAGAAGCAGGTGTGTCTGTGTATCAACAGAGATATAGAGTTTGATGAAACCAGAGAAGCAGGTGTGTCTGTGTATCAACAGAGATATAGAGCTGGATGAAGCCAGAGAAGCAGGCGTGTCTGTGTATCAACAGAGATATAGAGCTGGATGAAGCGAGAGAAGCAGGTGTGTCTGTGTATCAACAGAGATATAGAGCTGGATGAAGCGAGAGAAGCAGGTGTGTTTGTGTATCAACAGAGATATAGAGCTGGATGAAGCCAGAGAAGCAGGCGTGTCTGTGTATCAACAGAGATATAGAGCTGGATGAAGCGAGAGAAGCAGGTGTGTCTGTGTATCAACAGAGATATAGAGCTGGATGAAGCCAGAGAAGCAGGTGTGTCTGTGTATCAACAGAGATATAGAGCTGGATGAAGCCAGAGAAGCAGGTGTGTCTGTGTATCAACAGAGATATAGAGCTGGATGAAGCGAGAGAAGCAGGTGTGTCTGTGTATCAACAGAGATATAGAGCTGGATGAAGCGAGAGAAACAGGTGTTTCTGTGTATCAACAAAGATATAGAGCTGGATGAAGCGAGAGAAGCAGGTGTGTCTGTGTATCAACAGAGATATAGAGTTTGATGAAACCAGAGAAGCAGGTGTGTCTGTGTATCAACAGAGATATAGAGCTGGATGAAGCCAGAGAAGCAGGTGTGTCTGTGTATCAACAAAGATATAGAGCTGGATGAAGCGAGAGAAGCAGGTGTGTCTGTGTATCAACAGAGATATAGAGTTTGATGAAACCAGAGAAGCAGGTGTGTCTGTGTATCAACAGAGATATAGAGCTGGATGAAGCCAGAGAAGCAGGTGTGTCTGTGTATCAACAGAGATATAGAGCTGGATGAAGCCAGAGAAGCAGGTGTGTCTGTGTATCAACAGAGATATAGAGCTGGATGAAGCGAGAGAAGCAGGCGTGTCTGTGTATCAACAGAGATATAGAGCTGGATGAAGCGAGAGAAGCAGGTGTGTTTGTGTATCAACAGAGATATAGAGCTGGATGAAGCCAGAGAAGCAGGCGTGTCTGTGTATCAACAGAGATATAGAGCTGGATGAAGCGAGAGAAGCAGGTGTGTCTGTGTATCAACAGAGATATAGAGCTGGATGAAGCCAGAGAAGCAGGTGTGTCTGTGTATCAACAGAGATATAGAGCTGGATGAAGCCAGAGAAGCAGGTGTGTCTGTGTATCAACAGAGATATAGAGCTGGATGAAGCGAGAGAAGCAGGTGTGTCTGTGTATCAACAGAGACATAGAGCTGGATGAAGCGAGAGAAGCAGGTGTTTCTGTGTATCAACAAAGATATAGAGCTGGATGAAGCGAGAGAAGCAGGTGTGTCTGTGTATCAACAGAGATATAGAGTTTGATGAAACCAGAGAAGCAGGTGTGTCTGTGTATCAACAGAGATATAGAGCTGGATGAAGCCAGAGAAGCAGGTGTGTCTGTGTATCAACAAAGATATAAAGCTGGATGAAGCGAGAGAAGCAGGTGTGTCTGTGTATCAACAGAGATATAGAGTTTGATGAAACCAGAGAAGCAGGTGTGTCTGTGTATCAACAGAGATATAGAGCTGGATGAAGCCAGAGAAGCAGGTGTGTCTGTGTATCAACAGAGATATAGAGCTGGATGAAGCCAGAGAAGCAGGTGTGTCTGTGTATCAACAGAGATATAGAGCTGGATGAAGCGAGAGAAGCAGGCGTGTCTGTGTATCAACAGAGATATAGAGCTGGATAAAGCGAGAGAAGCAGGCGTGTCTGTGTATCAACAGAGATATAGAGATGGATGAAGCGAGAGAAGCAGGCGTGTCTGTGTATCAACAGAGATATAGAGCTGGATGAAGCGAGAGAGGCAGGTGTGTCTGTGTATCAACAAAGATATAGAGCTGGATGAAGCCAGAGAAGCAGGCGTGTCTGTGTATCTACAGAGATATAGAGCTGGATGAAGCGAGAGAGGCAGGTGTGTCTGTGTATCAACAGAGATATAGAGCTGGATGAAGCGAGAGAAGCAGGTGTGTCTGTGTATCAACAGAGATATAGAGCTGGATGAAGCGAGAGAAGCAGGTGTGTCTGTGTATCAACAGAGATATAGAGCTGGATGAAGCGAGAGAAGCAGGTGTGTCTGTGTATCAACAGAGATATAGAGCTGGATGAAGCGAGAGAAGCAGGTGTGTCTGTGTATCAACAGAGATATAGAGCTGGATGAAGCGAGAGAAGCAGGTGTGTCTGTGTATCAACAGAGATATAGAGCTGGATGAAGCGAGAGAAGCAGGTGTGTCTGTGTATCAACAGAGATATAGAGCTGGATGAAGCGAGAGAAGCAGGTGTGTCTGTGTATCAACAGAGATATAGAGCTGGATGAAGCGAGAGAGGCAGGCTAGTCTGTGTATCAACAGAGATATAGAGCTGGATGAAGCGCGAGAAGCAGGCGTGTCTGTGTATCAACAGAGATATAGAGCTGGATGAAGCCAGAGAAGCAGGTGTGTCTGTGTATCAACAGAGATATAGAGCTGGATGAAGCGAGAGAAGCAGGTGTGTTTGTGTATCAACAGAGATATAGAGCTGGATGAAGCCAGAGAAGCAGGTGTGTCTGTGTATCAACAGAGATATAGAGCTGGATGAAGCCAGAGATGCAGGTGTGTCTATGTATCAACAGAGATATAGAGCTGGATGAAGCCAGAGAAGCAGGTGTGTCTGTGTATCAACAGAGATATAGAGCTGGATGAAGCGAGAGAAGCAGGTGTGTCTGTGTATCAACAGAGATATAGAGCTGGATGAAGCGAGAGAAGCAGGTGTGTCTGTGTATCAACAGAGATATAAAGCTGGATGAAGCGAGAGAAGCAGGTGTGTCTGTGTATCAACAAAGATATAGAGCTGGATGAAGCGAGAGAAGCAGGTGTGTCTGTGTATCAACAGAGATATAGAGTTTGATGAAACCAGAGAAGCAGGTGCGTCTGTGTATCAACAGAGATATAGAGCTGGATGAAGCCAGAGAAGCAGGTGTGTCTGTGTATCAACAAAGATATAGAGCTGGATGAAGCGAGAGAAGCAGGTGTGTCTGTGTATCAACAGAGATATAGAGTTTGATGAAACCAGAGAAGCAGGTGTGTCTGTGTATCAACAGAGATATAGAGCTGGATGAAGCCAGAGAAGCAGGCGTGTCTGTGTATCAACAGAGATATAGAGCTGGATGAAGCGAGAGAAGCAGGTGTGTCTGTGTATCAACAGAGATATAGAGCTGGATGAAGCGAGAGAAGCAGGTGTGTTTGTGTATCAACAGAGATATAGAGCTGGATGAAGCCAGAGAAGCAGGCGTGTCTGTGTATCAACAGAGATATAGAGCTGGATGAAGCGAGAGAAGCAGGTGTGTCTGTGTATCAACAGAGATATAGAGCTGGATGAAGCCAGAGAAGCAGGTGTGTCTGTGTATCAACAGAGATATAGAGCTGGATGAAGCCAGAGAAGCAGGTGTGTCTGTGTATCAACAGAGATATAGAGCTGGATGAAGCGAGAGAAGCAGGTGTGTCTGTGTATCAACAGAGATATAGAGCTGGATGAAGCGAGAGAAACAGGTGTTTCTGTGTATCAACAAAGATATAGAGCTGGATGAAGCGAGAGAAGCAGGTGTGTCTGTGTATCAACAGAGATATAGAGTTTGATGAAACCAGAGAAGCAGGTGTGTCTGTGTATCAACAGAGATATAGAGCTGGATGAAGCCAGAGAAGCAGGTGTGTCTGTGTATCAACAAAGATATAGAGCTGGATGAAGCGAGAGAAGCAGGTGTGTCTGTGTATCAACAGAGATATAGAGTTTGATGAAACCAGAGAAGCAGGTGTGTCTGTGTATCAACAGAGATATAGAGCTGGATGAAGCCAGAGAAGCAGGTGTGTCTGTGTATCAACAGAGATATAGAGCTGGATGAAGCGAGAGAAGCAGGTGTGTCTGTGTATCAACAGAGATATAGAGCTGGATGAAGCGAGAGAAGCAGGCGTGTCTGTGTATCAACAGAGATATAGAGCTGGATGAAGCGAGAGAAGCAGGTGTGTTTGTGTATCAACAGAGATATAGAGCTGGATGAAGCGAGAGAAGCAGGCGTGTCTGTGTATCAACAGAGATATAGAGCTGGATGAAGCGAGAGAAGCAGGTGTGTCTGTGTATCAACAGAGATATAGAGCTGGATGAAGCCAGAGAAGCAGGTGTGTCTGTGTATCAACAGAGATATAGAGCTGGATGAAGCCAGAGAAGCAGGTGTGTCTGTGTATCAACAGAGATATAGAGCTGGATGAAGCGAGAGAAGCAGGTGTGTCTGTGTATCAACAGAGACATAGAGCTGGATGAAGCGAGAGAAGCAGGTGTTTCTGTGTATCAACAAAGATATAGAGCTGGATGAAGCGAGAGAAGCAGGTGTGTCTGTGTATCAACAGAGATATAGAGTTTGATGAAACCAGAGAAGCAGGTGTGTCTGTGTATCAACAGAGATATAGAGCTGGATGAAGCCAGAGAAGCAGGTGTGTCTGTGTATCAACAAAGATATAAAGCTGGATGAAGCGAGAGAAGCAGGTGTGTCTGTGTATCAACAGAGATATAGAGTTTGATGAAACCAGAGAAGCAGGTGTGTCTGTGTATCAACAGAGATATAGAGCTGGATGAAGCCAGAGAAGCAGGTGTGTCTGTGTATCAACAGAGATATAGAGCTGGATGAAGCCAGAGAAGCAGGTGTGTCTGTGTATCAACAGAGATATAGAGCTGGATGAAGCGAGAGAAGCAGGCGTGTCTGTGTATCAACAGAGATATAGAGCTGGATAAAGCGAGAGAAGCAGGCGTGTCTGTGTATCAACAGAGATATAGAGATGGATGAAGCGAGAGAAGCAGGCGTGTCTGTGTATCAACAGAGATATAGAGCTGGATGAAGCGAGAGAGGCAGGTGTGTCTGTGTATCAACAAAGATATAGAGCTGGATGAAGCCAGAGAAGCAGGCGTGTCTGTGTATCAACAGAGATATAGAGCTGGATGAAGCGAGAGAGGCAGGTGTGTCTGTGTATCAACAGAGATATAGAGCTGGATGAAGCGAGAGAAGCAGGTGTGTCTGTGTATCAACAGAGATATAGAGCTGGATGAAGCGAGAGAAGCAGGTGTGTCTGTGTATCAACAGAGATATAGAGCTGGATGAAGCGAGAGAAGCAGGTGTGTCTGTGTATCAACAGAGATATAGAGCTGGATGAAGCGAGAGAAGCAGGTGTGTCTGTGTATCAACAGAGATATAGAGCTGGATGAAGCGAGAGAAGCAGGTGTGTCTGTGTATCAACAGAGATATAGAGCTGGATGAAGCGAGAGAAGCAGGTGTGTCTGTGTATCAACAGAGATATAGAGCTGGATGAAGCGAGAGAAGCAGGTGTGTCTGTGTATCAACAGAGATATAGAGCTGGATGAAGCGAGAGAGGCAGGCTAGTCTGTGTATCAACAGAGATATAGAGCTGGATGAAGCGCGAGAAGCAGGCGTGTCTGTGTATCAACAGAGATATAGAGCTGGATGAAGCCAGAGAAGCAGGTGTGTCTGTGTATCAACAGAGATATAGAGCTGGATGAAGCGAGAGAAGCAGGTGTGTTTGTGTATCAACAGAGATATAGAGCTGGATGAAGCCAGAGAAGCAGGTGTGTCTGTGTATCAACAGAGATATAGAGCTGGATGAAGCCAGAGAAGCAGGTGTGTCTGTGTATCAACAGAGCTATAGAGCTGGATGAAGCGAGAGAAGCAGGTGTGTCTGTGTATCAACAGAGATATAGAGCTGGATGAAGCGAGAGAAGCAGGTGTGTCTGTGTATCAACAGAGATATAGAGCTGGATGAAGCGAGAGAAGCAGGTGTGTCTGTGTATCAACAGAGATATAGAGCTGGATGAAGCCAGAGAAGCAGGTGTGTCTGTGTATCAACAGAGATATAGAGCTGGATGAAGCGAGAGAAGCAGGTGTGTCTGTGTATCAACAGAGATATAGAGCTGGATGAAGCGAGAGAAACAGGTGTTTCTGTGTATCAACAAAGATATAGAGCTGGATGAAGCGAGAGAAGCAGGTGTGTCTGTGTATCAACAGAGATATAGAGTTTGATGAAACCAGAGAAGCAGGTGTGTCTGTGTATCAACAGAGATATAGAGCTGGATGAAGCCAGAGAAGCAGGTGTGTCTGTGTATCAACAAAGATATAGAGCTGGATGAAGCGAGAGAAGCAGGTGTGTCTGTGTATCAACAGAGATATAGAGTTTGATGAAACCAGAGAAGCAGGTGTGTCTGTGTATCAACAGAGATATAGAGCTGGATGAAGCCAGAGAAGCAGGTGTGTCTGTGTATCAACAGAGATATAGAGCTGGATGAAGCCAGAGAAGCAGGTGTGTCTGTGTATCAACAGAGATATAGAGCTGGATGAAGCGAGAGAAGCAGGCGTGTCTGTGTATCAACAGAGATATAGAGCTGGATGAAGCGAGAGAAGCAGGTGTGTTTGTGTATCAACAGAGATATAGAGCTGGATGAAGCCAGAGAAGCAGGCGTGTCTGTGTATCAACAGAGATATAGAGCTGGATGAAGCGAGAGAAGCAGGTGTGTCTGTGTATCAACAGAGATATAGAGCTGGATGAAGCCAGAGAAGCAGGTGTGTCTGTGTATCAACAGAGATATAGAGCTGGATGAAGCCAGAGAAGCAGGTGTGTCTGTGTATCAACAGAGATATAGAGCTGGATGAAGCGAGAGAAGCAGGTGTGTCTGTGTATCAACAGAGACATAGAGCTGGATGAAGCGAGAGAAGCAGGTGTTTCTGTGTATCAACAAAGATATAGAGCTGGATGAAGCGAGAGAAGCAGGTGTGTCTGTGTATCAACAGAGATATAGAGTTTGATGAAACCAGAGAAGCAGGTGTGTCTGTGTATCAACAGAGATATAGAGCTGGATGAAGCCAGAGAAGCAGGTGTGTCTGTGTATCAACAAAGATATGAAGCTGGATGAAGCGAGAGAAGCAGGTGTGTCTGTGTATCAACAGAGATATAGAGTTTGATGAAACCAGAGAAGCAGCTGTGTCTGTGTATCAACAGAGATATAGAGCTGGATGAAGCCAGAGAAGCAGGTGTGTCTGTGTATCAACAGAGATATAGAGCTGGATGAAGCCAGAGAAGCAGGTGTGTCTGTGTATCAACAGAGATATAGAGCTGGATGAAGCGAGAGAAGCAGGCGTGTCTGTGTATCAACAGAGATATAGAGCTGGATAAAGCGAGAGAAGCAGGCGTGTCTGTGTATCAACAGAGATATAGAGATGGATGAAGCGAGAGAAGCAGGCGTGTCTGTGTATCAACAGAGATATAGAGCTGGATGAAGCGAGAGAGGCAGGTGTGTCTGTGTATCAACAAAGATATAGAGCTGGATGAAGCCAGAGAAGCAGGCGTGTCTGTGTATCAACAGAGATATAGAGCTGGATGAAGCGAGAGAGGCAGGTGTGTCTGTGTATCAACAGAGATATAGAGCTGGATGAAGCGAGAGAAGCAGGTGTGTCTGTGTATCAACAGAGATATAGAGCTGGATGAAGCGAGAGAAGCAGGTGTGTCTGTGTATCAACAGAGATATAGAGCTGGATGAAGCGAGAGAAGCAGGTGTGTCTGTGTATCAACAGAGATATAGAGCTGGATGAAGCGAGAGAAGCAGGTGTGTCTGTGTATCAACAGAGATATAGAGCTGGATGAAGCGAGAGAAGCAGGTGTGTCTGTGTATCAACAGAGATATAGAGCTGGATGAAGCGAGAGAAGCAGGTGTGTCTGTGTATCAACAGAGATATAGAGCTGGATGAAGCGAGAGAAGCAGGTGTGTCTGTGTATCAACAGAGATATAGAGCTGGATGAAGCGAGAGAGGCAGGCTAGTCTGTGTATCAACAGAGATATAGAGCTGGATGAAGCGCGAGAAGCAGGCGTGTCTGTGTATCAACAGAGATATAGAGCTGGATGAAGCCAGAGAAGCAGGTGTGTCTGTGTATCAACAGAGATATAGAGCTGGATGAAGCGAGAGAAGCAGGTGTGTTTGTGTATCAACAGAGATATAGAGCTGGATGAAGCCAGAGAAGCAGGTGTGTCTGTGTATCAACAGAGATATAGAGCTGGATGAAGCCAGAGAAGCAGGTGTGTCTGTGTATCAACAGAGCTATAGAGCTGGATGAAGCGAGAGAAGCAGGTGTGTCTGTGTATCAACAAAGATATAGAGCTGGATGAAGCGAGAGAAGCAGGTGTGTCTGTGTATCAACAGAGATATAGAGCTGGATGAAGCGAGAGAAGCAGGCGTGTCTGTGTATCCACAGAGATATAGAGCTGGATGAAGCGAGAGGAGCAGGCGTGTCTGTGTATCAACAGAAATATAGAGCTGGATGAAGCGAGAGAAGCAGGCGTGTCTGTGTATCAATAGAGATATAGAGCTGGATGAAGCGAGAGAAGCAGGTGTGTCTGTGTATCAACAGAGATATAGAGCTGGATGAAGCCAGAGAAGCAGGTGTGTCTGTGTATCAACAGAGATATAGAGCTGGATGAAGCGAGAGAAGCAGGCGTGTCTGTGTATCAACAGAGATATAGAGCTGGATGAAGCCAGAGAAGCAGGTGTGTCTGTGTATCAACAGAGATATAGAGCTGGATGAAGCCAGAGAAGCAGGTGTGTCTGTGTATCAACAGAGATATAGAGCTGGATGAAGCGAGAGAAGCAGGTGTGTCTGTGTATCAACAGAGATATAGAGCTGGATGAAGCGAGAGAAGCAGGTGTGTCTGTGTATCAACAGAGATATAGAGCTGGATGAAGCGAGAGAAGCAGGTGTGTCTGTGTATAAACAGAGATATAGAGCTGGATGAAGCGAGAGAAGCAGGTGTGTCTGTGTATCAACAGAGATATAGAGCTGGATGAAGCCAGAGAAGCAGGTGTGTCTGTGTATCAACAGAGCTATAGAGCTGGATGAAGCGGGAGAAGGAGGTGTGTCTGTGTATCAACAGAGATATAGAGCTGGATGAAGCCAGAGAAGCAGGCGTGTCTGTGTATCAACAGAGATATGGAGCTGGATGAAGCGAGAGAAGCAGGTGTGTCTGTGTATCAACAGAGATATAGAGCTGGATGAAGCCAGAGAAGCAGGTGTGTCTGTGTATCAACAAAGATATAGAGCTGGATGAAGCGAGAAAAGCAGGTGTGTCTGTGTATCAACAGAGATATAGAGCTGGATGAAGCCAGAGAAGCAGGTGTGTCTGTGTATCAACAGAGATATAGAGCTGGATGAAGCCAGAGAAGCAGGTGTGTCTGTGTATCAACAGAGATATAGAGCTGGATGAAGCGAGAGAAGCAGGTGTGTCTGTGTATCAACAGAGATATAGAGCTGGATGAAGCGAGAGAAGCAGGCGTGTCTGTGTATCAACAGAGATATAGAGCTGGATGAAGCGAGAGAAGCAGGCGTGTCTGTGTATCAACAGAGATATAGAGCTGGATGAAGCGAGAGAAGCAGGTGTGTCTGTGTATCAACAGAGATATAGAGCTGGATGAAGCGAGAGAAGCAGGTGTGTCTGTGTATCAACAGAGATATAGAGCTGGATGAAGCGAGAGAAGCAGGTGTGTCTGTGTATCAACAGAGATATAGAGCTGGATGAAGCCAGAGAAGCAGGCGTGTCTGTGTATCAACAGAGATATAGAGCTGGATGAATCCAGAGAAGCAGGTGTGTCTGTGTATCAACAGAGATATAGAGCTGGATGAAGCGAGAGAAGCAGGCGTGTCTGTGTATCAACAGAGATATAGAGCTGGATGAAGCGAGAGAAGCAGGTGTGTCTGTGTATCAACAGAGATATAGAGCTGGATGAAGCGAGAGAAGCAGGTGTGTCTGTGTATCAACAGAGATATAGAGCTGGATGAAGCGAGGGAAGCAGGTGTGTCTGTGTATCAATAGAGATATAGAGCTGGATGAAGCGAGAGAAGCAGGCGTGTCTGTGTATCAACAGAGATATAGAGCTGGATGAAGCGAGAGAAGCAGGTGTGTCTGTGTATCAACAGAGATATAGAGCTGGATGAAGCGAGAGAAGCAGGTGTGTCTGTGTATCAACAGAGATATAGAGCTGGATGAAGCGAGAGAAGCAGGTGTGTCTGTGTATCAACAGAGATATAGAGCTGGATGAAGCCAGAGAAGCAGGCGTGTCTGTGTATCAACAGAGATATAGAGCTGGATGAAGCGAGAGAAGCAGGCGTGTCTGTGTATCAACAGAGATATAGAGCTGGATGAAGCGAGAGAAGCAGGTGTGTCTGTGTATCAACAGAGATATAGAGCTGGATGAAGCGAGAGAAGCAGGTGTGTCTGTGTATCAACAGAGATATAGAGCTGGATGAAGCGAGAGAAGCAGGTGTGTCTGTGTATCAACAGAGCTATAGAGCTGGATGAAGCGAGAGAAGCAGGTGTGTCTGTGTATTAACAGAGATATAGAGCTGGATGAAGCGAGAGAAGCAGGTGTGTCTGTGTATCAACAGAGATATAGAGCTGGATGAAGCGAGAGAAGCAGGTGTGTCTGTGTATCAACAGAGATATAGAGCTGGATGAAGCGAGAGAAGCAGGTGTGTCTGTGTATCAACAGAGATATAGAGCTGGATGAAGCCAGAGAAGCAGGCGTGTCTGTGTATCAACAGAGATATAGAGCTGGATGAAGCCAGAGAAGCAGGTGTGTCTGTGTATCAACAGAGATATAGAGCTGGATGAAGCGAGAGAAGCAGGTGTGTCTGTGTATCAAAAGAGATATAGAGCTGGATGAAGCGAGAGAAGCAGGTGTGTCTGTGTATCAACAGAGATATAGAGCTGGATGAAGCGAGAGAAGCAGGCGTGTCTGTGTATCAACAGAGATATAGAGCTGGATGAAGCGAGAGAAGCAGGTGTGTCTGTGTATCAACAGAGATATAGAGCTGGATGAAGCGAGAGAAGCAGGCGTGTCTGTGTATCAACAGAGATATAGAGCTGGATGAAGCCAGAGAAGCAGGTGTGTCTGTGTATCAACAGAGATATAGAGCTGGATGAAGCGAGAGAAGCAGGCGTGTCTGTGTATCAACAGAGATATAGAGCTGGATGAAGCCAGAGAAGCAGGCGTGTCTGTGTATCAACAGAGATATAGAGCTGGATGAAGCGAGAGAAGCAGGTGTGTCTGTGTATCAACAGAGATATAGAGCTGGATGAAGCGAGAGAAGCAGGTGTGTCTGTGTATCAAAAGAAATATAGAGCTGGATGAAGCGAGAGAAGCAGGTGTGTCTGTGTATCAACAGAGATATAGAGCTGGATGAAGCCAGAGAAGCAGGCGTGTCTGTGTATCAACAGAGATATAGAGCTGGATGAAGCGAGAGAGGCAGGCGTGTCTGTGTATCAACAGAGATATAGAGCTGGATGAAGCCAGAGAAGCAGGTGTGTCTGTGTATCAACAGAGCTATAGAGCTGGATGAAGCGAGAGAAGCAGGCGTGTCTGTGTATCAACAGAGATATAGAGCTGGATGAAGCGAGAGAAGCAGGTGTGTCTGTGTATCAACAGAGATATAGAGCTGGATGAAGCGAGAGAAGCAGGTGTGTCTGTGTATCAACAGAGATATAGAGCTGAATGAAGCCAGAGAAGCAGAGAAATATTGTTTGTGTCTTAAAACATGATAACATCGCAGTACAAACGTAAGTTTAGTATAATTAAAATGGTCTAGTGTTGCTTTCTCAAGTCAGTGATTTTTAGAGTGATCGAGGCAAATTCACGGAAAATATGGGCCGAAACGTGTGTCTACGGCATTTATGACTGACTTTTTACACACTCGTTAACGTTACAGCAGAAGTTGATAAGGTGATGTAGAAGTTGATGCCTGCATGTTGACGGCGTCAATGTGCAACACTACGCGCTCACCGCTCGGCGGCGCCACCGAAGAACGATTACAAGGAACTCGCCGTATGACTTATCTTGGTGTACTAATATCTTTGTCGCTATATAAAAATCGAAGTTAGCCTTGGCGATTGACCGACACATACGGGCACCTCAAATACTCAGTCAGTGTATCCAGGTGGGGACGCCCTTTACTCAGTCAGTGTATCCAGGTGGGGACGCCCTTTACTCAGTCAGTGTATCCAGGTGGGGACACCCTATACTCAGTCAGTGTCTCTAGGTGGGGACGCTCTTTATTCAGTCAGCGTATCTAGGTGGGGACACCCTTTATTCAGTCAGTGTATCCAGGTGGGGACGCCCTTTACTCAGTCAGTGTATCCAGGTGGGGACGCCCTTTACTCAGTCAGTGTATCCAGGTGGGGACACCCTATACTCAGTCAGTGTCTCTAGGTGGGGACGCTCTTTATTCAGTCAGCGTATCTAGGTGGGGACACCCTTTATTCAGTCAGTGTATCCAGGTGGAGCTGCCCTTTATTCAGTCAGTGTATCCAGGTGGGGACGCCCTTTTTTCAGTCAGTGTATCTAGGTGGGGACGCCGTTTATTCAGTCAGTGTATCCACGTCAGGAAACCCTTTACTCAGTCAGTGTATCTAGGTGGGGACGCACTTTATTCAGTCAGTGTATCCATGTGGGGACGCCGTTTTATTCAGTCAGTGTATCTAGGTAGAAACGCCCTTTATTCAGTCAGTGTATCCAGGTGGGGACGCCCTTTTTTCAGTCAGTGTATCTAGGTGGGGACGCCGTTTATTCAGTCAGTGTATCCACGTCAGGAAACCCTTTACTCAGTCAGTGTATCTAGGTGGGGACGCACTTTATTCAGTCAGTGTATCTAGGTGGGGACGCCGTTTATTCAGTCAGTGTATCCACGTCAGGAAACCCTTTACTCAGTCAGTGTATCTAGGTGGGGACGCACTTTATTCAGTCAGTGTATCTAGGTGGGGACGCCCTTTACTCAGTCAGTGTATCCAGGTGGGGACGCCCTTTATTCATAGTCAGTGTATCCAGGTGGGGACGCCCTTAACTCAGTCAGTGTATCCAGGTGGGGACACCCTTTACCCAGTCAGTGTATCCAGGTGGGGACGCCCTTTATTCAGTCAGTATATCCAGGTGGGGACGCCCTTTATTCAGTTAGCGTATCCATGTGGGGACGCCGTTTTATTCAGTCAGTGTATCTAGGTAGAAACGCCCTTTATTCAGTCAGTGTATCCAGGTGGGGACGCCCTTTATTCATAGTCAGTGTTTCCAGGTGGGGACACCCTTTATTCAATCAGTATATCCAGGTGGGGACGCCCTTTATTCAGTTAGCGTATCCATGTGGGGACGCCGTTTTATTCAGTCAGTGTATCTAGGTAGGAACACCCTTTACTCAGTCAGTGTATCCAGGTGGGGACCCCCTTTACTCAGTCAGTGTATCCAGGTGGGACGCCGTTTATTCAGTGTATCAAGGTGGGGGCGCCCTTTATTCAGTCAGTGTATCCAGGTGGAGACGCCCTTTATTCATAGTCAGTGTATTTAGGTGGGGACGCTGGGGGCAGAACTGACACTGTTGTATTCAAATTACTGACTTTGTAACAGCTAGAACTCCCAGAAGTTGTTGAGCAGTGTGGGCTGCCCAGCTGCGACAGGCGCCCCCCCCCGGGATGGCAGCTGCCACCACACGGCCGACGTCTATACTGACCTTCACCTTGACAGCAGTCACAGCTTGGCCATCATGAAGTGATTCAGAAGGAAATCTACTACCAAAGACAGTGACAGCCAAAGACAGCGACGGCCAAAGATAGCGACGGCCAAAGACAGCGACGGCCAAAGACAGTTACTGCCAAAGACAGCGACGGCCAAAGATAGTGACGGCCAAAGATAGTGACGGCCAAAGATAGTGACGGCCAAAGATCGCGACGGCCAAAGAAAGTGACGGCCAAAGATAGTGACGGCCAAAGATAGTGACAGCCAAAGAGAGTGACGGCCAAAGATAGTGACGGCCAAAAATAGTGACGGCCAAAGACAGTGACGGCCAAAGATATTGACGGCCAAAGACAGCGACGGCCAAAGATAGTGACGGCCAAAGATAGTGACAGCCAAAGACAGCGACGGCCAAAGACAGTTACTGCCAAAGACAGCGACGGCCAAAGATAGTGACGGCCAAAGATAGTGACGGCCAAAGATAGTGACGGCCAAAGATCGCGACGGCCAAAGAAAGTGACGGCCAAAGATAGTGACGGCCAAAGATAGTGACAGCCAAAGAGAGTGACGGCCAAAGATAGTGACGGCCAAAAATAGTGACGGCCAAAGACAATGACAGCCAAAGAGAGTGACAGTCAAAGACAGTAACGGCCAAAGATAGTGACGGCTAAAGACAGTGACGGCCAAAGACAGTGACGGCCAAAGATATTGACTGCCAAAGATAGTGACGGCCAAAGATCGCGACGGTCAAAGAAAGTGACGGCCAAAGATAGTGACGGCCAAAGATAGTGACAGCCAAAGATAGTGACGGCCAAAGACAGGGACGGCCAAAGATAGTGACGGCCAAAGATAGTGACGGCCAAAGACAGCGACGGCCAAAGATCGCGACTGCCAAAGACAGTGACGGCCAAAGATAGTGACGGCCAAAGACAGCGACAGCCAAAGAGAGTGACAGTCAAAGACAGTGACGGCCAAAGACAGTGACGGCCAAAGACAGTGACAGTCAAAGACAGAGACGGGCAAAGACAGGGACGGCCAAAGATATTGACGGCCAAAGACAGTGACGGCCAAAGACAGTGACGGCTAAAGACAGTGACAGCCAAAGACAGTGACGGCCAAAGACAGTGACGGCCAAAGACAGTGACGGTGAAAGACAGTGACGGCCAAGGACAGTGACAGTCAAAGACAGTGACAGTCAAAGACAGTGACGGCCAAAGACAGTGACGGCCAAAGACAGTGACGGCCAAAGCCCATTGACCTCTAAGTACCTCATCATGGCTCAGTGTTCAAACTACGCCCAGGTGGGGGGTGTAGTACCTCTAAGTACCTCATCATGGCTCAGTGTCCACACTACGCCGAGGTGGGTGGTGTAGTACCTCTATGTACCTCATCATGGCTCCGTGTCTACACTACGCCGAGGTGGGGGTGTAGTACCTCTAAGTACCTCATCATGCCTCCGTGTAAATACTACGCCGAGGTGGGGGTGTAGTACCTCTAAGTACCCCATTATCGCTCCGTGTCTACACTACGCCGAGTTGGGGGGGGGGGGGGTATGACCTCTAAGTACCTCATCATGGCTCCGTGTCTACACTAAGCCGAGGTGTGGGTGTAGTACCTCTAAGTACCCCATCATGGCTCCGTGTCCACACTACGCCGAGGTGGGGGGTATAGTACCTCTAAGTTCCTCATCATGGCTCCGTGACCACACTACGCCGAGGTGGGGGGTGTAGTACCTCTAAGTTCCTCATCATGGCTCCGTGACCACACTAGGCCGAGGTGGGGGGTATAGTACCTCTAAGTTCCTCATCATGGCTCCGTGACCACACTACGCCGAGGCGGGGGGTGTAGTACCTCTAAGTTCCTCATCATGGCTCCGTGACCACACTAGGCCGAGGTGGGGGGTATAGTACCTCTAAGTACCCCATCATGGCTCCGTGTCCACACTACGCCGAGGTCAGGGTGGGGGGGGGGTGTAGGGTCTCTAAGTACCTCATCAAGGCTCCGTGTCTACATTAAGAGGAGGCAGGGCAGGGGGGCAGGGTGTAGAGTCTCTAAGTACCTCATCATGGTTCCGTGTACTATGCCGAGGCGGGGTGTGTAGTACCTCGAAGTACCTCATCATGGCTCCGTGTGCATACTACGCCGAGGTTGGGGGTGTAGTACCTCTAAGTACCCCATCATGGCTCCGTGTCCACATTACGCCGAGGTGGGGGGTGTAGTACCTCTAAGTACCTCATCATGGCTCCGTGTGCATACTACGCCGAGGTGGGGGGTGTAGTACCTCTAAGTACCCCATCATGGCTCCGTGTCCACATTACGCCGAGGTGGGGGGTGTAGTACCTCATCATGGTTACGTGCCTACACTACGCCGAGGTGGGGGGTGTAGTACCTCTAAGTACCCCTTCATGGCTCCGTGTCCACACTACGCCGAGGTGGGGGGTGTGGTACCTCTAAGTACCTCACCATAGCTCCGTGTCTACACTACGCCGAGGTGGGGGGGTGTAGTATTTCTAAGTACCCCATCATGGCTCCGTGTCCACACTACGCCGAGGTGGGGGGTGTAGTACCTCTAAGTACCCCATCATGGCTCCGTGTCCACACCACGCGGAGGTGGGGGTTGTAGTACCTCAGAGTACCTTATCATGGCTCCGTGTCCACACTACGCCGAGGTGGGGGTGTAGTATCTCTAAGTACCTCATCATGGCTCCGTGTCCACACTAAGCCGAGATGGGGGGTGGGGGTGTTGTACCTCTAAGTACCCCATCATGGCTCCGTGTCCACACTAAGCCAAAGTGGGGCTGTAGTACCTCTAAGTACCTCATCATGGCTCCGTGACCACACTACGCCAAGGCGGGGGGGTGTAGTACCTCTAAGTACCCTATCATGACTCCGTGTCTACACTAAGCCGAGGTGGGGGCTGTAGTACCTCTAAGTACCACTTCGTGTCTACACTACGCCGAGGTGGGGTGTGTAGTACCTCTAAATACCCCATCATGGCTCCGTGTCCACACTAAGCCGACGTGGGGGGTATAGTATCTCTAAGTACCCTATCATGACTCCGTGTCTACACTAAGCCGAGGTGGGGGCTGTAGTACCTATAAGTACCACTTCGTGTCTACACTACGCCGAGGTGGGGTGTGTAGTACCTCTAAATACCCCATCATGGCTCCGTGTCCACACTAAGCCGACGTGGGGGGTATAGTACCTTTAAGTACCCAATCATGACTCCGTGTCTACACTACGCCCAGGTGGGAGGTGTAGTACCTCTAAGTACCCCATCATGGCTCCGTGTCCACACTACGCCTTGGTGGGGGTGTAGTACCTCTAAGTACCTCATCATGGCTCCGGGTCTACACTAAGCGGAGGTGGGGGGTGTAGTACCTCTAAGTACCTCATCATCGCTCCGAGTCCACACTAAGCCGACGTGGGGGTGTAGTACCTCAAAGTTCCTCATCATGGCTCCGTGACCACACTACGCCGAGGCGGGGGGTGTTGTACATCTAAGTACCGCTCCATGTCTACACTAAGCGGAGGTTGGGAGTGTAGTACCTCTAAGTACGCCATCATGGCTCCGTGTCTACACTAAGCCGAGGTGGGGGCTGTAGTACCTCTAAGTACCTCATCATGACTCAGTGTCCGCCCTACGCCAAGGTGGGGTGTAGTACCTCCAAGTACCCCATCATGGCTCCGTGTCCACACTACGCCGAGGTGGGGGGTGTAGTACCTCTAAGTACCTCATCATGGCTCAGTGTCCGCACTACGCCAAGGTGGGTTGTAGTACCTCCAAGTACCCCATCATGGCTCCGTGTCCACACTACGCCGAGGTGGGGGATGTAGTACCTCTAAGTACCTCATCATGGCTCCGTGTCCACACTACGCATTGGTGGGGGTGTAGTACGTCTAAGTACCTCATCATGGCTCCGTGTCCACACTTCGCTGAGGTGGGGGGTGTAGTACCTATAAGTATCTCATCATGGCTCCGTGTCCACATTACGCCGCGGTGGGGGGTGTAGTACCTCATCATGGCTCCGTGTCTACATTAAGCCGAGGTGGGGGGTGTAGTACCTCTAAGTACCTCATCATCGCTCCGAGTCCACACTAAGCCGACGTGGGGGTGTAGTACCTCAAAGTTCCTCATCATGGCTCCGTGACCACACTACGCCGAGGCGGGGGGTGTTGTACATCTAAGTACCGCTCCGTGTCTACACTAAGCTGACGTGGGGGCTGTAGTACCTCTAAGTACCTCATCATGGCTCAGTGTCCACATTACGCCAAGGTGGGGTGTAGTACCTCCAAGTACCCCATCATGGCTCCGTGTCCACACTACGCCGAGGTTGGGGGTGTAGTACCTCTAAGTACCACATCATGGCTCCGTGTCCACACTAAGCCGAGGTGGGGGGTGTAGTACCTATAAGTACCTCATCATGGCTCCGTGTCCACACTACGCCGAGGTGGGGGTGTAATAACTTTAAGTACCTCATCATGGCTCCGTGTCCACATTACGCCGAGGTGGGGGGTGTAGTATCTCATCATGGCTCCGTGTCTACACTACGCCGAGGTGGGAGGTGTAGTACTTCTAAGTACCCCCTCATGGCTCCGTGTCCACACTAAGCCGAGATGGGGGTGTAGTATCTCTAAGTACCTCATCATGGCTCCGTGTCTACACTAAGCCGAGATGGGGGGGGGGGTGTTGTACCTCTAAGTACCCCATCATGGCTCCGTGTCCAAACTCAGCCAAAGTGGGGCTGTAGTACCTCTAAGTATTCTATCATGGCTGCGTGTCTACACTAAGCCGAGGTGGGGGTGTAGTATCTCTAAGTACCTCATCATGGCTCCGTGTCCACACTAAGCCGAGATGGGGGGGGGGGTGTTGTACCTCTAAGTACCCCATCATGGCTCCGTGTCCAAACTAAGCCAAAGTGGGGCTGTAGTACCTCTAAGTATTCTATCATGGCTCCGTGTCTACACTAAGCCGAGGTGGGGGATGTAGTATCTCTAAGTACCTCATCATGGCTCAGTGTCCACACTAGGCCGAGGTGGGGGTGTAGTATCTCTAAGTACCTCATCATGGCTCCGTGTCCACACTAAGCCGAGATGGGGGGGGGGGTGTTGTACCTCTAAGTACCCCATCATTGCTCCGTGTCTACACTAAGCTGACGTGGGGGCTGTAGTACCTCTAAGTACCCCATCATGGCTCAGTGTCCACACTACGCCAAGGTGGGGTGTAGTACCTCCAAGTACCCCATCATGGCTCCGTGTCCACACTACGCCGAGGTGGGGGGTGTAGTACCTCTAAGTACTACATCATGGCTCCGTGTCCACACTAAGCCGAGGTGGGGGGTGTAGTACCTATAAGTACCTCATCATGGCTCCGTGTCCACACTACGCCGAGGTGGGGGTGTAATAACTTTAAGTACCTCATCATGGCTCCGTGTCCACATTACGCCGAGGTGGGGGGTGTAGTATCTCATCATGGCTCCGTGTCTACACTACGCCGAGGTGGGAGGTGTAGTACCTCTAAGTACCCCCTCATGGCTCCGTGTCCACACTAAGCCGAGATGGGGGTGTAGTATCTCTAAGTACCTCATCATGGCTCCGTGTCTACACTAAGCCGAGATGGGGGGGGGGGGGGTGTTGTACCTCTAAGTACCCCATCATGGCTCCGTGTCCACACTAAGCCGAGGAGGGGGTTTAGTACCTCTAAGTACCCCATCATGGCTCCGTGTCTACACTAAGCCAAAGTGGGGCGGTAGTACCTCTAAGTACCTTATCATGGCTCCGTGTCCACACTACGCCGAGGTGGGGGTGTAGTATCTCTAAGTACCTCATCATGGCTCCGTGTCCACACTAACCCGAGATGGGGGGGGGGGGTGTTGTACCTCTAAGTACCCCATCATGGCTCCGTGTCCACACTAAGCCGACGTGGGGCTGTAGTACCTCTAAGTACCCTATCATGACTCCGTGTCTACACTAAGCCGAGGTGGGGGCTGTAGTACCTCTAAGTACCGCTCCGTGTCTAAACTACGCCGAGGTGGGGTGTGTAGTACCTCTAAATACCCCATCATGGCTCCGTGTCCACACTAAGCCGACGTGGGGGGTATATTATCTCTAAGTACCCTATCATGACTCCGTGTCTACACTAAGCCGAGGTGGGGGCTGTAGTACCTCTAAGTACCACTTCGTGTCTACACTACGCCGAGGTGGGGTGTGTAGTACCTCTAAATACCCCATCATGGCTCCGTGTCCACACTAAGCCGACGTGGGGGGTATAGCACCTTTAAGTACCCAATCATGACTCCGTGTCTACACTACGCCCAGGTGGGAGGTGTAGTACCTCTAAGTACCCCATCATGGCTCCGTGTCCACACTACGCCTTGGTGGGGGTGTAGTACCTCTAAGTACCTCATCATGGCTCCGGGTCTACACTAAGCGGAGGTGGGGGGTGTAGTACCTCTAAGTACCTCATCATCGCTCCGAGTCCACACTAAGCCGACGTGGGGGTGGAGTACCTCAAAGTTCCTCATCATGGCTCCGTGACCACACTACGCCGAGGCGGGGGGTGTTGTACATCTAAGTACCGCTCCGTGTCTACACTAAGCGGAGGTTGGGAGTGTAGTACCTCTAAGTACGCCATCATGGCTCCGTGTCTACACTGAGCCGAGGTGGGGGCTGTAGTACCGCTAAGTACCTCATCATGGCCCAGTGTCCGCACTACGCCAAGGTAGGGTGTAGTACCTCCAAGTACCCCATCATGGCTCCGTGTCCACACTACGCCGAGGTGGGGGGTGTAGTACCTCTAAGTACCTCATCATGGCTCAGTGTCCGCACTACGCCAAGGTGGGTTGTAGTACCTCCAAGTACCCCATCATGGCTCCGTGTCCACACTACGCCGAGGTGGGGGGTGTAGTACCTCTAAGTACCTCATCATGGCTCCGTGTCCACACTACGCCTTGGTGGGGGTGTAGTACCTCTAAGTACCTCATCATGGCTCCGTGTCCACACTTCGCCGAGGTGGGGGGTTTAGTACCTCTAAGTACCACATCATGGCTCCGTGTCCACACTAAGCCGAGGTGGGGGTGTAGCACCTCATCATGGCTCCGTGTCTACACTACGCCGAGGTGGGGGGTGTAGTAACTCTAAGTACCTCATCATGGCTCCGTGTCCACACTACGCCTTGGTGGGGGTGTAGTACCTCTAAGTACCTCATCATGGCTCCGTGTCCACACTTCGCCGAGGTGGGGGTGTTTAGTACCTCTAAGTACCACATCATGGCTCCGTGTCCACACTAAGCCGAGGTGGGGGTGTAGCACCTCATCATGGCTCCGTGTCTACACTACGCCGAGGTGGGGGGTGTAGTACCTCTAAGTACCTCATCATGGCTCCGTGTCCACACTACGCCTTGGTGGGGGTGTAGTACCTCTAAGTACCTCATCATGGCTCCGTGTCCACACTTCGCCGAGGTGGGGGGTTTAGTACCTCTAAGTACCACATCATGGCTCCGTGTCCACACTAAGCCGAGGTGGGGGTGTAGCACCTCATCATGGCTCCGTGTCCACACTACGCCGAGGTGGGGGGTGTAGCGTCTCTAAGTACCTCATCATGGCTCCGTGTCCACGCTACGCCGAGGCGGGGTGTGTAGTACCTCTAAGTATCTCATCATGGCTCCGTGACCACACTATGCCGAGGCGGGGGGGGGGGGAGGGGGTGTAGTATCTCGAAGTACCTCATCATGCCTCCGTGTACATACTACGCCGAGGCGGGGGGTGTAGTACCTCTAAGTACCTCATCATGGCTCCGTGTCCACACTACGCCGAGGCGGGGGGTGTTGTACATCTAAGTACCGCTCCGTGTCTACACTAAGCTGACGTGGGGGCTGTAGTACCTCTAAGTACCTCATCATGGCTCAGTGTCCACACTACGCCAAGGTGGGGTGTAGTACCTCCAAGTACCCCATCATGGCTCCGTGTCCACACTACGCCGAGGTGGGGGGTGTAGTACCTCTAAGTACTACATCATGGCTCCGTGTCCACACTAAGCCGAGGTGGGGGGTGTAGTACCTATAAGTACTACATCATGGCTCCGTGTCCACACTAAGCCGAGGTGGGGGGTGTAGTACCTATAAGTACCTCATCATGGCTCCGTGTCCACACTACGCCGAGGTGGGGGTGTAATAACTTTAAGTACCTCATCATGGCTCCGTGTCCACATTACGCCGAGGTGGGGGTGTAGTATCTCATCATGGCTCCGTGTCTACACTACGCCGAGGTGGGAGGTGTAGTACCTCTAAGTACCCCCTCATGGCTCCGTGTCCACACTAAGCCGAGATGGGGGTGTAGTATCTCTAAGTACCTCATCATGGCTCCGTGTCTACACTAAGCCGAGATGGGGGGGGGGGGGTGTTGTACCTCTAAGTACCCCATCATGGCTCCGTGTCCAAACTAAGCCAAAGTGGGGCTGTAGTACCTCTAAGTATTCTATCATGGCTGCGTGTCTACACTAAGCCGAGGTGGGGGTGTAGTATCTCTAAGTACCTCATCATGGCTCCGTGTCCACACTAAGCCGAGATGGGGGGGGGGGTGTTGTACCTCTAAGTACCCCATCATGGCTCCGTGTCCAAACTAAGCCAAAGTGGGGCTGTAGTACCTCTAAGTATTCTATCATGGCTCCGTGTCTACACTAAGCCGAGGTGGGGGATGTAGTATCTCCACGTACCTCATCATGGCTCAGTGTCCACACTAGGCCGAGGTGGGGGTGTAGTATCTCTAAGTACCTCATCATGGCTCCGTGTCCACACTAAGCCGAGATGGGGGGGGGGGGGTGTTGTACCTCTAAGCACCCCATCATGGGTCCGTGTCTACACTAAGCTGACGTGGGGGCTGTAGTACCTCTAAGTACCTCATCATGGCTCAGTGTCCACACTACGCAAAGGTGGGGTGTAGTACCTCCAAGTACCCCATCATGGCTCCGTGTCCACACTACGCCGAGGTGGGGGGTGTAGTACCTCTAAGTACCACATCATGGCTCCGTGTCCACACTAAGCCGAGGTGGGGGGTGTAGTACCTATAAGTACTCTATCATGGCTCCGTGTCTACGCTAAGCCGAGGTGGGGGCGTAGTACCCCTAAGTACCCCATCATGGCTCCGTGTCTACACTAAGCGGAGGAGGGGGGTGTAGTACCTATAAGTACCCCATCATGGCTCCGTGTCCACACTAAGCCAAAGTGGAGCTGTAGTACCTCTAAGTACTCTATCATGTCTCCGTGTCTACGCTAAGCCGAGGTGGGGGCGTAGTACCCCTAAGTACCCCATCATGGCTCCGTGTCTACGCTAAGCCGAGGTGGGGGCGTATTACCCCTAAGTACCCCATCATGGCTCCGTGTCCACACTACGCCTTGGTGGGGGTGTAGTACCTCTAAGTACCTCATCATGGCTCCGTGTCCACACTTAGCCGAGGTGGGGGGTGCAGTACCTTTAAGTACCTCATCAGGGTTCCGTGTCTAAACTACGCCGAGGTGGGGGTGTAATAACTTTAAGTACCTCATCATGGCTCCGTGTCCACATTACGCCGAGGTGGGGGGTGTAGTACCTCATCATGGCTCCGTGTCTACACTACGCCGAGGTGGGAGGTGCAGTACCTCTAAGTACCCCCTCATGGCTCCGTGTCCACACTAAGCCGAGATGGGGTTGTAGTATCTCTAAGTACCTCATCATGGCTCCGTGTCTACACTAAGCCGAGATGGGGGGGGGTGTTGTACCTCTAAGTACCCCATCATGGCTCCGTGTCCAAACTAAGCCAAAGTGGGGCTGTAGTACCTCTAAGTATTCTATCATGGCTCCGTGTCTACACTAAGCCGAGGTGGGGGATGTAGTATCTCTAAGTACCTCATCATGGCTCAGTGTCCACACTAGGCCGAGGTGGGGGTGTAGTATCTCTAAGTACCTCATCATGGCTCCGTGTCCACACTAAGCCGAGATTGGGGCGGGGGGGGGTGTCGTACCTCTAAGTACCCCATCATGGCTCCGTGTCCACACTAAGCCAAAGTGGAGCTGTAGTACCTCTAAGTACTCTTTCATGGCTCCGTGTCTACACTAAGCCGCGGACGGGGGTGTAGTATCTCTAAGTACCCCATCATGGTTCCGTGTCCACACTAAGCCAAGGAGGGGGTGTAGCGTCTCTTAGTACGTCATCATGGCTCCGTGTCTACACTAAGCCAAGGAGGGGGTGTAGCGTCTCTTAGTACCTCATCATGGCTCCGTGTCTACGCTAAGCCGAGGTGGGGGCGTAGTTCCCCTAAGTACCCCATCATGGCTCCGTGTCTACACTAAGCGGAGGTGGGGGGTGTAGTACCTATAAGTACTCTATCATGGCTCCGTGTCTACGCTAAGCCGAGGTGGGGGCGTAGTACCCCTAAGTACCCATCATGGCTCCGTGTCTACACTAAGCCGAGGTGGGGGGTGTAGTACCTATAAGAACCCCATCATGGCTCCGTGTCCACACTAAGCCAAAGTGGAGCTGTAGTACCTCTAAGTACTCTATCATGTCTCCGTGTCTACGCTAAGCCGAGGTGGGGGCGTAGTACCCCTAAGTACCCCATCATGGCTCCGTGTCTACGCTAAGCCGAGGTGGGGGGTGTAGTACCTCTAAGTACCTCATCATGGGTCCGTGTCCACACTTAGCCGAGGTGGGGGGTGCAGTACCTTTAAGTACCTCATCAGGGTTCCGTGTCTAAACTACGCCGAGGTGGGGGTGTAGTACCTCTAAGTACCTCATCATGGCTCCGTGTCCAAACTAAGCCAAAGTGGAGCTGTAGTACCTCTAAATACTCTATCATGGCTTCGTGTCTACACTAATATGAGGTCGGGGGTGTAGTACCTCTAAGTACCCCATCATGGTTCCGTGTCCACACTAAGCCGAGGTGGGGGTGTAGTAACTCTTAGTACCTCATCATGGCTCCGTGTCCACCCTACGCCGAGGTGGGGCAGGGGGTGTAGTACCTCTAAGTAAATCATCATGGCTCCGTGTCCACACTACGCCTTGGTGGGGGGTGTAGTTCTTCCAAATACCTCATCATGGCTCCGTGTCCACACTAAGCCAAGATGGGGGGTGTAGTACCTATAAGTACGCCATCATGGTTCCGTGTCTACACTAAGCCGAGGCGGGGGGTGTAGTGCCTGTAATTACCTCATCATGGCTCCGTAACCACACATTACAGCGAGGTGGGGGGTGTCGTAGCTCTAAGTAGTTCATCATGGCTCCGCGTCTACACTAAGCCGAGGTGGGGGGTGTAGTACCTCTAAGTACCTCATCATGGCTCCGTGACCACACTAGGCCGAGGTGGGGGGTGTAGTACCTCTAAGTACCTCATCATGGCTCCGTGTCCACACTACGCCGAGGTGGGGGGTGTAGTACCTCTAAGTACCTCATCATGGCTCCGTGTCCACACTACGTCGAGGTGGGGGTGTAGTACCTCTAAGTACCCCATCATGGCTCCGCGTCTACACTAAGCCGAGGTGGGGGGTGTAGTACCTCTAAGTACCTCATCATGGCTCCGTGACCACACTAGGCCGAGGTGGGGGGTGTAGTACCTCTAAGTACCTCATCATGGCTCCGTGTCCACACTACGCCGAGGTGGGGGGTGTAGTACCTCTAAGTACCTCATCATGGCTCCGTGTCCACACTACGCCGAGGTGGGGGTGTAGTACCTCTAAGTACCGCATTATGGCTCCGTGTCCACACTACGCCGAGGTCAGGGTGGGGGGGGGGTGTAGGGTCTATAAGTACCTCATCAAGGCTCCGTGTCTACATTAAGAGGAGGCAGGGGAGGGGGGCAGGGTGTAGAGTCTCTAAGTACCTCATCATGGTTCCGTGTCTATACTATGCCGAGGCGGGGTGTGTAGTACAACTAAGTACCTCATCATGGCTCCGTGTGCAGACTACGCCGAGGTGGGGGTGTAGTACCTCTAAGTACCCCATCATGGCTCCGTGTCCACATTACGCCGAGGTGGGGGGTGTAGTACCTCATCATGGCTCCGTGTCAACACTACGCCGAGGTGGGGGGTGTAGTACCTCTAAGTACCCCATCATGGCTCCGTGTCCACACTACGCCGAGGTGGGGGGTGTGGTACCTCTAAGTACCTCACCATGGCTCCGTGTCTACATTACGCCGAGGTGGGGGGTGTAGTATTTCTAAGTACCCCATCATGGCTCCGTGTCCACACTACGCCGAGGTGGGGGGTGTAGTACCTCTAAGTACCCCATCATGGCTCCGTGTCCACACCACGCGGAGGTGGAAGTTGTAGTACCTCTAAGTACCTTATCATGGCTCCGTGTCCACATTAGGCCGAGGTGGGGGTGTAGTATCTCTAAGTACCTCATCATGGCTCCGTGTCCACACTAAGCCGAGATGGGGGGGGGGTGTTGTACCTCTAAATACCCCATCATGGCTCCGTGTCCACACTAAGCCAAAGTGGGGCTGTAGTACCTCAAAGTTCCTCATCATGACTCCGTGTCTACACTAAGCCGAGGTGGGGGCTGTCGTACCTCTAAGTACCGCTCCGTGTCTACACTACGTCGAGGTGGGTACCTCTAAATACCCCATCATGGCTCCGTGTCCACACTAAGCCGACGTGGGGGGTATAGTATCTCTAAGTACCCTACCATGACTCCGTGTCTACACTAAGCCGAGGTGGGGGCTGTAGTACCTCTAAGTACCACTTCGTGTCTACACTACGCCGAGGTGGGGTGTGTAGTACCTCTAAATACCCCATCATGGCTCCGTGTCCACACTAAGCCGACGTGAGGGGTATAGTATCTCTAAGTACCCTATCATGACGCCGTGTCTACACTAAGCCGAGGTGGGGGCTGTAGTACCTCTAAGTACCACTTCGTGTCTACACTACGCCGAGGTGGGGTGTGTAGTACCTCTAAATACCCCATCATGGCTCCGTGTCCACACTAAGCCGACGTGGGGGGTATAGTACCTTTAAGTACCCAATCATGACTCCGTGTCTACACTACGCCCAGGTGGGAGGTGTAGTACCTCTAAGTACCCCATCATGGCTCCGTGTCCACACTACGCCTTGGTGGGGGTGTAGTAGATCTAAGTACCTCATCATAGCTCCGTGTCCACACTACGCCTTGGTGGGGGTGTAGTACCTCTAAGTACCTCATCATGGCTCCGGGTCTACACTAAGCGGAGGTGGGGGGTGTAGTACCTCTAAGTACCTCATCATCGCTCCGAGTCCACACTAAGCCGACGTGGGGGTGTAGTACCTCAAAGTTTCTCATCATGGCTCCGTGACCACACTACGCCGAGGCGGGGGGTGTTGTACATCTAAGTACCGCTCCGTGTCTACACTAAGCGGAGGTTGGGAGTGTAGTACCTCTAAGTACGCCATCATGGCTCCGTGTCTACACTAAGCCGAGGTGGGGGCTGTAGTACCTCTAAGTACCTCATCATGGCTCAGTGTCCGCACTACGCCAAGGTGGGGTGTAGTACCTCCAAGTACCCCATCATGGCTCCGTGTCCACACTACGCCGAGGTGGGGGGTGTAGTACCTCTAAGTACCTCATCATGGCTCAGTGTCCGCACTACGCCAAGGTGGGTTGTAGTACCTCCAAGTACCCTATCATGGCCCCGTGTCCACACTACGCCGAGGTGGGGGGTGTAGTACCTCTAAGTACCTCATCATGGCTCCGTGTCCACACTACGCCTTGGTGGGGGTGTAGTACCTCTAAGTACCTCATCATGGCTCCGTGTCCACACTTCGCCGAGGTGGGGGGTTTAGTACCTCTAAGTACCACATCATGGCTCCGTGTCCACACTAAGCCGAGGTGGGGGGTGTAGTACCTATAACTATCTCATCATGGCGCCGTGTCCACATTACGCCGAGGTGGGGGGTGTAGTACCTCATCATGGCTCCGTGTCTACACTACGCCGAGGTGGGGGGTGTAGTACCTCTAAGTACCCCATCATGGCTCCGTGTCCACACTACGCCGAGGTGGGTGGTGTAGCGTCTCTAAGTACCTCATCATGGCTCCGTGTCCACGCTACGCCGAGGCGGGGTGTGTAGTACCTCTAAGTATCTCATCATGGCTCCGTGACCACACTATGCCGAGGCGGGGGGGGGGGAGGGGGTGTAGTATCTCGAAGTACCTCATCATGCCTCCGTGTACATACTACGCCGAGGCGGGGGGTGTAGTACCTCTAAGTACCTCATCATGGCTCCGTGTCCACACTAAGCCGAGGAGGGGGTTTAGTACCTCTAAGTACCCCATCATGGCTCCGTGTCTACACTAAGCCAAAGTGGGGCTGTAGTACCTCTAAGTACCTCATCATGGCTCCGTGTCCACACTAACCCGAGATGGGGGGGGGGGTGTTGTACCTCTAAGTACCCCATCATGGCTCCGTGTCCACACTAAGCCAAAGTGGGGCTGTAGTACCTCTAAGTACCTCATCATGGCTCCGTGACCACACTACGCCGAGGCGGGGGGGTGTAGTACTTCTAAGTACCCTATCATGACTCCGTGTCTACACTAAGCCGAGGTGGGGGCTGTAGTACCTCTAAGTACCGCTCCGTGTCTACACTACGCCGAGGTGGGGTGTGTAGTACCTCTAAACACCCCATCATGGCTCCGTGTCCACACTAAGCCGACGTGGGGGGTATAGTATCTCTAAGTACCCTATCATGACTCCGTGTCTACACTAAGCCGAGGTGGGGGCTGTAGTACCTCTAAGTACCACTTCGTGTCTACACTACGCCGAGGTGGGGTGTGTAGTACCTCTAAATACCCCATCATGGCTCCGTTTCCACACTAAGCCGACGTGGGAGGTATAGTATCTCTAAGTACCCTATCATGACTCCGTGTCTACACTAAGCCGAGGTGGGGGCTGTAGTACCTCTAAGTACCACTTCGTCTCTACACTACGCCGAGGTGGGGTGTGTAGTACCTCTAAATACCCCATCATGGCTCCGTGTCCACACTAAGCCGACGTGGGGGGTATAGTACCTTTAAGTACCCAATCATGACTCCGTGTCTACACTACGCCCAGGTGGGAGGTGTAGTACCTCTAAGTACCCCATCATGGCTCCGTGTCCACACTACGCCTTGGTGGGGGTGTACTAGATCTAAGTACCTCATCATAGCTCCGTGTCCACACTACGCCTTGGTGGGGGTGTAGCACCTCTAAGTACCCCATCATGGCTCCGTGTCTACACTAAGCGGAGGTGGCGGGTGTAGTACCTCTAAGTACCTCATCATCGCTCCGTCCACACTAAGCCGACGTGGGGGTGTAGTACCTCAAAGTTCCTCATCATGGCTCCGTGACCACACTACGCCGAGGCGGGGGGTGTTGTACATCTAAGTACCGCTCCGTGTCTACACTAAGCGGAGGTTGGGAGTGTAGTACCTCTAAGTACGCCATCATGGCTCCGTGTCTACTCTGAGCCGAGGTGGGGGCTGTAGTACCTCTAAGTACCTCATCATGGCTCAGTGTCCGCACTACGCCAAGGTAGGGTGTAGTACCTCCAAGTACCCCATCATGGCTCCGTGTCCACACTACGCCGAGGTGGGGGGTGTAGCGTCTCTAAGTACCTCATCATGGCTCCGTGTCCACGCTACGCCGAGGCGGGGTGTGTAGTACCTCTAAGTATCTCATCATGGCTCCGTGACCACACTATGCCGAGTCGGGGGGGGGGAGGGGGTGTAGTATCTCGAAGTACCTCATCATGCCTCCGTGTACATACTACGCCGAGGCGGGGGGTGTAGTACCTCTAAGTACCTCATCATGGCTCCGTGTCCACACTAAGCCGAGGAGGGGGTTTAGTACCTCTAAGTACCCCATCAAGGCTCCGTGTCTACACTACGCCGAGTTGGGGGGTGTAGTACCTCTAAGTACCTCATCATGGCTCCGTGTCTACATTAAGCCGAGGTGGGGGCTGTAGTACCTCTAAGTACCTCATCATCGCTCCGAGTCCACACTAAGCCGACGTGGGGGTGTAGTACCTCAAAGTTCCTCATCATGGCTCCGTGACCACACTACGCCGAGGCGGGGGGTGTTGTACATCTAAGTACCGCTCCGTGTCTACACTAAGCTGACGTGGGGGCTGTAGTACCTCTAAGTACCTCATCATGGCTCAGTGTCCACACTACGCCAAGGTGGGGTGTAGTACCTCCAAGTACCCCATCATGGCTCCGTGTCCACACTACGCCGAGGTGGGGGGTGTAGTACCTCTAAGTACTACATCATGGCTCCGTGTCCACACTAAGCCGAGGTGGGGGGTGTAGTACCTATAAGTACCACATCATGGCTCCGTGTCCACACTAAGCCGAGGTGGGGGGTGTAGTACCTATAAGTACCTCATCATGGCTCCGTGTCCACACTACGCCGAGGTGGGGGTGTAATAACTTTAAGTACCTCATCATGGCTCCGTGTCCACATTACGCCGAGGTGGGGGTGTAGTATCTCATCATGGCTCCGTGTCTACACTACGCCGAGGTGGGAGGTGTAGTACCTCTAAGTACCCCCTCATGGCTCCGTGTCCACACTAAGCCGAGATGGGGGTGTAGTATCTCTAAGTACCTCATCATGGCTCCGTGTCTACACTAAGCCGAGATGGGGGGGGGGGGGTGTTGTACCTCTAAGTACCCCATCATGGCTCCGTGTCCAAACTTAATGGCTCCGTGTCCAAACTAAGCCAAAGTGGGGCTGTAGTACCTCTAAGTATTCTATCATGGCTCCGTGTCTACACTAAGCCGAGGTGGGGGATGTAGTATCTCCACGTACCTCATCATGGCTCAGTGTCCACACTAGGCCGAGGTGGGGGTGTAGTATCTCTAAGTACCTCATCATGGCTCCGTGTCCACACTAAGCCGAGATGGGGGGGGGGGGGGTGTTGTACCTCTAAGCACCCCATCATGGCTCCGTGTCTACACTAAGCTGACGTGGGGGCTGTAGTACCTCTAAGTACCTCATCATGGCTCAGTGTCCACACTACGCAAAGGTGGGGTGTAGTACCTCCAAGTACCCCATCATGGCTCCGTGTCCACACTACGCCGAGGTGGGGGGTGTAGTACCTCTAAGTACCACATCATGGCTCCGTGTCCACACTAAGCCGAGGTGGGGGGTGTAGTACCTATAAGTACCTCATCATGGCTCCGTGTCCACACTACGCCGAGGTGGGGGTGTAATAACTTTAAGTACCTCATCATGGCTCCGTGTCCACATTACGCCGAGGTGGGGGGTGTAGTACCTCATCATGGATCCGTGTCTACACTACGCCGAGGTGGGAGGTGCAGTACCTCTAAGTACCCCCTCATGGCTCCGTGTCCACACTAAGCCGAGATGGGCGTGTAGTATCTCTAAGTACCTCATCATGGCTCCGTGTCTACACTAAGCCGAGATCGGGGGGGGGGGGTGTTGTACCTCTAAGTACCCCATCATGGCTCCGTGTCCAAACTAAGCCAAAGTGGGGCTGTAGTACCTCTAAGCATTCTATCATGGCTCCGTGTCTACACTAAGCCGAGGTGGGGGATGTAGTATCTCTAAGTACCTCATCATGGCTCAGTGTCCACACTAGGCCGAGGTGGGGGTGTAGTATCTCTAAGTACCTCATCATGGCTCCGTGTCCACACTAAGCCGAGATGGGGGGGGGGGTGTTGTACCTCTAAGTACCCCATCATGGCTCCGTGTCCACACTAAGCCAAAGTGGAGCTGTAGTACCTCTAAGTACTCTATCATGGTTCCGTGTCCACACTAAGCCAAGGAGGGGGTGTAGCGTCTCTTAGTACGTCATCATGGCTCCGTGTCTACACTAAGCCAAGGAGGGGGTGTAGCGTCTCTTAGTACCTCATCATGGCTCCGTGTCTACGCTAAGCCGAGGTGGGGGCGTAGTACCCCTAAGTACCCCATCATGGCTCCGTGTCAACACTAAGCGGAGGTGGGGGGTGTAGTACCTATAAGTACTCTATCATGGCTCCGTGTCTACGCTAAGCCGAGGTGGGGGCGTAGTACCCCTAAGTACCCCATCATGGCTCCGTGTCTACACTAAGCGGAGGAGGGGGGTGTAGTACCTATAAGTACCCCATCATGGCTCCGTGTCCACACTAAGCCAAAGTGGAGCTGTAGTACCTCTAAGTACTCTATCATGTCTCCGTGTCTACGCTAAGCCGAGGTGGGGGCGTAGTACCCCTAAGTACCCCATCATGGCTCCGTGTCTACGCTAAGCCGAGGTGGGGGCGTATTACCCCTAAGTACCCCATCATGGCTCCGTGTCCACACTACGCCTTGGTGGGGGTGTAGTACCTCTAAGTACCTCATCATGGCTCCGTGTCCACACTTAGCCGAGGTGGGGGGTGCAGTACCTTTAAGTACCTCATCAGGGTTCCGTGTCTAAACTACGCCGAGGTGGGGGTGTAATAACTTTAAGTACCTCATCATGGCTCCGTGTCCACATTACGCCGAGGTGGGGGGTGTAGTACCTCATCATGGCTCCGTGTCTACACTACGCCGAGGTGGGAGGTGCAGTACCTCTAAGTACCCCCTCATGGCTCCGTGTCCACACTAAGCCGAGATGGGGGTGTAGTATCTCTAAGTACCTCATCATGGCTCCGTGTCTACACTAAGCCGAGATGGGGGGGGGGGGTGTTGTACCTCTAAGTACCCCATCATGGCTCCGTGTCCAAACTAAGCCAAAGTGGGGCTGTAGTACCTCTAAGTATTCTATCATGGCTCCGTGTCTACACTAAGCCGAGGTGGGGGATGTAGTATCTCTAAGTACCTCATCATGGCTCAGTGTCCACACTAGGCCGAGGTGGGGGTGTAGTATCTCTAAGTACCTCATCATGGCTCCGTGTCCACACTAAGCCGAGATTGGGGGGGTGGGTGTCGTACCTCTAAGTACCCCATCATGGCTCCGTGTCCACACTAAGCCAAAGTGGAGCTGTAGTACCTCTAAGTACTCTTTCATGGCTCCGTGTCTACACTAAGCCGCGGACGGGGGTGTAGTATCTCTAAGTACCCCATCATGGTTCCGTGTCCACACTAAGCCAAGGAGGGGGTGTAGCGTCTCTTAGTACGTCATCATGGCTCCGTGTCTACACTAAGCCAAGGAGGGGGTGTAGCGTCTCTTAGTACCTCATCATGGCTCCGTGTCTACGCTAAGCCGAGGTGGGGGCGTAGTTCCCCTAAGTACCCCATCATGGCTCCGTGTCTACACTAAGCGGAGGTGGGGGGTGTAGTACCTATAAGTACTCTATCATGGCTCCGTGTCTACGCTAAGCCGAGGTGGGGGCGTAGTACCCCTAAGTACCCATCATGGCTCCGTGTCTACACTAAGCGGAGGTGGGGGGTGTAGTACCTATAAGTACCCCATCATGGCTCCGTGTCCACACTAAGCCAAAGTGGAGCTGTAGTACCTCTAAGTACTCTATCATGTCTCCGTGTCTACGCTAAGCCGAGGTGGGGGCGTAGTACCCCTAAGTACCCCATCATGGCTCCGTGTCTACGCTAAGCCGAGGTGGGGGGTGTAGTACCTCTAAGTACCTCATCATGGGTCCGTGTCCACACTTAGCCGAGGTGGGGGGTGCAGTACCTTTAAGTACCTCATCAGGGTTCCGTGTCTAAACTACGCCGAGGTGGGGGTGTAGTACCTCTAAGTACCTCATCATGGCTCCGTGTCCAAACTAAGCCAAAGTGGAGCTGTAGTACCTCTAAATACTCTATCATGGCTTCGTGTCTACACTAATATGAGGTCGGGGGTGTAGTACCTCTAAGTACCCCATCATGGTTCCGTGTCCACACTAAGCCGAGGTGGGGGTGTAGTAACTCTTAGTACCTCATCATGGTTCCGTGTGCACCCTACGCCGAGGTGGGGCAGGGGGTGTAGTACCTCTAAGTAAATCATCATGGCTCCGTGTCCACACTACGCCTTGGTGGGGGGTGTAGTTCTTCCAAATACCTCATCATGGCTCCGTGTCCACACTAAGCCAAGATGGGGGGTGTAGTACCTATAAGTACGCCATCATGGTTCCGTGTCTACACTAAGCCGAGGCGGGGGGTGTAGTGCCTGTAATTACCTCATCATGGCTCCGTAACCACACATTACAGCGAGGTGGGGGGTGTCGTAGCTCTAAGTAGTTCATCATGGCTCCGCGTCTACACTAAGCCGAGGTGGGGGGTGTAGTACCTCTAAGTACCTCATCATGGCTCCGTGACCACACTAGGCCGAGGTGGGGGGTGTAGTACCTCTAAGTACCTCATCATGGCTCCGTGTCCACACTACGCCGAGGTGGGGGGTGTAGTACCTCTAAGTACCTCATCATGGCTCCGTGTCCACACTACGCCGAGGTGGGGGTGTAGTACCTCTAAGTACCCCATCATGGCTCCGCGTCTACACTAAGCCGAGGTGGGGGGTGTAGTACCTCTAAGTACCTCATCATGGCTCCGTGACCACACTAGGCCGAGGTGGGGGGTGTAGTACCTCTAAGTACCTCATCATGGCTCCGTGTCCACACTACGCCGAGGTGGGGGGTGTAGTACCTCTAAGTACCTCATCATGGCTCCGTGTCCACACTACGCCGAGGTGGGGGTGTAGTACCTCTAAGTACCGCATTATGGCTCCGTGTCCACACTACGCCGAGGTGGGGGGTATAGTACCTCTAAGTTCCTCATCATGGCTCAGTGACCACACTACGCCGAGGCGGGAGGTGTAGTACCTCTAAGTACCCCATCATGGCTCCACGTCCACACTAAGCCGAGGTCAGGGTGGGGGGGGGGGTGTAGGGTCTATAAGTACCTCATCAAGGCTCCGTGTCTACATTAAGAGGAGGCAGGGGAGGGGGGCAGGGTGTAGAGTCTCTAAGTACCTCATCATGGTTCCGTGTCTATACTATGCCGAGGCGGGGTGTGTAGTACCACTAAGTACCTCATCATGGCTCCGTGTGCAGACTACGCCGAGGTGGGGGTGTAGTACCTCTAAGTACCCCATCATGGCTCCGTGTCCACATTACGCCGAGGTGGGGGGTGTAGTACCTCATCATGGCTCCGTGTCAACACTACGCCGAGGTGGGGGGTGTAGTACCTCTAAGTACCCCATCATGGCTCCGTGTCCACACTACGCCGAGGTGGGGGGTGTGGTACCTCTAAGTACCTCACCATGGCTCCGTGTCTACATTACGCCGAGGTGGGGGGTGTAGTATTTCTAAGTACCCCATCATGGCTCCGTGTCCACACTACGCCGAGGTGGGGGGTGTAGTACCTCTAAGTACCCCATCATGGCTCCGTGTCCACACCACGCGGAGGTGGAAGTTGTAGTACCTCTAAGTACCTTATCATGGCTCCGTGTCCACACTAGGCCGAGGTGGGGGTGTAGTATCTCTAAGTACCTCATCATGGCTCCGTGTCCACACTAAGCCGAGATGGGGGGGGGGGGGTGTTGTACCTCTAAATACCCCATCATGGCTCCGTGTCCACACTAAGCCAAAGTGGGGCTGTAGTACCTCAAAGTTCCTCATCATGACTCCGTGTCTACACTAAGCCGAGGTGGGGGCTGTCGTACCTCTAAGTACCGCTCCGTGTCTACACTACGTCGAGGTGGGTACCTCTAAATACCCCATCATGGCTCCGTGTCCACACTAAGCCGACGTGGGGGGTATAGTATCTCTAAGTACCCTACCATGACTCCGTGTCTACACTAAGCCGAGGTGGGGGCTGTAGTACCTCTAAGTACCACTTCGTGTCTACACTACGCCGAGGTGGGGTGTGTAGTACCTCTAAATACCCCATCATGGCTCCGTGTCCACACTAAGCCGACGTGAGGGGTATAGTATCTCTAAGTACCCTATCATGACTCCGTGTCTACACTAAGCCGAGGTGGGGGCTGTAGTACCTCTAAGTACCACTTCGTGTCTACACTACGCCGAGGTGGGGTGTGTAGTACCTCTAAATACCCCATCATGGCCCCGTGTCCACACTAAGCCGACGTGGGGGGTATAGTACCTTTAAGTACCCAATCATGACTCCGTGTCTACACTACGCCCAGGTGGGAGGTGTAGTACCTCTAAGTACCCCATCATGGCTCCGTGTCCACACTACGCCTTGGTGGGGGTGTAGTAGATCTAAGTACCTCATCATAGCTCCGTGTCCACACTACGCCTTGGTGGGGGTGTAGTACCTCTAAGTACCTCATCATGGCTCCGGGTCTACACTAAGCGGAGGTTGGGAGTGTAGTACCTCTAAGTACGCCATCATGGCTCCGTGTCTACACTAAGCCGAGGTGGGGGCTGTAGTACCTCTAAGTACCTCATCATGGCTCAGTGTCCGCACTACGCCAAGGTGGGGTGTAGTACCTCCAAGTACCCCATCATGGCTCCGTGTCCACACTACGCCGAGGTGGGGGGTGTAGTACCTCTAAGTACCTCATCATGGCTCAGTGTCCGCACTACGCCAAGGTGGGTTGTAGTACCTCCAAGTACCCTATCATGGCCCCGTGTCCACACTACGCCGAGGTGGGGGGTGTAGTACCTCTAAGTACCTCATCATGGCTCCGTGTCCACACTACGCCTTGGTGGGGGTGTAGTACCTCTAAGTACCTCATCATGGCTCCGTGTCCACACTTCGCCGAGGTGGGGGGTTTAGTACCTCTAAGTACCACATCATGGCTCCGTGTCCACACTAAGCCGAGGTGGGGGGTGTAGTACCTATAAGTATCTCATCATGGCGCCGTGTCCACATTACGCCGAGGTGGGGGGTGTAGTACCTCATCATGGCTCCGTGTCTACACTACGCCGAGGTGGGGGGTGTAGTACCTCTAAGTACCCCATCATGGCTCCGTGTCCACACTACGCCGAGGTGGGTGGTGTAGCGTCTCTAAGTACCTCATCATGGCTCCGTGTCCACGCTACGCCGAGGCGGGGTGTGTAGTACCTCTAAGTATCTCATCATGGCTCCGTGACCACACTATGCCGAGGCGGGGGGGGGGGGGAGGGGGTGTAGTATCTCGAAGTACCTCATCATGCCTCCGTGTACATACTACGCCGAGGCGGGGGGTGTAGTACCTCTAAGTACCTCATCATGGCTCCGTGTCCACACTAAGCCGAGGAGGGGGTTTAGTACCTCTAAGTACCCCATCATGGCTCCGTGTCTACACTAAGCCAAAGTGGGGCTGTAGTACCTCTAAGTACCTCATCATGGCTCCGTGTCCACACTAACCCGAGATGGGGGGGGGGGGGGTGTTGTACCTCTAAGTACCCCATCATGGCTCCGTGTCCACACTAAGCCAAAGTGGGGCTGTAGTACCTCTAAGTACCTCATCATGGCTCCGTGACCACACTACGCCGAGGCGGGGGGGTGTAGTACTTCTAAGTACCCTATCATGACTCCGTGTCTACACTAAGCCGAGGTGGGGGCTGTAGTACCTCTAAGTACCGCTCCGTGTCTACACTACGCCGAGGTGGGGTGTGTAGTACCTCTAAACACCCCATCATGTCTCCGTGTCCACACTAAGCCGACGTGGGGGGTATAGTATCTCTAAGTACCCTATCATGACTCCGTGTCTACACTAAGCCGAGGTGGGGGCTGTAGTACCTCTAAGTACCACTTCGTGTCTACACTACGCCGAGGTGGGGTGTGTAGTACCTCTAAATACCCCATCATGGCTCCGTTTCCACACTAAGCCGACGTGGGAGGTATAGTATCTCTAAGTACCCTATCATGACTCCGTGTCTACACTAAGCCGAGGTGGGGGCTGTAGTACCTCTAAGTACCACTTCGTCTCTACACTACGCCGAGGTGGGGTGTGTAGTACCTCTAAATACCCCATCATGGCTCCGTGTCCACACTAAGCCGACGTGGGGGGTATAGTACCTTTAAGTACCCAATCATGACTCCGTGTCTACACTACGCCCAGGTGGGAGGTGTAGTACCTCTAAGTACCCCATCATGGCTCCGTGTCCACACTACGCCTTGGTGGGGGTGTACTAGATCTAAGTACCTCATCATAGCTCCGTGTCCACACTACGCCTTGGTGGGGGTGTAGCACCTCTAAGTACCTCATCATGGCTCCGGGTCTACACTAAGCGGCGGTGGGGGGTGTAGTACCTCTTAGTACCTCATCATCGCTCCGAGTCCACACTAAGCCGACGTGGGGGTGTAGTACCTCAAAGTTCCTCATCATGGCTCCGTGACCACACTACGCCGAGGCGGGGAGTGTTGTACATCTAAGTACCGCACCGTGTCTACACTAAGCGGAGGTTGGGAGTGTAGTACCTCTAAGTACGCCATCATGGCTCCGTGTCTACACTAAGCCGAGGTGGGGGCTGTAGTACCTCTAAGTACCTCATCATGGCTCAGTGTCCGCACTACGCCAAGGTGGGGTGTAGTACCTCCAAGTACCCCATCATGGCTCCGTGTCCACACTACGCCGAGGTGGGGGGTGTAGTACCTCTAAGTACCTCATCATGGCTCAGTGTCCGCACTACGCCAAGGTGGGTTGTAGTACCTCCAAGTACCCCATCATGGCTCCGTGTCCACACTACGCCGAGGTGGGGGGTGTAGTACCTCTAAGTACCTCATCATGGCTCCGTGTCCACACTTCGCCGAGGTGGGGGGTGTAGTACCTCTAAGTACCTCATCATGACTCCGTGTCTACACTACGCCTTGGTGGGGGTGTAGTACCTCTAAGTACCTCATCATGGCTCCGTGTCCACACTTCGCCGAGGTGGGGGGTTTAGTACCTCTAAGTACCACATCATGGCTCCGTGTCCACACTAAGCCGAGGTGGGGGGGTGTAGTACCTCTAAGTATCTCATCATGGCTCCATGTCCACATTACGCCGAGGTGGGGGGGTGTAGTACCTCTAAGTATCTCATCATGGCTCCATGTCCACATTACGCCGAGGTGGGGGGTGTAGTACCTCATCATGGCTCCGTGTCTACACTACGCCGAGGTGGGGGGTGTAGTACCTCTAAGTACCCCATCATGGCTCCGTGTCCACACTACGCCGAGGTGGGGGGTGTAGCGTCTCTAAGTACCTCATCATGGCTCCGTGTCCACGCTACGCCGAGGCGGGGTGTGTAGTACCTCTAAGTATCTCATCTTGGCTCCGTGACCACACTATGCCGAGGCGGGGGGGGGGGGGGAGGGGGTGTAGTATCTCGAAGTACCTCATCATGCCTCCGTGTACATACTACGCCGAGGCGGGGGGTGTAGGACCTCTAAGTACCTCATCATGGCTCCATGTCCACACTAAGCCGAGGAGGGGGTTTAGTACCTCTAAGTACCCCATCATGGCTCCGTGTCTACACTACGCCGAGGTAGGGGTTGTAGTACCTCTAAGTACCTCATCATGGCTCCGTGTCTACATTAAGCCGAGGTGGGGGGTGTAGTACCTCTAAGTACCTCATCATCGCTCCGAGTCCACACTAAGCCGACGTGGGGGTGTAGTACCTCAAAGTTCCTCATCATGGCTCCGTGACCACACTACGCCGAGGCGGGGGGTGTTGTACATCTAAGTACCGCTCCGTGTCTACACTAAGCTGACGTGGGGGCTGTAGTACCTCTAAGTACCTCATCATGGCTCAGTGTCCACACTACGCCAAGGGGGGGTGTAGTACCTCCAAGTACCCCATCATGGCTCCGTGTCCACACTACGCCGAGGTGGGGGGTGTAGTACCTCTAAGTACCACATCATGGCTCCGTGTCCACACTAAGCCGAGGTGGGGGGTGTAGTACCTATAAGTACCACATCATGGCTCCGTGTCCACACTACGCCGAGGTGGGGGTGTAGTATCTCATCATGGCTCCGTGTCTACACTACGCCGAGGTGGGAGGTGTAGTACCTCTAAGTACCCCCTCATGGCTCCGTGTCCACACTAAGCCAAGATGGGGGTGTAGTATCTCTAAGTACCTCATCATGGCTCCGTGTCTACACTAAGCCGAGATGGGGGGGGGGGGTGTTGTACCTCTAAGTACCCCATCATGGCTCCGTGTCCAAACTAAGCCAAAGTGGGGCTGTAGTACCTCTAAGTATTCTATCATGGCTGCGTGTCTACACTAAGCCGAGGTGGGGGTGTAGTATCTCTAAGTACCTCATCATGGCTCCGCGTCCACACTAAGCCGAGATGGGGGGGGGGGGGGAGTTGTACCTCTAAGTACCCCATCATGGCTCCGTTGCCAAACTAAGCCAAAGTGGGGCTGTAGTACCTCTAAGTATTCTATCATGGCTCCGTGTCTACACTAAGCCGAGGTGGGGGATGTAGTATCTCTAAGTACCTCATCATGGCTCAGTGTCCACACTAGGCCGAGGTGGGGGTGTAGTATCTCTAAGTACCTCATCATGGCTCCGTGTCCACACTAAGCCGAGATGGGGGGGGGGGTGTTGTACCTCTAAGTACCCCATCATGGCTCCGTGTCTACACTAAGCTGACGTGGGGGCTGTAGTACCTCTAAGTACCTCATCATGGCTCAGTGTCCACACTACGCCAAGGTGGGGTGTAGTACCTCCAAGTACCCCATCATGGCTCCGTGTCCACACTACGCCGAGGTGGGGGGTGTAGTACCTCTAAGTACCACATCATGGCTCCGTGTCCACACTAAGCCGAGGTGGGGGGTGTAGTACCTATAAGTACCTCATCATGGCTCCGTGTCCACATTACGCCGAGGTGGGGGGTGTAGTACCTCATCATGGCTCCGTGTCTACACTAAGCCGAGATGGGGGTGTAGTATCTCTAAGTACCTCATTATGGCTCCGTGTCTACACTAAGCCGAGATGGGGGGGGGGGGTGTTGTACCTCTAAGTACCCCATCATGGCTCCGTGTCCACACTAAGCCGAGATGGGGGGGGGGTGTTGTACCTCTAAGTACCCCATCATGGCTCCGTGTCCACACTAAGCCAAAGTGGAGCTGTAGTACCTATAGGTACTCTATCATGGCTCCGTGTCTACACTAAGCCGCGGACGGGGGTGTAGTATCTCTAAGTACCCCATCATGGTTCCGTGTCCACACTAAGCCAAGGAGGGGGTGTAGCGTCTCTTAGTACGTCAGCATGGCTCCGTGTCTACACTAAGCCAAGGAGGGGGTGTAGCGTCTCTTAGTACCTCATCATGGCTCCGTGTCTACGCTAAGCCGAGGTGGGGGCGTAGTACCCCTAAGTACCCCATCATGGCTCCGTGTCTACACTAAGCGGAGGTGGGGGGTGTAGTACCTATAAGTACTCTATCATGGCTCCGTGTCTACGCTAAGCCGAGGTGGGGGCGTAGTACCCCTAAGTACCCCATCATGGCTCCGTGTCTACACTAAGCGGAGGTGGGGGGTGTAGTACCTATAAGTACCCCATCATGGCTCCGTGTCCACACTAAGCCAAAGTGGAGCGGTAGTACCTCTAAGTACTCTATCATGTCTCCGTGTCTACGCTAAGCCGAGGTGGGGGCGTAGTACCCCTAAGTACCCCATCATGGCTCCGTGTCTACGCTAAGCCGAGGTGGGGGCGTATTACCCCTAAGTACCCCATCATGGCTCCGTGTCTACGCTAAGCCGAGGTGGGGGGTGTAGTACCTCTAAGTACCTCATCATGGCTCCGTGTCCACACTACGCCGAGGTGGGGGGTGTAGTACCTCTAAGTACCTCATCATGGCTCCGTGTCCACACTACGCCGAGGTGGGGGTGTAGTACCTCTAAGTACCGCATTATGGCTCCGTGTCCACACTACGCCGAGGTGGGGGGTATAGTACCTCTAAGTTCCTCATCATGGCTCAGTGACCACACTAGGCCGAGGCGGGAGGTGTAGTACCTCTAAGTACCCCATCATGGCTCCACGTCCACACTAAGCCGAGGTCAGGGTGGGGGGGGGGGGTGTAGGGTCTCTAAGTACCTCATCAAGGCTCCGTGTCTACATTAAGAGGAGGCAGGGGAGGGGGGCAGGGTGTAGAGTCTCTAAGTACCTCATCATGGTTCCGTGTCTATACTATGCCGAGGCGGGGTGTGTAGTACCACTGAGTACCTCATCATGGCTCCGTGTGCAGACTACGCCGAGGTGGGGGTGTAGTACCTCTAAATACCCCATCATGGCTCCGTGTCCACATTACGCCGAGGTGGGGGGTGTAGTACCTCATCATGGCTCCGTGTCAACACTACGCCGAGGTGGGGGGTGTAGTACCTCTAAGTACCCCATCATGGCTCCGTGTCCACACTACGCCGAGGTGGGGGGTGTGGTACCTCTAAGTACCTCACCATGGCTCCGTGTCTACATTACGCCGAGGTGGGGGGTGTAGTATTTCTAAGTACCCCATCATGGCTCCGTGTCCACTTTACGCCGAGGTGGGGGGTGTAGTACCTCTAAGTACCCCATCATGGCTCCGTGTCCACACCACGCGGAGGTGGAAGTTGTAGTACCTCTAAGTACCTCATCATGGCTCCGTGACCACACTAGGCCGAGGTGGGGGGTGTAGTACCTCTAAGTACCTCATCATGGCTCCGTGTCCACACTACGCCGAGGTGGGGGGTGTAGTACCTCTAAGTACCTCATCATGGCTCCGTGTCCACACTACGCCGAGGTGGGGGTGTAGTACCTCTAAGTACCGCATTATGGCTCCGTGTCCACACTACGCCGAGGTGGGGGGTATAGTACCTCTAAGTTCCTCATCATGGCTCAGTGACCACACTAGGCCGAGGCGGGAGGTGTAGTACCTCTAAGTACCCCATCATGGCTCCACGTCCACACTAAGCCGAGGTCAGGGTGGGGGGGGGGTGTAGGGTCTCTAAGTACCTCATCAAGGCTCCGTGTCTACATTAAGAGGAGGCAGGGGAGGGGGGCAGGGTGTAGAGTCTCTAAGTACCTCATCATGGTTCCGTGTCTATACTATGCCGAGGCGGGGTGTGTAGTACCACTGAGTACCTCATCATGGCTCCGTGTGCAGACTACGCCGAGGTGGGGGTGTAGTACCTCTAAATACCCCATCATGGCTCCGTGTCCACATTACGCCGAGGTGGGGGGTGTAGTACCTCATCATGGCTCCGTGTCAACACTACGCCGAGGTGGGGGGTGTAGTACCTCTAAGTACCCCATCATGGCTCCGTGTCCACACTACGCCGAGGTGGGGGGTGTGGTACCTCTAAGTACCTCACCATGGCTCCGTGTCTACATTACGCCGAGGTGGGGGGTGTAGTATTTCTAAGTACCCCATCATGGCTCCGTGTCCACTTTACGCCGAGGTGGGGGGTGTAGTACCTCTAAGTACCCCATCATGGCTCCGTGTCCACACCACGCGGAGGTGGAAGTTGTAGTACCTCTAAGTACCTTATCATGGCTCCGTGTCCACACTACGCCGAGGTGGGGGTGTAGTATCTCTAAGTACCTCATCATGGCTCCGTGTCCACACTAAGCCGAGATGGGGGGGGGGGGTGTTGTACCTCTAAATACCCCATCATGGCTCCGTGTCCACACTAAGCCAAAGTGGGGCTGTAGTACCTCAAAGTTCCTCATCATGACTCCGTGTCTACACTAAGCCGAGGTGGGGGCTGTCGTACCTCTAAGTACCGCTCCGTGTCTACACTACGTCGAGGTGGGGTGTGTAGTACCTCTAAATACCCCATCATGGCTCCGTGTCCACACTAAGCCGACGTGGGGGGTATAGTATCTCTAAGTACCCTACCATGACTCCGTGTCTACACTAAGCCGAGGTGGGGGCTGTAGTACCTCTAAGTACCACTTCGTGTCTACACTACGCCGAGGTGGGGTGTGTAGTACCTCTAAATACCCCATCATGGCTCCGTGTCCACACTAAGCCGACGTGGGGGGTATAGTATCTCTAAGTACCCTATCATGACTCCGTGTCTACACTAAGCCGAGGTGGGGGCTGTAGTACCTCTAAGTACCACTTCGTGTCTACACTACGCCGAGGTGGGGTGTGTAGTACCTCTAAATACCCCATCATGGCTCCGTGTCCACACTAAGCCGACGTGGCGGGTATAGTACCTTTAAGTACCCAATCATGACTCCGTGTCTACACTACGCCCAGGTGGGAGGTGTAGTACCTCTAAGTATCCCATCATGGCTCCGTGTCCACACTACGCCTTGGTGGGGGTGTAGTAGATCTAAGTACCTCATCATAGCTCCGTGTCCACACTACGCCTTGGTGGGGGTGTAGTACCTCTAAGTACCTCATCATCGCTCCGAGTCCACACTAAGCGGAGGTGGGGGGTTTAGTACCTCTAAGTACCTCATCATGGCTCCGGGTCTACACTAAGCGGAGGTGGGGGGTGTAGTACCTCTAAGTACCTCATCATCGCTCCGAGTCCACACTAAGCCGACGTGGGGTTGTAGTACCTCAAAGTTCCTCATCATGGCTCCGTGACCACACTACGCCGAGGCGGGGCGTGTTGTACATCTAAGTACCGCTCCGTGTCTACACTAAGCGGAGGTTTGGAGTGTAGTACCTCTAAGTACGCCATCATGGCTCCGTGTCTACACTAAGCCGAGGTGGGGGCTGTAGTACCTCTAAGTACCTCATCATGGCTCAGTGTCCGCACTACGCCAAGGTGGGGTGTAGTACCTCCAAGTACCCCATCATGGCTCCGTGTCCACACTACGCCGAGGTGGGGGGTGTAGTACCTCTAAGTTCCTCATCATGGTTCAGTGTCCGCACTACGCCAAGGTGGGTTGTAGTACCTCCAAGTACCCCATCATGGCTCCGTGTCCACACTACGCCGAGGTGGGGGGTGTAGTACCTCTAAGTACCTCATCATGGCTCCGTGTCCACACTTAGCCGAGGTGGGGGTGTAGTACCTCTAAGTACCTCATCATGGCTCCGTGTCCACATTACGCCGAGGTGGGGGGTGTAGTACCTCATCATGGCTCCGTGTCTACACTACGCCGAGGTGGGGGGTGTAGCGTCTCTAAGTACCTCATCCTGGCTCCGTGTCCACTCTACGCCGAGGCGGGGTGTGTAGTACCTCTAAGTATCTCATCATGGCTCCGTGACCACACTATGCCGAGGCGGGGGGGGGGGGGGGAGGGGGTGTAGTATCTCGAAGTACCTCATCATGCCTCCGTGTACATACTACGCCGAGGCGGGGGGTGTAGTACCTCTAAGTACCTCATCATGGCTCCGTGTCCACACTAAGCCGAGGAGGGGGTTTAGTACTTCTAAGTACCCCATCATGGCTCCGTGTCCACACTACGCCTTGGTGGGGGTGTAGTACCTCTAAGTACCTCATCATGGCTCCGTGTCTACATTAAGCCGAGGTGGGGGGTGTAGTACCTCTAAGTACCTCATCATCGCTCCGAGTCCACACTAAGCCGACGTCGGGGTGTAGTACCTCAAAGTTCCTCATCATGGCTCCGTGACCACACTACACCAAGGCGGGGGGTGTTGTACATCTAAGTACCGCTCCGTGTCTACACTAAGCGGAGGTTGGGAGTGTAGTACCTCTAAGTACCCCATCATGGCTCCGTGTCTACACTACGCCAAGGTGGGGTGTAGTACCTCCAAGTACCCCATCATGGCTCCGTGTCCACACTACGCCGAGGTGGGGGGTGTAGTACCTCTAAGTACCACATCATGGCTCCGTGTCCACACTAAGCCGAGGTGGGGGGTGTAGTACCTATCAGTACCTCATCATGGCTCCGTGTCCACACTACGCCGAGGTGGGGGTGTAATAACTTTAAGTACCTCATCATGGCTCCGTGTCCACATTACGCCGAGGTGGGGGGTGTAGTACCTCATCATGGCTCCGTGTCTACACTACGCCGAGGTGGGAGGTGTAGTACCTCTAAGTACCCCCTCATGGCTCCGTGTCCACACTAAGCCGAGATGGGGGTGTAGTATCTCTAAGTACCTCATCATGGCTCCGTGTCTACACTAAGCCGAGATGGGGGGGGGGGGGGTGTTGTACCTCTAAGTACCCCATCATGGCTTCGTGTCCAAACTAAGCCAAAGTGGGGCTGTGGTACCTCTAAGTATTCTATCATGGCTGCGTGTCTACACTAAGCCGAGGTGGGGGTGTAGTATCTCTAAGTACCTCATCATGGCTCCGTGTCCACACTGAGCCGAGATGGGGGGGGGGGGGTGTTGTACCACTAAGTACCCCATCATGGCTCCGTGTCCAAACTAAGCCAGTGGGGCTGTAGTACCTCTAAGTATTCTATCATGGCTCCGTGTCTACACTAAGCCGAGGTGGGGGATGTAGTATCTCTAAGTACCTCATCATGGCTCAGTGTCCACACTAGGCCGAGGTGGGGGTGTAATATCTCTAAGTACCTCATCATGGCTCCGTGTCCACACTAAGCCGAGATGGGGGGGGGGGGGGTGTTGTACCTCTAACTACCGCATCATGGGTCCGTGTCCACACTAAGCCAAAGTGGAGCTGTAGTACCTCTAAGTACTCTATCATGGCTCCGTGTCTAAACTAAGCCGCGGACGGGGGTGTAGCATCTCTAAGTACCCCATCATGGTTCCGTGTCTACACTAAGCCAAGGAGGGGGTGTAGCGTCTCTTAGTACCTCATCAAAGCTCCGTGTCTACGCTAAGCCGAGGTGGGGGCGTAGTACCCCTAAGTACCTCATCATGGCTCCGTGTCTACGCTAAGCCGAGGTGGGGGCGTAGTACCCCTAAGTACCCCATCATGGCTCCGTGTCTACACTAAGCGGAGGTGGGGGGTGTAGTACCTATAAGTACCCCATCATGGCTCCGTGTCTACACTAAGCCGAGGTGGGGGGTGTAGTACCTCTAAGTACCCCATCATGGCTCCGTGTCCACACTACGCCAAAGTGGAGCTGTAGTACCTCTAAGTACTCTATCATGGCTCCGTGTCTACACTAAGCCGCGGACGGGGGTGTAGTATCTCTAAGTACCCCATCATGGTTCCCTGTCCATACTAAGCCAAGGAGGGGGTGTAGCGTCTCTTAGTACCTCATCATGGCTCCGTGTCTACGCTAAGCCGAGGTGGGGGCGTAGTACCCCTAAGTACCCCATCATGGCTCCGTGTCTACGCTAAGCCGAGGTGGGGGCGTAGTACCCCTAAGTACCCCATCATGGCTCCTTGTCTACACTAAGCGGAGGTGGGGGGTGTAGTACCTATAAGTACCCCATCATGGCTCCGTGTCTACATTAAGTCGAGGTGGGGGGTGTAGTACCTCTAAGTGCCCCATCATGGCTCCGTGTCCACACTACGCCTTGGTGGGGGTGTAGTACCTCTAATTACCCCATCATAGCTCCGTGTCTACACTACGCCGAGGTGGGGGGTGTAGTACCTCTAAGTACCTCATCATGGCTCCGTGTCCACACTTAGCCGAGGTGGGGGGTGCAGTACCTTTAAGTACCTCATCAGGGTTCCGTGTCTAAACTACGCCGAGGTGGGGGTGTAGTACCTCTAAGTACCTCATCATGGCTCCGTGTCCAAACTAAGCCAAAGTGGAGCTGTAGTACCTCTAAATACTCTATCATGGCTTCGTGTCTACACTAATATGAGGTCGGGGGTGTAGTACCTCTAAGTACCCCATCATGGTTCCGTGTCCACACTAAGCCGAGGTGGGGGTGTAGTAACTCTTAGTACCTCATCATGGCTCCGTGTCCACCCTACGCCGAGGTGGGGGGTGTAGTACCTATAAGTACGCCATCATGGTTCCGTGTCTACACTAAGCCGAGGCGGGGGGTGTAGTGCCTGTAATTACCTCATCATGGCTCCGTGTCTACACTACGCCGACATGAGGGGTGTAGTATCTCTAAGTACCTCATCTTGGCTCCGTAACCACACATTACAGCGAGGTGGGGGGTGTCGTAGCTCTAAGTAGTTCATCATGGCTCCGCGTCTACACTAGGCCGAGGTGGGGGGTGTAGTACCTCTAAGTACCTCATCATGGCTCCGTGTGCATACCACGCCGAGGTGGGGGGTGTAGTACCTTTAAGTACCTTATCATGGCTTCGTGTCTACACTACGCCGAGGTGGGGGCTGTAGTACCTCATCATGGCTCCGTGTCTACACTACGCCGAGGTGGGGGGTGTAGTACCTCTAAGTACCCCATCATGGCTCCGTGTCCACACTAAGCCGACGTGGGGGGTATAGTATTTCTAAGTACCCCATCATGGCTCCGTGTCCACACTACGCCGAGGTGGGGGTTGTAGTACCTCTAAGTACCTTATCATGGCTCCGTGTCCACACTACGCCGAGGTGGGGGTGTAGTATCTCTAAGTACTTCATCATGGCTCCGTGTCCACACTAAGCCGAGATGGGGGGGGGGGGGGTGTTGTACCTCTAAGTACCCCATCATGGCTCCGTGTCCAAACTAAGCCGAGATGGGGGGGAGGGGGTGTGGTACCTCTAAGTACCTCACCATAGATCCGTGTCTACACTACGCCGAGGTTGGGGGTGTAGTACCTCTAAGTACCCTATCATGACTCCGTGTCTAAACTAAGCCGAGGCGGGGGCTGTAGTACCTCTAAGTACCGCTCCGTGTCTACACTACGCCGAGGTGGGGTGTGTAGTACCTCTAAATACCCCATCATGGCTCCGTGTCCACACTAAGCCGACGTGGGGGGTATAGTATCTCTAAGTACCCTATCATGACTCCGTGTCTACACTAAGCCGAGGTGGGGGCTGTAGTACCTCTAAGTACCACTTCGTGTCTACACTACGCCGAGGTGGGGTGTGTAGTACCTCTAAATACCCCATCATGGCTCCGTGTCCACACTACGCCGAGGTGGGGTGTGTAGTACCTCTAAATACCCCATCATGGCTCCGTGTCCACACTACGCCGAGGTGGGGTGTGTAGTACCTCTAAATACCCCATCATGGCTCCGTGTCTACACTACGCCGAGGTGGGGTGTGTAGTACCTCTAAATACCCCATCATGGCTCCGTGTCCACACTACGCCGAGGTGGGGCAGGGGGTGTAGTACCTCTAAGTATCTCATCATGGCTCCGTGTCCACATTACGCCGAGGTGGGGGGTGTAGTACTTCATCATGGCTCCGTGTCTACACTACGCCGAGGTGGGGGGTGTAGTACCTCTAAGTACCCCATCATGGCTCCGTGTCCACACTACGCCGAGGTGGGGAGTGTAGCGTCTCTAAGTACCTCATCATGGCTCCGTGTCCACGCTACGCCGAGGCGGGGTGTGTAGTACCTCTAAGTATCTCATCATGGCTCCGTGACCACACTATGCCGAGGCGGGGGGGGGGGGGGAGGGGGTGTAGTATCTCGAAGTACCTCATCATGCCTCCGTGTACATACTACGCCGAGGCGGGGGGTGTAGTACCTCTAAGTACCTCATCATGGCTCCGTGTCCACACTAAGCCGAGGAGGGGGTTTAGTACCTCTAAGTACCCCATCATGGCTCCGTGTCTACATTAAGCCGAGGTGGGGGGTGTAGTACCTCTAAGTACCTCATCATCGCTCCGAGTCCACACTAAGCCGACGTGGGGGTGTAGTACCTCTAAGTACCTCATCATGGCTCCGTGACCACACTACGCCGAGGTGGGGGGTGTAGTACCTCTAAGTACCTCATCATGGCTCCGTGACCACACTAGGCCGAGGTGGGGGGTGTAGTACCTCTAAGTACCTCATCATGGCTCCGTGACCACACTAGGCCCAGGTGGGGGGTGTAGTACCTCTAAGTACCTCATCATGGCTCCGTGTCCACACTACGCCGAGGTGGGGGGTGTAGTACCTCTAAGTTCCTCATCATGGATCCGTGTCCACACTACGCCGAGGTGGGGGTGTAGTACCTCTAAGTACCGCATTATGGCTCCGTGTCCACACTTAGCCGAGGTGGGGGGTGTAGTACCTCTAAGTACCTCATCATGGCTCCGTGTCCACACTACGCCGAGGTAGGGGAGGGGGGGGGGGCGTGTAGCGTCTCTAAGTACAAGTACCTGATACATTCACCAATGAACAAGTAGTTGATATAATTTAATTTTGGGTCATTTTCTAAGAAAATGACAACAATATGTTTGTACAAAAAATGCAAGGTTTGCTGCGCTGATCTCGTCACGAGGGGTGGTGTGAAGTGGCGGGGAGGGGCGGCTACGCTGTGGGTGGCATAGTAACTCTTTTGACACAGCAACGTAAAAACAAGGTATATTTTATTATGATTTATATTTCAAGCTACACGGAACATTTATATTTCAAGCTACACAGAACAATCACGCATTATATAATATAATATTGCCGTCCTGAAACAAACTTCGGAACTTACACATCATGGATCCTCTCTATACTCCCCCTACAGACCCTACACCATGGACCCTCTCTACACTCCCCCTACAGACCCCACACCATGGACCCTCTCTACACTCCCCCTGCAGACCTCCCTACAGATCCCACACCATGGACCCTCTCTACACTCCCCCTACAGACCCTACACCATGGACCCTTTCTACACTCCGCCTACAGACCCTACACCATGGAACCTCTCTACACTCCCCCTACAGACCCCCCTACAGATCCTACACCATGGACCCTCTCTACACCCCTCCTACAGACCCCCCTACAGATCCTACACCATGGACCCTCTCTACACTCCCCCTACAGACCCCCCTACAGATCCTTCACCATGGACCCTCTCTACACTCCCCCTACAGACCCCCCTACAGATCCTACACCATGGACCCTCTCTACACTCCCCCTACAGACCCCCCTACAGATCCTACACAATGGACCCTCTCTACACTCCCCTTACAGACCCCCCTACAGATCCCACACCATGGACCCTCTCTATACTCCCCCTACAGACCCTACACCATGGACCCTCTCTACACTCCCCCTACAGACCCTACACCATGGACCCTCTCCATACTCCCCCTACAGACCCTACACCATGGACCCTCGCTATACTCCCCCTACAGATCCCACACCATGGACCCTCTCTATACTCCCCCTACAGACCCTACACCATGGACCCTCTCTACACTCCCCCTACAGACCCTACACCATGGACCCTCTCTACACTCCCCCTACAGACCCCCCTACAGATCCCACACCATGGACCCTTTCTACACTCCCCCTACAGACCCCACACCATGGACCCTCTCTACACTCCCCCTACAGATCCCACACCATGGACCCTTTCTACACTCCCCCTACAGACCCCACACCATGGACCCTCTCTACACCCCCCCTAGAGACCCCCCTACAGATCCCACACCATGGACCCTCTCAATACTCCCCCTACAGACCCCACACCATGGACCCTCTCTACACTCCCCCTACAGACCCCCCTACAGATCCCACACCATGGACCCTCTCTATACTCCCCCTACAGACACCCCTACAGATCCCACACCATGGACCCTCTCTACACTCCCCCTACAGACCCCCCTACAGATCCCACACCATGGACCCTCTCCATACTCCCCCTACAGACCCTACACCATGGACCCTCTCCATACTCCCCCTACAGACCCTACACCATGGACCCTCTCCATATCCCCCCTACAGACCCTACACCATAGACCCTCTCCATACTCCCCCTACAGACCCTACACCATGGACCCTCTCCATACTCCCCCTACAGACCCTACACCATGGACCCTCTCCATACTCCCCCTACAGACCCCACACCATGGACCCTCTCTACACTCCCCTACAGACCCCCCAACAGATCCCACACCATGGACCCTCTCCATACTCCCCCTACAGACCCTACACCATGGACCCTCTCCATACTCCCTCTACAGACCCTACACCATAGACCCTCGCTATACTCTCCCTACAGACCCCACACCATAGACCCTCGCTATACTCCCCCTACAGACCCTACACCATGGACCCTCGCTATACTCCCCCTACAGACCCTACACTATGGACCCTCGCTATACTCCCCTACAGACCCCACACCATAGACCCTCTCCATACTCCCCTTACAGACCCTACACCATGGACCCTCTCCATACTCCCCCTACAGACCCTACACCATGGACCCTCGCTATACTCCCCCTACAGACCCTACACCATGGACCCTCTCCATACCCCCCTTACAGACCCTACACCATGGACCCTCGCTATACTACCCATACAGTCCCCACACCATAGACCCTCTCCATACCCCCCCTACAGACCCTACACCATGGACCCTCGCTATATTCTCCCTACAGACCCCACACCATAGACCCTCGCTATACTCCCCCTACAGACCCTACACCATGGACCCTCGCTATACTCCCCCTACAGACCCTACACTATGGACCCTCGCTATACTCCCCCTACAGACCCTACACCATGGACCCTCTCTACACTCCCCCTACAGACCCCACACCATGGACCCTCTCCATACTCCCCCTACAGACCCTACACCATGGACCCTCGCTATACTCCCCCTACAGACCCTACACCATGGACCCTCTCCATATCCCCCCTACAGACCCTACACCATGGACCCTCGCTATACTCCCCCTACAGACCCCACACCATAGACCCTCTCCATACCCCCCCTACAGACCCTACACCATGGACCCTCGCTATACTCTCCCTACAGACCCCACACCATAGACCCTCGCTATACTCCCCCTACAGACCCTACACCATGGACCCTCTCCATACTCCCCCTACAGACCCTACACCATGGACCCTCGCTATACTCTCCCTACAGACCCCACACCATAGACCCTCTCCATACTCCCCCTACAGACCCTACACCATGGACCCTCGCTATACTCTCCCTACAGACCCTACACCATAGACCCTCGCTATACTCTCCCTACAGACCCTACACCATGGACCCTCTCCATACTCCCCCTACAGACCCTACACCATGGACCCTCTCCATACTCCCCCTACAGACCCTACACCATGGACCCTCTCCATACTCCCCCTACAGATCCTACACCATGGACCCTCGCTATACTCTCCCTACAGACCCCACACCATAGACCCTCTCCATACTCCCCCTACAGACCCTACACCATGGACCCTCGTTATACTCCCCTTACAGACCCTACACCATGGACCCTCGCTATACTCCCCCTACAGACCCCACACCATAGACCCTCTCCATACCCCCCCTACAGACCCTACACCATGGACCCTCGCTATACTCTCCCTACAGACCCCATACCATAGACCCTCGCTATACTCCCCCTACAGACCCTACACCATGGACCCTCTCCATACTCCCCCTACAGACCCTACACCATGGACCCTCTCCATACTCCCCCTACAGACCCCACACCATGGACCCTCTCTACACTCCCCTACAGACCCCCCAACAGATCCCACACCATGGACCCTCTCCATACTCCCCCTACAGACCCTACACCATGGACCCTCTCCATACTCCCTCTACAGACCCTACACCATAGACCCTCGCTATACTCTCCCTACAGACCCCACACCATAGACCCTCGCTATACTCCCCCTACAGACCCTACACCATGGACCCTCGCTATACTCCCCCTACAGACCCTACACTATGGACCCTCGCTATACTCCCCTACAGACCCCACACCATAGACCCTCTCCATACTCCCCTTACAGACCCTACACCATGGACCCTCTCCATACTCCCCCTACAGACCCTACACCATGGACCCTCGCTATACTCCCCCTACAGACCCTACACCATGGACCCTCTCCATACCCCCCTTACAGACCCTACACCATGGACCCTCGCTATACTACCCATACAGTCCCCACACCATAGACCCTCTCCATACCCCCCCTACAGACCCTACACCATGGACCCTCGCTATATTCTCCCTACAGACCCCACACCATAGACCCTCGCTATACTCCCCCTACAGACCCTACACCATGGACCCTCGCTATACTCCCCCTACAGACCCTACACTATGGACCCTCGCTATACTCCCCCTACAGACCCTACACCATGGACCCTCTCTACACTCCCCCTACAGACCCCACACCATGGACCCTCTCCATACTCCCCCTACAGACCCTACACCATGGACCCTCGCTATACTCCCCCTACAGACCCTACACCATGGACCCTCTCCATATCCCCCCTACAGACCCTACACCATGGACCCTCGCTATACTCCCCCTACAGACCCCACACCATAGACCCTCTCCATACCCCCCCTACAGACCCTACACCATGGACCCTCGCTATACTCTCCTTACAGACCCCACACCATAGACCCTCGCTATACTCCCCCTACAGACCCTACACCATGGACCCTCTCCATACTCCCCCTACAGACCCTACACCATGGACCCTCGCTATACTCTCCCTACAGACCCCACACCATAGACCCTCTCCATACTCCCCCTACAGACCCTACACCATGGACCCTCGCTATACTCTCCCTACAGACCCTACACCATAGACCCTCGCTATACTCTCCCTACAGACCCTACACCATGGACCCTCTCCATACTCCCCCTACAGACCCTACACCATGGACCCTCTCCATACTCCCCCTACAGACCCTACACCATGGACCCTCTCCATACTCCCCCTACAGATCCTACACCATGGACCCTCGCTATACTCTCCCTACAGACCCCACACCATAGACCCTCTCCATACTCCCCCTACAGACCCTACACCATGGACCCTCGTTATACTCCCCTTACAGACCCTACACCATGGACCCTCGCTATACTCCCCCTACAGACCCCACACCATAGACCCTCTCCATACCCCCCCTACAGACCCTACACCATGGACCCTCGCTATACTCTCCCTACAGACCCCATACCATAGACCCTCGCTATACTCCCCCTACAGACCCTACACCATGGACCCTCGCCATACCCCCCCTACACACCCTACACCATGGACCCTCGCTATACTCTCCCTACAGACCCCACACCATAGACCCTCTCCATACTCCCGCTACAGACCCCACACCATAGACCCTCGTTATACTCCCCTTACAGACCCTACACCATGGACCCTCTCCATACTCCCCCTACAGACCCTACACCATGGACCCTCGCTATACTCTCCCTACAGACCCCACACCATAGACCCTCTCCATACTCCCCCTACAGACCCCACACCATAGACCCTCGCTATACTCTCCCTACAGACCCTACACCATGGACCCTCTCCATACTCCCCCTACAGACCCTACACCATGGACTCTCTCCATACTCCCCCTACAGACCCTACACCATGGACCCTCGCTATACTCCCCCTACAGACCCTACACCATGGACCCTCTCCATACCCCCCCTTCAGACCCTACACCATGGACCCTCGCTATACTCCCCCTACAGACCCCACACCATAGACCCTCTCCATACCCCTCCTACAGACCCTACACCATGGACCCTCGCTATACTCTCCCTACAGACCCTACACCATGGACCCTCGCTATACTCTCCCTACAGACCCCACACCATAGACCCTCTCCATACTCCCCCTACAGACCCCACACCATAGACCCACGCTATACTTTCCCTACAGACCCTACACCATGGACCCTCTCCATACTCTCCCTGCAGATTAATACTTGGCTGCCTTCGGAAATGGCGCTCCGTCCGTCCCCATTTGCTTTCTCTTCTGGATCAGGTTTTGGATCTTCTGCCACTCTCGATCCAGTTCTTTCTTCTCATCCTTGGGTCCCGTGCGGCGTGTCTTGCGTCCATCAGCCATCTTCACGCCATACTGGAAGGCGGCCCTGCGGACACAAGGACAGTCGTCAGTAGTCTGACCTCGCTAGAGGTACTACACGGGCCTCTTAGTCAGCGCTACAGGCCACCAACGGTCTCACCTCGCTAGAGGTACTACACGGGCCTCTTAGTCAGCGTTACAGGCCACCAGCGGTCTCACCTCGCTAGAGGCACTACACGGGTCTCTTAGTCAGCGTTACAGGCCACCAGCGGTCTCACCTCGCTAGAGGCACTACACGGGCCTCTTAGTCAGCGCTACAGGCCACCAGCGGTGTCACTTCGCTAGAGGCCTCACACGGGCCTCTTAGTCAGCGCTACAGGCTACCAGCGGTCTCACCTCGCTAGAGGCACTACACGGGCCTCTTAGTCAGCGCTACAGGCCACCATCGGTCTCACCTCGCTAGAGGCACTACACGGGCCTCTTAGTCAGCGTTACAGGCCACCAGCGGTCTCACCTCGCTAGAGGCACTACACGGGTCTCTTAGTCAGCGTTACAGGCCACCAGCGGTCTCACCTCGCTAGAGGCACTACACGGGCCTCTTAGTCAGCGCTACAGGCTACCAGCGGTCTCACCTCGCTAGAGGCACTACACGGGCCTCTTAGTCAACGCTACAGGCCACCAACGGTCTCACCTCGCTAGAGGTACTACACGGGCCTCTTAGTCAGCGTTACAGGCCACCAGCGGTCTCACCTCGCTAGAGGCACTACACGGGTCTCTTAGTCAGCGTTACAGGCCACCAGCGGTCTCACCTCGCTAGAGGCACTACACGGGCCTCTTAGTCAGCGCTACAGGCCACCAGCGGTGTCACTTCGCTAGAGGCCTCACACGGGCCTCTTAGTCAGCGCTACAGGCTACCAGCGGTCTCACATCGCTAGAGGCACTACACGGGCCTCTTAGTCAGCGCTACAGGCCACCATCGGTCTCACCTCGCTAGAGGCACTACACGGGCCTCTTAGTCAGCGCTACAGGCCACCAGCGGTCTCACCTCGCTAGAGGCACTACACGGGCCTCTTAGTCAGCGCTACAGGCCACCAGCGGTCTCACCTCGCTAGAGGCACTACACGGGCCTCATAGTCAGCGCTACAGGCCACCAGCGGTCTCACCTCGCTAGAGGCACTACACGGGCCTCTTAGTCAGCGCTACAGGCCACCAGCGGTCTCACCTCGTTAGAGGCACTACACGGGCCTCTTAGTCAGCGCTACAGGCCACCAGCGGTCTCACCTCGCTAGAGGCACTACACGGGCCTCTTAGTCAGCGTTACAGGCCACCAGCGGTCTCACCTCGCTAGAGGCACTACACGGGCCTCTTAGTCAGCGCTACAGGCCACCAGCGGTCTCACCTCGCTAGAGGCACTACACGGGCCTCTTAGTCAGCGCTACATACCACCAGCGGTCTCACCTCGCTAGAGGCACTACACAGGTCTCTTAGTCAACGCTACAGGCCACCAGCGGTCTTACGTAGCTAGAAGCACTACACGGGCCTCTTAGTCAGCGCTACAGGCCACCAGCGGTCTCACCTCGCCATAGGTACTACACGGGCCTCTTAGTCAGCGCTACAGGCCACCAGCGGTCTCACCTCGCTAGAGGCACTACACGGGCCTGTTAGTCAGCGCTACAGGCCACCAGCGGTCTCACCTCGCTAGAGGCACTACACGGGCCTCTTAGTCAGCGCTACAGGCCACCAGCGCTCTCACCTCGCTAGAGGCATTACACGGGCCTCTTAGTCAGCGCTACAGGCCACCAGCGGTCTCACCTCGCTAAAGGCACTACACGGGCCTCTTAGTCAGCGCTACAGGCCACCAACGGTCTCACCTCGCTAGAGGCACTACACGGGCCTCTTAGTCAGCGCTACATACCACCAGCGGTCTCACCTCGCTAGAAGCACTACACAGGTATCTTAGTCAACGCTACAGGCCACCAGCGGTCTTACGTCGCTAGAAGCACTACACGGGTCTCTTAGTCAGCGCTACAGGCCACCAGCGGTCTCACCTCGCCGTAGGTACTACACGGGCCTCTTAGTCAGCGCTACAGGCCACCAGCGGTCTCACCTGGCTAGAGGCACTACACGGGCCTCTTAGTCAGCGCTACAGGCCACCAGCGATCTCACCTCGCTAGAGGCACTACACGGGCCTCTTAGTCAGCGCTACAGGCCACCAACGGTCTCACCTCGCTAGAGGCACTACACGGGCCTCTTAGTCAGCACTACAGGCCACCAGCGGTCTCACCTCGCTAGAGGCATTACACGGGCCTATTAGTCAGCGCTACAGGCCACCAACGGTTTCACCTCGCTAGAGGCACTACACGGGCCTCTTAGTCAGCGCTACAGGCCACCAGCGATCTCACCTCGCTAGAGGCACTACACGGGCCTCTTAGTCAGCGCTACAGGCCACCAGCGGTCTCACCTCGCTAGAGGCACTACACGGGCCTCTTAGTCAGCGCTACAGGCCACCAGCGGTCTCACCTCGCTAGAGGCATTGCACGGGCCTCTTAGTCAGCGCTACAGGCCACCAGCGGTCTCACCTCGCTAGAGGCACTACACGGGCCTCTTAGTCAGCGCTACAGGCTCCCAGCGGTCTCACCTCGCTAGAGGCAATATACGGGCATCTTAGTCAGCGCTACAGGCCACCAGCGGTCTCACCTCGCTAGAGGCACTACACGGGCCTCTTAGTCAGCGCTACAGGCCACCAGCTGTCTCACCTCGCTAGAGGCATTACACGGGCCTCTTAGTCAGCGCTACAGGCCACCAGCGGTCTCACCTCGCTAGAGGCACTACACGGGCCTCTTAGTCAGCGCTACAGGCCACCAGCGGTCTCACCTCGCTAGAGGCACTACACGGGTCTCTTAGTCAGCGTTACAGGCCACCAGCGGTCTCACCTCGCTAGAGGCACTACACGGGCCTCTTAGTCAGCGCTACAGGCCACCAGCGGTATCACCTCGCTAGAGGCACTACACGGGCCTCTTAGTCAGCGTTACAGGCCACCAGCGGTCTCACCTCGCTAGAGGCACTACACGGGCCTCTTAGTCAGCGCTACAGGCCACCAGCGGTCTCACCTCGCTAGAGGCACTACACGGGCCTGTTAGTCAGCGCTACAGGCCACCAGCGGTCTCACCTCGCTAGAGGCACTACACGGGCCTCTTAGTCAGCGCTACAGGCCACCAGCGGTCTCACCTCGCTAGAGGCACTACACGGGCCTCTTAGTCAGCGCTACAGGCCACCAGCGGTCTCACCTCGCTAGAGGCACTACACGGGCCTCTTAGTCAGCGCTACATACCACCAGCGGTCTCACTTCGCTAGAGGCACTACACAGGTCTCTTAGTCAACGCTACAGGCCACCAGCGGTCTTACGTCGCTAGAAGCACTACACGGGCCTCTTAGTCAGCGCTACAGGCCACCAGCGGTCTCACCTCGCCATAGGTACTACACGGGCCTCTTAGTCAGCGCTACAGGCCACCAGCGGTCTCACCTCGCTAGAGGCACTACACGGGCCTCTTAGCGCTACAGGCCACCAGCGATCTCACCTCGCTAGAGGTACTACACGGGCCTCTTAGTCAGCGCTACAGGCCACCAGCGGTCTCACGTCGCTAGAGGCATTACACGGGCCTCTTAGTCAGCGCTACAGGCCACCAGCGGTCTCACCTCGCTAAAGGCACTACACGGGCCTCTTAGTCAGCGCTACAGGCCACCAACGGTCTCACCTCGCTAGAGGCACTACACGGGCCTCTTAGTCAGCACTACAGGCCACCAGCGGTCTCACCTCGCTAGAGGCATTACACGGGCCTATTAGTCGGGCGCTACAGGCCACCAACGGTCTCACCTCGCTGGAGGCACTACACGGGCCTCTTAGTCAGCGCTACAGGCCACCAGCGATCTCACCTCGCTAGAGGCACTACACGGGCCTCTTAGTCAGCGCTACAGGCCACCAGCGGTCTCACCTCGCTAGAGGCACTACACGGGCCTCTTAGTCAGCGCTACAGGCCACCAGCGGTCTCACCTCGCTAGAGGCACTACATGGGCCTCTTAGTCAGCGCTACAGGCCACCAGCGGTCTCACCTCGCTAGAGGCATTACACGGGCCTCTTAGTAAGCGCTACAGGCCACCAGCGGTCTCACCTCGCTAGAGGCACTACACGGGCCTCTTAGTCAGAGTTACAGGCCACCAGCGGTCTCACCTCGCTAGAGGCAATATACGGGCATCTTAGTCAGCGCTACAGGCCACCAGCGGTCTCACCTCGCTAGAGGCACTACACGGGCCTCTTAGTCAGCGCTACAGGCCACCAGCTGTCTCACCTCGCTAGAGGCATTACACGGGCCTCTTAGTCAGCGCTACATGCCAACAGCGGTCTCACCTCGCTAGAGGCACTACACGGGCCTCTTAGTCAGCGCTACAGGCCACCAGCGATCTCACCTCGCTAGAGGCTCTACACGGGCCTCTTAGTCAGCGTTACAGGCCACCAGCGGTCTCACCTCGCTAGAGGCACTACACGGGCCTCTTAGTCAGCGCTACAGGCCACCAGCGGTCTCACCTCGCTAGAGGCACTACACGGGTCTCTTAGTCAGCGTTACAGGCCACCAGCGGTCTCACCTCGCTAGAGGCACTACACGGGCCTCTTAGTCAGCGCTACAGGCCACCAGCGGTATCACCTCGCTAGAGGCACTACACGGGCCTCTTAGTCAGCGTTACAGGCCACCAGCGGTCTCACCTCGCTAGAGGCACTACACGGGCCTCTTAGTCAGCGCTACAGGCCACCAACGGTCTCACCTCGCTAGAGGCACTACACGGGCCTGTTAGTCAGCGCTACAGGCCACCAGCGGTCTCACCTCGCTAGAGGCACTACACGGGCCTCTTAGTCAGCGCTACAGGCCACCAGCGGTGTCACTTCGCTAGAGGCATTACACGGGCCTCTTAGTCAGCGCTACAGGCCACCAGCGGTCTCACCTCGCTAGAGGCACTACACGGGCCTTTTAGTCAGCGCTACAGGCCACCAGCGGTCTCACCTCGCTAGAGGCTCTACACGGGCCTCTTAGTCAGCGCTACAGGCCACCAGCGGTCTCACCTCGCTAGAGGCACTACACGGGCCTCTTAGTCAGCGTTACAGGCCACCAGCGGTCTCACCTCGCTAGAGGCAATATACGGGCATCTTAGTCAGCGCTACAGGCCACCAGCGGTCTCACCTCGCTAGAGGCACTACACGGGCCTCTTAGTCAGCGCTACAGGCCACCAGCTGTCTCACCTCGCTAGAGGCATTACACGGGCCTCGTAGTCAGCGCTACATGCCAACAGCGGTCTCACCTCGCTAGAGGCACTACACGGGCCTCTTAGTCAGCGCTACAGGCCACCAGCGGTCTCACCTCGCTAGAGGCACTACACGGGCCTCTTAGTCAGCGCTACAGGCCACCAGCGGTCTCACCTCGCTAGAGCCACTACACGGGCCTCTTAGTCAGCGCTACAGGCCACCAGCGGTCTCACCTCGCTAGAGGCATTGCACGGGCCTCTTAGTCAGCGCTACAGGCCACCAGCGGTCTCACCTCGCTAGAGGCACTACACGGGCCTCTTAGTCAGCGTTACAGGCCACCAGCGGTCTCACCTCGCTAGAGGCAATATACGGGCATCTTAGTCAGCGCTACAGGCCACCAGCGGTCTCACCTCGCTAGAGGCACTACACGGGCCTCTTAGTCAGCGCTACAGGCCACCAGCTGTCTCACCTCGCTAGAGGCATTACACGGGCCTCTTAGTCAGCGCTACAGGCCACCAGCGATCTCACCTCGCTAGAGGCTCTACACGGGCCTCTTAGTCAGCGCTACAGGCCACCAGCGGTCTCACCTCGCTAGAGGCACTACACGGGCCTCTTAGTCAGCGCTACAGGCCACCAGCGGTCTCACCTCGCTAGAGGCACTACACGGGTCTCTTAGTCAGCGTTACAGGCCACCAGCGGTCTCACCTCGCTAGAGGCACTACACGGGCCTCTTAGTCAGCGCTACAGGCCACCAGCGGTATCACCTCGCTAGAGGCACTACACGGGCCTCTTAGTCAGCGTTACAGGCCACCAGCGGTCTCACCTCGCTAGAGGCACTACACGGGCCTCTTAGTCAGCGCTACAGGCCACCAGCGGTCTCACCTCGCTAGAGGCACTACACGGGCCTGTTAGTCAGCGCTACAGGCCACCAGCGGTCTCACCTCGCTAGAGGCACTACACGGGCCTCTTAGTCAGCGCTACAGGCCACCAGCGGTCTCACCTCGCTAGAGGCACTACACGGGCCTCTTAGTCAGCGCTACAGGCCACCAGCGGTCTCACCTCGCTAGAGGCATTACACGGGCCTCTTAGGCAGCGCTACAGGCCACCAGCGGTCTCACCTCGCTAGAGGCATTACACGGGCCTCTTAGCGCTACAGGCCACCAGCGATCTCACCTCGCTAGAGGCACTACACGGGCCTCTTAGTCAGCGCTACAGGCCACCAGCGGTCTCACCTCGCTAGAGGCATTACACGGGCCTCTTAGTCAGCGCTACAGGCCACCAGCGGTCTCACCTCGCTAAAGGCACTACACGGGCCTCTTAGTCAGCGCTACAGGCCACCAACGGTCTCACCTCGCTAGAGGCACTACACGGGCCTCTTAGTCAGCATTACAGGCCACCAGCGGTCTCATCTCGCTAGAGGCATTACACGGGCCTATTAGTCAGCGCTACAGGCCACCAACGGTCTCACCTCGCTGGAGGCACTACATGGGCCTCTTAGTCAGCGCTACAGGCCACCAGCGATCTCACCTCGCTAGAGGCACTACACGGGCCTCTTAGTCAGCGCTACAGGCCACCAGCGGTCTCACCTCGCTAGAGGCACTACACGGGCCTCTTAGTCAGCGCTACAGGCCACCAGCGGTCTCACCTCGCTAGAGGCACTACACGGGCCTCTTAGTCAGCGCTACAGGCCACCAGCGGTCTCACCTCGCTAGAGGCATTACACGGGCCTCTTAGTCAGCGCTACAGGCCACCAGCGGTCTCACCTCGCTAGAGGCACTACACGGGCCTCTTAGTCAGCGTTACAGGCCACCAGCGGTCTCACCTCGCTAGAGGCAATATACGGGCATCTTAGTCAGCGCTACAGGCCACCAGCGGTCTCACCTCGCTAGAGGCACTACACGGGCCTCTTAGTCAGCGCTACAGGCCACCAGCTGTCTCACCTCGCTAGAGGCATTACACGGGCCTCTTAGTCAGCGCTACATGCCAACAGCGGTCTCACCTCGCTAGAGGCACTACACGGACCTCTTAGTCAGCGCTACAGGCCACCAGCGATCTCACCTCGCTAGAGGCTCTACACGGGCCTCTTAGTCAGCGCTACAGGCCACCAGCGGTCTCACCTCGCTAGAGGCACTACACGGGCCTCTTAGTCAGCGCTACAGGCCACCAGCGGTCTCACCTCGCTAGAGGCACTACACGGGTCTCTTAGTCAGCGTTACAGGCCACCAGCGGTCTCACCTCGCTAGAGGCACTACACGGGCCTCTTAGACAGCGCTACAGGCCACCAGCGGTATCACCTCGCTAGAGGCACTACACGGGCCTCTTAGTCAGCGTTACAGGCCACCAGCGGTCTCACCTCGCTAGAGGCACTACACGGGCCTCTTAGTCAGCGCTACAGGCCACCAGCGGTCTCACCTCGCTAGAGGCACTACACGGGCCTGTTAGTCAGCGCTACAGGCCACCAGCGGTCTCACCTCGCTAGAGGCACTACACGGGCCTCTTAGTCAGCGCTACAGGCCACCAGCGGTGTCACTTCGCTAGAGGCATTACACGGGCCTCTTAGTCAGCGCTACAGGCCACCAGCGGTCTCACCTCGCTAGAGGCACTACACGGGCCTCTTAGTCAGCGCTACAGGCCACCAGCGGTCTCACCTCGCTAGAGGCACTACACGGGCCTCTTAGTCAGCGCTACAGGCCACCAGCGGTCTCACCTCGCTAGAGGCACTACACGGGCCTCTTAGTCAGCGCTACAGGCCACCAGCGGTCTCACCTCGCTAGAGGCACTACACGGGCCTCATAGTCAGCGCTACAGGCCACCAGCGGTCTCACCTCGCTAGAGGCACTACACGGGCCTCTTAGTCAGCGCTACAGACCACCAGCGGTCTCACCTCGTTAGAGGCACTACACGGGCCTCTTAGTCAGCGCTACAGGCCACCAGCGGTCTCACCTCGCTAGAGGCACTACACGGGCCTCTTAGTCAGCGCTACAGGCCACCAGCGGTCTCACCTCGCTAGAGGCACTACACGGGCCTGTTAGTCAGCGCTACAGGCCACCAGCGGTCTCACCTCGCTAGAGGCACTACACGGGCCTCTTAGTCAGCGCTACATACCACCAGCGGTCTCACCTCGCTAGAGGCACTACACAGGTCTCTTAGTCAACGCTACAGGCCACCAGCGGTCTTACGTCGCTAGAAGCACTACACGGGCCTCTTAGTCAGCGCTACAGGCCACCAGCGGTCTCACCTCGCCATAGGTACTACACGGGCCTCTTAGTCAGCGCTACAGGCCACCAGCGGTCTCACCTCGCTAGAGGCACTACACGGGCCTCTTAGCGCTACAGGCCACCAGCGATCTCACCTCGCTAGAGGCACTACACGGGCCTCTTAGTCAGCGCTACAGGCCACCAGCGGTCTCACCTCGCTAGAGGCATTACACGGGCCTCTTAGTCAGCGCTACAGGCCACCAGCGGTCTCACCTCGCTAAAGGCACTACACGGGCCTCTTAGTCAGCGCTACAGGCCACCAACGGTCTCACCTCGCTAGAGGCACTACACGGGCCTCTTAGTCAGCGCTACATACCACCAGCGGTCTCACCTCGCTAGAGGCACTACACAGGTATCTTAGTCAACGCTACAGGCCACCAGCGGTCTTACGTCGCTAGAAGCACTACACGGGTCTCTTAGTCAGCGCTACAGGCCCCCAGCGGTCTCACCTCACCGTAGGTACTACACGGGCCTCTTAGTCAGCGCTACAGGCCACCAGCGGTCTCACCTCGCTAGAGGCACTACACGGGCCTCTTAGTCAGCGCTACAGGCCACCAGCGATCTCACCTCGCTAGAGGCACTACACGGGCCTCTTAGTCAGCGCTACAGGCCACCAACGGTCTCACCTCGCTAGAGGCACTACACGGGCCTATTAGTCAGCGCTACAGGCCACCAACGGTCTCACCTCGCTAGAGGCACTACACGGGCCTCTTAGTCAGCGCTACAGGCCACCAGCGATCTCACCTCGCTAGAGGCACTACACGGGCCTCTTAGTCAGCGCTACAGGCCACCAGCGGTCTCACCTCGCTAGAGGCACTACACGGGCCTCTTAGTCAGCGCTACAGGCCACCAGCGGTCTCACCTCGCTAGAGGCACTACACGGGCCTCTTAGTCAGCGCTACAGGCCACCAGCGGTCTCACCTCGCTAGAGGCATTACACGGGCCTCTTAGTCAGCGCTACAGGCCACCAGCGGTCTCACCTCGCTAGAGGCACTACACGGGCCTCTTAGTCAGCGTTACAGGCCACCAGCGGTCTCACCTCGCTAGAGGCAATATACGGGCATCTTAGTCAGCGCTACAGGCCACCAGCGGTCTCACCTCGCTAGAGGCACTACACGGGCCTCTTAGTCAGCGCTACAGGCCACCAGCTGTCTCACCTCGCTAGAGGCATTACACGGGCCTCTTAGTCAGCGCTACATGCCAACAGCGGTCTCACCTCGCTAGAGGCACTACACGGGCCTCTTAGTCAGCGCTACAGGCCACCAGCGGTCTCACCTCGCTAGAGGCACTACACGGGCCTCTTAGTCAGCGCTACAGGCCACCAGCGGTCTCACCTCGCTAGAGGCACTACACGGGCCTCTTAGTCAGCGCTACAGGCCACCAGCGGTCTCACCTCGCTAGAGGCACTACACGGGTCTCTTAGTCAGCGTTACAGGCCACCAGCGGTCTCACCTCGCTGGAGGCACTACACGGGCCTCTTAGTCAGCGCTACAGGCCACCAGCGGTCTCACCTCGCTAGAGGCACTACACGGGCCTCTTAGTCAGCGTTACAGGCCACCAGCGGTCTCACCTCGCTAGAGGCACTACACGGGCCTCTTAGTCAGCGCTACAGGCCACCAGCGGTCTCACCTCGCTAGAGGCACTACACGGGCCTCTTAGTCAGCGCTACAGGCCACCAGCGGTCTCACCTCGCTAGACTACCCTACACTGTCTTGCTACTGGTGATTGATGGATGACTCACTTGGGGAGGGCTTCCTTGTTGGCCATGTAGTCGCTGTACTCTTCCTGGGTCTCGAAGTCCCAGCGCCCCACGGGTCCCTTCTTGTTGCCCTGGTCCATCTTGGTGTAGTCCACCTCGTCGTCACTGTCGTCAATAGCGTCCGCAGACTCCGCCATGCTGAAGCACAACGTCACACCATTAACACAATCACAACGTCACACCTTTAAAACACAATCACAACGTCACCACATTAACACAATCACTATGCCACACCATTAACACAGTCACAACGTCACACCATTAACACAATCACTATTTCACACCATTAACACAATAACTACGCCACACCATTAACACAATCACAACGCCACATCATTAACACAATCACAACGTCACACCATTAACACAATCACTATACCACATCATTAACACCATCACTACGCCACACCATTAACACAATCACTACGCCACATCATTAACAAAATCACTACGCCACACCATTAATACAATCACTACGCCACGCCATTAACACAATCACTACGCCACATCATTAACAAAATCACTACGCCACACCATTAATACAATCACTACGCCACACCATTAACACAATCACAACGTCACACCATTTATACAATCACCACGCCACACCATTAACACAATCACTACGACACAATGTACCTTTACACAATGGCCACAGCATGAGCCTTAACACAATGGCCCCAGCCTGAACACAATGGCCCCAGCCTTAACACAATGGCCCCAGCCTTAACATAATGGCCCCAGCCTGAACACAATGGTCCCAGCCTTAACACAATGGCCCCAGCCTTAACATAATGGCCCCAGCCTTAACACAATGGCCCCAGCACTGACCCTGGGTAGCACTCGGCGTAGCTGTCAATGAGCGTCCTCTTGCTGATGCGTTTCAACCTGTCCTCCTCTCGGGTCGGCTTCTTCTGGTCGGGTTCCGTGCCGCCCCAGCCCTGCTGACAGACAGACATAGCAACCCTTCGGGTATCTCACACCAATACAGTGGCACGCAACAGTCCAGCAGCTATATAAATATGGACTCCGACCTTAGAACCATTGGGCTGCTCACCTTTGATGTGTGGGTAAACACGTTAGAACCGTTGGGCTACTAACCTTTGATGTGTGGGTAAACACGTTAGAACCGTTGGGCTACTAACCTCTGATGTGTGGCTAAACACGTTAGAACCGTTGGGCTGCTCACCTTTGTGGTGTCGGTAAACACGTTAGATCCGTTGGGATGCTCACCTTTGATGTGTGGGTAAACACGTTAGAATGGTTGGGCTACTAACCTTTGATGTGTAGGTAAACACGTTAGAACCGTTGGTCTACTAACCTTTGATGTGTGGATAAACACGTTAGAACCGTTGGGCTGTTCACCTTTGACGTATGGGTAAACACGTTAGAACGGTTGGGCCGCTCAGCTTTGATGTGTGGGTAAACACGTTAGAACCGTTGGGCTGTTCACCTATGATATGTGGCTAAACACGTTAGAACCGTTGGGCTACTAACCTTTGATGTGTGGCTAAACACGTTAGAACCGTTGGGCTGCTCACCTTTGTTGTGTCAGTAAACACGTTAGAACCGTTGGGATGCTCACCTTTGGTGTGTGAGTAAACACGTTAGAACGGTTGGGCTACTAACCTTTGATGTGTAGATAAACACGTTAGAACCGTTGGGCTACTAACCTTTGATGTGTGTATAAACACTTTAGAACCGTTGAGCTGTTCACCTTTGATGTGTGGGTAAACACGTTAGAACGGTTGGGCTGCTCACCTTTGATGTGTGGGTAAATACGTTAGAACCGTTGGGCTGTTCACCTTTGATGCGTGGGTAAACACGTTAGAACCGTTGGGCTACTAACATTTGATGTGTGGGTAAACACCTAAGAACCGTTGGGCCACTAACCTTTGATGTGTGGCTAAACACGTTAGAACCGTTGGGCTGCTCACATTTGTTGTGTGGGTAAACACGTTAGAACCGTTGGGCTGCTCACCTTTGATGTGTGAGTAAACACGTTAGAACGGTTGGGCTACTAACCTTTGATGTGTAGATAAACACGTTAGAACCGTTGGGCTACTAACATTTTGATGTGTGGGTAAACACGTTAGAACCGTTTGGCTGTTCACCTTTGATGTGTGGGTAAACACGTTAGAATGGTTAGGCTGCTCACCTTTGATGTGTGGGTAAACACGTTAGAACCGTTGGGCTACTAACCTTTGATGTGTGGGTAAACACGTTAGAACCGTTGGGCGGCTCACCTTTGATGTGTTGGTAAACACGTTAGAACCGTTGGGCTGTTCACCTTTGATGTGTGGGTAAACACGTTAGAACCGTTGGGCTACTAACCTTTGATGTGTGGGTAAACACGTTAGAACCGTTGGGCTGTTCACCTTTGATGTGTGGGTACACACGTTAGAACCGTTGGGCTACTAACCTTTGGAGCGAATCGGTCATTGATGGTCTTGACGAGTTCCGCCGCGCTGCCCGGGACCTTGTCCACAGTCGGCTCCTCGTCCTGCAATGAACAGCGGGGTCAACGGGGGCCTATAACAGGTGTGGAGTACAGGGCCTATATCATGACATGTGGTGTACAGGGCCATAGCAGGTGTGGTGTACAGGGCATATAGCATGAGGTGTGGTGTACAGGGCCTATAGCATGAGATGTGGTGTACAGGGCCATAACAGGTGTGGTGTACAGGGCATATAGCATGAGGTGTGGTGTACAGGGCCTATAGCATGAGGTGTGGTGTACAGGGCCTATAGCAGGAGGTGTGGTGTACAGGGCATATAGCATGAGATGTGGTGTACAGGGCCTATAGCATAAGGTGTGGTGTACAGGGCCTATATCAGGTGTGGTGTACAGGGCATATAGCATGAGGTGTGGTGTACAGGGCTTACAGCATGAGGTGTGGTGTACAGGGCCTATAACAGGAGGTGTGGTGTTCAGGGCATATAGCATGAGGTGTGGTGTACAGAGCCTATAACATGAGGTGTGGTGTGCAGGGCCTATAACATGAAGTGTGGAGTACAGGGCCTATAGCATGAGGTGTGGTGTACAGGGCCTATAACATGAGGTGTGGTGTACAGGGCCTATATCATGAGGTGTGGTGTACAGGGCCTATAGCATGAGGTGTGGTGTACAGGGCCTATAGCATGAGGTGTGGTGTACAGGGCCTATAACATGAGGTATGGTGTACAGGGCCTATATCATGAGGTGTGGTGTACAGGGCCAATAACATGAAGTGTGAAGTACAGGGCCTATAGCATGAGGTGTGGTGAACAGGGCCTATAACATGAAGTGTGGTGTACAGGGCCTATAACATGAGGTGTGGTGTACAGGGCCTATATCATGAGGTGTGGTGTACAGGGCATATAACATGAAGTGTGGAGTACAGGGCCTATAACATGAAGTGTGGTGTACAGGGCCTATAACATGAGGTGTGGTGTACAGGGCCTATATCATGAGGTGTGGAGTATAGGGCCTATAACATGAAGTGTGGTGTACAGGGCCTATAGCATGAAGTGTGGTGTACAGGGCCTATAGCATGAGGTGTGGTGTACAGGGCCTATATCATGAGGAGTGGTGTACAGGGCCTATAACATGAAGTGTGGAGTACAGGGCCTATATCATGAGGTGTGGAGTACAGGGCCCATAACATGAGGTGTGGTGTACAGGGCCTATAACATGAGGTGTGGTGTACAGGGCCTATAACATGAAGTGTGGTGTACAGGGCCTATAGCATGAGGTGTGGTGTACAGGGCCCATAACATGAGGTGTGGTGTACAGGGCCTATAACATGAAGTGTGGTGTACAGGGCCTATAGCATGAGGTGTGGTGTACAGGGCCTATATCATGAGGTGTGGTGTACAGGGCCTATAACATGAAGTGTGGAGTACAGGGCCTATAACATGAAGTGTGGTGTACAGGGCCTATAACATGAAGTGTGGTGTACAGGGCCTATATCATGAGGTGTGGTGTACAGGGCCTATAACATGAGGTGTGGTGTGCAGGGCATATAGCATGAAGTGTGGTGTACAGGGCCTATAACATGAGGTGTGGTATACAGGGCCTATAACATGAGGTATGGTGTACAGGGCCTATAGCATGAGGTGTGGTGTACAGGGCCTATAACATGAGGTGTGGTGTACAGGGCCTATAGCATGAAGTGTGGTGTACAGGGCCTATAACATGAGGTGTGGTATACAGGGCCTATAACATGAGGTATGGTGTACAGGGCCTATAGCATGAGGTGTGGTGTACAGGGCCTATAACAAGAAGTGTGAAGTACAGGGCCTATAGCATGAGGTGTGGTGTACAGGGCCTATAACATGAGGTGTGGTGTACAGGGCCTATAGCATGAGGTGTGAAGTACAGGGCCTATAGCATGAGGTGTGTTGTACAGGGCCTATAACATGAGGTGTGGAGTACAGGGCCTATAGCATGAGGTGTGGTGTACAGGGCCTATAGCATGAGGTCTGGTGTACAGGGCCTATAACATGAGGTATGGTGTACAGGGCCTATATCATGAGGTGTGGTGTACAGGGCCTATAACATGAAGTGTGGTGTACAGGGCCTATAACATGAGGTGTGGTGTACAGGGTCTATAACATGAAGTGTGGTGTACAGGGCCTATAGCATGAGGTGTGGTGTACAGGGCCTATAACAGGAAGTGTGAAGTACAGGGCGTATAGCATGAGGTGTGGTGTACAAGGCCTATAACATGAAGTGTGGTGTACAGGGCCTATAGCATGAGGTGTGGTGTACAGGGCCCATAACATGAGGTGTGGTGTACAGGGCCTATAACATGAAGTGTGGTGTACCGGGCCTATAACATTAAGTGTGGTGTACAGGGCCTATAACATGAGGTATGGTGTACAGGGCCTATATCATGAGGTGTGGAGTACAGGGCCTATAACATGAGGTATGGTGTGCAGGGCATATAGCATGAGGTGTGGTGTACAGGGCCTATAGCATGAGGTGTGGTGTGCAGAGCATATAGCATGAGGTGTGGTGTACAGGGCCTATAACATGAGGTGTGGTGTACAGGGCCTATAACATGAAGTGTGGAGTACAGGGCCTATATCATGAGGTGTGGTGTACAGGGCCTATATCATGAGGTGTGGTGTACAGGGCCTATAGCATGAGGTGTGGTGTGCAGGGCACATAGCATGAGGTGTGGTGTACAGGGCCTATAACATGAGGTGTGGTGTACAGGGCCTATAGCATGAGGTGTGGTGTACAGGGCCCATAACATGAGGTGTGGTGTACAGGGCCTATAGCATGAAGTGTGGTGTACAGGGCCTATAACATGAAGTGTGGTGTACAGGGCCTATAACATGAGGTGTGGTGTACAGGGCCTATAACATGAGGTATGGTGTACAGGGCCTATATCATGAGGTGTGGAGTACAGGGCTTATAACATGAGGTATGGTGTGCAGGGCATATAGCATGAGGTGTGGTGTACATGGCCTATAGCATGAGGTGTGGTGTGCAGGGCATATAGCATGAGGTGTGGCGTACAGGGCCTAAAACATGAGGTGTGGTGTACAGGGCCTATAACATGAAGTGTGGAGTACAGGGCCTATATCATGAGGTGTGGTGTGCAGGGCCTATATCATGAGGTGTGGTGTACAGGGCCTATGGCATGAGGTGTGGTGTGCAGGGCATATAGCATGAGGTGTGGTGTACAGGGCCTATAACATGAGGTGTGGTGTACAGGGCCTATAGCATGAGGTGTGGTGTACAGGACCCATAACATGAGGTGTGGTGTACAGGGCCTATAACATGAAGTGTGGTGTACAGGGCCTATAACATTAAGTGTGGTGTACAGGGCCTATAACATGAGGTGTGGTGTACAGGGCCTATAACATGAGGTATGGTGTACAGGGCCTATATCATGAGGTGTGGAGTACAGGGCTTATAACATGAGGTATGGTGTGCAGGGCATATAGCATGAGGTGTGGTGTACAGGGCCTATAGCATGAGGTGTGGTGTGCAGGGCATATAGCATGAGGTGTGGTGTACAGGGCCTATAACATGAGGTGTGGTGTACAGGGCCTATAACATGAAGTGTGGAGTACAGGGCCTATATCATGAGGTGTGGTGTGCAGGGCCTATATCATGAGGTGTGGTGTACAGGGCCTATATCATGAGGTGTGGTGTAGAGGGCCTATAGCATGAGGTGTGGTGTACAGGGCCTATAGCATGAGGTGTGGTGTACAGGGCCTATAACATGAAGTGTGGAGTACAGGGCCTATATCATGAGGCGTGGTGTACAGGGCCTATATCATGAGGTGTGGAGTACAGGGCCTATATCATGAGGTGTGGTGTACAGGGCCTATAGCATGAGGTGTGGTGTGCAGGGCCTATAACATGAGGTGTGGACTACAGGGCATATAGCATGAGGTGTGGTGTACATGACCTATATCATGAGGTGTGGTGTACAGGGCCTATATCATGAGGTGTGGTGTACAGGGCCTATAGCATGAGGTGTGGTGTACAGGGCCTATAGCAGGTGTGGTGTACAGGGCCTATAGCATGAGGTGTGGTGTACAGGGCCTATAACATGAAGTGTGGAGTACAGGGCCTATAACATGAGGTGTGGTGTAGAGGGCCTATATCATGAGGTGTGGTGTACAGGGCCTATAACATGAGGTGTGGTGTACAGGGCCTATAGCATGAGGTGTGGTGAACAGGGCCTATAACATGAAGTGTGGAGTACAGGGCCTATAACATGAGGTGTGGTGTAAAGGGCCTATATCATGAGGTGTGGTGCACAGGGCCTATATCATGAGGTGTGGTGTACAGGGCCTATAGCATGAGGTGTGGTGTACAGGGCCTATAGCATGAGGTGTGGTGTACAGGGCCTATAGCATGAGGTGTGGTGTACAAGGCCTATAGCATGAGGTGTGGTGTACAGGGCCTATATCATGAGGTGTGGTGTACAGGGCCTATAGCATGAGGTGTGGTGTACAGGGCCTATAGCATGAGGTGTGGTGTACAGGGCCTATAGCAGGTGTGGTGTATAGGGCCTATAGCATGAGGTGTGGTGTAGAGGGCCTATATCATGAGGTGTGGTGTACAGGGAGTATAACATGAAGTGTGGAGTACAGGGCCTATATCATGAGGTGTGGTGCACAGGGCATATATCATGAGGTGTGGTGTACAGGGTCTATATCATGAGGTGTGGTGTACAGGGCCTATATCATGAGGTGTGGTGTACAGGGCCTATAGCATGAGGTGTGGTGTACAGGGCCTATATCATGAGGTGTGGTGTACAGGGCCTATAGCCTGAGGTGTGGTGTACAGGGCCTATATCATGAGGTGTGGTGTACAGGGCCTATATCATGAGGTGTGGTGTACAGGGCCTATAGCATGAGGTGTGGTGTACAGGGCCTATATCATGAGGTGTGGTGTACAGGGCCTATAGCATGAGGTGTGGTGTACAAGGCCTATAGCATGAGGTGTGGTGTACAGGGCCTATATCATGAGGTGTGGTGTACAGGGCCTATATCATGAGGTGTGGTGTACAGGGCCTATAGCATGAGGTGTGGTGTACAGGGCCTATAGCAGGTGTGGTGTACAGGGCCTATAGCATGAAGTGTGGTGTACAGGGCCTATAACATGAGGTGTGGTATACAGGGCCTATAACATGAGGTATGGTGTACAGGGCCTATAGCATGAGGTGTGGTGTACAGGGCCTATAACAAGAAGTGTGAAGTACAGGGCCTATAGCATAAGGTGTGGTGTACAGGGCCTATAACATGAGGTGTGGTGTACAGGGCCTATAGCATGAGGTGTGAAGTACAGGGCCTATAGCATGAGGTGTGTTGTACAGGGCCTATAACATGAGGTGTGGAGTACAGGGCCTATAGCATGAGGTGTGGTGTACAGGGCCTATAGCATGAGGTCTGGTGTACAGGGCCTATAACATGAGGTATGGTGTACAGGGCCTATATCATGAGGTGTGGTGTACAGGGCCTATAACATGAAGTGTGGTGTACAGGGCCTATAACATGAGGTGTGGTGTACAGGGTCTATAACATGAAGTGTGGTGTACAGGGCCTATAGCATGAGGTGTGGTGTACAGGGCCTATAACAGGAAGTGTGAAGTACAGGGCGTATAGCATGAGGTGTGGTGTACAAGGCCTATAACATGAAGTGTGGTGTACAGGGCCTATAGCATGAGGTGTGGTGTACAGGGCCCATAACATGAGGTGTGGTGTACAGGGCCTATAACATGAAGTGTGGTGTACCGGGCCTATAACATTAATTGTGGTGTACAGGGCCTATAACATGAGGTATGGTGTACAGGGCCTATATCATGAGGTGTGGAGTACAGGGCCTATAACATGAGGTATGGTGTGCAGGGCATATAGCATGAGGTGTGGTGTACAGGGCCTATAGCATGAGGTGTGGTGTGCAGAGCATATAGCATGAGGTGTGGTGTACAGGGCCTATAACATGAGGTGTGGTGTACAGGGCCTATAACATGAAGTGTGGAGTACAGGGCCTATATCATGAGGTGTGGTGTACAGGGCCTATATCATGAGGTGTGGTGTACAGGGCCTATAGCATGAGGTGTGGTGTGCAGGGCACATAGCATGAGGTGTGGTGTACAGGGCCTATAACATGAGGTGTGGTGTACAGGGCCTATAGCATGAGGTGTGGTGTACAGGGCCCATAACATGAGGTGTGGTGTACAGGGCCTATAGCATGAAGTGTGGTGTACAGGGCCTATAACATTAAGTGTGGTGTACAGGGCCTATAACATGAGGTGTGGTGTACAGGGCCTATAACATGAGGTATGGTGTACAGGGCCTATATCATGAGGTGTGGAGTACTGGGCTTATAACATGAGGTATGGTGTGCAGGGCATATAGCATGAGGTGTGGTGTACATGGCCTATAGCATGAGGTGTGGTGTGCAGGGCATATAGCATGAGGTGTGGCGTACAGGGCCTAAAACATGAGGTGTGGTGTACAGGGCCTATAACATGAAGTGTGGAGTACAGGGCCTATATCATGAGGTGTGGTGTGCAGGGCCTATATCATGAGGTGTGGTGTACAGGGCCTATAGCATGAGGTGTGGTGTGCAGGGCATATAGCATGAGGTGTGGTGTACAGGGCCTATAACATGAGGTGTGGTGTACAGGGCCTATAGCATGAGGTGTGGTGTACAGGGCCCATAACATGAGGTGTGGTGTACAGGGCCTATAACATGAGGTGTGGTGTACAGGGCCTATAACATTAAGTGTGGTGTACAGGGCCTATAACATGAGGTGTGGTGTACAGGGCCTATAACATGAGGTATGGTGTACAGGGCCTATATCATGAGGTGTGGAGTACAGGGCTTATAACATGAGGTATGGTGTGCAGGGCATATAGCATGAGGTGTGGTGTACAGGGCCTATAGCATGAGGTGTGGTGTGCAGGGCATATAGCATGAGGTGTGGTGTACAGGGCCTATAACATGAGGTGTGGTGTACAGGGCCTATAACATGAAGTGTGGAGTACAGGGCCTATATCATGAGGTGTGGTGTGCAGGGCCTATATCATGAGGTGTGGTGTACAGGGCCTATATCATGAGGTGTGGTGTACAGGGCCTATAGCATGAGGTGTGGTGTACAGGGCCTATAGCATGAGGTGTGGTGTACAGGGCCTATAACATGAAGTGTGGAGTACAGGGCCTATATCATGAGGCGTGGTGTACAGGGCCTATATCATGAGGTGTGGAGTACAGGGCCTATATCATGAGGTGTGGTGTACAGGGCCTATAGCATGAGGTGTGGTGTACAGGGCCTATAACATGAGGTGTGGACTACAGGGCATATAGCATGAGGTGTGGTGTACATGACCTATATCATGAGGTGTGGTGTACAGGGCCTATATCATGAGGTGTGGTGTACAGGGCCTATAGCATGAGGTGTGGTGTACAGGGCCTATAGCAGGTGTGGTGTACAGGGCCTATAGCATGAGGTGTGGTGTACAGGGCCTATAACATGAAGTGTGGAGTACAGGGCCTATAACATGAGGTGTGGTGTAGAGGGCCTATATCATGAGGTGTGGTGTACAGGGCCTATAACATGAGGTGTGGTGTACAGGGCCTATAGCATGAGGTGTGGTGAACAGGGCCTATAACATGAAGTGTGGAGTACAGGGCCTATAACATGAGGTGTGGTGTAAAGGGCCTATATCATGAGGTGTGGTGCACAGGGCCTATATCATGAGGTGTGGTGTACAGGGCCTATAGCATGAGGTGTGGTGTACAGGGCCTATAGCATGAGGTGTGGTGTACAGGGCCTATAGCATGAGGTGTGGTGTACAAGGCCTATAGCATGAGGTGTGGTGTACAGGGCCTATATCATGAGGTGTGGTGTACAGGGCCTATAGCATGAGGTGTGGTGTACAGGGCCTATAGCATGAGGTGTGGTGTACAGGGCCTATAGCAGGTGTGGTGTATAGGGCCTATAGCATGAGGTGTGGTGTAGAGGGCCTATATCATGAGGTGTGGTGTACAGGGCCTATAACATGAAGTGTGGAGTACAGGGCCTATATCATGAGGTGTGGTGCACAGGGCATATATCATGAGGTGTGGTGTACAGGGTCTATATCATGAGGTGTGGTGTACAGGGCCTATATCATGAGGTGTGGTGTACAGGGCCTATAGCATGGGGTGTGGTGTACAGGGCCTATATCATGAGGTGTGGTGTACAGGGCCTATAGCCTGAGGTGTGGTGTACAGGGCCTATATCATGAGGTGTGGTGTACAGGGCCTATATCATGAGGTGTGGTGTACAGGGCCTATAGCATGAGGTGTGGTGTACAGGGCCTATATCATGAGGTGTGGTGTACAGGGCCTATAGCATGAGGTGTGGTGTACAGGGCCTATAGCATGAGGTGTGGTGTACAGGGCCTATAACGTTGCGTGTCACCGCCATCGCCAATCGCGGCCTGCGCTCGCCGCCTCCACGGAGTGACAGTGACAAGTACCTCCTCCTCCGTGGGTTTCTCAAAGTACGACCTCTTCTTCTCCTCGCCCTCGCCTCGCTCGCGGTCCTGGTCACGGTCACCGCGGTCACGGCCCCGATCCCGGTCACGGCGGTCACGATCGTGGCGGTCGCGGTCCCGGCGGTCACGCTCCCCGCCTTGACGATCCCTCTCCCGCTCGTGACCCCGGTCACGCTCCTTCCGGTCACGCTCCTTGCTGTCCTTGACCTTGGACACGGAAGGCATGTAGTCCGTCAGGTCTCCGTAGATTCTGAACCAAAGCGAGAAGCACATATTACAGTCGGTTGTCTCAGTGAATTCGTGCCACAGCACTGATATCTTTGGAATACACAAGCAAGGTTTATAACGTAAAGCAGTTTCAAGCAGTTTTCAAGCAGGAAATGAAAACGTACTTTTTGTCGCCCGGACGAACGCTACGTGTAATACATTGATGCGCAATAACGTAGAAATAATTGTACTTTGGAGTTAACATGATCAGATTAATTTCTTACCCGTCTTCGGCCAGTTTAGCTTTATCATCATCCTTCAGTTTACCTAGGAATAAAGTGGGAAATGTGAGTGCTAGTGACGTAGAGAACCAAGAACGTGGGACATGTGAGCAGTAGTGACAAGTAACTGAGACATGTGAGTACAAGTGACACAGAGAACAATAAAGTGGGACATGTGAGTACTTGCAACGTGCAGAACAACAAAGTGGGACATGTGAGTACTTGCGACGTGCAGAACAACAAAGTGGAACATGTGAGTACTTGCGACGTGCAGAACAATAACGTAGGACATGTGAGTACAAGTGACACAGAGAACAATAAAGTGGGACATGTGAGTACTTGCGACGTGCAGAACAACAAAGTAGGACATGTGAGTACCAGTGACGTGCAGAACAACAAAGTGGGACATGTGAGTACTTGCGACGTGCAGAACAACAAAGTGGGACATGTGAGTACAAGTGACACAGAGAACAATAAAGTGGGACATGTGAGTACTTGCGACGTGCAGAACAACAAAGTGGGACATGTGAGTACTTGCGACGTGCAGAACAACAAAGTGGGACATGTGAGTACTTGCGACGTGCAGAACAACAAAGTGGGACATGTGAGTACTTGCGACGTGCAGAACAACAAAGTGGGACATGTGAGTGCTAGTGACGTACAGAACAACAAAGTGGGACAGGTGAGTACTTGCGACGTGCAGAACAACAAAGTGGGACATGTGAGTACTTGCGACGTGCAGAACAACAAAGTGGGACATGCGAGTGCTAGTGACGTGCAGAACAACAAAGTGGGACATGTGAGTACTTGCGACGTGCAGAACAACAAAGTGGGACATGTGAGTACTTGCGACGTGCAGAACAATAAAGTGGGACATGTGAGTACTTGCGACGTGCAGAACAACAACGTGGGACATGTGAGTACTTACGACGTGCAGAATAACAAAGTGGGACATGTGAGTGCTAGTGACGTGCAGAATAACAAAGTGGGACATGTGAGTACTTGCGACGTGCAGAACAACAAAGTGGGACATGTGAGTACTTGCAACGTGCAGAACAACAAAGTGGGACATGTGAGTGCTAGTGACGTACAGAACAACAAAGTGGGACAGGTGAGTACTTGCGACGTGCAGAACAACAAACTGGGACATGTGAGTACTTGCGACGTGCAGAACAACAAAGCGGGACATGTGAGTGCTAGTGACGTGCAGAACAACAAAGTGGGACATGTGAGTACTTGCGACGTGCAGAACAACAAAGTGGGACATGTGAGTACTTGCGACGTACAGAACAATAAAGTGGGACATGTGAGTACTTGCGACGTGCAGAACAACAATGTGGGACATGTGAGTACTTACGACGTGCAGAATAACAAAGTGGGACATGTGAGTGCTAGTGACGTGCAGAATAACAAAGTGGGACATGTGAGTACTTGCGACGTGCAGAACAACAAAGTGGGACATGTGAGTACTTGCAACGTGCAGAACAACAAAGTGGGACATGTGAGTGCTAGTGACGTACAGAACAACAAAGTGGGACAGGTGAGTACTTGCGACGTGCAGAACAACAAAGTGGGACATGTGAGTACTTGCGACGTGCAGAACAACAAAGTGGGACATGTGAGTGCTAGTGACGTACAGAACAACAAAGTGAGACATGTGAGTACAAGTGACACAGAGAACAATAAAGTGGGACATGTGAGTACTTGCGACGTGCAGAACAACAAAGTGGGACATGTGAGTACTTGCGACGTGCAGAACAACAAAGTGGGCCATGTGAGTACTTGCGACGTGCAGAACAACAAAGTGGGACATGTGAGTACTTGCAACGTGCAGAACAACAAAGTGGGACAGGTGAGTACTTGCGACGTGCAGAACAACAAAGTGGGACATGTGAGTGCTAGTGACGTGCAGAACAACAAAGTGGCACATGTGAGTACTTGCGACGTGCAGAACAACAAAGTGGGACATGTGAGTACTTGCGACGTGCAGAACAACAAAGTGGGACATGTGATTACTTGCGACGTGCAGACCAACAAAGTGGGACATGTGAGTACTTGCGACGTGCAGAACAATAAAGTGGGACATGTGAGTACTTGCGACGTGCAGAACAATAAAATGGGACATGTGAGTACTTGCGACGTGCAGAACAACAAAGTGGGACATGTGAGTACTTGCGACGTGCAGAACAACAAAGTGGGACATGTGAGTACTTGCGACGTGCAGAACAACAAAGTGGGACAGGTGAGTACTTGCGACGTGCAGAACAACAAAGTGGGACATGTGAGTACTTGCGACGTGCAGACCAACAAAGTGGGACATGTGAGTACTTGCGACGTGCAGAACAATAAAGTGGGACATGTGAGTACTTGCGACGTGCAGAACAATAAAGTGGGACATGTGAGTACTTGCGACGTGCAGAACAACAAAGTGGGACATGTGAGTACTTGCGACGTGCAGAAAATCAAAGTGGGACATGTGAGTACTTGCGACGTGCAGAACAACAAAGTGGGACAGGTGAGTACTTGCGACGTGCAGAACAACAAATTGGGACATGTGAGTACTTGCGACGTGCAGAACAATAAAGTGGGACATGTGAGTGCTAGTGACGTACAGAACAAGAAAGTAGGACATGTGAGTACTTGCGACGTAGAGAACAAGAAAGTGGGACATGTGAGTGCTAGTGACGTAGAGAACAAGAAAGTGGGACATGTGAGTGCTAGTGACGTAGAGGACAAGAAAGTGGGACATGTGAGTGCTAGTGACGTAGAGAACCAATAAAGTGGGACATGTGACTGCTAGTGTCGTAGAGAACCAATAGAGTGGGACATGTGAGTGCTCGTGACGTAGAGAACCATAAAAGTGGGACATTTGAGTACCAGTGACGCAGAGAATAAGAATGTCACCTGTCGAACAAATAGGTACCAGTCAAGGAGAATGATACCTGGAAAAGTATTTCCCTTGATTCCTGCACACGGCATTTATATCTTATATAACCCGGCCAACCCGTCCAAACACACATACATAACATAATATTCCATTTACAGGTTTTAAATGAATGAAGCTAAATAAATAGTTTTATAAAATACAGAACTTCTTGGAATATGGAATACAGAATAATAAAAGTGAATAATCAAAAGTTTGTATGGCACCGGTCCACCCCAAGACTACCTTTCTCCTTTTTCTTCAGCTTTCGGTCTCTGCGGCCTTGCCTGAGGTACGACAGAATCTGGGTCAACTTGTTGATGACAATGTCATTGGTCGTCAAAGTGGTTGTAGCCTGTAAACGTCAAATGGGACAGAACACAATTATTCCTCAAGGAAGACACCCCGGAGCCTCACATGATCACATAGTAGTTATGTAACTCTCACATCCACGTGGACCCCAGGACGTTAGATAACCCTCACCTCCACGTGGACCCAAGGACGTTAGATAACCCTCACCTCCACGTGGACCCCAGGACGTTAGATAACCCTCACATCCACGTGGACCCAAGGACGTTAGATAACCCTCACCTCCACGTGGACCCCAGGACGTTAGATAACCCTCACCTCCACGTGGACCCCAGGACGTTAGGTAACCCTCACATCCACGTGGACCCCAGGACGTTAGATAACCTCACATCCACGTGGACCCCAGGACGTTAGGTAACCCTCACCTCCACGTGGACCCCAGGACGTTAGATAACCCTCACATCCACGTGGACCCAAGGACGTTAGATAACCCTCACCTCCACGTGGACCCCAGGACGTTAGATAACCCTCACATCCACGTGGACCCAAGGACGTTAGATAACCCTCACCTCCACGTGGACCCCAGGACGTTAGATAACCCTCACATCCACGTGGACCCAAGGACGTTAGATAACCCTCACATCCACGTGGACCCCAGGACGTTAGATAACCCTCACCTCCACGTGGACCCCAGGACGTTAGATAACCCTCACATCCACGTGAACCCAAGGACGTTAGATAACCCTCACCTCCACGTGGACCCCAGGACGTTAAATAACCCTCACCTCCACGTGGACCCCAGGACGTTAGATAACCCTCACATCCACGTGGACCCCAGGACGTTAGGTAACCCTCACATCCACGTGGACCCCAGGACGTTAGGTAACCCTCACATCCACGTGGACCCAAGGACGTTAGATAACCCTCACCTCCACGTGGACCCCAGGACGTTAGATAACCCTCACATCCACGTGGACCCCAGGACGTTAGGTAACCCTCACCTCCACGTGGACCCAAGGACGTTAGATAACCCTCACCTCCACGTGGACCCCAGGACGTTAGATAACTCTCACCTCCACGTGGACCCAAGCACGTTAGATAACCCTCACCTCCACGTGGACCCAAGGACGTTAGGTAACCCTCACCTCCACGTGGACCCAAGGACGTTAGATAACCCTCACCTCCACGTGGACCCCAGGACGTTAGATAACCCTTACCTCCACGTGGACCCAAGGACGTTAGATAACTCTCACCTCCACGTGGACCCAAGGACGTTAGATAACCCTCACCTCCACGTGGACCCAAGGACGTTAGATAACTCTCACATCCACGTGGACCCCAGGACGTTAGATAACCCTCACATCCACGTGGACCCAAGGACGTTAGATAACCCTCACCTCCACGTGGACCCAAGGACGTTAGATAACTCTCACATCCACGTGGACCCCAGGACGTTAGATAACCCTCACATCCACGTGGACCCCAGGACGTTAGATAACTCTCACCTCCACGTGGACCCAAGGACGTTAGATAACCCTCACCTCCACGTGGACCCCAGGACGTTAGATAACCCTCACCTCCACGTGGACCCCAGGACGTTAGATAACCCTCACATCCACGTGGACCCCAGGACGTTAGATAAACCTCACATCCACGTGGACCCAAGGACGTTAGATAACTCTCACATCCACGTGGACCCCAGGACGTTAGATAACCCTCACATCCACGTGGACCCAAGGACGTTAGATAACCCTCACCTCCACGTGGACCCCAGGACGTTAGATAACCCTCACATCCACGTGGACCCAAGGACGTTAGATAACCCTCACCTCCACGTGGACCCCAGGACGTTAGATAACCCTCACATCCACGTGGACCCAAGGACGTTAGATAACCCTCACCTCCACGTGGACCTCAGGACGTTAGATAACCCTCACATCCACGTGGACCCCAGGACGTTAGATAACCCTCACCTTCACGTGGACCCCAGGACGTTAGATAACCCTCACCTCCACGTGGACCCCAGGACGTTAGATAACCCTCACATCCACGTGGACCCAAGGACGTTAGATAACCCTCACATCCACGTGGACCCCAGGACGTTAGATAACCCTCACCTCCACGTGGACCCAAGGACGTTAGATAACCCTCACCTCCACGTGGACCCCAGGACGTTAGATAACCCTCACCTCCACGTGGACCCCAGGACGTTAGATAACCCTCACCTCGACGTGGACCCCAGGACGTTAGATAACCCTCACATCCACGTGGACCCAAGGACGTTAGATAACCCTCACATCCACGTGGACCCCAGGACGTTAGATAACCCTCACATCCACGTGGACCCAAGGACGTTAGATAACCCTCACATCCACGTGGACCCCAGGACGTTAGATAACCCTCACCTCCACGTGGACCCCAGGACGTTAGATAACCCTCACCTCCACGTGGACCCAAGGACGTTAGATAACCCTCACCTCCACGTGGACCCAAGGACGTTAGATAACCCTCACATCCACGTGGACCCCAGGACGTTAGATAACCCTCACATCCACGTGGACCCAAGGACGTTAGATAACCCTCACATCCACGTGGACCCAAGGACGTTGGATAACCCTCACCTCCACGTGGACCCCAGGACGTTAGATAACCCTCACCTCCACGTGGACCCCAGGACGTTAGATAACCCTCACATCCACGTGGACCCCAGGACGTTAGATAACCCTCACATCCACGTGGACCCAAGGACGTTAGATAACCCTCACATCCACGTGGACCCCAGGACGTTAGATAACCCTCACCTCCACGTGGACCCCAGGACGTTAGATAACCCTCACTTCCACGTGGACCCCAGGACGTTAGATAACCCTCACCTCCACGTGGACCCCAGGACGTTAGATAACCCTCACATCCACGTGAACCCAAGGACGTTAGGTAACCCTCACCTCCACGTGGACCCAAGGACGTTAGATAACCCTCACCTCCACGTGGACCCAAGGACGTTCGATAAACCTCACCTCCACGTGGACCCCAGGACGTTAGATAACTCTCACATCCACGTGGACCCCAGGACGTTAGATAACTCTCACATCCACGTGGACCCCAGGACGTTAGATAACCCTCACATCCACGTGGACCCAAGGACGTTAGATAACCCTCACCTCCACGTGGACCCCAGGACGTTAGATAACCCTCACATCCACGTGGACCCCAGGACGTTAGATAACCCTCACCTCCACGTGGACCCAAGGACGTTAGATAACCCTCACCTCCACGTGGACCCCAGGACGTTAGATAACCCTCACCTCCACGTGGACCCCAGGACGTTAGATAACCCTCACATTTACGTGGACCCCAGGACGTTAGATAACCCTCACATCCACGTGGACCCAAGGACGTTAGATAACCCTCACCTCCACGTGGACCCCAGGACGTTAGATAACCCTCACCTCCACGTGGACCCCAGGACGTTAGATAACCCTCACCTCCACGTGGACCCAAGGACGTTAGATAACCCTCACCTCCACGTGGACCCCAGGACGTTAGATAACCCTCACCTCCACGTGGACCCCAGGACGTTAGATAACCCTCACCTCCACGTGGACCCCAGGACGTTAGATAACCCTCACCTCCACGTGGACCCCAGGACGTTAGATAACCCTCACCTCCACGTGGACCCCAGGACGTTAGGTAACCCTCACATCCACGTGGACCCCAGGACGTTAGATAACCCTCACCTCCACGTGGACCCCAGGACGTTAGATAACCCTCACCTCCACGTGGACCCAAGGACGTTAGATAACCCTCACATCCACGTGGACCCAAGGACGTTAGGTAACCCTCACCTCCACGTGGACCCAAGGACGTTAGATAACCCTCACCTCCACGTGGACCCAAGGACGTTCGATAAACCTCACCTCCACGTGGACCCCAGGACGTTAGATAACTCTCACATCCACGTGGACCCCAGGACGTTAGATAACTCTCACCTCCACGTGGACCCCAGGACGTTAGATAACCCTCACATCCACGTGGACCCAAGGACGTTAGATAACCCTCACATCCACGTGGACCCCAGGACGTTAGATAACCCTCACCTCCACGTGGACCCCAGGACGTTAGATAACCCTCACATCCACGTGGACCCCAGGACGTTAGATAACCCTCACCTCCACGTGGACCCAAGGACGTTAGATAACCCTCACCTCCACGTGGACCCCAGGACGTTAGATAACCCTCACCTCCACGTGGACCCCAGGACGTTAGATAACCCTCACATTTACGTGGACCCCAGGACGTTAGATAACCCTCACATCCACGTGGGCCCAAGGACGTTAGATAACCCTCACCTCCACGTGGACCCCAGGACGTTAGATAACCCTCACCTCCACGTGGACCCCAGGACGTTAGATATCCCTCACCTCCACGTGGACCCAAGGACGTTAGATAACCCTCACCTCCACGTGGACCCCAGGACGTTAGATAACCCTCACCTCCACGTGGACCCCAGGACGTTAGATAACCCTCACCTCCACGTGGACCCCAGGACGTTAGATAACCCTCACCTCCACGTGGACCCCAGGACGTTAGATAACCCTCACCTCCACGTGGACCCCAGGACGTTAGATAACCCTCACCTCCACGTGGACCCCAGGACGTTAGGTAACCCTCACATCCACGTGGACCCCAGGACGTTAGATAACCCTCACCTCCACGTGGACCCCAGGACGTTAGATAACCCTCACCTCCACGTGGACCCCAGGACGTTAGATAACTCTCACATCCACGTGGACCCAAGGACGTTAGATAACCCTCACCTCCACGTGGACCCAAGGACGTTAGGTAACCCTCACCTCCACGTGGACCCCAGGACGTTAGATAACCCTCACCTTCACGTGGACCCAAGGACGTTAGGTAACCCTCACCTCCACGTGGACCCAAGGACGTTAGATAACCGTCACATCCACGTGGACCCAAGGACGTTAGATAACCCTCACATCCACGTGGACCCCAGGACGTTAGATAACCCTCACCTCCACGTGGACCCAAGGACGTTAGATAACCCTCACATCCACGTGGACCCCAGGACGTTAGATAACCCTCACATCCACGTGGACCCCAGGACGTTAGATAACCCTCACATCCACGTGGACCCCAGGACGTTAGATAACCCTCACCTCTACGTTGGGGCAGTCGGCCTTGCTGCGGATGAGTGTGGTAGGCACGTCTGACTCCGCCATTTCGTCCTCCAGGTCGACCACGTAGGCCATGCGGCCCGGCAGGAAGAGCTCGTTGCGCTCGGCTGGACGGTGCTTGAACAGCATGCGGAACACGTGGCGCCCTGCAGACACCAGGCAACCCGCTCGTCACGTGACGCTGATGGCGAGTACAGCGCGGCAAGAACGTGCCTCATACACATGTATAGTGTAAGCCTTGCTTCTGTCAAGAAATAACGCTAAAGGCTGCTTAGTTGCTAGACACACTAAAGCTTTACATTTAACATTCTATCCACTGAAATAACACTTTCTTCTACTAGAATGTGATAAACTAATTGATAAATCCCATCCAACGCCATCCCGTCTAACTTAGCGATGTTAGACGGCATGGCGTTGGATAGGATGGATGGAGTGGATGGGTTGGACGGGTCGGATGGGTTGGATGGAGTGGATGGGTTGGATGGGCTGGATGGGTTGGAAGGGTTGGATTGGATGGATGGGATGGATACGATGAATGGCTTGGATGGGTTGGATGGAGTGGATGGGATGGATGGGTTGGATGGGATGTATGGGTTGGATGGGATGGATGGGTTGGATGGGTTGGATGGGATGGAGGGGTTGGATGGGTTGGATGGGATGGAGGGGTTGGATGGGTTGGATGGGATGGAGAGGTTGGATGGGTTGGATGGGATGGAGGGGTTGGATGGGTTGAATGGGTTGCATGGGATGGAGGGGTTGGATGGGATGGAGGGGTTGGAGAGGTTGAATGGGATGAATGGGTTGGATGGGATGGAGGGGTTGGATGGGTTGGAAGGGTTGGAGGGGTTGGATGGGATGGATGGGATGGATGGGTTGGATGGGATGGAGGGGTTGGAGAGGTTGGATGGGATGGATGGGTTGGATGGGTTGGAAGGGTTGGAGGGGTTGGATGGGATGGATGGGATGGAGGGGTTGGAGAGGTTGGATGGGCTGTATGGGTTGGATGGGTTGGAAGGGTTGGAGGGGTTGGACGGGATGGATGGGATGGAGGGGTTGGATGGGTTGGATGGGATGGAGGGGTTGGAGAGGTTGGATGGGATGGATGGGTTGGATGGGTTGAAAGGGTTGGAGCGGTTGGATGGGATGGATGCGATGGATGGGTTGGATGGGTTGGAGGGGTTGGATGGGATGGACGGGTTGGATGGGATGGATGGGATGGAGGGGTTGGATGGGATGGACGGGTTGGATGGGATGGATGGGATGGATGGGTTGGATGGGATGGACGGGCTGGATGGGATGGATGGGATGGAGGGGTTGGATGGGATGGACGGGTTGGATGGGATGGATGGGATGGAGGGGTTGGATGGGATGAATGGGATGGAGGGGTTGGATGGGATGGATGGGATGGTGGGGTCGGAGGGGTTGGATGGACTGGAGGGGTTGGAGGGGTTGGATGGTATGGAGAGGTTGGATGGGATGGATGGGATGGATGGGATGGAGGGGTTGGATGGTATGGATGGTTGGTTGGTTAGTTGGTTATTCAGGACGATTTAACCACTTTGGGTCATATCGCGTCAATGGGAGAAGGAAGGGAGAGTGGAGCCATGTCTCCGGGGGTAACCCCCTACTCTTTACAAAGAAAGACATGGGATCTTTATCCTGCGACCACACAGACATGGCCACAGCAGGGCTCGAGCCATCGATCCACGCGCCGTCAGGCTATCAGGTGGCCAGGGAACTCAAGGCGTGCGCTCTAGCCCACTGAGCAATCGCGCCGGCCCCTGGATGGGTTGGATGGGATGGATGGGATGGAGGGGATGGATGGGATGGAGGGGATGGATGGGTTGGATGGGATGGATGGGATGGATGGGATGGAGGGGATGGATGGGATGGATGGGATGGATGGGATGGAGGGGATGGATGGGATGGATGGGATGGATGGGATGGAGGGGATGGACGGGTTGGACGGGTTGGAGGGGTTGGATGGGATGGATGGGTTGGATGGGATGGACGGGTTGGATGGGATGGATGGGATGGAGGGGTTGGATGGGATGGACGGGTTGGATGGGATGGATGGGATGGAGGGGTTGGATGGGATGGACGGGCTGGATGGGATGGATGGGATGGAGGGGTTGGATGGGATGGACGGGTTGGATGGGATGGATGGGATGGAGGGGTTGGATGGGATGGATGGGATGGAGGGGATGGATGGGATGGAGGGGATGGATGGGATGGAGGGGATGGATGCGATGGATGGGTTGGATGGGTTGGAGGGGTTGGATGGGATGGACGGGTTGGATGGGATGGATGGGATGGAGGGGTTGGATGGGATGGACGGGTTGGATGGGATGGATGGGATGGAGGGGTTGGATGGGATGGACGGGCTGGATGGGATGGATGGGATGGAGGGGTTGGATGGGATGGACGGGTTGGATGGGATGGATGGGATGGAGGGGTTGGATGGGATGAATGGGATGGAGGGGTTGGATGGGATGGATGGGATGGTGGGGTCGGAGGGGTTGGATGGACTGGAGGGGTTGGAGGGGTTGGATGGTATGGAGAGGTTGGATGGGATGGATGGGATGGATGGGATGGAGGGGTTGGATGGTATGGATGGTTGGTTGGTTAGTTGGTTATTCAGGACGATTTAACCACTTTGGGTCATATCGCGTCAATGGGAGAAGGAAGGGAGAGTGGAGCCATGTCTCCGGGGGTAACCCCCTACTCTTTACAAAGAAAGACATGGGATCTTTATCCTGCGACCACACAGACATGGCCACAGCAGGGCTCGAGCCATCGATCCACGCGCCGTCAGGCTATCAGGTGGCCAGGGAACTCAAGGCGTGCGCTCTAGCCCACTGAGCAATCGCGCCGGCCCCTGGATGGGTTGGATGGGATGGATGGGATGGAGGGGATGGATGGGATGGAGGGGATGGATGGGATGGATGGGATGGATGGGATGGAGGGGATGGATGGGATGGAGGGGATGGATGGGATGGATGGGATGGATGGGATGGAGGGGATGGATGGGATGGATGGGTTGGATGGGATGGACGGGTTGGATGGGATGGATGGGTTGGATATGTTGGACGGGATGGATGGGATGGATGGGATGGAGGGGTTGGATGGGATGGATGGGATGGAGGGGATGGATGGGATGGAGGGGATGGATGGGATGGATGGGATGGATGGGTTGGATGGGATGGACGGGTTGGATGGGATGGAGGGGTTGGATGGGATGGATGGGATGGAGGGGATGGATGGGATGGAGGGGATGGATGGGATGGATGGGTTGGATGGGATGGATGGGTTGGATATGTTGGACGGGATGGATGGGATGGAGGGGATGGAGGGGTTGGATGGGTTGGATGGGATGGATGGGTTGGAGGGGTTGGATGGGATGGAGGGGTTGGATGGGATGGATGGGATGGAGGGGTTGGATGGGTTGGAGAGGTTGGATGGGTTGGATGGGATCGAGGGGTTGGATGGGATGGATGGATGGATGGGTTAGATGGGATGGAGGGGTTGGAGAGGTTGGATGGGATGGATGGGTTGGAAGGGTTGGAGGGGTTGGAGGGGTTGGATAGGATGGATGGGATGGAGGGGTTGGAGGGGTTGGATGGGATGGACGGGTTGGATAGGATGGAGGTGTTGGATGGGATGGACGGGTTGGACGGGTTGGATGGGATGGATGGGATGGAGGGGTTGGATGGGATGGACGGGTTGGATAGGATGGATGGGATGGAGGGGTTGGAGGGGTTGGATGGGATGGACGGGTTGGATAGAATGGAGGTGTTGGATGGGATGGACGGGTTGGATGGGATGGATGGGATGGAGGGGATGGATGAGATGTATGGGATGGATGGGATGGAGGGGTGGGATGGGATGGAGGGGTTGGATGGGATGGATGGGATGGATGGGATGGATGGGATGGAGGGGTTGGAGGGGTTGGATGGGTTGGGTGGGATAGATGGGATGGATGGGATGGAGGGGTTGGGAGGGGTTGGATGGGATGGACGGGATGGAGGGGTTGGATGGGTTGGAGAGGTTCGATGGGTTGGATGGGATGGAGGGGTTGGATGGGATGGATGGATGGATGGGTTAGATGGGATGGAGGGGTTGGAGAGGTTGGATGGGATGGATGGGTTGGAAGGGTTGGAGGGGTTGGAGGGGTTGGATAGGATGGATGGGATGGAGGGGTTGGAGGGGTTGGATGGGATGGACGGGTTGGATAGGATGGAGGTGTTGGATGGGATGGACGGGTTGGACGGGTTGGATGGGATGGATGGGATGGATGGGATGGATGGGATGGAGGGGTTGGAGGGGTTGGATGGGTTGGGTGGGATAGATGGGATGGATGGGATGGAGGGGTTGGGAGGGGTTGGATGGGATGGACGGGTTGGATGGGATGGATGGGATGGATGGGATGGAGGGGTTGGAGGGGTTGGATGGGATGGATGGGATGGATGGGATGGATGGGATGGAGGGGTTGGAGGGGTTGGATGGGATGGACGGGTTGGATAGGATGGAGGTGTTGGATGGGATGGACGGGTTGGATGGGATGGATGGGATGGAGGGGATGGATGAGATGTATGGGATGGATGGGATGGAGGGGTTGGATGGGATGGAGGGGTTGGATGGGATGGATGGGATGGATGGGATGGATGGGATGGAGGGGTTGGATGGGTTGGATGGGTTGGGTGGGATAGATGGGATGGATGGGATGGATGGGTTGGATGGGATGGAGGGGTTGGATGGGATGGATGGGATGGATGGGATGGATACGATGGATGGCTTGGATGGGTTGGATGGAGTGGATGGGATGGATGGGTTGGATGGGATGTATGGGTTGGATGGGATGGATGGGTTGGATGGGTTGGATGGGATGGAGGGGTTGGATGGGTTGGATGGGATGGAGAGGTTGGATGGGTTGGATGGGATGGATGGGTTGGATAGGAAGGATGGGTTGGAGACGTTGGAGGGGTTGGAGGGGATGGAGGGGTTGGATGGGATGGATGGGATGGATGGGTTGGATGGGTTGGAGGGGTTGGATGGGTTGGGTGGGATAGATGGGTTGGATGGGATGGATGGGTTGGATAGGAAGGATGGGATGGAGGGGTTGGAGGCGTTGGAGGGGTTGGAGGGGATGGAGGGGTTGGATGGGATGGATGGGATGGATGGGTTGGATGGGTTGGAGGGGTTGGATGGGTTGGGTGGGATAGATGGGTTGGATGGGATGGAGGGGTTGGATACGATGGATGGGATGGAGGGGATGGATGGAATGGATGGGTTGGATGGGATGGACGGGCTGGATGGGATGGATGGGTTGGATATGTTGGACGGGATGGATGGGATGGATGGGATGGAGGGGTTGGATGGGTTGGATGGGATGGATGGGTTGGAGGGGTTGGAGGGGTTGGATGGGATGGAGGGGTTGGATAGGATGGATGGGATGGAGGGGTTGGATGGGCTGGGTGGGATAGATGGGTTGGATGGGATGGAGGGGTTGGATACGATGGATGGGATGGAGGGGATGGATGGAATGGACGGGTTGGATGGGTTGGATATGTTGGACGGGATGGATGGGATGGATGGGATGGAGGGGTTGGATGGGTTGGATGGGATGGATGGGTTGGAGGGGTTGGATGGGATGGAGGGGTTGGATGGGATGGATGGGATGGAGGGGTTGGATGGGTTGGAGAGGTTGGATGGGTTGGATGGGATGGAGGGGTTGGAGGGGTTGGATGGGTTGCAGGGGTTGGAGGGGATGGAGGGGTTGGACAGGTTGGATGGGATGGAGGGGTTGGATGGGATGGATGGATCGATGGGTTAGATGGGATGGAGGGGTTGGAGAGGTTGGATGGGATGGATGGGTTGGAAGGGTTGGAGGGGTTGGAGGGGTTGGATAGGATGGATGGGATGGAGGGGTTGGAGGGGTTGGATGGGATGGACGGGTTGGATAGGATGGAGGTGTTGGATGGGATGGACGGGTTGGACGGGTTGGATGGGATGGAGGGGTTGGATAGGATGGGTGGGATGGAGGGGTTGGATGGGATGGACGGGTTGGATAGGATGGATGGGATGGAGGGGTTGGAGAGGTTGGATGGGATGGACGGATTGGATAGGATGGAGGTGTTGGATGGGATGGACGGGTTGGATGGGATGGATGGGATGGAGGGGATGGATGAGATGGATGGGATGGATGGGATGGAGGGGTTGGAGGGGTTGGATGGGATGGATGGGATGGATGGGATGGAGGGGTTGGAGGGGTTGGATTGTATGGAGGGGTTGGATGGGATGGATGGGATGGATGGGATGGAGGGGTTGGATGGGATGGATGGGATGGATGGGTTGGATGGGTTGGGTGGGATAGATGGGATGGATGGGATGGAGGGGTTGGATGGGTTGGAGGGGTTGGATAGGATGGATGGGATGGAGGGGTTGGAGGGGATGGAGGGGTTGGATGGGATGGACGGGTTGGATAGGATGGATGGGATGGAGGGGTTGGAGGGGATGGAGGGGTTGGCCGGGATGGACGGGTTGGATAGAATGGAGGTGTTGGATGGGATGGACGGGTTGGATGGGATGGATGGGATGGAGGGGATGGATGAGATGTATGGGATGGATGGGATGGAGGGGTTGGATGGGATGGATGGGTTGGATGGGATGGATGGGATGGATGGGATGGAGGGGTTGGAGGGGTTGGATGGGTTGGGTGGGATAGATGGGATGGATGGGATGGAGGGGTTGGGAGGGGTTGGATGGGATGGACGGGTTGGATGGGATGGATGGGATGGATGGGATGGAGGGGTTGGAGGGGTTGGATGGGATGGATGGGATGGATGGGATGGATGGGATGGATGGGATGGAGGGGTTGGAGGGGTTGGATGGGATGGACGGGTTGGATAGGATGGAGGTGTTGGATGGGATGGACGGGTTGGATGGGATGGATGGGATGGAGGGGATGAATGAGATGTATGGGATGGAGGGGATGGAGGGGTTGGATGGGATGGAGGGGTTGGATGGGATGGATGGGATGGATGGGATGGATGGGATGGAGGGGTTGGATGGGTTGGATGGGTTGGGTGGGATAGATGGGATGGATGGGATGCATGGGTTGGATGGGATGGAGGGGTTGGATGGGATGGATGGGATGGATGGGATGGATACGATGGATGGCTTGGATGGGTTGGATGGAGTGGATGGGATGGATGGGATGTATGGGTTGGATGGGATGGATGGGTTGGATGGGTTGGATGGGATGGAGGGGTTGGATGGGTTGGATGGGATGGAGAGGTTGGATGGGTTGGATGGGATGGATGGGTTGGATAGGAAGGACGGGTTGGAGACGTTGGAGGGGTTGGAGGGGATGGAGGGGTTGGATGGGATGGATGGGATGGATGGGTTGGATGGGTTGGAGGGGTTGGAGGGGATGGAGGGGTTGGATGGGATGGATGGGATGGATGGGTTGGATGGGTTGGATGGGATGGACGGGTTGGATGGGATGTATGGGTTGGATGGGATGGATGGGTTGGATGGGATGGATGGGATGGATGGGTTGGATGGGTTGGAGGGGTTGGAGGGGATGGAGGGGTTGGATGGGATGGATACGATGGATGGCTTGGATGGGTTGGATGGAGTGGATGGGATGGATGGGATGTATGGGTTGGATGGGATGGATGGGTTGGATGGGTTGGATGGGATGGAGGGGTTGGATGGGTTGGATGGGATGGAGAGGTTGGATGGGTTGGATGGGATGGATGGGTTGGATAGGAAGGATGGGTTGGAGACGTTGGAGGGGTTGGAGGGGTTGGAGAGGTTGGATGGGATGGACGGATTGGATAGGATGGAGGTGTTGGATGGGATGGACGGGTTGGATGGGATGGATGGGATGGAGGGGATGGATGAGATGGATGGGATGGATGGGATGGAGGGGTTGGAGGGGTTGGATGGGATGGATGGGATGGATGGGATGGAGGGGTTGGAGGGGTTGGATTGTATGGAGGGGTTGGATGGGATGGATGGGATGGATGGGATGGAGGGGTTGGATGGGATGGATGGGATGGATGGGTTGGATGGGTTGGGTGGGATAGATGGGATGGATGGGATGGAGGGGTTGGATGGGTTGGAGGGGTTGGATAGGATGGATGGGATGGAGGGGTTGGAGGGGATGGAGGGGTTGGATGGGATGGACGGGTTGGATAGGATGGATGGGATGGAGGGGTTGGAGGGGATGGAGGGGTTGGCCGGGATGGACGGGTTGGATAGAATGGAGGTGTTGGATGGGATGGACGGGTTGGATGGGATGGATGGGATGGAGGGGATGGATGAGATGTATGGGATGGATGGGATGGAGGGGTTGGATGGGATGGAAGGGTTGGATGGGATGGATGGGATGGATGGGATGGAGGGGTTGGAGGGGTTGGATGGGTTGGGTGGGATAGATGGGATGGATGGGATGGAGGGGTTGGGAGGGGTTGGATGGGATGGACGGGTTGGATGGGATGGATGGGATGGATGGGATGGAGGGGTTGGAGGGGTTGGATGGGATGGACGGGTTGGATAGGATGGAGGTGTTGGATGGGATGGACGGGTTGGATGGGATGGATGGGATGGAGGGGATGAATGAGATGTATGGGATGGAGGGGATGGAGGGGTTGGATGGGATGGAGGGGTTGGATGGGATGGATGGGATGGATGGGATGGATGGGATGGAGGGGTTGGATGGGTTGGATGGGTTGGGTGGGATAGATGGGATGGATGGGATGCATGGGTTGGATGGGATGGAGGGGTTGGATGGGATGGATGGGATGGATGGGATGGATACGATGGATGGCTTGGATGGGTTGGATGGAGTGGATGGGATGGATGGGATGTATGGGTTGGATGGGTTGGAGGGGATGGAGGGGTTGGATGGGATGGATGGGATGGATGGATTGGATGGGATGGAGAGGTTGGATGGGTTGGATGGGATGGATGGGTTGGATAGGAAGGATGGGTTGGAGACGTTGGAGGGGTTGGAGGGGATGGAGGGGTTGGATGGGTTGGATAGGAAGGATGGGTTGGAGACGTTGGAGGGGTTGGAGGGGATGGAGGGGTTGGATGGGATGGATGGGATGGATGGGTTGGATGGGTTGGATGGGATGGACGGGTTGGATGGGATGTATGGGTTGGATGGGATGGATGGGTTGGATGGGATGGATGGGATGGATGGGTTGGATGGGTTGGAGGGGTTGGAGGGGATGGAGGGGTTGGATGGGATGGATACGATGGATGGCTTGGATGGGTTGGATGGAGTGGATGGGATGGATGGGATGTATGGGTTGGATGGGATGGATGGGTTGGATGGGTTGGATGGGATGGAGGGGTTGGATGGGTTGGATGGGATGGAGAGGTTGGATGGGTTGGATGGGATGGATGGGTTGGATAGGAAGGATGGGTTGGAGACGTTGGAGGGGTTGGAGGGGTTGGAGAGGTTGGATGGGATGGACGGATTGGATAGGATGGAGGTGTTGGATGGGATGGACGGGTTGGATGGGATGGATGGGATGGAGGGGATGGATGAGATGGATGGGATGGATGGGATGGAGGGGTTGGAGGGGTTGGATGGGATGGATGGGATGGATGGGATGGAGGGGTTGGAGGGGTTGGATTGTATGGAGGGGTTGGATGGGATGGATGGGATGGATGGGATGGAGGGGTTGGATGGGATGGATGGGATGGATGGGTTGGATGGGTTGGGTGGGATAGATGGGATGGATGGGATGGAGGGGTTGGATGGGTTGGAGGGGTTGGATAGGATGGATGGGATGGAGGGGTTGGAGGGGATGGAGGGGTTGGATGGGATGGACGGGTTGGATAGGATGGATGGGATGGAGGGGTTGGAGGGGATGGAGGGGTTGGCCGGGATGGACGGGTTGGATAGAATGGAGGTGTTGGATGGGATGGACGGGTTGGATGGGATGGATGGGATGGAGGGGATGGATGAGATGTATGGGATGGATGGGATGGAGGGGTTGGATGGGATGGAAGGGTTGGATGGGATGGATGGGATGGATGGGATGGAGGGGTTGGAGGGGTTGGATGGGTTGGGTGGGATAGATGGGATGGATGGGATGGAGGGGTTGGGAGGGGTTGGATGGGATGGACGGGTTGGATGGGATGGATGGGATGGATGGGATGGAGGGGTTGGAGGGGTTGGATGGGATGGACGGGTTGGATAGGATGGAGGTGTTGGATGGGATGGACGGGTTGGATGGGATGGATGGGATGGAGGGGATGAATGAGATGTATGGGATGGAGGGGATGGAGGGGTTGGATGGGATGGAGGGGTTGGATGGGATGGATGGGATGGATGGGATGGATGGGATGGAGGGGTTGGATGGGTTGGATGGGTTGGGTGGGATAGATGGGATGGATGGGATGCATGGGTTGGATGGGATGGAGGGGTTGGATGGGATGGATGGGATGGATGGGATGGATACGATGGATGGCTTGGATGGGTTGGATGGAGTGGATGGGATGGATGGGATGTATGGGTTGGATGGGTTGGAGGGGATGGAGGGGTTGGATGGGATGGATGGGATGGATGGATTGGATGGGATGGAGAGGTTGGATGGGTTGGATGGGATGGATGGGTTGGATAGGAAGGATGGGTTGGAGACGTTGGAGGGGTTGGAGGGGATGGAGGGGTTGGATGGGTTGGATAGGAAGGATGGGTTGGAGACGTTGGAGGGGTTGGAGGGGATGGAGGGGTTGGATGGGATGGATGGGATGGATGGGTTGGATGGGTTGGAGGGGTTGGATGGGTTGGGTGGGATAGATGGGTTGGATGGGATGGATGGGTTGGATAGGAAGGATGGGATGGAGGGGTTGGAGGCGTTGGAGGGGTTGGAGGGGATGGAGGGGTTGGATGGGATGGATGGGATGGATGGGTTGGATGGGTTGGATGGGTTGGGTGGGATAGATGGGTTGGATGGGATGGAGGGGTTGGATACGATGGATGGGATGAAGGGGATGGATGGAATGGATGGGTTGGATGGGATGGACGGGTTGGATGGGTTGGAGGGGTTGGATAGGATGGATGGGATGGAGGGTTTGGATGGGATGGATGGGATGGAGGGGTTGGATGGGATGGATGGGATGGATGGGTTGGATGGGATGGATGGGATGGGTGGGATAGATGGGATGGATGGGTTGGATGGGTTGGATACGATGGATGGGATGGATGGGTTGGATGGGTTGGGTGGGATAGATGGGATGGATATGTTGGACGGGATGGATGGGATGGATGGGATGGAGGGGTTGGATGGGTTGGATGGGATGGATCGGATGGAGGGGTTGGAGGGGTTGGATGGGATGGAGGGGTTGGATGGGATGGATGGGATGGAGAGGTTTGATGGGTTGGAGAGGTTGGATGGGTTGGATGGGATGGAGGGGTTGGATGGGTTGGAGGGGATGGAGGGGTTGGACAGGTTGGATGGGATGGAGGGGTTGGATGGGATGGATGGATGGATGGGTTAGATGAGATGGAGGGGTTGGAGAGGTTGGATGGGATGGATGGGTTAGATGGGATGGAGGGGTTGGATAGGAAGGATGGGTTGGAGACGTTGGAGGGGTTGGAGGGGATGGAGGGGTTGGATGGGATGGATGGGATGGATGGGTTGGATGGGTTGGAGGGGTTGGATGGGTTGGGTGGGATAGATGGGTTGGATGGGATGGATGGGTTGGATAGGAAGGATGGGATGGAGGGGTTGGAGGCGTTGGAGGGGTTGGAGGGGATGGAGGGGTTGGATGGGATGGATGGGATGGATGGGTTGGATGGGTTGGAGGGGTTGGATGGGTTGGGTGGGATAGATGGGTTGGATGGGATGGAGGGGTTGGATACGATGGATGGGATGGAGGGGATGGATGGAATGGATGGGTTGGATGGGATGGACGGGTTGGATGGGATGGATGGGTTGGATATGTTGGACGGGATGGATGGGATGGATGGGATGGAGGGGTTGGATGGGTTGGATGGGATGGATGGGTTGGAGGGGTTGGAGGGGTTGGATGGGATGGAGGGGTTGGATAGGATGGATGGGATGGAGGGGTTGGATGGGTTGGGTGGGATAGATGGGTTGGATGGGATGGAGGGGTTGGATACGATGGATGGGATGGAGGGGATGGATGGAATGGATGGGTTGGATGGGATGGACGGGTTGGATGGGATGGATGGGTTGGATATGTTGGACGGGATGGATGGGATGGATGGGATGGAGGGGTTGGATGGGTTGGATGGGATGGATGGGTTGGAGGGGATGGATGGGATGGAGGGGTTGAATGGGATGGATGGGATGGAGGGGTTGGATGGGTTGGAGAGGTTGGATGGGTTGGATGGGATGGAGGGGTTGGAGGGGTTGGATGGGTTGGAGGGGTTGGAGGGGATGGAGGGGTTGGACAGGTTGGATGGGATGGAGGGGTTGGATGGGATGGATGGATGGATGGGTTAGATGGGATGGAGGGGTTGGAGAGGTTGGATGGGATGGATGGGTTGGAAGGGTTGGAGGGGTTGGAGGGGTTGGATAGGATGGATGGGATGGAGGGGTTGGAGGGGTTGGATGGGATGGACGGGTTGGATAGGATGGAGGTGTTGGATGGGATGGACGGGTTGGATGGGTTGGATGGGATGGAGGGGTTGGATAGGATGGATGGGATGGAGGGGTTGGATGGGATGGACGGGTTGGATAGGATGGATGGGATGGAGGGGTTGGAGAGGTTGGATGGGATGGACGGGTTGGATAGGATGGAGGTGTTGGATGGGATGGACGGGTTGGATGGGATGGATGGGATGGAGGGGATGGATGAGATGGATGGGATGGATGGGATGGAGGGGTTGGAGGGGTTGGATGGGATGGATGGGATGGATGGGATGGAGGGGTTGGAGGGGTTGGATTGTATGGAGGGGTTGGATGGGATGGATGGGATGGATGGGATGGAGGGGTTGGATGGGATGGATGGGATGGATGGGTTGGATGGGTTGGGTGGGATAGATGGGATGGATGGGATGGAGGGGTTGGATGGGTTGGAGGGGTTGGATAGGATGGATGGGATGGAGGGGTTGGAGGGGATGGAGGGGTTGGATGGGATGGACGGGTTGGATAGGATGGAGGTGTTGGATGGGATGGACGGGTTGGATGGGATGGATGGGATGGAGGGGATGGATGAGATGGATGGGATGGATGGGATGGAAGGGTTGGATGGGATGGACGGGTTGCATGGGATGGATGGGATGGAGGGGTTGGATGGGATGGATGGGATGGATGGGTTGGATGGGTTGGGTGGGATAGATGGGATGGATGGGATGGAGGGGTTGGGAGGGGTTGGATGGGATGGACGGGTTGGATGGGATGGATGGGATGGATGGGATGGAGGGGTTGGAGGGGTTGGATGGGATGGATGGGATGGATGGGATGGATGGGATGGAGGGGTTGGAGGGGTTGGATGGGATGGACGGGTTGGATAGGATGGAGGTGTTGGATGGGATGGACGGGTTGGATGGGATGGATGGGATGGATGGGATGGAGGGGATGGATGAGATGGATGGGATGGATGGGATGGAAGGGTTGGATGGGATGGACGGGTTGCATGGGATGGATGGGATGGACGGGTTGCATGGGATGGATGGGATGGAGGGGATGGATGGGATGGAGGGGTTGGATGGGTTGGAGGGGTTGGATAGGATGGATGGGATGGAGGGGTTGGAGGGGATGGAGGGGTTGGATGGGATGGACGGGTTGCATGGGATGGATGGGATGGATGGGATGGAGGGGATGGATGAGATGGATGGGATGGATGGGATGGAAGGGTTGGATGGGATGGACGGGTTGCATGGGATGGATGGGATGGACGGGTTGCATGGGATGGATGGGATGGAGGGGATGGATGGGATGGAGGGGTTGGATGGGTTGGAGGGGTTGGATAGGATGGATGGGATGGAGGGGTTGGAGGGGATGGAGGGGTTGGATGGGATGGACGGGTTGGATAGGATGGATGGGATGGAGGGGTTGGAGGGGATGGAGGGGTTGGCCGGGATGGACGGGTTGGATAGAATGGAGGTGTTGGATGGGATGGACGGGTTGGATGGGATGGATGGGATGGAGGGGATGGATGAGATGTATGGGATGGATGGGATGGAGGGGTTGGATGGGATGGATGGGTTGGATGGGATGGATGGGATGGATGGGATGGAGGGGTTGGAGGGGTTGGATGGGTTGGGTGGGATAGATGGGATGGATGGGATGGAGGGGTTGGGAGGGGTTGGATGGGATGGACGGGTTGGATGGGATGGATGGGATGGATGGGATGGAGGGGTTGGAGGGGTTGGATGGGATGGATGGGATGGATGGGATGGATGGGATGGAGGGGTTGGAGGGGTTGGATGGGATGGACGGGTTGGATAGGATGGAGGTGTTGGATGGGATGGACGGGTTGGATGGGATGGATGGGATGGAGGGGATGAATGAGATGTATGGGATGGAGGGGATGGAGGGGTTGGATGGGATGGAGGGGTTGGATGGGATGGATGGGATGGATGGGATGGATGGGATGGAGGGGTTGGATGGGTTGGATGGGTTGGGTGGGATAGATGGGATGGATGGGATGCATGGGTTGGATGGGATGGAGGGGTTGGATGGGATGGATGGGATGGATGGGATGGATACGATGGATGGCTTGGATGGGTTGGATGGAGTGGATGGGATGGATGGGATGTATGGGTTGGATGGGATGGATGGGTTGGATGGGTTGGAGGGGTTGGATGGGTTGGATGGGATGGAGAGGTTGGATGGGTTGGATGGGATGGATGGGTTGGATAGGAAGGACGGGTTGGAGACGTTGGAGGGGTTGGAGGGGATGGAGGGGTTGGATGGGATGGATGGGATGGATGGGTTGGAGGGGTTGGAGGGGATGGAGGGGTTGGATGGGATGGATGGGATGGATGGGTTGGATGGGTTGGATGGGATGGACGGGTTGGATGGGATGTATGGGTTGGATGGGATGGATGGGTTGGATGGGATGGATGGGATGGATGGGTTGGATGGGTTGGAGGGGTTGGAGGGGATGGAGGGGTTGGATGGGATGGATACGATGGATGGCTTGGATGGGTTGGATGGAGTGGATGGAATGGATGGGATGTATGGGTTGGATGGGATGGATGGGTTGGATGGGTTGGATGGGATGGAGGGGTTGGATGGGTTGGATGGGATGGAGAGGTTGGATGGGTTGGATGGGATGGATGGGTTGGATAGGAAGGATGGGTTGGAGACGTTGGAGGGGTTGGAGGGGTTGGAGAGGTTGGATGGGATGGACGGATTGGATAGGATGGAGGTGTTGGATGGGATGGACGGGTTGGATGGGATGGATGGGATGGAGGGGATGGATGAGATGGATGGGATGGATGGGATGGAGGGGTTGGAGGGGTTGGATGGGATGGATGGGATGGATGGGATGGAGGGGTTGGAGGGGTTGGATTGTATGGAGGGGTTGGATGGGATGGATGGGATGGATGGGATGGAGGGGTTGGATGGGATGGATGGGATGGATGGGTTGGATGGGTTGGGTGGGATAGATGGGATGGATGGGATGGAGGGGTTGGATGGGTTGGAGGGGTTGGATAGGATGGATGGGATGGAGGGGTTGGAGGGGTTGGATGGGATGGACGGGTTGGATAGGATGGAGGTGTTGGATGGGATGGACGGGTTGGACGGGTTGGATGGGATGGATGGGATGGAGGGGTTGGATGGGATGGACGGGTTGGATAGGATGGATGGGATGGAGGGGTTGGAGGGGTTGGATGGGATGGACGGGTTGGATAGAATGGAGGTGTTGGATGGGATGGACGGGTTGGATGGGATGGATGGGATGGAGGGGATGGATGAGATGTATGGGATGGATGGGATGGAGGGGTGGGATGGGATGGAGGGGTTGGATGGGATGGATGGGATGGATGGGATGGAGGGGTTGGAGGGGTTGGATGGGTTGGGTGGGATAGATGGGATGGATGGGATGGAGGGGTTGGGAGGGGTTGGATGGGATGGACGGGATGGAGGGGTTGGATGGGTTGGAGAGGTTCGATGGGTTGGATGGGATGGAGGGGTTGGATGGGATGGATGGATGGATGGGTTAGATGGGATGGAGGGGTTGGAGAGGTTGGATGGGATGGATGGGTTGGAAGGGTTGGAGGGGTTGGAGGGGTTGGATAGGATGGATGGGATGGAGGGGTTGGAGGGGTTGGATGGGATGGACGGGTTGGATAGGATGGAGGTGTTGGATGGGATGGACGGGTTGGACGGGTTGGATGGGATGGATGGGATGGATGGGATGGATGGGATGGAGGGGTTGGAGGGGTTGGATGGGTTGGGTGGGATAGATGGGATGGATGGGATGGAGGGGTTGGGAGGGGTTGGATGGGATGGACGGGTTGGATGGGATGGATGGGATGGATGGGATGGAGGGGTTGGAGGGGTTGGATGGGATGGATGGGATGGATGGGATGGATGGGATGGAGGGGTTGGAGGGGTTGGATGGGATGGACGGGTTGGATAGGATGGAGGTGTTGGATGGGATGGACGGGTTGGATGGGATGGATGGGATGGAGGGGATGGATGAGATGTATGGGATGGATGGGATGGAGGGGTTGGATGGGATGGAGGGGTTGGATGGGATGGATGGGATGGATGGGATGGATGGGATGGAGGGGTTGGATGGGTTGGATGGGTTGGGTGGGATAGATGGGATGGATGGGATGGATGGGTTGGATGGGATGGAGGGGTTGGATGGGATGGATGGGATGGATGGGATGGATACGATGGATGGCTTGGATGGGTTGGATGGAGTGGATGGGATGGATGGGTTGGATGGGATGTATGGGTTGGATGGGATGGATGGGTTGGATGGGTTGGATGGGATGGAGGGGTTGGATGGGTTGGATGGGATGGAGAGGTTGGATGGGTTGGATGGGATGGATGGGTTGGATAGGAAGGATGGGTTGGAGACGTTGGAGGGGTTGGAGGGGATGGAGGGGTTGGATGGGATGGATGGGATGGATGGGTTGGATGGGTTGGAGGGGTTGGATGGGTTGGGTGGGATAGATGGGTTGGATGGGATGGATGGGTTGGATAGGAAGGATGGGATGGAGGGGTTGGAGGCGTTGGAGGGGTTGGAGGGGATGGAGGGGTTGGATGGGATGGATGGGATGGATGGGTTGGATGGGTTGGAGGGGTTGGATGGGTTGGGTGGGATAGATGGGTTGGATGGGATGGAGGGGTTGGATACGATGGATGGGATGGAGGGGATGGATGGAATGGATGGGTTGGATGGGATGGACGGGTTGGATGGGATGGATGGGTTGGATATGTTGGACGGGATGGATGGGATGGATGGGATGGAGGGGTTGGATGGGTTGGATGGGATGGATGGGTTGGAGGGGTTGGAGGGGTTGGATGGGATGGAGGGGTTGGATAGGATGGATGGGATGGAGGGGTTGGATGGGCTGGGTGGGATAGATGGGTTGGATGGGATGGAGGGGTTGGATACGTGGGATGGGATGGAGGGGATGGATGGAATGGACGGGTTGGATGGGTTGGATATGTTGGACGGGATGGATGGGATGGATGGGATGGAGGGGTTGGATGGGTTGGATGGGATGGATGGGTTGGAGGGGTTGGATGGGATGGAGGGGTTGGATGGGATGGATGGGATGGAGGGGTTGGATGGGTTGGAGAGGTTGGATGGGTTGGATGGGATGGAGGGGTTGGAGGGGTTGGATGGGTTGGAGGGGTTGGAGGGGATGGAGGGGTTGGACAGGTTGGATGGGATGGAGGGGTTGGATGGGATGGATGGATCGATGGGTTAGATGGGATGGAGGGGTTGGAGAGGTTGGATGGGATGGATGGGTTGGAAGGGTTGGAGGGGTTGGAGGGGTTGGATAGGATGGATGGGATGGAGGGGTTGGAGGGGTTGGATGGGATGGACGGGTTGGATAGGATGGAGGTGTTGGATGGGATGGACGGGTTGGACGGGTTGGATGGGATGGAGGGGTTGGATAGGATGGGTGGGATGGAGGGGTTGGATGGGATGGACGGGTTGGATAGGATGGATGGGATGGAGGGGTTGGAGAGGTTGGATGGGATGGACGGATTGGATAGGATGGAGGTGTTGGATGGGATGGACGGGTTGGATGGGATGGATGGGATGGAGGGGATGGATGAGATGGATGGGATGGATGGGATGGAGGGGTTGGAGGGGTTGGATGGGATGGATGGGATGGATGGGATGGAGGGGTTGGAGGGGTTGGATTGTATGGAGGGGTTGGATGGGATGGATGGGATGGATGGGATGGAGGGGTTGGATGGGATGGATGGGATGGATGGGTTGGATGGGTTGGGTGGGATAGATGGGATGGATGGGATGGAGGGGTTGGATGGGTTGGAGGGGTTGGATAGGATGGATGGGATGGAGGGGTTGGAGGGGATGGAGGGGTTGGATGGGATGGACGGGTTGGATAGGATGGATGGGATGGAGGGGTTGGAGGGGATGGAGGGGTTGGCCGGGATGGACGGGTTGGATAGAATGGAGGTGTTGGATGGGATGGACGGGTTGGATGGGATGGATGGGATGGAGGGGATGGATGAGATGTATGGGATGGATGGGATGGAGGGGTTGGATGGGATGGATGGGTTGGATGGGATGGATGGGATGGATGGGATGGAGGGGTTGGAGGGGTTGGATGGGTTGGGTGGGATAGATGGGATGGATGGGATGGAGGGGTTGGGAGGGGTTGGATGGGATGGACGGGTTGGATGGGATGGATGGGATGGATGGGATGGAGGGGTTGGAGGGGTTGGATGGGATGGATGGGATGGATGGGATGGATGGGATGGATGGGATGGAGGGGTTGGAGGGGTTGGATGGGATGGACGGGTTGGATAGGATGGAGGTGTTGGATGGGATGGACGGGTTGGATGGGATGGATGGGATGGAGGGGATGAATGAGATGTATGGGATGGAGGGGATGGAGGGGTTGGATGGGATGGAGGGGTTGGATGGGATGGATGGGATGGATGGGATGGATGGGATGGAGGGGTTGGATGGGTTGGATGGGTTGGGTGGGATAGATGGGATGGATGGGATGCATGGGTTGGATGGGATGGAGGGGTTGGATGGGATGGATGGGATGGATGGGATGGATACGATGGATGGCTTGGATGGGTTGGATGGAGTGGATGGGATGGATGGGATGTATGGGTTGGATGGGATGGATGGGTTGGATGGGTTGGATGGGATGGAGGGGTTGGATGGGTTGGATGGGATGGAGAGGTTGGATGGGTTGGATGGGATGGATGGGTTGGATAGGAAGGACGGGTTGGAGACGTTGGAGGGGTTGGAGGGGATGGAGGGGTTGGATGGGATGGATGGGATGGATGGGTTGGATGGGTTGGAGGGGTTGGAGGGGATGGAGGGGTTGGATGGGATGGATGGGATGGATGGGTTGGATGGGTTGGATGGGATGGACGGGTTGGATGGGATGTATGGGTTGGATGGGATGGATGGGTTGGATGGGATGGATGGGATGGATGGGTTGGATGGGTTGGAGGGGTTGGAGGGGATGGAGGGGTTGGATGGGATGGATACGATGGATGGCTTGGATGGGTTGGATGGAGTGGATGGGATGGATGGGATGTATGGGTTGGATGGGATGGATGGGTTGGATGGGTTGGATGGGATGGAGGGGTTGGATGGGTTGGATGGGATGGAGAGGTTGGATGGGTTGGATGGGATGGATGGGTTGGATAGGAAGGATGGGTTGGAGACGTTGGAGGGGTTGGAGGGGTTGGAGAGGTTGGATGGGATGGACGGATTGGATAGGATGGAGGTGTTGGATGGGATGGACGGGTTGGATGGGATGGATGGGATGGAGGGGATGGATGAGATGGATGGGATGGAGGGGTTGGAGGGGTTGGATGGGATGGATGGGATGGATGGGATGGAGGGGTTGGAGGGGTTGGATTGTATGGAGGGGTTGGATGGGATGGATGGGATGGATGGGATGGAGGGGTTGGATGGGATGGATGGGATGGATGGGTTGGATGGGTTGGGTGGGATAGATGGGATGGATGGGATGGAGGGGTTGGATGGGTTGGAGGGGTTGGATAGGATGGATGGGATGGAGGGGTTGGAGGGGATGGAGGGGTTGGATGGGATGGACGGGTTGGATAGGATGGATGGGATGGAGGGGTTGGAGGGGATGGAGGGGTTGGCCGGGATGGACGGGTTGGATAGAATGGAGGTGTTGGATGGGATGGACGGGTTGGATGGGATGGATGGGATGGAGGGGATGGATGAGATGTATGGGATGGATGGGATGGAGGGGTTGGATGGGATGGAAGGGTTGGATGGGATGGATGGGATGGATGGGATGGAGGGGTTGGAGGGGTTGGATGGGTTGGGTGGGATAGATGGGATGGATGGGATGGAGGGGTTGGGAGGGGTTGGATGGGATGGACGGGTTGGATGGGATGGATGGGATGGATGGGATGGAGGGGTTGGAGGGGTTGGATGGGATGGACGGGTTGGATAGGATGGAGGTGTTGGATGGGATGGACGGGTTGGATGGGATGGATGGGATGGAGGGGATGAATGAGATGTATGGGATGGAGGGGATGGAGGGGTTGGATGGGATGGAGGGGTTGGATGGGATGGATGGGATGGATGGGATGGATGGGATGGAGGGGTTGGATGGGTTGGATGGGTTGGGTGGGATAGATGGGATGGATGGGATGCATGGGTTGGATGGGATGGAGGGGTTGGATGGGATGGATGGGATGGATGGGATGGATACGATGGATGGCTTGGATGGGTTGGATGGAGTGGATGGGATGGATGGGATGTATGGGTTGGATGGGTTGGAGGGGATGGAGGGGTTGGATGGGATGGATGGGATGGATGGATTGGATGGGATGGAGAGGTTGGATGGGTTGGATGGGATGGATGGGTTGGATAGGAAGGATGGGTTGGAGACGTTGGAGGGGTTGGAGGGGATGGAGGGGTTGGATGGGTTGGATAGGAAGGATGGGTTGGAGACGTTGGAGGGGTTGGAGGGGATGGAGGGGTTGGATGGGATGGATGGGATGGATGGGTTGGATGGGTTGGAGGGGTTGGATGGGTTGGGTGGGATAGATGGGTTGGATGGGATGGATGGGTTGGATAGGAAGGATGGGATGGAGGGGTTGGAGGCGTTGGAGGGGTTGGAGGGGATGGAGGGGTTGGATGGGATGGATGGGATGGATGGGTTGGATGGGTTGGATGGGTTGGGTGGGATAGATGGGTTGGATGGGATGGAGGGGTTGGATACGATGGATGGGATGAAGGGGATGGATGGAATGGATGGGTTGGATGGGATGGACGGGTTGGATGGGTTGGAGGGGTTGGATAGGATGGATGGGATGGAGGGTTTGGATGGGATGGATGGGATGGAGGGGTTGGATGGGATGGATGGGATGGATGGGTTGGATGGGATGGATGGGATGGATGGGATGGGTGGGATAGATGGGATGGATGGGTTGGATGGGTTGGATACGATGGATGGGATGGATGGGTTGGATGGGTTGGGTGGGATAGATGGGATGGATATGTTGGACGGGATGGATGGGATGGATGGGATGGAGGGGTTGGATGGGTTGGATGGGATGGATCGGATGGAGGGGTTGGAGGGGTTGGATGGGATGGAGGGGTTGGATGGGATGGATGGGATGGAGAGGTTTGATGGGTTGGAGAGGTTGGATGGGTTGGATGGGATGGAGGGGTTGGATGGGTTGGAGGGGATGGAGGGGTTGGACAGGTTGGATGGGATGGAGGGGTTGGATGGGATGGATGGATGGATGGGTTAGATGAGATGGAGGGGTTGGAGAGGTTGGATGGGATGGATGGGTTAGATGGGATGGAGGGGTTGGATAGGAAGGATGGGTTGGAGACGTTGGAGGGGTTGGAGGGGATGGAGGGGTTGGATGGGATGGATGGGATGGATGGGTTGGATGGGTTGGAGGGGTTGGATGGGTTGGGTGGGATAGATGGGTTGGATGGGATGGATGGGTTGGATAGGAAGGATGGGATGGAGGGGTTGGAGGCGTTGGAGGGGTTGGAGGGGATGGAGGGGTTGGATGGGATGGATGGGATGGATGGGTTGGATGGGTTGGAGGGGTTGGATGGGTTGGGTGGGATAGATGGGTTGGATGGGATGGAGGGGTTGGATACGATGGATGGGATGGAGGGGATGGATGGAATGGATGGGTTGGATGGGATGGACGGGTTGGATGGGATGGATGGGTTGGATATGTTGGACGGGATGGATGGGATGGATGGGATGGAGGGGTTGGATGGGTTGGATGGGATGGATGGGTTGGAGGGGTTGGAGGGGTTGGATGGGATGGAGGGGTTGGATAGGATGGATGGGATGGAGGGGTTGGATGGGTTGGGTGGGATAGATGGGTTGGATGGGATGGAGGGGTTGGATACGATGGATGGGATGGAGGGGATGGATGGAATGGATGGGTTGGATGGGATGGACGGGTTGGATGGGATGGATGGGTTGGATATGTTGGACGGGATGGATGGGATGGATGGGATGGAGGGGTTGGATGGGTTGGATGGGATGGATGGGTTGGAGGGGATGGATGGGATGGAGGGGTTGAATGGGATGGATGGGATGGAGGGGTTGGATGGGTTGGAGAGGTTGGATGGGTTGGATGGGATGGAGGGGTTGGAGGGGTTGGATGGGTTGGAGGGGTTGGAGGGGATGGAGGGGTTGGACAGGTTGGATGGGATGGAGGGGTTGGATGGGATGGATGGATGGATGGGTTAGATGGGATGGAGGGGTTGGAGAGGTTGGATGGGATGGATGGGTTGGAAGGGTTGGAGGGGTTGGAGGGGTTGGATAGGATGGATGGGATGGAGGGGTTGGAGGGGTTGGATGGGATGGACGGGTTGGATAGGATGGAGGTGTTGGATGGGATGGACGGGTTGGATGGGTTGGATGGGATGGAGGGGTTGGATAGGATGGATGGGATGGAGGGGTTGGATGGGATGGACGGGTTGGATAGGATGGATGGGATGGAGGGGTTGGAGAGGTTGGATGGGATGGACGGGTTGGATAGGATGGAGGTGTTGGATGGGATGGACGGGTTGGATGGGATGGATGGGATGGAGGGGATGGATGAGATGGATGGGATGGATGGGATGGAGGGGTTGGAGGGGTTGGATGGGATGGATGGGATGGATGGGATGGAGGGGTTGGAGGGGTTGGATTGTATGGAGGGGTTGGATGGGATGGATGGGATGGATGGGATGGAGGGGTTGGATGGGATGGATGGGATGGATGGGTTGGATGGGTTGGGTGGGATAGATGGGATGGATGGGATGGAGGGGTTGGATGGGTTGGAGGGGTTGGATAGGATGGATGGGATGGAGGGGTTGGAGGGGATGGAGGGGTTGGATGGGATGGACGGGTTGGATAGGATGGAGGTGTTGGATGGGATGGACGGGTTGGATGGGATGGATGGGATGGAGGGGATGGATGAGATGGATGGGATGGATGGGATGGAAGGGTTGGATGGGATGGACGGGTTGCATGGGATGGATGGGATGGAGGGGTTGGATGGGATGGATGGGATGGATGGGTTGGATGGGTTGGGTGGGATAGATGGGATGGATGGGATGGAGGGGTTGGGAGGGGTTGGATGGGATGGACGGGTTGGATGGGATGGATGGGATGGATGGGATGGAGGGGTTGGAGGGGTTGGATGGGATGGATGGGATGGATGGGATGGATGGGATGGAGGGGTTGGAGGGGTTGGATGGGATGGACGGGTTGGATAGGATGGAGGTGTTGGATGGGATGGACGGGTTGGATGGGATGGATGGGATGGATGGGATGGAGGGGATGGATGAGATGGATGGGATGGATGGGATGGAAGGGTTGGATGGGATGGACGGGTTGCATGGGATGGATGGGATGGACGGGTTGCATGGGATGGATGGGATGGAGGGGATGGATGGGATGGAGGGGTTGGATGGGTTGGAGGGGTTGGATAGGATGGATGGGATGGAGGGGTTGGAGGGGATGGAGGGGTTGGATGGGATGGACGGGTTGCATGGGATGGATGGGATGGATGGGATGGAGGGGATGGATGAGATGGATGGGATGGATGGGATGGAAGGGTTGGATGGGATGGACGGGTTGCATGGGATGGATGGGATGGACGGGTTGCATGGGATGGATGGGATGGAGGGGATGGATGGGATGGAGGGGTTGGATGGGTTGGAGGGGTTGGATAGGATGGATGGGATGGAGGGGTTGGAGGGGATGGAGGGGTTGGATGGGATGGACGGGTTGGATAGGATGGATGGGATGGAGGGGTTGGAGGGGATGGAGGGGTTGGCCGGGATGGACGGGTTGGATAGAATGGAGGTGTTGGATGGGATGGACGGGTTGGATGGGATGGATGGGATGGAGGGGATGGATGAGATGTATGGGATGGATGGGATGGAGGGGTTGGATGGGATGGATGGGTTGGATGGGATGGATGGGATGGATGGGATGGAGGGGTTGGAGGGGTTGGATGGGTTGGGTGGGATAGATGGGATGGATGGGATGGAGGGGTTGGGAGGGGTTGGATGGGATGGACGGGTTGGATGGGATGGATGGGATGGATGGGATGGAGGGGTTGGAGGGGTTGGATGGGATGGATGGGATGGATGGGATGGATGGGATGGAGGGGTTGGAGGGGTTGGATGGGATGGACGGGTTGGATAGGATGGAGATGTTGGATGGGATGGACGGGTTGGATGGGATGGATGGGATGGAGGGGATGAATGAGATGTATGGGATGGAGGGGATGGAGGGGTTGGATGGGATGGAGGGGTTGGATGGGATGGATGGGATGGATGGGATGGATGGGATGGAGGGGTTGGATGGGTTGGATGGGTTGGGTGGGATAGATGGGATGGATGGGATGCATGGGTTGGATGGGATGGAGGGGTTGGATGGGATGGATGGGATGGATGGGATGGATACGATGGATGGCTTGGATGGGTTGGATGGAGTGGATGGGATGGATGGGATGTATGGGTTGGATGGGATGGATGGGTTGGATGGGTTGGAGGGGTTGGATGGGTTGGATGGGATGGAGAGGTTGGATGGGTTGGATGGGATGGATGGGTTGGATAGGAAGGACGGGTTGGAGACGTTGGAGGGGTTGGAGGGGATGGAGGGGTTGGATGGGATGGATGGGATGGATGGGTTGGAGGGGTTGGAGGGGATGGAGGGGTTGGATGGGATGGATGGGATGGATGGGTTGGATGGGTTGGATGGGATGGACGGGTTGGATGGGATGTATGGGTTGGATGGGATGGATGGGTTGGATGGGATGGATGGGATGGATGGGTTGGATGGGTTGGAGGGGTTGGAGGGGATGGAGGGGTTGGATGGGATGGATACGATGGATGGCTTGGATGGGTTGGATGGAGTGGATGGGATGGATGGGATGTATGGGTTGGATGGGATGGATGGGTTGGATGGGTTGGATGGGATGGAGGGGTTGGATGGGTTGGATGGGATGGAGAGGTTGGATGGGTTGGATGGGATGGATGGGTTGGATAGGAAGGATGGGTTGGAGACGTTGGAGGGGTTGGAGGGGTTGGAGAGGTTGGATGGGATGGACGGATTGGATAGGATGGAGGTGTTGGATGGGATGGACGGGTTGGATGGGATGGATGGGATGGAGGGGATGGATGAGATGGATGGGATGGATGGGATGGAGGGGTTGGAGGGGTTGGATGGGATGGATGGGATGGATGGGATGGAGGGGTTGGAGGGGTTGGATTGTATGGAGGGGTTGGATGGGATGGATGGGATGGATGGGATGGAGGGGTTGGATGGGATGGATGGGATGGATGGGTTGGATGGGTTGGGTGGGATAGATGGGATGGATGGGATGGAGGGGTTGGATGGGTTGGAGGGGTTGGATAGGATGGATGGGATGGAGGGGTTGGAGGGGATGGAGGGGTTGGATGGGATGGACGGGTTGGATAGGATGGATGGGATGGAGGGGTTGGAGGGGATGGAGGGGTTGGCCGGGATGGACGGGTTGGATAGAATGGAGGTGTTGGATGGGATGGACGGGTTGGATGGGATGGATGGGATGGAGGGGATGGATGAGATGTATGGGATGGATGGGATGGAGGGGTTGGATGGGATGGAAGGGTTGGATGGGATGGATGGGATGGATGGGATGGAGGGGTTGGAGGGGTTGGATGGGTTGGGTGGGATAGATGGGATGGATGGGATGGAGGGGTTGGATGGGATGGACGGGTTGGATGGGATGGATGGGATGGATGGGATGGAGGGGTTGGAGGGGTTGGATGGGATGGATGGGATGGATGGGATGGATGGGATGGAGGGGTTGGAGGGGTTGGATGGGATGGACGGGTTGGATAGGATGGAGGTGTTGGATGGGATGGACGGGTTGGATGGGATGGATGGGATGGAGGGGATGAATGAGATGTATGGGATGGAGGGGATGGAGGGGTTGGATGGGATGGAGGGGTTGGATGGGATGGATGGGATGGATGGGATGGATGGGATGGAGGGGTTGGATGGGTTGGATGGGTTGGGTGGGATAGATGGGATGGATGGGATGCATGGGTTGGATGGGATGGAGGGGTTGGATGGGATGGATGGGATGGATGGGATGGATACGATGGATGGCTTGGATGGGTTGGATGGAGTGGATGGGATGGATGGGATGTATGGGTTGGATGGGTTGGAGGGGATGGAGGGGTTGGATGGGATGGATGGGATGGATGGATTGGATGGGATGGAGAGGTTGGATGGGTTGGATGGGATGGATGGGTTGGATAGGAAGGATGGGTTGGAGACGTTGGAGGGGTTGGAGGGGATGGAGGGGTTGGATGGGTTGGATAGGAAGGATGGGTTGGAGACGTTGGAGGGGTTGGAGGGGATGGAGGGGTTGGATGGGATGGATGGGATGGATGGGTTGGATGGGTTGGAGGGGTTGGATGGGTTGGGTGGGATAGATGGGTTGGATGGGATGGATGGGTTGGATAGGAAGGATGGGATGGAGGGGTTGGAGGCGTTGGAGGGGTTGGAGGGGATGGAGGGGTTGGATGGGATGGATGGGATGGATGGGTTGGATGGGTTGGATGGGTTGGGTGGGATAGACGGGTTGGATGGGATGGAGGGGTTGGATACGATGGATGGGATGGATGGAATGGATGGGTTGGATGGGATGGACGGGTTGGATGGGATGGATGGGTTGGATATGTTGGACGGGATGGATGGGATGGATGGGATGGAGGGGTTGGATGGGTTGGATGGGATGGATGGGTTGGATGGGATGGAGGGGTTGGATAGGATGGATGGGATGGAGGGGTTGGATGGGTTGGGTGGGATAGATGGGTTGGATGGGATGGAGGGGTTGGATACGATGGATGGGATGGAGGGGATGGATGGAATGGATGGGTTGGATGGGATGGACGGGTTGGATGGGATGGATGGGTTGGATATGTTGGACGGGATGGATGGGATGGATGGGATGGAGGGGTTGGATGGGTTGGATGGGATGGATGGGTTGGAGGGGATGGATGGGATGGAGGGGTTGAATGGGATGGATGGGATGGAGGGGTTGGATGGGTTGGAGAGGTTGGATGGGTTGGATGGGATGGAGGGGTTGGAGGGGTTGGATGGGTTGGAGGGGTTGGAGGGGATGGAGGGGTTGGACAGGTTGGATGGGATGGAGGGGTTGGATGGGATGGATGGATGGATGGGTTAGATGGGATGGAGGGGTTGGAGAGGTTGGATGGGATGGATGGGTTGGAAGGGTTGGAGGGGTTGGAGGGGTTGGATAGGATGGATGGGATGGAGGGGTTGGAGGGGTTGGATGGGATGGACGGGTTGGATAGGATGGAGGTGTTGGATGGGATGGACGGGTTGGATGGGTTGGATGGGATGGAGGGGTTGGATAGGATGGATGGGATGGAGGGGTTGGATGGGATGGACGGGTTGGATAGGATGGATGGGATGGAGGGGTTGGAGAGGTTGGATGGGATGGACGGGTTGGATAGGATGGAGGTGTTGGATGGGATGGACGGGTTGGATGGGATGGATGGGATGGAGGGGATGGATGAGATGGATGGGATGGATGGGATGGAGGGGTTGGAGGGGTTGGATGGGATGGATGGGATGGATGGGATGGAGGGGTTGGAGGGGTTGGATTGTATGGAGGGGTTGGATGGGATGGATGGGATGGATGGGATGGAGGGGTTGGATGGGATGGATGGGATGGATGGGTTGGATGGGTTGGGTGGGATAGATGGGATGGATGGGATGGAGTGGTTGGATGGGTTGGAGGGGTTGGATAGGATGGATGGGATGGAGGGGTTGGAGGGGATGGAGGGGTTGGATGGGATGGACGGGTTGGATAGGATGGATGGCATGGAGGGGTTGGATGGGATGGACGGGTTGGATAGGATGGAGGTGTTGGATGGGATGGACGGGTTGGATGGGATGGATGGGATGGAGGGGATGGATGAGATGGATGGGATGGATGGGATGGAAGGGTTGGATGGGATGGACGGGTTGGATGGGATGGATGGGATGGAGGGTTGGATTGTATGGAGGGGTTGGATGGGATGGATGAGATGGATGAGATGGAGGGGTTGGATGGGATGGATGGGATGGATGGGTTGGATGGGTTGGGTGGGATAGATGGGATGGATGGGATGGAGGGGTTGGATAGGAAGGATGGGTTGGAGGCGTTGGAGGGGTTGGAGGGGTTGGATGGTTTGGATGGGATGGATGGGATGGATGGGTTGGATGGGTTGGAGGGGTTGGATGGGATGGATGGGATGGATGGGTTGGATGGGATGGATGGGATGGATGGGATGGGTGGGATAGATGGGATGGATGGGTTGGATGGGTTGGATACGATGGATGGGATGGATGGGTTGGATGGGTTGGGTGGGATAGATGGGATGGATATGTTGGACGGGATGGATGGGATGGATGGGATGGAGGGGTTGGATGGGTTGGATGGGATGGATCGGATGGAGGGGTTGGAGGGGTTGGATGGGATGGAGGGGTTGGATGGGATGGATGGGATGGAGAGGTTTGATGGGTTGGAGAGGTTGGATGGGTTGGATGGGATGGAGGGGTTGGATGGGTTGGAGGGGATGGAGGGGTTGGACAGGTTGGAGGGGTTGGATGGGTTGGAGGGGATGGAGGGGTTGGACAGGTTGGATGGGATGGAGGGGTTGGATGGGATGGATGGATGGATGGGTTAGATGAGATGGAGGGGTTGGAGAGGTTGGATGGGATGGATGGGTTAGATGGGATGGAGGGGTTGGATAGGAAGGATGGGTTGGAGACGTTGGAGGGGTTGGAGGGGATGGAGGGGTTGGATGGGATGGATGGGATGGATGGGTTGGATGGGTTGGAGGGGTTGGATGGGTTGGGTGGGATAGATGGGTTGGATGGGATGGATGGGTTGGATAGGAAGGATGGGATGGAGGGGTTGGAGGCGTTGGAGGGGTTGGAGGGGATGGAGGGGTTGGATGGGATGGATGGGATGGATGGGTTGGATGGGTTGGAGGGGTTGGATGGGTTGGGTGGGATAGATGGGTTGGATGGGATGGAGGGGTTGGATACGATGGATGGGATGGAGGGGATGGATGGAATGGATGGGTTGGATGGGATGGACGGGTTGGATGGGATGGATGGGTTGGATATGTTGGACGGGATGGATGGGATGGATGGGATGGAGGGGTTGGATGGGTTGGATGGGATGGATGGGTTGGAGGGGTTGGAGGGGTTGGATGGGATGGAGGGGTTGGATAGGATGGATGGGATGGAGGGGTTGGATGGGTTGGGTGGGATAGATGGGTTGGATGGGATGGAGGGGTTGGATACGATGGATGGGATGGAGGGGATGGATGGAATGGATGGGTTGGATGGGATGGACGGGTTGGATGGGATGGATGGGTTGGATATGTTGGACGGGATGGATGGGATGGATGGGATGGAGGGGTTGGATGGGTTGGATGGGATGGATGGGTTGGAGGGGATGGATGGGATGGAGGGGTTGAATGGGATGGATGGGATGGAGGGGTTGGATGGGTTGGAGAGGTTGGATGGGTTGGATGGGATGGAGGGGTTGGAGGGGTTGGATGGGTTGGAGGGGTTGGAGGGGATGGAGGGGTTGGACAGGTTGGATGGGATGGAGGGGTTGGATGGGATGGATGGATGGATGGGTTAGATGGGATGGAGGGGTTGGAGAGGTTGGATGGGATGGATGGGTTGGAAGGGTTGGAGGGGTTGGAGGGGTTGGATAGGATGGATGGGATGGAGGGGTTGGAGGGGTTGGATGGGATGGACGGGTTGGATAGGATGGAGGTGTTGGATGGGATGGACGGGTTGGATGGGTTGGATGGGATGGAGGGGTTGGATAGGATGGATGGGATGGAGGGGTTGGATGGGATGGACGGGTTGGATAGGATGGATGGGATGGAGGGGTTGGAGAGGTTGGATGGGATGGACGGGTTGGATAGGATGGAGGTGTTGGATGGGATGGACGGGTTGGATGGGATGGATGGGATGGAGGGGATGGATGAGATGGATGGGATGGATGGGATGGAGGGGTTGGAGGGGTTGGATGGGATGGATGGGATGGATGGGATGGAGGGGTTGGAGGGGTTGGATTGTATGGAGGGGTTGGATGGGATGGATGGGATGGATGGGATGGAGGGGTTGGATGGGATGGATGGGATGGATGGGTTGGATGGGTTGGGTGGGATAGATGGGATGGATGGGATGGAGGGGTTGGATGGGTTGGAGGGGTTGGATAGGATGGATGGGATGGAGGGGTTGGAGGGGATGGAGGGGTTGGATGGGATGGACGGGTTGGATAGGATGGATGGGATGGAGGGGTTGGAGGGGTTGGATGGGACGGACGGGTTGGATAGGATGGAGGTGTTGGATGGGATGGACGGGTTGGATGGGATGGATGGGATGGAGGGGATGGATGAGATGGATGGGATGGATGGGATGGAAGGGTTGGATGGGATGGACGGGTTGGATGGGATGGATGGGATGGAGGGGTTGGATTGTATGGAGGGGTTGGATGGGATGGATGGGATGGATGAGATGGATGAGATGGAGGGGTTGGATGGGATGGATGGGATGGATGGGTTGGATGGGTTGGGTGGGATAGATGGGATGGATGGGATGGAGGGGTCGGATAGGAAGGATGGGTTGGAGGCGTTGGAGGGGTTGGAGGGGTTGGATGGTTTGGATGGGATGGATGGGATGGATGGGTTGGATGGGTTGGAGGGGTTGGATAGGATGGATGGGATGGAGGGTTTGGATGGGATGGATGGGATGGAGGGGTTGGATGGGATGGATGGGATGGATGGGTTGGATGGGATGGATGGGATGGATGGGATGGGTGGGATAGATGGGATGGATGGGTTGGATGGGTTGGATACGATGGATGGGATGGATGGGTTGGATGGGTTGGGTGGGATAGATGGGATGGATATGTTGGACGGGATGGATGGGATGGATGGGATGGAGGGGTTGGATGGGTTGGATGGGATGGATCGGATGGAGGGGTTGGAGGGGTTGGATGGGATGGAGGGGTTGGATGGGATGGATGGGATGGAGAGGTTTGATGGGTTGGAGAGGTTGGATGGGTTGGATGGGATGGAGGGGTTGGATGGGTTGGAGGGGATGGAGGGGTTGGACAGGTTGGATGGGATGGAGGGGTTGGATGGGATGGATGGATGGATGGGTTAGATGAGATGGAGGGGTTGGAGAGGTTGGATGGGATGGATGGGTTAGATGGGATGGAGGGGTTGGATAGGTTGGATGGGATGGATGGGTTGGAAGGGTTGGAGGGGTTGGATAGGATGGATGGGATGGAGGGGTTGGATGGGATGGACGGGTTGGATAGGATGGAGGTGTTGGATGGGATGGACGGGTTGGACGGGTTGGATGGGATGGATGGGATGGAGGCGTTGGAGGGGTTGGAGGGGTTGGATGGGTTGGATGGGATGGATGGGATGGATGGGTTGGATGGGTTGGAGGGGTTGGATAGGATGGATGGGATGGAGGGGTTGGATGGGATGGATGGGATGGAGGGGTTGGATGGGATGGATGGGATGGATGGGTTGGATGGGATGGATGGGATGGATGGGATGGGTGGGATAGATGGGATGGATGGGTTGGATGGGTTGGATACGATGGATGGGATGGATGGGTTGGATGGGTTGGGTGGGATAGATGGGATGGATATGTTGGACGGGATGGATGGGATGGATGGGATGGAGGGGTTGGATGGGTTGGATGGGATGGATCGGTTGGAGGGGTTGGAGGGGTTGGATGGGATGGAGGGGTTGGATGGGATGGATGGGATGGAGAGGTTGGATGGGTTGGAGAGGTTGGATGGGTTGGATGGGTTGGATGGGATGGATGGGATGGATGGGTTGGATGGGTTGGAGGGGTTGGATAGGATGGATGGGATGGAGGGGTTGGATGGGATGGATGGGATGGAGGGGTTGGATGGGATGGATGGGATGGATGGGTTGGATGGGTTGGATGGGATGGATCGGTTGGAGGGGTTGGAGGGGTTGGATGGGATGGAGGGGTTGGATGGGATGGATGGGATGGAGAGGTTGGATGGGTTGGAGAGGTTGGATGGGTTGGATGGGATGGATCGGTTGGAGGGGTTGGAGGGGTTGGATGGGATGGAGGGGTTGGATGGGATGGATGGGATGGAGAGGTTGGATGGGTTGGAGAGGTTGGATGGGTTGGATGGGATGGAGGGGTTGGATGGGTTGGAGGGGATGGAGGGGTTGGACAGGTTGGATGGGATGGAGGGCTTGGATGGGATGGATGGATGGGTTAGATGAGATGGAGGGGTTGGAGAGGTTGGATGGGATGGATGGGTTAGATGGGATGGAGGGGTTGGATAGGTTGGATGGGATGGATGGGATGGAGGGGTTGGATGGGATGGACGGGTTGGATAGGATGGAGGTGTTGGATGGGATGGACGGGTTGGACGGGTTGGATGGGATGGAGGGGATGGATGAGATGGATGGGATGGATGGGATGGAGGGGTTGGATGGGATGGACGGGTTGGATGGGATGGATGGGATGGAGGGGTTGGAGGGGTTGGATTGTATGGATGGGTTGGATGGGATGGATGGGATGGAGGGGTTGGATGGGATGGACGGGTTGGATAGGATGGATGGGATGGAGGGGTTGGAGGGGTTGGATGGGATGGATGGGATGGAGGGGTTGGATGGGATGGACGGGTTGGATAGGATGGATGGGATGGAGGGGTTGGAGGGGTTGGATGGGATGGACGGGTTGGATAGGATGGATGGGATGGAGGGGTTGGAGGGAATGGAGGGGTTGGATGGGTTGGATGGGATGGAGGGGTTGGATGGGATGGATGGGATGGAGGGGTTGGATGGGATGGATGGGATGGAGGGGTTGGATGGGATGGATGGGATGGAGGGGTTGGATGGGATGGAGGGGTTGGATGGAATGGATGGGATGGACGGGTTGGATGGGATGGATGGGATGGAGGGGTTGGGTGGGTTGGATGGAATGGATGGGTTGGATAGGATGAATGGGATGGAGGGGTTGGATGGGATGGACGGGTTGGATAGGATGGATGGGATGGAGGGGTTGGAGGGGTTGGATGGGATGGACGGGTTGGATAGGATGGAGGTGTTGGATGGGATGGACGGGTTGGATGGGATGGATGGGATGGAGGGGATGGATGAGATGGATGGGATGGATGGGATGGATGGGATGGAAGGGTTGGATGGGATGGACGGGTTGGATGGGATGGATGGGATGGAGGGGTTGGATTGTATGGAGGGGTTGGATGGGATGGATGGGATGGATGAGATGGATGAGATGGAGGGGTTGGATGGGATGGATGGGATGGATGGGTTGGATGGGTTGGGTGGGATAGATGGGATGGATGGGATGGAGGGGTTGGATAGGAAGGATGGGTTGGAGGCGTTGGAGGGGTTGGAGGGGTTGGAGGGGTTGGATGGGTTGGATGGGATGGATGGGATGGATGGGTTGGATGGGTTGGAGGGGTTGGATAGCATGGATGGGATGGAGGGGTTGGATGGGATGGATGGGATGGAGGGGTTGGATGGGATGGATGGGATGGATGGGTTGGATGGGATGGATGGGATGGATGGGATGGGTGGGATAGATGGGATGGATGGGTTGGATGGGTTGGATACGATGGATGGGATGGATGGGTTGGATGGGTTGGGTGGGATAGATGGGATGGATATGTTGGACGGGATGGATGGGATGGATGGGATGGAGGGGTTGGATGGGATGGATGGGTTAGATGGGATGGAGGGGTTGGATAGGTTGGATGGGATGGATGGGTTAGATGGGATGGAGGGGTTGGATAGGTTGGATGGGATGGATGGGTTGGAAGGGTTGGAGGGGTTGGATAGGATGGATGGGATGGAGGGGTTGGATGGGATGGATGGGATGGAGAGGTTTGATGGGTTGGAGAGGTTGGATGGGTTGGAGGGGTTGGAGGGGTTGGATGGGATGGAGGGGTTGGATGGGATGGATGGGATGGAGAGGTTGGATGGGTTGGAGAGGTTGGATGGGTTGGATGGGATGGAGGGGTTGGATGGGTTGGAGGGGATGGAGGGGTTGGACAGGTTGGATGGGATGGAGGGGTTGGATGGGATGGATGGATGGATGGGTTAGATGAGATGGAGGGGTTGGAGAGGTTGGATGGGATGGACGGGTTGGATAGGATGGATGGGATGGAGGGGTTGGAGGGGTTGGATGGGACGGACGGGTTGGATAGGATGGAGGTGTTGGATGGGATGGACGGGTTGGATGGGATGGATGGGATGGAGGGGATGGATGAGATGGATGGGATGGATGGGATGGAAGGGTTGGATGGGATGGACGGGTTGGATGGGATGGATGGGATGGAGGGGTTGGATTGTATGGAGGGGTTGGATGGGATGGATGGGATGGATGAGATGGATGAGATGGAGGGGTTGGATGGGATGGATGGGATGGATGGGTTGGATGGGTTGGGTGGGATAGATGGGATGGATGGGATGGAGGGGTCGGATAGGAAGGATGGGTTGGAGGCGTTGGAGGGGTTGGAGGGGTTGGATGGTTTGGATGGGATGGATGGGATGGATGGGTTGGAGGGGTTGGATAGGATGGATGGGATGGAGGGTTTGGATGGGATGGATGGGATGGAGGGGTTGGATGGGATGGATGGGATGGATGGGTTGGATGGGATGGATGGGATGGATGGGATGGGTGGGATAGATGGGATGGATGGGTTGGATGGGTTGGATACGATGGATGGGATGGATGGGTTGGATGGGTTGGGTGGGATAGATGGGATGGATATGTTGGACGGGATGGATGGGATGGATGGGATGGAGGGGTTGGATGGGTTGGATGGGATGGATCGGATGGAGGGGTTGGAGGGGTTGGATGGGATGGAGGGGTTGGATGGGATGGATGGGATGGAGAGGTTTGATGGGTTGGAGAGGTTGGATGGGTTGGATGGGATGGAGGGGTTGGATGGGTTGGAGGGGATGGAGGGGTTGGACAGGTTGGATGGGATGGAGGGGTTGGATGGGATGGATGGATGGATGGGTTAGATAAGATGGAGGGGTTGGAGAGGTTGGATGGGATGGATGGGTTAGATGGGATGGAGGGGTTGGATAGGTTGGATGGGATGGATGGGTTGGAAGGGTTGGAGGGGTTGGATAGGATGGATGGGATGGAGGGGTTGGATGGGATGGACGGGTTGGATAGGATGGAGGTGTTGGATGGGATGGACGGGTTGGGCGGGTTGGATGGGATGGATGGGATGGAGGCGTTGGAGGGGTTGCAGGGGTTGGATGGGTTGGATGGGATGGATGGGATGGATGGGTTGGATGGGTTGGAGGGGTTGGATAGGATGGATGGGATGGAGGGGTTGGATGGGATGGATGGGATGGAGGGGTTGGATGGGATGGATGGGATGGATGGGTTGGATGGGATGGATGGGATGGATGGGATGGGTGGGATAGATGGGATGGATGGGTTGGATGGGTTGGATACGATGGATGGGATGGATGGGTTGGATGGGTTGGGTGGGATAGATGGGATGGATATGTTGGACGGGATGGATGGGATGGATGGGATGGAGGGGTTGGATGGGTTGGATGGGATGGATCGGTTGGAGGGGTTGGAGGGGTTGGATGGGATGGAGGGGTTGGATGGGATGGATGGGATGGAGAGGTTGGATGGGTTGGAGAGGTTGGATGGGTTGGATGGGTTGGATGGGATGGATGGGATGGATGGGTTGGATGGGTTGGAGGGGTTGGATAGGATGGATGGGATGGAGGGGTTGGATGGGATGGATGGGATGGAGGGGTTGGATGGGATGGATGGGATGGATGGGTTGGATGGGATGGATGGGATGGATGGGATGGGTGGGATAGATGGGATGGATGGGTTGGATACGATGGATGGGATGGATGGGTTGGATGGGTTGGGTGGGATAGATGGGATGGATATGTTGGACGGGATGGATGGGATGGATGGGATGGAGGGGTTGGATGGGTTGGATGGGATGGATCGGTTGGAGGGGTTGGAGGGGTTGGATGGGATGGAGGGGTTGGATGGGATGGATGGGATGGAGAGGTTGGATGGGTTGGAGAGGTTGGATGGGTTGGATGGGATGGAGGGGTTGGATGGGTTGGAGGGGATGGAGGGGTTGGACAGGTTGGATGGGATGGAGGGCTTGGATGGGATGGATGGATGGGTTAGATGAGATGGAGGGGTTGGAGAGGTTGGATGGGATGGATGGGTTAGATGGGATGGAGGGGTTGGATAGGTTGGATGGGATGGATGGGATGGAGGGGTTGGATGGGATGGACGGGTTGGATAGGATGGAGGTGTTGGATGGGATGGACGGGTTGGACGGGTTGGATGGGATGGAGGGGATGGATGAGATGGATGGGATGGATGGGATGGAGGGGTTGGATGGGATGGACGGGTTGGATGGGATGGATGGGATGGAGGGGTTGGAGGGGTTGGATTGTATGGAGGGGTTGGATGGGATGGATGGGATGGAGGGGTTGGATGGGATGGACGGGTTGGATAGGATGGATGGGATGGAGGGGTTGGAGGGGTTGGATGGGATGGATGGGATGGAGGGGTTGGATGGGATGAACGGGTTGGATAGGATGGATGGGATGGAGGGGTTGGAGGGGTTGGATGGGATGGACGGGTTGGATAGGATGGATGGGATGGAGGGGTTGGAGGGGATGGAGGGGTTGGATGGGTTGGATGGGATGGAGGGGTTGGATGGGATGGATGGGATGGAGGGGTTGGATGGGATGGATGGGATGGAGGGGTTGGATGGGATGGATGGGATGGAGGGGTTGGATGGGATGGAGGGGTTGGATGGAATGGATGGGATGGACGGGTTGGATGGGATGGATGGGATGGAGGGGTTGGGTGGGTTGGATGGAATGGATGGGTTGGATAGGATGAATGGGATGGAGGGGTTGGATGGGATGGACGGGTTGGATAGGATGGATGGGATGGAGGGGTTGGAGGGGTTGGATGGGATGGACGGGTTGGATAGGATGGAGGTGTTGGATGGGATGGACGGGTTGGATGGGATGGATGGGATGGAGGGGATGGATGAGATGGATGGGATGGATGGGATGGAAGGGTTGGATGGGATGGACGGGTTGGATGGGATGGATGGGATGGAGGGGTTGGATTGTATGGAGGGGTTGGATGGGATGGATGGGATGGATGAGATGGATGAGATGGAGGGGTTGGATGGGATGGATGGGATGGATGGGTTGGATGGGTTGGGTGGGATAGATGGGATGGATGGGATGGAGGGGTTGGATAGGAAGGATGGGTTGGAGGCGTTGGAGGGGTTGGAGGGGTTGGAGGGGTTGGATGGGTTGGATGGGATGGATGGGATGGATGGGTTGGATGGGTTGGAGGGGTTGGATAGCATGGATGGGATGGAGGGGTTGGATGGGATGGATGGGATGGAGGGGTTGGATGGGATGGATGGGATGGATGGGTTGGATGGGATGGATGGGATGGATGGGATGGGTGGGATAGATGGGATGGATGGGTTGGATGGGTTGGATACGATGGATGGGATGGATGGGTTGGATGGGTTGGGTGGGATAGATGGGATGGATATGTTGGACGGGATGGATGGGATGGATGGGATGGAGGGGTTGGATGGGATGGATGGGTTAGATGGGATGGAGGGGTTGGATAGGTTGGATGGGATGGATGGGTTAGATGGGATGGAGGGGTTGGATAGGTTGGATGGGATGGATGGGTTGGAAGGGTTGGAGGGGTTGGATAGGATGGATGGGATGGAGGGGTTGGATGGGATGGATGGGATGGAGAGGTTTGATGGGTTGGAGAGGTTGGATGGGTTGGAGGGGTTGGAGGGGTTGGATGGGATGGAGGGGTTGGATGGGATGGATGGGATGGAGAGGTTGGATGGGTTGGAGAGGTTGGATGGGTTGGATGGGATGGAGGGGTTGGATGGGTTGGAGGGGATGGAGGGGTTGGACAGGTTGGATGGGATGGAGGGGTTGGATGGGATGGATGGATGGATGGGTTAGATGAGATGGAGGGGTTGGAGAGGTTGGATGGGATGGATGGGTTAGATGGGATGGAGGGGTTGGATAGGTTGGATGGGATGGATGGGTTGGAAGGGTTGGAGGGGTTGGATAGGATGGATGGGATGGAGGGGTTGGATGGGATGGACGGGTTGGATAGGATGGAGGTGTTGGATGGGATGGACGGGTTGGACGGGTTGGATGGGATGGATGGGATGGAGGGGTTGGATAGGATGAATGGGATGGAGGGATTGGATGGGATGGACGGGTTGGATAGGATGGATGGGATGGAGGGGTTGGAGGGGTTGGATGGGATGGACGGGTTGGATAGGATGGAGGTGTTAAATGGGATGGACGGGTTGGATGGGATGGATGGGATGAAGGGGATGGATGAGATGGATGGGATGGATGGGATGGAGGGGTTGGATGGGATGGACGGGTTGGATGGGATGGATGGGATGGAAGGGTTGGAGGGGTTGGATTGTATGGAGGGGTTGGATGGGATGGATGGGATGGAGGGGTTTGATGGGATGGACGGGTTGGATAGGATGGATGGGATGGAGGGGTTGGAGGGGTTGGATGGGATGGACGGGTTGGATAGGATGGAGGTGTTAAATGGGATGGACGGGTTGGATGGGATGGATGGGATGGATGGGTTGGATAGGATGAATGGGATGGAGGGGTTGGATGGGATGGACGGGTTGGATAGGATGGAGGTGTTAAATGGGATGGACGGGTTGGATGGGATGGATGGGATGGAGGGGATGGATGAGATGGATGGGATGGAGGGGTTGGATGGGTTGGAGGCGTTGGATAGGATGGATGGGATGGATGGGTTGGATAGGAAGGATGGGTTGGAGGCGTTGGAGGGGTTGGAAGGGATGGAGGGGTTGGATGGGTTGGATGGGATGGATGGGATGGATGGGTTGGATGGGTTGGAGGGGTTGGATAGGATGGATGGGATGGATGGGTTGGATGGGTTGGAGGGGTTGGATAGGATGGATGGGATGGATGGGATGGATGGGATGGATGGGATGGAGGGGTTGGATGGGTTGGGTGCGATAGATGGGATGGAGGGGTTGGATAGGAAGGATGGGATGGATGGGATGGATAGGATGGATGGGATGGATGGGTTGGATGGGTTGGAGGGGTTGGATAGGATGAATGGGATGGATGGGATGGATGGGATGGAGGGGTTGGATGGGTTGGATAGGATGAATGGGTTGGGTGCGATAGATGGGATGGAGGGGTTGGATAGGAAGGATGGGATGGATGGGATGGATGGGATGGAGGGGTTGGATGGGTTGGGTGGGATGGATGGGATGGAGGGGTTGGATAGGAAGGATGGGTTGGAGGCGTTGGAGGGGTTGGAAGGGTTGGAGGGGTTGGATGGGATGGAGGGGTTGGATGGGTTGGATGGGATGGAGGGGTTGGATGGGATGGAGGGGATGGAGGGGTTGGATGGGATGGATGGTATGGAGGGGTTGGATGGGATGGATGGGATGGATGGGATGGAGGGGTTGGATGGGTTGGAGGGGTTGGAGGGGTTGGATGGGATGGAGGGGATAGATGGGATGGAGGGGATAGATGGGATGGATGGGTTGGATGGGATGGATGGGATGGATGGGATGGATGGGATGGAGGGGTTGGATGGGTTGGAAGGGTTGGATGGGATGGAGGGGATAGATGGGATGGAGGGGATAGATGGGATGGATGGGTTGGATGGGATGGATGGGATGGAGGGGATAGATGGGATGGATGGGTTGGAGGGGTGGTGAGGTGAAGGGGTAGGACGGGTTGGAGGGGTGGGGAGGTGTGCGGGGGGTGGAGCGGTTGGCTCACCCAGGCGGGTCTTGAAGACCATTTGTGCCTCCGGGTCTTCCTCCTTGTCCCTGGGTGGCGAAGGCAGTCACGTCACTCATCGGCACACCATAAGTAATACATCTCATGTTATGTTATAGTAATTTTACACTTAAAAGTGCTCGAAGTGTCAATACACAATTTTTACGGTATTTACATTGATATCGAGTTACCAGAAACCACGATAGCATCGTTCGCGGATCAGGGAGCCAGACACGTGCCACCCGGACCAGGGAGCCAGACACATGCCACTCGGGCCATGGAACCAGGCACGTGCCAGTCGGACCAGGGAACCAGACACGTGCCAATCGGGCCAGGGAACCAGACACGTGCCACTCGGGCCAGGGAACCAGACACGTGCCACTCGGACCAGGGAACCAGACACGTGCCACTCGGACCAGGGAACCAGACACGTGCCACTCGGACAAGGGAGCCAGACACGTGCCACTCGGACCAGGGAACCAGACACGTGCCACTCGGACCAGGGAACCAGACACGTGCCACAGGGGCCCGGGAACCAGATACGTGTCACTCGGACCAGGGAGCCAGACACGTGCCACTCGGACCAGGGAACCAGACACGTGCCACAGGGGCCCGGGAACCAGATACGTGTCACTCGGACCAGGGAGCCAGACACGTGCCACTCGGACCAGGGAGCCAGACACGTGCCACTCGGACCAGGGAGCCTGACACGTGCCACTCGGACCAGGGAGCCAGACACGTGCCACTCGGATCAGGAAACCAGACACGTGCCACTCGGGATCAGGGAACCTGACACGTGCCACTATGACCAGGCAGCCAGACACGTGCCACTCGGACCAGGGAGCCAGACACGTGCCACTTGGACCAGGGGACCAGACACGTGCCACTCGGACCAGGGAGCCAGACACGTGCCACTTGGACCAGGGGACCAGACACATGCCACTCGGACCAGGGAGCCTGACACGTGCCACTCGGATCAGGGAACCAGACACGTGCCACTCGGGATCAGGGAACCTGACACGTGCCACTCGGGCCAGGGAACCTGACACGTGCCACTCGGGATCAGGGAACCTGACACGTGCCACTCGGGCCAGGGAACCTGACACGTGCCACTCGGGCCAGGAACCGGACACGTGCCACTCGGACCAGGGAGCCAGACACGTGCCACTCGGACCAGGGAGCCTGACACGTGCCACTCGGACCAGGGAGCCAGACACGTGCCACTCGGATCAGGAAACCAGACACGTGCCACTCGGGATCAGGGAACCTGACACGTGCCACTATGACCAGGCAGCCAGACACGTGCCACTCGGACCAGGGAGCCAGACACGTGCCACTTGGACCAGGGGACCAGACACGTGCCACTCGGACCAGGGAGCCAGACACGTGCCACTTGGACCAGGGGACCAGACACATGCCACTCGGACCAGGGAGCCTGACACGTGCCACTCGGATCAGGGAACCAGACACGTGCCACTCGGGATCAGGGAACCAGACACGTGCCACTCGGGCCAGGGAACCTGACACGTGCCACTCGGGCCAGGAACCTGACACGTGCCACTCGGGCCAGGAACCTGACACGTGCCACTCGGGCCAGGAACCTGACACGTGCCACTATGACCAGGGAACCTGACACGCGCCACTCGGGCCAGGAACCAGACACGTGCCAATCTTACCAGTCAGCCAGACACGTGCTACTCGGAATTGGGAATCAGACACGTGCCACTCGGACCAGGGAGCCAGACACTGCCACTAGGACCAGGGAGCCAGACACTGCCACTAGGACCAGGGAACCAGCCTGTCCTGCCCAACTCACGGTTTGTCCTGGACGGCTGACTCCATGTCGAGTTCTTCCTCGTCTTCCTTGTTCGTGATCTCCGCACGCACCTCACATACGAAAAAAGGCAATAATACAATCTTCTCAGGCACCTGATAATGCAAAACTCTCCTTTGTCCATTTTTGCCAATATTCATTGTGCCAATACTAACAAAATAATAAAAAGCCCAGCCTAATGATTTTCTAAGTCAGAAGGATTAATATTTGCTCAATGATTTTAGAAGCACTTGGGTAGTGACATAGGGCGATAGTTCTCCATTGATGTATAATCAACAGTTTTATATATTGCGCCATCATTGTGAACACGGTCTCGATATGGTTGAAGTGGTCCAAAGAGGGCACTATTATGTCCAAATAATAGCGACATCTGATGCGGCCATTAGACGCCTTAAGAGAACCAATGACCACTGGTGTTGGAGGGAGGGGGGAGGTGTACTTTCGGCCGGCGGATTGTTTTGGAACATAAGCGGCGGGAGAGGGAGAGGAAGGGGGAGGCCCAAGGAGCTCCCTTCGTTGTGGAAATAGGGTTCATTTAATGGTTACTGCCAAGTACGGCCCCCTTTGTCCCTTTCCAAGAGAGTCCTTCCTAACCATGGTCCCAAAGATGTACCGACCGCAATTAAAATTACAATAATTACAATTACAATAAATTACACGCGAATACTTTTTGTACCTACCTTTTCCAAAAGGGCGTAGTCCAAGCCTTTCACCAAATGAGTATGTTCCATGTCACCTCCAAGGTACTTTGACTCCTGAATCACCTGCTTCCGGCGTTCGGCAATATTCTCCCCACTGTCGGGTGAAATCAAACGATTAGTTCCATACAGCCCACGGGGGCCGGCGCGATAGGCCATTGGGCCAGAGCGCTCGCCTTGAGTGCTCTGGCCACCTGAGAGCCTAACGACACGTGGATCGGTGGTTCGAGCTCTGCTGTAGCCATGTCTGTGGGGTCCCAGGATCAAGATCCCATGTCTTTCTTCGCAAAGACTACGGGGTTACCCCCGGGGACATGGCTCAAGTGGGTAAAGCGTCTAGAATATACAACCAACCAACCATACAGCCCACGTCTTATAATACACGTTGTATACAGGCCACGCCATATAATACACGTGGTATACAGGCCACGCCATATAATGTATATGTTGTATACAGGTCACGTCATATAATACATGTGGTATACAGGCCACGCCAAATAATACACGATGTATACAGGCCACGCCATATAATACACGTTGTATATAGGGCGCGTCATATAATACACGTTGTATACAGGTCACGTCATATAATACATGTTGTATACAGGCCACGCCATATAATACACCTGGTATACAGGCCACGCCATATAATGTATGTTGTATACAGGCCACGTCATATAATACATGTTGTATACAGGCCACGCCAAATAATACACGATGTATGCAGGCCACGCCATATAATACACCTGGTATACAGGCCACGCCATATAATGTATGTTGTATACAGGCCACGCCACATAATACACGTTGTATACAGGCGGCGCCATATAATACACGTTGTATACAGGCGGCGCCATATAATACACGTGGTATACAGGCGGCGCCATATAATACACGTGGTATACAGGCAGCGCCATATAATGTATATGTTGTATACAGGTCACGTCATATAATACATGTGGTATACAGGCCACGCCAAATAATACACGATGTATACAGGCCACGCCATATAATACACGTTGTATATAGGCCGCGTCATATAATACACGTTGTATACAGGTCACGTCATATAATACATGTTGTATACAGGCCACGCCATATAATACACCTGGTATACAGGCCACGCCATATAATGTATGTTGTATACAGGCCACGTCATATAATACATGTTGTATACAGGCCACGCCAAATAATACACGATGTATACAGGCCACGCCATATAATACACCTGGTATACAGGCCACGCCATATAATGTATGTTGTATACAGGCCACGTCATATAATGTATGTTGTATACAGGCCACGCCATATAATACACGTCGTATACAGGCCACGCCATATAATACACGTTGTATATAGGCCGCGTCATATAATACACGTTGTATACAGGCCACGCCATATAATACACGTTGTATACAGGCAGCGCCATATAATGTATGTTGTATACAGGCCACGCCATATAATACACGTTGTATACAGGCGGCGCCATATAATACACGTGGTATACAGGCCACGCCATATAATACACGTTGTATACAGGCGGCGCCATATAATACACGTGGTATACAGGCAGCGCCATATAATACACGTTGTATACAGGCGGCGCCATATAATACACGTGGTATACAGGCGGCGCCATATAATACACGTGGTATACAGGCGGCGCCATATAATACACGTGGTATACAGGCCACGTCATTTAATGTATGTTGTAACAGGGCATGCCATATAATACACGTTGTAAACAGGCAACGTCATATAATACACGTGGTATACAGGCCACGCCATATAATACACGTGGTATACAGGCCACGCCATATAATGTATGTTGTATACAGGCCACGCCATATAATACACGTGGTATACAGGCCACGCCATATAATGTATGTTGTATACAGGCCGCGCCATATAATACACGTGGTATACAGGCCACGCCATATAATACACGTTGTATACAGGCGGCGCCATATAATACACGTGGTATACAGGCCACGCCATATAATACACGTTGTATACAGGCGGCGCCATATAATACACGTGGTATACAGGCAGCGCCATATAATGTATGTTGTATACAGGCCACGCCATATAATACACAAGGTATACAGGCCACGCCACATAATGTATGTTGTAACAGGGCATGCCATATAATACACGTTGTATACAGGCAACGTCATATAATACACGTGGTATACAGGCCACGCCATATAATACACGTGGTATACAGGCCACGCCATATAATACACGTTGTAAACAGGCAACGTCATATAATACACGTGGTATACAGGCCACGCCATATAATACACGTGGTATACAGGCCACGCCATATAATGTATGTTGTATACAGGCCACGCCATATAATACACGTGGTATACAGGCGGCGCCATATAATACACGTTGCATACAGGCCACGCCATATAATACACGTTGTATACAGACCACGCCATATGATATATGTTGCATACAGGCCACGCCATATAATACACGTGGTATACAGGCCACGCCATATAATGTATGTTGTATACAGGCCACGCCATATAATACACGTGGTATACAGGCCACGCCATATAATGTATGTTGTATACAGGCCACGCCATATAATACACGTGGTATACAGACCACGCCATATGATATATGTTGCATACAGGCCACGCCATATAATACACGTGGTATACAGGCCACGCCATATAATACACGTGGTATACAGGCCACGCCATATAATGTATGTTGTATACAGGCCACGCCATATAATACACGTGGTATACAGGCGGCGCCATATAATACACGTTGCATACAGGCCACGCCATATAATACACGTTGTATACAGACCACGCCATATGATATATGTTACATACAGGCCACGCCATATAATGTATGTTGTATACAGGCCACGCCATATAATACACGTGGTATACAGGCCACGCCATATAATGTATGTTGTATACAGGCCACGCCATATAATACACGTGGTATACAGGCCACGCCATAAAATATATGTTGTATACAGGCCACGCCATATAATACACGTGGTATACAGGCCACGCCATATAATATATGTTGTATACAGACCACGCCATATAATGTATGTTGTATACAGGTCACGCCATATAATACACGTGATATACAGGCCACGCCATATAATGTATGTTGTATACAGGCCACGCCATATAATACACGTCGTATACAGGCCACGCCATATAATATAAGTTGTAAACAGGCCAGGCCATATAACATGTTACATACAGGCCACGCCATATAATATATGTTGTATACAGGCCACGCCATATAATACACGATGTATGAAGGCCACGCCATATAATACACGTGGTATACAGGCCACGCCATATAATACACGAGGATTACAGGCCACGCCATATAATACACGTGGTATACAGGCCACGTCATATAATGTATGTTGTATACAGGCCACGCCATATAATACGAGGTATACAGGCCACGCCATATAATACACGTGGTATACAGGCCACGCCATATAATACACGTGGTATACAGGCAGCGCCATATAATGTATGTTGTAAACAGGCCACGTCATATAATGTATGTTGTATACAGGCCACGCCATATAATACACAAGGTATACAGGCCACGCCATATAATACACGTTGTATACAGGCCGCACCATATAATACACGTGGTATACAGGCCACTTCATTTAATGTATGTTGTATACAGGCCACGCCATATAATACACGAGGTATACAGGCCACGCCATATAATACACGTTGTATACAGACCACGCCATATAATACACGTGGTATACAGGCCACGCCATATAATACACGTTGTATACAGACCACGCCATATAATACATGTGGTATACAGGCCACGTCATATAATGTATGTTGTATACAGGCCACGCCATATAATACACGTGGTATACAGGCCGCGCGATATAATACACGTGGTATACAGGCCACGCCATATAATACATGTGGTATACAGGCCACGTCATATAATGTATGTTGTATACAGGCCACGCCATATAATACACGTGGTATACAGGCCGCGCGATATAATACACGTGGTATACAGGCCACGCCATATAATACACGTGGTATACTGGCGGCGCCATATAATGTTGTAAACAGGCCACGTCATATAATGTATGTTGTATACAGGCCACGCCATATAATACACAAGGCATACAGGCCACGCCATATAATACACGTGGTATACAGGCCACGTCATTTAATGTATGTTGTATACAGGCCACGCCATATAATACACGTGGTATACAGGCCGCGCCATATAATACACGTGGTATACAGGCCACGCCATATAATACACGTGGTATACAGGCGGCGCCATATAATGTTGTAAACAGGCCACGTCATATAATGTATGTTGTATACAGGCCACGCCATATAATACACGTTGTATACAGGCCACGCCATATAATACACGAGGTATACAGGCCACGCCATATAATACACGTGGTATACAGGCCACGCCATATAATACACGTTGTATACAGACCACGCCATATAATACATGTGGTATACAGGCCACGCCATATAATGTATGTTGTATACAGGCCACGCCATATAATACACGTGGTATACAGGCCGCGCCATATAATACACGTGGTATACAGGCCACGCCATATAATACACGTGGTATACAGGCGGCGCCATATAATACACGTGGTATACAGGCGGCGCCATATAATGTTGTAAACAGGCCACGTCATATAATGTATGTTGTATACAGGCCACGCCATATAATACACGTTGTATACAGGCCATGCCATATAATACACGTGGTATACAGGCCACGTCATTTAATGTATGTTGTATACATGCCACGCCATATAATACACGTGGTATACAGGCCACGCCATATAATGTATGTTGTATACAGGCCACGCCATATAATATATTTTGTAAACAGGCCACGCCACGGATAGACACTTGGGTATTACTTGAATCGGTATAGCAGCGTTAGAGGCCATGCTGGCGGTTTCCTTTAAGCTTAAAAATGTGTGATGCACACGGAACTCACGACTTGGCGTCCGGAGCCACTGCTCGGTAATCAGCCGTCGTACTGACGATGTCCGTCTGTTCATAGTCCGTGTTCACTCCGTCTCTCCTCTCCCGGGCCTGTAACGTACACACACAACGGCAGAAATAGTATCATCGTGACATGGTAAGGTACCGCTCTGACTTACCCTGTCTGTACCTCACTGCTACCTCTCAGATGGTAAAGTGCCGCTCTGACTTACCCTGTCTCTGTACCTCACTGCCACCTCTGATATGATAAGGTACCGCTCTGACTTACCCTATCTGTACCTCACTGCTACCTCTGACATGGTAAGGTGCCACCCTGACTTACTCTGTCTCTGTACCTCACTGCCACCTCTGACATGGTAAGGTACCGCTCTGACTTACCCTATCTGTACCTCACTGCTACCTCTGACATGGTAAGATGCCGCCCTGACTTACCCTGTCTATGTACCTCACTGCCACCTCTGACATGGTAAGGTGCCACCCTGACTTACCCTGTCTATATACCTCACTGCCACCTCTGACATGGTAAGATACCGCCCTGACTTACCCTGTCTATGTACCTCACTGCCACTTCTGACATGGTAAGATACCGCCCTGACTTACCCTGTCTATGTACCTCACTGCCACCTCTGACATGGTAATGTGCCGACCTGACTTACCCTGTCTCTGTACTTCTGCGCCAACTCCTTTTCGCGTTCCTCCTCCATCTTCTTGAGCTTCGCATAGTAGCTACAATTAAATCAGTTTCATAATATAGACATGCACGAGAAGCAATTATGTTTGTGCATGGCGCCAAAATGAAGGCCATACATGCATCGACAGTGGACGAACAAGTATTTTAAAGAAAAGGTTTGACAAGGCCACCCCACCAGCTCAGGACGTCGAAATCCATGCAGCCATTGAAACATTTAAGTATGTCTCTCCAGAGACTCAAGGCTTCCGGAGTGACAAGGCTTCCAGAGAGACTCAAGGCCTCCGGGGGGACTCAAGGCTTCCGGAGAGACTCAAGGCTTCCGGAGAGACTCAAGGCTTCCGGAGCGACTCAAGGCTTCCGGAAAGACTCAAGGCCTCCGGAGGGACTCAAGGCTTCCGGTGTGACAAGGCTTCCGGAGCGACTCAAGGCCTCCGGAGGGACTCACGGCCTTCGGAGAGACTCAAGGCTTCCGGAGAGACTCAAGGCTTCCGGAGAGACTCAAGGCTTCCGGAGAGACTCAAGGCTTCTGGAGAGACTCAAGGCTTCCGGAGAGACTCAAGGCTATTTGAGAGACTCCAGGCTTCCGAAGAGACTCACGGCTTCTAGAGAGACTCAAGGCTTCCGGAGAACCTCAAGGCTTCTGGAGAGACTCAAGGCTTCCGGAGAGACTCAAGGCTTATGGAGAGACTCAAGGCTTCCGGAGCGACTCAAGGCTTCCGGAGAGATTCAAGGCTATTTGAGAGACTCAAGGCTTCCGGAGAGACTCAAGGCTTCCGGAGAGACTCAAGGCTTCCGGAGAGACTCAAGGCTTCTAGAAAGACTCAAGGCTTCCGGAGAGACTCAAGGCTTCTAGAGAGACTCAAGGCTTCTGGAGAGACTCAAGGCTTCCGGAGAGACTCAAGGCTTCCGGAGAGACTCAAGGCTTCTAGAAAGACTCAAGGCTTCCGGAGAGACTCAAGGCTTCTAGAGAGACTCAAGGCTTCTGGAGAGACTCAATGCTATTTGAGAGACTCCAGGCTTCCGGAGAGACTCAAGGCTTCTAGAGAGACTCAAGGCTTCCGGAGAACCTCAAGGCTTCAGGAGAGACTCAAGGCTATTTGAGAGACTCAAGGCTTCCGGAGAGACTCAAGGCTTCCGGAGAGACTCAAGGCTTCCGGAGAGACTCAAGGCTTCCGGAGAGACTCAAGGCTTCCGGAGAGACTCAAGGCTTCTAGAAAGACTCAAGGCTTCTGGAGAGACTCAAGGCTTCTGGAGAGACTCAAGGCTTCTGGAGAGACTCAAGGCTTCCGGAGAGACTCACGGCTTCCGTTGAGACTCAAGGCTTCCGTAGAGACTCACGGCTTCTGGAGACTCAAGGCTTCCGGAAAGACTCACGGCTTCCGGAGGGACTCAAGGCTTCTGGAGAGACTCAAGGCTATTGGAGAGACTCAAGGCTTCCGGAGAGACTCAAGGCTTCTGGAGAGACTCAAGGCTTCCGGAGAGACTCACGGCTTCCGGAGAGACTCACGGCTTCCGGAGAGACTCAAGGATTCCGGAGAGACTCAAGGCTTCTGGAGAGACTCAAGGCTTCCGGAGAGACTCAAGGCTTCCGTAGAGACTCAAGGCTTCTGGAGACTCAAGGCTTCCGGAAAGACTCACGGCTTCCGGAGGGACTCAAGGCTTCTGGAGAGACTCAAGGCTACGGGAGAGACTCAAGGCTTCCGGAGAGACTCAAGGCTTCTGGAGAGACTCAAGGCTTCCGGAGAGACTCAAGGCTTCTGGAGAGACTCAAGGCTTCCGGAGAGACTCAAGGCTTATGGAGAGACTCAAGGCTTCCGGAGAGACTCAAGGCTTCTGGAGAGACTCAAGGCTTTCGGGGAGACTCAAGGCTTCCGTAGACACTCAAGGCTTCTGGAGACTCAAGGCTTCCGGAAAGACTCACGGCTTCCGGAGGGACTCAAGGCTTCTGGAGAGACTCAAGGCTACGGGAGAGACTCAAGGCTTCCGGAGAGACTCAAGGCTTCCGTAGAGACTCAAGGTTTCCGGAGAGAGTCAAGGCTTCCGTAGAGACTCAAGGCTTCCGGAGAGACTCAAGGCTTCCGGAAAGACTCCGGGTTCCGGAGAGACTCAAGCCTTCTAGAGAGACTCAAGGCTTCCGGAGAGACTCAAGGCTTTCGTAGAGACTCAAGGCTTCCGGAGAGACTCAAGGCTTCCGGAGAGACTCAAGCCTTCTAGACAGACTCAAGGCTTCCAGATAGACTCAAGGCTTCTAGAGAGACTCAAGGCTTCTGGAGAGACTCAAGGCTTCTGGAGAGACTCAAGGCTTCTGGAGAGACTCAAGGCTTCTGGAGAGACTCAAGGCTTCCGGAGAGACTCAAGGCTTCCGGATAGACTCAAGGCTTCTGGGGAGACTCAAGGCTTCTGGAGAGATTCAAGGCTTCTGGAGAGATTCAAGGCTTCTGGAGAGACTCAAGGCTTCTGGAGAGACTCAAGGCTTCTGGAGAGACTCAAGGCTTCTGGAGAGACTCAAGGCTTCCGGAGAGACTCAAGGCTTCCGGATAGACTCAAGGCTTCTGGGGAGACTCAAGGCTTCTGGAGAGATTCAAGGCTTCTGGAGAGATTCAAGGCTTCTGGAGAGACTCAAGGCTTCCGGAGAGACTCAATGTTTCCGGGCCGCAGTTCCATTACCTTTTCTTCTTTTTCCGTTTAAGAGCTGGGTCATCTTCATCTTCTTCAGGCTTCTTCCTGTTAATAGAAAAACTCTCAATTAATAGCTGGCCTGGGGTAAACACTGACTCTATGACCACCCTGGCCGTGGCCTGGGGTACACACTTACTCTATTACCACCTTGGCCGTGGCCTGGGGTACACACTTACTCTATTACCACCTTGGACGTGGCCTGGGGTACACACTTACTCTATGAGCACCCTGGCCGTGGCCTGGGGTACACAGTTACTCTATGACCACCCTGGCCGTGGTCTGGGGTACACACTTACTCTATGACCACCTTGGCCGTGGCCTAGGGTACACACTTACACTATGACCACCCTGGCCGTGGCCTGGGGTAAACACTGACTCTATGACCACCCTGGCCGTGGCCTGGGGTACACACTTACTCTATGACCACCCTGGCCGTGGCCTGGGGTAAACACTGACTCTATGACCACCCTGGCCGTGGCCTGGGGTGCACACTTATTCTATGACCACCCTGGCCGTGGCCTGGGGTAAACACTGACTCTATGACCACCCTGGCCGTGGCCTGGGGTGCACACTTATTCTATGACCACCCTGGCCGTGGCCTGGGGTACACACTGACTCTATGACCAGCCTGGCCGTGGCCTGGGGTACACACTTACTCTATGACCACCCTGGCCGTGGCCTGGGGTACACACTTACTCTACGACCACCCTGGCCGTGGCCTGGGGTACACACTAACTCTATGACCACCCTGGCCGTGGCCTGGGGTACACACTAACTCTATGACCAGCCTGGCCGTGGCCTGGGGTACACACTTACTCTATGCCCACCCTGGCCGTGGCCTGGGGTACACACTTACTCTATGACCCCCCTGGCCGTGGTCTGGAGTACACACTTACTCGATGAACACCCGGGCCGTGGCCTGGGGTACACACTTACTCTATTACCACCTTGGACGTGGCCTGGGGTACACACTTACTCTATGAGCACCCTGGCCGTGGCCTGGGGTACACAGTTACTCTATGACCACCCTGGCCGTGGTCTGGGGTACACACTTACTCTATGACCACCTTGGCCGTGGCCTAGGGTACACACTTACACTATGACCACCCTGGCCGTGGCCTGGGGTACACACTTACTCTATGACCACCCTGGCCGTGGCCTGGGGTACACACTTACTCTATGACCCCCCTGGCCGTGGTCTGGGGTACACACTTACTCGATGAACACCCGGGCCGTGGCCTGGGGTACACACTTACTCTATGACCACCCTGGCCGTGGCCTGGGGTACACACTTACTCTACGACCACCCTGGCCGCGGCCTGGGGTACACACTTACTCTATGACCACCCTGGCCGTGGTCTGGGGTACACACTTACTCGATGAACACCCGGGCCGTAGCCTGGGGTATACACTTACTCTATGACCACCCTGGCCGCGGCCTGGGGTACACACTTACTCTATGACCACCCTGGCCGTGGCCTGGCGTACACACTTACTCGATGAACACCCGGGCCGTGGCCTGGGGTACACACTTACTCTATGACCACCCTGGCCGTGGCCTGGGGTACACACTAACTCTATGACCAGCCTGGCCGTGGCCTGGGGTACACACTTACTCAATGACCACCCTGGCCGTGGCCTGGGGTACACACTTACTCTATGACCACCCTGGCCGTGGCCTGGGGTACACACTAACTCTATGACCAGCCTGGCCGTGGCCTGGGGTACACACTTACTCTATGACCACCCTGGTCGTGGCCTGGGGTACACACTTACTCTATGACCAGTCTGGCCGTGGCATGGGGTACACACTTACTCAATGACCACCCTGGCCGTGGCCTGGGGTACACACTTACTCTATGACCACCCTGGCCGTGGCCTGGGGTACACACTTACTCTATGACCACCCTGGCCGTGGCCTGGGGTACACACTTACTCTATGACCACCCTGGCCGTGGCCTGGGGTACACACTTACTCTATGACCACCCTGGCCGTGGCCTGGGGTACACACTAACTCTATGACCAGCCTGGCCGTGGCATGGGGTACACACTTACTCTATGACCAGTCTGGCCGTGGCCTGGGGTACACACTTACTCTATGACCAGTCTGGCCGTGGCCTGGGGTACACACTTACTCTATGACCACCCTGGCAGTGGCCTGGGGTACACACTTACTCTATGACCAGTCTGGCCGTAGCCTGGGGTACACACTAACTCTATGACCACCCTGGCCGTGGCCTGGGGTACACACTAACTCTATGACCAGCCTGGCCGTGGCCTGGGGTACACACTTACTCTATGACCACCCTGGCCGTAGCCTGGGGTAAACACTTACTCTATGACCACCTTGGCCGTGGCCTGGGGTACACACTTACTCTATGACCACCCTGGCCGTGGCCTGGGGTACACACTTACTCTATGACCACCCTGGCCGTGGCCTGGGGTACACACTTACTCTATGACCACCCTGACCGTGGCCTGGGGTACACACTTACTCTATGACCAGCCTGGCCGTGGCCTGGGGTACACACTTACACTATGACCAGCCTAGCCGTGGCCTGGGGTACACACTCTATGACCACCCTGGCCGTGGCCTGGGGTACACACTGACTCTATGACCACCCTGGCCGTGGCCTGGGGTACACACTTACTCTATGACCACCCTGGCCGTGGCCTGGGGTACACACTCTATGACCACCCTGGCCGTGGCCTGGGGTACACACTTACTCTATGACCACTCTGGCTGTGGCCTGGGGTACACACGTACTCTATGACCACCCTGGCCGTAGCCTGGGGTACACACTTACTCTACGACCACCCTGGCCGTGGCCTGGGGTACACACTCTATGAACACCCTGGCCGTGGCCTGGGGTACACACTGACTCTATGACCACCCTTGCCGTGGCCTGGGATACACACTAACTCTATGACCAATCTGGCCGTGGACTGGGGACACACTTACTCTAGGACCACCCTGGCCGTGGCCTGGGGTACAACCTTACTCTATGACCCCCCTGGCCGTGGTCTGGGGTACACACTTACTCTACGACCACCCTGGCCGTGGCCTGGGGTACACACTTACTCTATGACCACCCTGGCCGTGGCCTGGGGTACACACTTACTCTATGACCACCCTGGCCGTGGCCTGGGGTACACACTTACTCTATGACCAGCCTGGCCGTGGCATGGGGTACACACTTACTCTATGACCACCCTGGCCGTGGCCTGGGGTACACACTTACTCTATGACCACCCTGGCCGTGGCCTGGGGTACACACTTACTCTATGACCACCCTGGCCGTGGCCTGGGGTACACACTAACTCTATGACTAGCCTGGCCGTGGCCTGGGGTACACACTTATTCTATGACCACCCTGGCCGTGGCCTGGGGTACACACTTACTCTATGACCAGCCTGGCCGTGGCATGGGGTACACACTTACTCTATGACCACCCTGGCCGTGGCCTGGGGTACACACTTACTCTATGACCACCCTGGCCGTGGTCTGGGGTACACACTTACTAGATGAACACCCTGGCCGTGGCCTGGGGTACACACTTACTCTATGACCACCCTGGCCGTGGCCTGGGGTGGAGCTGGTGTCACCGGAGCATGTCCACTTGGAGGACGAGGAGTCATCATCAACTTTCTGAAGTCCTCATTTGTAAGTTTGTTGCGGGCACTGTCAGCCAAAAAAAAGAGTTAGTTTATCCCATAATGTGTGATACTACATATATCAACTCAAATTGATTATATGCCTAGATTATCACTTTTATAATATGCATCATAAATAAATATCATCAATAAATTATTTATCCCCATTCAAAATGCATTGCT